>CM034146.1:688013823-688687921 GCA_019776745.2 Taxus chinensis
TAACTTCCGCAGAACACTAAGTACTTTCATTTTGCGGATGTCTTTCGTGAATCTGCATGAGTCTATGACTCAAATGAAGTTTTCTAAATGAAATAGGTTATATTTTGGACAAAAAATACTTCAACAAGGCAAGGGTTTTTTCACTTTTGCAAGCTTTCTAGTGATAAAATGCTCCTAGGAGAAAATTGATGCATATGTCTTACAAGGACATGGTGTGTTTGGGGAAGGTAGTACTGGGTTGCCTTTATAGCTTTCCTCTTTGGGAGAAGCACAACTAGCAATGGATGTGGGATAATGGAGATGTAGAATTAGGTGTGGATAAACATGATTAAACATAATTAATTAAGATCGATGATCCATGTGAGTTAGAAGAGGCTTAATTAATTATTTTAGATTAATTGATAGCCCAAGATTATCTTGTAGAAGCTATGTAGAGGAAAGATAAAGTAAATTTAGTGGCTTTAAAGGGGTTTGAGAGTGAGAAGTAATTAATAAATGGTTATTAATTCAATAAAATATAGAGATTTGAATAATTAATTAATTATAGATAATTAATTAATTAAAGGGATTTTTAATTAATAAAGCGTTGTTAATTTGTATCTAATAAGAGAGAAGTTAACTAACAAAATATCATTAATTAAATTGTGATGATGGGAAAAAGAGAAGTTAGTGCAATTTTTTCATGATGGAAAGTAGATGTCTATATTTTCCCCTCTTTGAAGTGGTTTTGTACAGGTGACATCGTTTCAAAGAAAGTAGACAATTTTATTTTGCACTCAAGGAAGAAAAATTAGTAAGATGGGTGATGTCCCTCGAGCATCTATGGGGTGATAAAATAAGGCAATTGATGCTTGAAAAGAGAGGAAAAATGATCACGATGGAAGAAGATGCCATCGCAGTGGTCAATAGGCTATCATGATAATTAGAACCACTACAATGGGTTTGGGTTGGAACCACAACAATAGAACAAGAGTGTGTCATCGTAAAATGTGTGTGTAACGTGCAAGGAGATGCTAGAAAAGATATAACATCAGACACATAACATGAGTTGGGAAAGAATAGGTTCATTGTTGTAGTATTCCCTCAACAGTCAAGTGTGAACCATAACACAAGAGTGCATCATAGGGTAATGAAATGGAAATTCAATATCATATTATAGAGATTAAGAGGCTTAGAAGGCATAAATAGAACATGTGAAGAAACAATGGTGCAAGAATAAGTGCGAAATTAGATTCCAGATGAAATAGAACCAAGAATAAAATGCATGGTGGGAGGAAATGAGGAAGTAAGGGGCTTAGGAAGCCAATGAGGTACTATAGAAATTTGTGAAGAATGAGAGCAATGTGACCATAAATGGATTAGATGGAGGACACATATGGATAATGACCTTAAGAGGTGGGAAGATGACAACTTTAGATGGAGGTGAAGGAGACAAGTGAACATCAATGGAAGTATGCTTATACAAAATATGAGAAAGAGAGTGCTCACAAGAGGGTGAGTGGAAAGCAATGACACCTTTGTCTTCTAATTGTTGCAAGCAATCATGGAGAGCATAACAATCATTATCACGATGGCCATTGATGTGTTGGAAATTGTAGAAATGGTGGTCATGTTGGTGTTGTAAGTGGTGAGGTGGATGATGCTGAGTAGAAGGTAAATGGATGAGCCACTTTTCAAGTAAGGTTCACAGAAAATCGTGTGGTTCTACATTATGTGATAATTGCAATGGTTCATGAGTAGGAGATGAAGAAGACTTAGGTGAATGCCGACACAGTGGAGGGGAAGAAATACACTTATGCGGAGGAGGAGATGGTGACCATGGAGGGAGCTTAATGGATGGAATAGGAGAATAAGTAGGAGACGATGAAGTGGTAGAAGAAGTAGAAGGAGGTGATATAATATGTGCAACAATTAAATCTTGTTCTAAATCAATGAATTTGTAGCATAAGAGATTAAAAGATTCACATGTATCATATAATAATTTTTCTTTCAATGCAGGTATTAAGCCACGATAAAAGATAAATTTCTTTTCTAAATCAATGGGATGAAATAATAACTGATGCATATAAGAACTGAAGCGTAAGATGCAATATAAAATTGGTTCATTCTTTCCTTGTTAGGACCATTGTTAGAAATAATTTTTTCTAAGAAAAACATCCTCCATATCATAATAAGTACTAATGGATCCATAAGGAAAATGTGTATACCATTGGAATGCATGATCAACAAAGCTGTGAAAAAAATTCTTTGAGTAATAAGCAATCGTTAGAATAAGCAGACATGGCTAAATGCTAATGCTTGAGATGTAAATAAGGATTGTGAGTGTGCTCGAAACATGAGAAGTTAGGCATGATGAAGTCCTTTGGGAAAGCAGAATTGTGAATCTTTTTAGGAATAAGATTGCCATGCAAAGAATTATTGTTAATGGAAAGCATAATAGGATTTACTTTCTAGGGTGAGAGTATGAAGTTGAGATTGCAAAGTGCCAACAAACATGCATGAGGGATAAAAATATCATGTGAATGAATGGTTGGTGAAGTGAGAGGCATATTGAGAGGTTGGATCTTGGTATTGTGAATGATCATGGGAATGTGAGAAGGAGGAGTGGATGTGGAAGAAGGAGAAGAAGGTGGAAGAAGAGGATAAGAACATGGAGGCTCAATGGGAAATGCTAGATGTAGACTCAAGAGATTCAACGAGAGATGTTACTAGTGGTAGGAGTAGAAACATCACGAGCAACAATTTCACAAGTAGAAGAAAGAGGAGTAGTTAATTCACATTCAACAGTCTTAAGAGAAGTAACATCATCACTAATATTTTCATGATCAGAAGCATAATCGACATCACTATCAGTCATATTTTGACAAGTAAGTATTTCATCAAGACTATCATCAACATACAAAGAGGTGATATGAGTACTAACATCAGATTTATCATTGCATTCATTAGAAAGCACTTTCAAAATTAAGAAGAGTAGGAGATATAAATTTTACATTCATCTTGAATACTAAGAGAAATAAACATCATGCACATTTACATTTTCAACATTAGAAGGTAGCATTATTATTATCCATATTGTCACAAGCAAGAACATGATCAATGCAAATAATCTATAGTAATATTATCATGTGTTATAATAGGAGTATAAAACAGGTACAACATCATGGGTGACTATAGAAAATGAAGGAAAGCATGAAAAAACTCTTTTGTTAGGGGAGACTATGTAAATGTTAGGGGTGTCATGGCCAATAGGAAGAGTGTCTTGGAAAGCAAGAAGTTTTTGAAGAACGGAATAATCGCATTTAGGATTGTGATAAAGGTCACAAAATTCTGATTCTACAATAACATCATCAAAAAAGGGTTGCATGCATGTATCGGCCATATCATGCTTAGGAGATGAGGACCTCTTTTTAGCCATTAGGGTTTTTGGGATCCTAGGGCAAGAAGTTCAAAGAAAGAGCGGGTTCACTAAATGATTTAATAAAAATAAAATAAAATCTAATTGTGGAGTAACTAATATGATAAGATATAATAAATATACAAATGTTAAGCACTCAAGCAATGCAAGACTATAAGCAAATAGGAGATATAAATGACTTAGCTAAATCCTGCATAGTTTGGAACTGATCTGGGCAGTGTAAAGTGTTGAACATGACAGAACAATTTCATAACTATTCTCTGTAAAAATTTAGAACCTAAGAATGTGCTGGACAGGGGCTAGGCTTGGTGCTGGTGACTGCTCAGAAGTGCGAAATCTACTTTCTTTTTGTGTCACTAGGGTTTCACTACCACTTCCTGTCAATCGCCTGATATTCACTCTTTGATCACCGAGGGTACTTATAACCTACAAAAACAAACCCTAGCTACCTACAGAAGCTCACAAACACATCAAATTGGAAAGAAAAATGCAATATGTGAAGTCAGATTGACCCTGATGGTCACCCCGAAGGGTGAAGTTATCAGTGAGACGTTGCACTACATTCTAGACTCCATGTAGTTCTTTGTGATTTGTGTGTGTAATAGTGTCCTTAGGTTTCCCGTGCACGAATAATGCCAAGATAGTGAGCTTATAGCTAGATAAGATGCAAATGTGTGATATGGAATTGAGCACTTCCCCTTCCCATAATAGAGTGTAGTGTATACAACCCAAAATTGTAGTCCAAAAAGATAGACAAACATGGATCCCTGTGACCTGACCAGAACTGGATACAAAAAGTGACAAATATGAGAGAGAAATACAATAGAAAACAATCAAAACAAGTGGATGGACAAAGGATTGTGTCACCAGTGAATACTTTTTCTTACTTAAGATCCATGTATATAACAACATACTTGACGATATCATGATGATGCAGTAGTATCAACAACTCTCATCACTATCTCACTAAGAACCAAGGGCTAAAATTAGGAACATACCATATACAAAGATTCTAGTTTATAATTCAAAAGGTTTTATGAATTTTCATGCCCATGTGTGAGATAATTTCTTGAAAATATAGGAGCAGATTGTATTCATTTAAGAGACCTAATTATCAATCATAAACTATGAACTGGGAAAATTTGACATAGGTTTGAGCTCTAGAACTTTGTGAGACTCTTAAACAAAAAAGGGTATTCTAAAATCCTAATAGAAGTTTATGGGAGCAAGTTTAGAGGAACTTATGCCTAGATATGTCCTAAAATAGGGTTACTAGGCAGTGAAGGACAATATAATATAAAATAATATCTAAATCCAACATGACCCCAATTGACTTTCTATTAAGATGATCATGTTAATATAGCTATAATAGGGAAAGAGATGGTGAAATTGAGTAAAATTAGGTATGATTCACATTACATGCTATTAGCTTAGCCTAATCAAGGACTTAAGTATTCATTATTAGAGCATGTAACTGTAACTGAGTTGAATATTTGTGATTGTGCATAAAGATAGGTTGAGAAAGGAAGGGTAGATTTGGTGATATCATTTGGAGGTGTAATTAAACCTTTGTGAAGTCCCTTCACTAACTAGTTTACATACATTAGTTTCCCATGAGTAAGAACACAATTCTACCTTCAAGGTGAATTTGATTTAATCTAAAATTGAATTAAATTTATTTTAGAGTAAATTACTATAATAATGATATTTTGATAATTAAGTATGGTAATATGCAAGTACTAAGCATTCAACGATGTAAAACCCTAAGAAAATGAGAGAGGCAAGATGACCTAGTTGATTTTGTACAACCTGGGAATGACCGGGAAGGTGTATCTACTGGAACAAGATGAAAACAACATCGCAAAGGATCAATGAGGGTTTAAAACCCTATAAATGTAGACAGAAGTCCCCATAAGAGGATAAGATCACACCATGCGCTAATGAATGATATGAGTGCACGTGTTAGAAAGAATGCTTAGAATATGACCCTTTCTAGGTTGGAAGGTCTTCATTGTTACTTGTTATTTTTTTCTCTAGTTTTTCTCTTAGATCGTTGATTAAACCTGTAACCTACAAAATGAATGACTACCTACACATGTCCACAAACCACATCAAATCTAATATAAAAGATACAAAATGTGGAGTTGAACCAACCTCAAAGGTCACCAAAAGAGAGAACTTATGACCGAACATTGCACTACATCTCAAACTCCATGTATTTCTTTGTGTTTGTGTGTATCTGTGTCCCGTGCCCTAGGTTTCTCTTGTGAAAGTTGTATGATAATAACATGCTAGATCTAGATTGTCCCAAATATGCAAAATTTGTGTGATGGAATAGAATGAACACCCCTCCTATGCAGTCTATGCATATACAAATAACCCTTTTCCTTTGTATGGATGTGTTAGATGTATCCCTTGTAATTATCTTGTGCCTTTGCACATGTTTAAGTGATGATAGATAATGTTTATAGTGCTTGGCCCCTTATATAGAAGAAATAACTAAGTATATATATGATTCCCTTGTTTGAATTTCACAATGGAGAACTGAAAGGCCAACCTAAAGTGTTAAAAGGTTCCTAAGAAGGGAAAAGGACCCAAAAAAGTAATAGGAAGAAAGAGAGGGACATGAGTGCCTATAAGGGATAAGAGTGCATGGGTGCTTATGTCCTAACTGGGCACTAGTGTCCAAGGCCATGAAAAGATAAATCCGTCAAGTGCCAACAAAACTATAAGATGTGTAAATCTAGTAAAGTGGAAGAGATAAAGCAACCAAAATTCCAAAAGGAGTTCTCAACCAATAGTTTTCTTGCTTAGGAATCATGTATATATTAGTATGCTTTAGGACCTAGAAATGTACCCAAGTGCATAGATTTTGTGTCTGCATTTCCCCCCACTTTATGTTGTTGAGTGAATACTCGATAACATAAAGTATATAGAAGATACGTACCTTGTAATCTGGAGAGGAGTGTATCTGATAACATGTCGAGTGGAAAAGTATCTATGGAAGTCGTGAAGTGATTATAATGTGGAGCATAACAAATAGGAAAGGGTGGTACACCTTAGGGGTGAATCATATGTGTAGCAACATGTTGTTGGAGCTTGTGTTTGTTGATGTGAGCTGCTTCTTGTTGCTTGCAAGGATGGAATTGTAAAAGAATAGCAAAAGAGTTGTCGAATTCCCATCTATGAAAAATCATAGTAACGTAAGTATAAGTAAGTAAAAAGTGTATAAACATAGTAGCTAAGGAAAAAGTGCACTTGATGTATGAGAGAGTATATGATAGAAATTTTTCATGTTTATCTTGGAGATGGTGTTGTATAGGGTTGAGAGTGATCAACTCCCAACTAAAAAAGTGCCAAGCCACAAATTAGAGCATCTTACCACCAAGGACGAGGTTTTTGGGAAATCTCATGCCAAGAGTGAGAATTTTGGGCAATCTCACGCCAAGGGTGAGTTTTTTGGGCAATCTCATGGCAAGGATGATTTTTTTGGGCAATATCATGCCAAAAAAAAAGTGTTGGGGAGAGAGGTTTATTTTTTATCCTTCCATGACACCTCTCAAATGATAAGTGCCATTACAAATCAACACGTTCCAATTTTTAACCGAATTGTAACCCGATTGAATGAATTTTGTAACTAAATATAAGTGCCAGTTACTATAGATCCATAAATTGTAAGTTTCTAGAAACTGTGATAATCTGAGAATCTGTATGTTTTTCCTCCCAGGGAAAAAATGCCCAGGTGGGACACAAGTTCCCACCATTCCTATATGATCCTAGGTGTTTATTTTTGCTTTGTGTCTTTTATCCAAGTTTGATTCTGGACCACTATGTAACTATGTGATTTTTCTTTTTATGTTCTGGAGCTCTGTGCTGCTAAAAGGATGATTTGTTCACCCAATAGTTGACCCCTCATTTAGGGTGCATGTAACGAATGCAAGAGGATGTGGCCTAAATGAGAGGACCTAAAATAGATATGTATATCGTATATTGGATACCTGCAGGGGTAGGGGATGTGCATGGTAGAAACCAAGGCACATGCAAACAAGATAAACTAGCAAACAAGTGATATTGTAAAAGAGCTAGGATGCAATGGAATATAGTGTAGTAACCAACTATGAAAACAAGAGGGGCCATGAAAAGTGGGTTGTATACATAGGACATAGCGCACAATGTCACAAGAAAATAAGGGCTCAAGCGACAATAAGAAAACAATAATCAAGCATGACATAGGGCATAGCTCGTAAACAATGGAAAATAATAACAAACAAGAAGTAACAAATAACCATGGTTGTATAGTATCCTATAAGGAAAATGCTACACATGAAGCACCCATGAGCATGTTAGAAAGATAAGTAGTATGTCAAAGAATGTGTATATAAACAAATATTAAAGTGGTAGTTAACAAAAAGTAGTAAATATTGTAACAATAGGACTTATGATTATTGGGTATGATAGTAGTAAAGGTAGATTTCCCCAGGATCCTCGACGGGATTGGTAAACAGAAGTGTCAAGCATCATGCATCGTGTAAGAATATGTAAAGGTATTACATTCACCTCAAGATACCACATGAATTTTCATGTGTGTATAGAAAAATACAATGACATACTAAGTATCCAACTAACATATGAAACAAAGTGCAACATGTAAGTAGTATAAGCTAACAAGAGTAAACACAACCAAGATATGCATATGCTATGTGAAAGTGATAGGGTTCTGCGATATGAAAGATATGTAGATAAGAGGAGCCATGTTTCCCCCCATCAGATGTGTGTGATGCGAGGTTCATTTAGGAATTACGCCCTTAACAGTCAAGTATGAACTGTAGAACAAGAGTGTGTCATCAGGTAATGAGGTAGAGTATGTAGTAACAACATTGTGTTGTATATATAGGAAAAAGTAATGGCATAAGAAGCAAGTGAGGAGGGGAAGAAGTCTGAGGCCCTCCATGTGTGTATATTAGGAGCTACTAGAAAATTGATGTGATCATTGTGAGTTAGCCAAATTATGTATAGTGAACAAAAATATGCATACCATATATATAAAGTAGTATGTGTATCATGAATAAAAGGATCCATAAGTAAGAATGCGGAGTAAAGAATGTATGGATTGTCATAGGAGTAGAAAGGGAAGCCATACGCATAGATAAATGTAGCAAGGTGTGCTCATAGTATAGATAAGAGAAAGTGTTGTTAGAAAGATTGACTTTAAGTGCAAAGAAAAAGTAAGGTATAGGTGTGTATGCGAGTAGTATGGATAGGAAAATGCTAATTCGAACATGCAACTAGGGGGGAAAGTTTGATGCCCTAAATTATGTGAGTGATGGAGATCTATCTGATGATGGGAGAGATGCCATGTCATCATGGCAAATGTGGAAATGTATTAAGAGTATCAGTATTGGTGTTAGGAGGATCAGATTCACCAAAGTACGTTGTAGCATTGAGGACAAATGGAAAAAACTTTTTATGATGGTAAGGGGGAAATGGTCATAGGTTCCCATGTATTCTAATAGAGCATCATTAGTAAGGAATGTATCTAATTCAAGCCAAGTGGGAGAAGCGGGATCACCAATAAGCTGAAGGTATAGTAGAGGAATATGTTGAGTATGTGAAGTAGTGTAAACATCGGGAGAAGATGTAGCGGTAACAAAAGGAGAAGGTTGAGGGAGATGATGCCGAGTTTGGTGGATTACGTGGGAATGGAAAGAAGCATTGTGAATCCCTTTCCATCTTTTCCTAATCTAATGTTAGTGAAACTATAATGAAGCATATATTGAAACCCATGACCAAATTTTGTGAAAGTAGGAGGAGATGTGGCAGAAGTAGGGGCTTCAGGTGAAAGATCAATAGTGTTGTAAAAGGAAAATGAGGAGGGATCTACTAAGGTCTCATAGACCACACCCTGGTATAGTAAATTAAGATGCACATGAAGGGTTGAAGGGACCACATGGATGACATGGATCCAATGTCATCCGAGAAGAATATTATAATTAAGATTATTAGGCATTACATGACATGAGATGGGAAAAGTGCATGACACAACAGTAATGGGAAGTACGATTGTACCTAAGACCCTTTTAGAAATATTATCAAAGCTGTGAATAAAGATAGATGAGGGAGTTAAGAAGGATTTAGAAAGGCCAATTTGTTGAAGGAATGATAGATTACAAATGTTAAGACCATATCCATGATTAACTAAATCAAATTTAACCCCTTTATTATGGATGTGAACTTGAATATAAATGGGTGTATCATTATCTAAAAGAGATTGAGAAGACATTTCAGAAGATGTATGATAAACAATATATGGAAATATGAACCCTGATACAACTAGGGTTTGGGATTAGGTAAAGACAAATATGATAGAATAGGGAAAATAAGGATTTAATTTAAATTGAATTAAATCTTATTTCAAAGTAACTTAATGTAATAAATGATATTCTTATAATTAAGTACAGTAATATAAAATCATTAAGCATTCAACAATGTAAAATCCTAAGTAAATGAGAGAGGTATGATGACTTAGTTGATTCTATGCAACTAGAAATGATTGAGACTGTGTATTTGCTAGAACAAGATGGAAACAACATCACAAAAGGATTAATGAAGGTTTGAAACCATAGGAATGTACATGATAGAAGAACCCACAGGAGGAAAAGACTGATCTAGATGCTAATGATTGATTTGGGCACATGTGTATGCTAGAATGCTCACAATATGGCTTTTTCTAGGTCAGAAGGTCTTCGTTGTTACTTGCTCTTTATCACTCCAGTTTTTCTATTAGATCATCGATCACACCTGTAACATGTAAAACAAATGACTACCTGAAAATCTCCATAAAACACATCAAATATAATAAAAAAGATGCATAATGTGGAGTCAGACTGACCCACACAATCACTCGAATAGTGAACTTATGATTGAGCAATGCAATACATCTCAAAATCCTTGTATTTATTTGTATGTGTGTATCTGTGTCCCATGCCCTAGGTTTCCCTTGTGCAAGTTACATGATGATAGAAGGCTAGATATAGATTATCCCAAATATGCAAAATATGTGTGATGGAATGGAATGAACTTCCCTCCTATGCATTGTATGCAGATCAATGCAACCATTGTCCCTTGTATGGATGTGTTAGATGTATGGCTTGTAGTTATCTTGTGCCTTTGTGCAAGATTAGGTGATGATATATAATGTTTATAGATTTTTGCCCCTTATTTAGAAGAAGTAACTAAGTATATATATTATTCCCTTGTTTAAATTTTGTAATTGACAACTGAAAGGTTGACCCAAATTGTTAAAAGGTGTCAAAGAAGTGAAAATGATGCAAAAGAGGAGGAATAAAGATATGGATATAAACGCCTATGAGGGACAAGAACACTTGGGATCTTCTTTCCTAACTAGGTGCTAGTGTCTGAGGCCATCAAAAGATAAATTAGTCAAGTGCCAACGTAATTGTAAGATGTGTAAAGCCAGTAAAGTGGAAGAGGTAAAATAACCAAAATACCAAAATGAGTTATCAACCACTAGTTTTCTTTCTTAGGAATCATGTATACATTAGTATGCTTTAGGACCTATAAATGTACCCAAGTGTATAGATTTTATATCTACAGAATTAAGAAATACTAGAAATAGTGATTGGATGCATGTGTTGATCTAAAGGTATGGAGGTTCATCTTGACACAATGAAGGGTTATGGTTTGAATGAGAGCTTATGGAAACATGAGAGAATATAGGTTTAACATTCCATTACACAATCCTAACATAATACAAAATAGTCAAGGACATTCCTAGAGAGAAGTAAGTTTAGAGATTCCATAATTTGGACAATAGATGCTTAAGATAGACATAATGAAATTCCTTATAATTGCAACATTCCATTAAGAGGATGTTGTGTAAGCTCAAACTTATTATTATTTCTTATAACATATAGTGGTTATGTAGGATAGGGTATAAATTTAAATGCCAATTATACATAGGTTTTAGATAATTATATTTTATGACACGAAATGGGGAGGATTGATATATAAGTGTTAAGGAACAAAATGTATTTCACAAATGATTAATAGAAACTATGATAGGGAGTTCACAAAATAAATCATGAAAATTTATGATTCATATGTCGAGTAAGGTTGGATGCTGGTACATGAACTAGAGAGGAGCTATAAGAGAGGGCATTGGTTGGAATAATCAACCAAAGGTCCTGAAGGACCAAATTCATATGAATGAACTTTCTAATTCAACTAAAAACTCCTTGTGAATGGTGTTGGATGGTAAACATGTGATGACAAATTTTGTGGACAACTTAACTCATGAAATTAATATGAGTAGGCTATCATTGTCTTATTAAAGTTGTATCTTCGATAAAGTCTTCCAGAATGGACTTTTTTTAAGTGGTCATTTTCATGTTTTATATTACTACATTATAATTTTACAAATTCAAACAATTGTGCCAATTAGAACAAAACATGACAAGTTACATTAGTAACACAGTTAAAATTGTTAGACACATAACAAGATTCTACATCAGATGATCCTATCCCTTATGTAAGTTCGCATAAAGAGAGATTCCTAGTAAAAAAGTACTTTCCATTAGTGTCGTCATTAATTGTAATGGAAAAAGTACCAACACATAACGTCAGGGAAGACAACAGAATAAATTATTTATGCACATTTACAATCAACAAAAACTAGACAATCTATTGAATATAAACAAACATGAGGGATAAACACCAAGCTCTACATCCCCCATAAGTAAACTATATTATATTTCTCCCATTTAAATGAGGTATAGGCACCACGCTCTATATCCTCCATATAATAAAATATCTTATATTTCTCCCAGTTAGTATTACAATCCTATATAAATTTTCTCTTGGACTACAATTCAATTGCTTCAAGATGTCGTGGTCACATGGTGAGTATGTTTTAAACTATTAAAGCTTTACATTTATCAATATTCCAATTTTTTAGAGTTTATTTATCAATTGTTTGTGGCCATACATTTCTAGTTTCAAGTATAACTATTATTCTGATGAGCAATGTATAAATCTAATTTTTCATTTTAATTGGTCTTTTCAGGATAGATGTAATGCATGAAACAAGATTTTTAAAAATTGTCTTACATACAATACTTTTTCATTATCACTGATATTTTTTAATTTTTTATAGCAATCAACAATAAATATTGCCATGATTTGATCTACAAAGAAATATTGCTATTTTATTTATCAGTTCCAATGTTTTCCCTTTTCCTTTTAATGAATCCATGGGTTTTAGAGAATGAAAGCATAAATAAATTGACATTTATTATATGCTCTTTAAACATTGTAAATGATATTTTCCACAAGATAAAGATTTTATCTGCCGAAAGTAAGAGTAGTATAAAGGTTTAATCCAAATTTAAATTGAATGTACAAATCTCAATATTGTTGTCTTTGTTGTAAACTTTGGTAGAATATGCTTGATAAATATTTTTTTTTGGGTGGGGTGGGGTGGGCAGGGGGGTTGAAAAGACCCTCCAAAACCCATGGCCATCCTTGAGGGTGTCTAGTTTAGTAGTATATATAAGATTAAATATTAATCATTAGGCATTTTCTTATAGTTTGTAATAACATTAATAAATGGTTATCCGCTCACTTAACAATGATAAAAGTGATTGTTAAATGTTGATTTTTCTTTGGTTGATCCTTTATAATATCATTTACTCTGTAGTATGATGCATTACAATGATTAATGTTATTTTCATATGTTTTCTCTAATGTTCTTAAATAATTTTATTTATCAAATTGTTTTCTTTATTTATACACTTTATAATCTAACTAGTGGAGGGTACACGAGAGAAAACATAATTGAAATTTCCACTAATAATAAATTATAATTTTATGTAATTTGTATATTTATTGTTTAAGTGAGCTTAAAGTATGTGTTGTGTATAAAATAATTTTGAAGTACATTATTTTTATTTTTAGGTTTATTACCAACCACTAATTACAAGAATTATATATATATATATATATATATATATATATATATATATATATATATATATATATATATATATATATATATATATATATATATATAGTTTTTAATTATTTTAAATGGTTTTAAAGATTTTTTGTTTAATATTAATTTTTTTGTTTATTTTCAATAGTATTTGTAATTTGTTTTAACAAAAAATGTTCTACAATTAATTTATGTGTATATAATTTGAAATAATATGGAAAAATGGAGATTAGAGGGACAAATGTGAAAGAGAGGAGAGGAAAAGAAGGAAGAATGATTACATACAATTTTTATTATTTTTCTATTTGCACTTCAAATAATTTAAGTTCTTGTTCTTTTTGTTGTTGGGTGAGTGCATGGAGATGGGGGGTCAAAAGGGGGTCTTATGTAGACGTTTGTTTGAAAACTAAGACAATTTAACTTGTATGAATTATTTGAGATGGTTACAATCAAAATGTGAAGATGCTATAAGAACATGAATTGTAGTATTTTGAGTCTTGTTTCTAAACCACTGAATTTTATTGAAAATAGTTAACCATAAGTGAGTCAAAGAGCTAAAATTCCAAGAGGTGCTCCAGTTTTTTCTAAAAATATAAAAGATAATTGGTCGTGCCCCCCTCATTTTTTAGCATTGTTTAGTATTTTTTAAAACATTTGGTGGAAAGTTAGGATCATCTAGTTTGAGATACATTTAAAAAAAACTAGTGAGTATTTGTTTTTTATGATTTTACTTGTAAAAACACTTTAAAATTTGAGAAATACTAGATAGTCGACAGTGGCCCCTCTAACTACCTTAAAAAATATCAAAATTTAGATTTTTTAAAAATGTGTATAAAATTAGTCCTAGTTTGGAAGAATTTATTTTTTATCCAATTTGAATGAATGAAACAAAAGATACACAAAGAAAGGAAAAAATGTATAAATATAAGAAATAAAGGTATAAAAAGATAGAAAATAATATGCATGGAAACCTTATAATAGTAAAAGAAATTGAAAAACCATATATTTAGATAGAGGAAAGTTTGCTTGACGTCCTAGTCATATTTTAAATAAATTTTCTAATCTTTTTTGTAGGATTTATCATGGTGGAAGAGAGATTTGAGCATATTTAGTCTAAAACACGATGCTTGCTATGTTTTATTAGGTCCAGGCCTCGGGCTTGGGTATCCAAATGATTTACAAGCCTTGGGGCCTTTGTCATGGTTTAATATAAAAACTAATGTGTATGCGTTACTTAGATTTTTATGCCTTTCACTCAGCAACATCCATATTTCACTTTTTTGTGAGAATTTTCCCCCACACTATCTTCTCTACTCCATTATGCACATTCTTGCATGAATTTTTATGATTGAATTTGTTCC
Organism: Taxus chinensis; assembly: GCA_019776745.2. NCBI lineage: Eukaryota > Viridiplantae > Streptophyta > Pinopsida > Cupressales > Taxaceae > Taxus > Taxus chinensis. Next base: position 688,028,612 of record CM034146.1, read on the forward strand.
AATCCCAACTATCTATGTTGTACTCATTATGGAAGATAAAAAATGATGTAAGGATAAGAAAAAGAAGATGAAAAAACACCAGAGCAATTAGAAATGATTATTATAACAAATTGAAGCGAATGCAAAAACTTCATGGAGGGCAAGGTACACCTACCAACTCAAATGCACCAAAATGATGTATACAATGATGATTTAATAAATAATGATGATGAAATACATAATAAAAATGAAGAGAATAATTATATTAAATGAGTATTGATCTAATGAATTGAATAATTATGTTTATTAGGATAATGATCTTGATATGGATATGAATAATGATAATGAACCTTTACTCAAAAAACCAATTGTTAATTTTGAATATTACATGGAAACACCAAATGATGAAATTAAACCTAACAATAAATCCTTACCACTAAGAACACCTCCTTCCATTTTATATATAAAACCTATTCACTTAATTAAATTCAATGAAAAATTATAAAACCATTGCCTAACAAAATGTCTGGCAAAAATTTAAGAATAAAAGATATTGAAATTTAGAATAGTTACTTTGAGAAAATAAATGATACACAAAAATGTCAATTGTTTATTTTGCTAATGGAAATAATGAATATGAGACCTACAATGCATCCCTTGGGATTAAGAACATCTAATATTTATGGTTGAAATGTGGAAATTGTTGAAAATCTACATTAAACATACCATATTATAAGTGTGAACAAACCCATCAAAGATAGTAATACTACTTGACACACACACACACTAATTGTATAGTAAATGATAAAACACTAAAAAAATGTTTTATTAGAAAAACAAGGAGATCCTTGAAAATAAACAAAAAACATTAATGAAAGCGATTGTGAGACGTAAGAGTTTTGAATCATCCAATAACACTCACTACTAGACATTCTCTAGTAGACTCCCTTAGAAAGATAAGGATACATATGATAATCTAGAGGGATTACTTGTAAATTTTTGGATTGAGAACATAAGGGTTTTTTACAAATAGAAGAGATATAGTAAATATAAGATTTGGTTCTCATAATTGTGAACCACATGTATCACATTTCTTGAATATGACTCAAACACAATTGTTCTCTAAATTTAAGAAGCAAAGTCTCGAAATTTACATTAGCTAAATATTTTTTGAAATGAACAAACCCTTTTATGTGAAATCAATCACTCACCTACCACTTGTTATAGGCATCATATTAAATTTTCAATGCATTATGACATTTTTCACCATGTACGTTGTGTTTTGCTTATTGACATCATGTTTCAGGAGTTTAAATTAAATTTCCAACCAAAACTATCAAGGGAATTCATTCCTACCATATTTTTTGAAAGATTATATAGACAATTTGATTATAAAAAAGAATGCTTTGATGAAACTTGTAACACATGTGGTGGCTTGCCAAAATTGGTTGTATTCATGAGGAGAGTATGCATGCAATAAGAAAAGAATTAGTTAGTCTTAATGTTAGTGAAATAATTTTTCGAGTTCCAAATTTTGTGTTTCCACAACGGCCATGGGGCTAAACCCCTTCTTCTTATGTATGGGAATGCTCTCATTATTGAATGTAATATATCCTAGTTATGAAGGATGACTAATAGGCCATGGATCATGTTGGTGCTTGAATTAATCTCGCCCCTTTTTGTTTGAAATTTTCCTTCAACGGTTCTTGTGTTTTCTATTTTCTTGTGAGGAGTACGAGTTTGAAAGGTTACATTCATTGATTTAAATTATTTTGTTTCTCCTATGTGTTGGTTGTTTTTCCTCTTTTTGGTCAAGGATCATGTTTGGATATGTATTATTTTTGAAAACCCTTGTGAGAAAATCGATCATGAATCGGGTCTGAAAATAAGGAAAATTACCTATGAGAAGTGTTCCTTGATCATGTCAATAATTTATTATTTTTTCTCGTTGCTTGTTGGTATGTAGTACTTCCCAGTTGGATGTGGTATGGTGGGTTTAAGTTACAAACTTATAACTTTTTATTGCCTTCGCAAAATGATAAGTTAGATCCGCGGCCCGATGAATATTCCTCCGAATATTCACAATCAGAAAATGCACAAACAAAAAAATATTCCACCCTCCGAAGGTCTACACTTTTCACAAGCGGGATGGATGTGGGGGTGTTAGCATATGGATTTGCACACATGCAAATGACATGCAACAGTGTGGGAATGAAGTTCCTCCTCAATGAAGGTGAGGCTGCCTTTATTGAAAACCAAAAATATATTTACACCTGTACATTCAAAATTGTATGTGGGGGGGGGTTTGGAACATCAATGGAAAGAAAAGTGAATGATGGAGATGGAATGGAATGAAGGAAAATAATGGAAAGGAATGAATGGAAGGAACATGCAAGAGTTAGATAAAAGCAGATCCTAATATTGCATGGAGAAGAACAAATGATAACTAACACAAATAAAATGAAGTTTGCATCAGCTAAACGAGAATGAGTAAAAGGGAACACACATGAGAAAGTAAATAACAGAGCTTGATCACTGTGAACAAGAACAACAACTTAATAAAATTGAAAATGAGATCAAAGACAATATTTGCATGCAAGATTTAAACATCTAACATCTAATGAACATAAGAACATAAAATGTTACAAGAGACAATGAATGAGACACAAAGTTCGTATTTCATTAACTCCAAAATATTTTCACAAAAGAACACAAAGTTTCTTCCTGAAACAAAGCTTGCACACAAAACTATTTTCTTCTCCTCTCTCAAAGTCACACTTACAAATGAGCCCCTGACTTCCTTTTATAACCCAAAAGTTGGTTACAAAGTAGTTAGAGTTTTAAATGCACATTAAATAGGCCACTTAAGTGACTTTTGAATTTTTCAACCAACTTTATTAAAAACAACTAAAAATAGAAACCACGTAAGTTAAAAAGTCATAAAAGAAATGGCCACACGTGGAACCCACTTAAATGACTTGGATGCACACATAGACATCCTAGTCAACAATGTGCCACCTAGATCAAAACACCTATGGTCAGTGCCTTATCCATTGGGCCAAGAGTCCACCTATCCTGGTTATACGTGAATGAACTCATTGACCGTGCTCAATAATCCTCTAGATGACAAGAGATCCGATCTTGAAACTTGAGCAATTCATCCACCCCTCCGTTTGAGCAACATCTTAGTGTGAGAAAATTTATCTTCATTCGTATTCACAGTCACAATTACACACAATTCTCCACATGCTCCGAATAGCCTTCCATGATGAATTATTCATTTGTCGCCAAACTGTATTCGTTACGCCACCTTGGCTTGTCAGAATCTAACTTTTGATCTTTTGCTATTGAGAAGATCTTCCAAGAACCAAAATTGTAATTCACTTCCTAGAGTTATGTATTTTGTCTTTGTCACCATCCCAAAGTGTTGGCATTCTGATCTGCTCACGATCATCCAATTTGAGAACACTCCAACTTTAAGACCGGCCGATGAAGTATTGTGCACGCTGTTAACTGAGAGCTGACAGGGACACACTTGAATGATGTGGTCTTGCTTGATGATCTGCACAATTGTACTTATCATTGGTATTGGTTTTTCGATGAATAGCTCCGTAAAGCGATCAAGTGAAATTTTTTTTTGTAGAAAAGATTCTCCCATTATCGATCTCTGCCGATAACAATGAATTTTGACTCCGAAGAGATCAATGCCAATAGCTACGACTTATACCACATAATGATGAAGTTAGAGGTTGTTTCTGCTTCGAAGCCATTGGAGTTGAATCGCCACACTATGCAGGTTTCGTGGTGCATCCATGCAAATGATGACCAATTCAGAACAAGCGTAAAGAAAATTGTGACTTGCCTTTGGTTGATATGCGATCGCAGAATCGACCTATGTCGACGTGTCCCAAGTTAGTATCGGCGATGTTCTCATACTATGAATGGAGCTTCAAGGTGAGTAGAATTCCCTGGAATCCATACCACAACATCATTTTGTTTGAAGATGACATGATTGTCACAGAAGCGTGATTTTAGGTTATTACTTCCTTCTTACAAATTGCACAAATCTCCTCTGAAACTGCCCTGGGAAAAATAATAAATCTTGTTATGAGAAATTCTCACTTGATGAGGAAGTATATAAAGGTATCACAAGTTTGTGTGTCAGAGGGTTTTTTTCCAATCAAATTATTCAGTCAAATATTAAAGGTCAAAGTTGACTCTTTTGAGACTGCTAAGAAAATGCAAGTGTAAAACTGCGAAAATCCTGTTTGGTTTTAGCCTGGTAAAAATACCATATGTCACCCTGAGCATATAAAACTTGGAAAGGGAGCATATGAAGGTGATTATAATTGAAAAAAATAATTAATTTCTCTTTTTGATTATTTGAGTCCAAAATATCAACCCTCAAAGTGAGTCACCTTGACAGGCTAAAAACTGCGCGTGCAGTGAAATCATGCAAACTACATTTTATTTGACTCCATGAAAAATATCAAACGAGGTGCTGCACATTTGAAATTTGGAAAAGAGTATATGAAGTTGATTAGAATTCAAAAAACTAAACCGTTTCTCTTGAAGATCATTGGGGCTCGAGATACAGATTCTCAAAATAGGCCTTCCACCAAGCTAGAATTGTATGTGCAGCAAAATTGAGAAAATTGAGTTTTTCTTGGGTTCGTGAAAAATATCAAACAAAGTGATGTACACTTGAAATTTGGTAAATGAGTAAACGAATATGGGTAGAATTCAACGAACTAAACCTTTCTTCCCGATGATCATCAGACTTCGAGATATCAAGCTTCAAAGTTGATTGCTTCAACAATTACAAAACGTGGCAAAAATAATAACTCTTTTTAAAAAAAATATCCGGTCGAAATGACTCTGCGTAGGATCAAATTTAATCTTTTTAATTCGCTATTTCTTTTTCTTTCTGAATTCTGGTTGCTTCAGCGTGAAGAATTACTTTGATTTTCCGGTAATGCATGGGTTGTACGACCTTGATATTTTTTTTTGGCAGCAAGTGATCTTGTTTCTTCTTCCTTGGCGCAATGATCAAATTTCTCCTTATTAAGCATGCGTAATATCCTTGTTATTATTTTCTTAAAAAAAGAATAATAAAATAAATAAAATAGAATTCTAATGCATGCTTGGGTTCTTGTTTTGGATTTGTGTTCACTTATGCATGCGTGGGTAAAACAGACCAAATTTCTCTTCCTTCAAAACCTATGTGGATTTTATGGCATGCTGTTTTGTCTTATCTGCAGGCTACGTGGAAATTGTTTGAGCTGCTACGTGGATCTCCCTCTATTTCTCTTTCTTCTCCCAGGTGTGGATTCTTTCCTCTTGACCTGCGTTTTCTCCCTCCTCCTTGGCTGTGTGGAGAATGATTTTTATTTATTTTACTGTGTGGAATATCTCTTCTCCCAATGCGTGGGTTGTTGGCTATATCTCCCTCTCTCTGGTTTTGCGTGGAAATGTTTGTTTTCAACCTTCATCAATAAATATGCAATAAACAACTTCCAGAAACAAATTCATCACGTGATCTTTCACCTTCAGGCAATGAGATTTCAGATCAACCTGCCTATGGTATGTGTGAAAGATCTGGACTGGCTTCTTTTCTTCTGCACAAATCAACAACAAACAAAAACAAACTACCAACAATGGGAAATTTCACCTTCTTTACTGCACAAGGGATTCATTTGGGTTTCTAGATCAAACCTTGCATGTGCATGAAATTGCCTTCTTCTGTGCAAGCGTGGATCTCAGAAACTTCCTGCTATTGCTTCCCTCAAATGGAGAAAACTACCTAAAACTCTCAAGGTTTCCTAGCTCTAGTTAATGCCCGTGCCAGGTTTCCGTGTGAAAGCCGGGTAGTGTCTGTAGAATAAGCTTTTCCTTCTTTTGGCTCTAGATATCTGCAATATTTCTTTATTTCTCCTTCTTCCCAATTTCCTTTGGTTCTGCAACCTCTTGTAACCGTCTCCTCATCAATTCCCGGATGATAGAATCAAAATCAAAATTGTCTACGACAATTGGAAGTGGAAGAAAAAATTGCCCCCGGCACTTGCTCACGACAGTTACGACAATTAATAAAAAGAATAAAAGTTCTCCCAAGTTTGTTGAAAAACTTCCATCCAATATTAAAATTAATATTTATTAATTAAAAACCCTAAAATTTAATAAATATTAATTTTATTAAATAATAGGGTAAATATTAATTAAATAATTAAAAAATGGTTTGTGGTGTAGCAGTAGAAGGGATTATTCAAAATGGATGAAACGAAAGCCAAAATGATCGTGAGAATAAGACGATTGCAATTGAGGAGAACAATCAGGCAAGATAACACTTTCGATTTTTTTTAAAAAAAATTCACGTTTACTAATTTTGTGAAGTCAAAATTATCTAATAACAGGGGGATTGGGGCATAGTTGTATTTTCGCGCACCAAGGTAATAAGGTATAAAAGTGTAAAAAAGCTCTTGAGGCCCGCAAAAGACACGTGGATCTTTCTTATGCAAGGAGCGGGGAAGCGGGTCATCGGGGAAAATTTATAATTTTGGTTCAAAGTGAAAAAAGAAAAAAGTTTCAGAAAGGGCTCGTAGCTCCGCTATCTTTTAGGTGCGGCCACATGTCAAGTTTAGATTGAAAGTCAAAAGCGGGAAGTCGGGTCAAATGACTAAAAGTGTATATGTTTTAAAACACGACAAAAATGCAAAGAATCTCCCTGAGCCCGCATCTACGTAAGACTTTTCCACGTGGATGACTCATTTTTAAAATTGGGAAAAGTGAAATGAGTGGCCATAATGCAACACATTAATTTCTGCCACCATCAATGCATTTTGCACAAATCAAGGACGATTTTAAATTTTTCAAATGCCTCGATCCTTTTATTATCAATTTTCGCAATCTAGCTGCCATCATTAGTAATTTTCATTGAGTAGTATTGTGAATTTGACTATGGAGATTGAATTGGGAACTAAAAGTTTGAAAAGCTTTCAAATTGATGTTGAATTGCTCAGTCAGTTATGGGAAAACCGGTAAGAACTAAGGAACTCCCGTGCTTTTTCTTTTATTGACAAGAAATTTGAAGTAAAGCTAGCATTTTTAAAGATGAAAACCATGCCATCATCGTTCTCAGTTGTGTCTGGTTTCACGAGTGATTTAGATAAAATTACACACATAGACTTAATGAATGCCAACTTAAAGGATTTTATTCAGAGATTGAGTAGCCCTAATAAGAGTGAGTCTATGGAAGAAATTCAAGATAGCCACATCAGTTTAGTCAATGTTATTCCACCATCAGGTCATTGCCCAAAATTGGTATGGCATTGCGCTATGAACTATGACCTAGAAAAAAGGGAAGTGCTAGACGGAAGTGGTGATGCAGTGTTGACATTGATGCCTGCAGCTATTAGGATAATGCTCAAGTTACTTATGATAACTAATTCAATAACCTTGGGTATTAGGTTAGCATTACGAGATTATGAGGAAAAGAAAAAAGATTATTCTAGGCTCATAAATACAAAATGGCGCCTAGTAGAGAAAAAGGCATCAACTCGAATCCCTAAAAGACTGGTTAGGGCACAATTTGCTGAATAAGCTGAGGGTGTTATTGTATTATTAAGTCGAATGGATGGATTGGAGACTAAAAATGAGTTCAAGGAATGAATGTGTACCTACATGTGGATAATTTTGGAAAGGAAGGGGAGCATATTCTGGGCTACTTTTATTGCAGAAGTATTTCATGGTCACATGGTTGCCTTGGCAGCAAAAAAAGAGATGGGTGATACCTCAGTGTTGGAATTTTACATGATGACCTACCTGATTTACAATGTTATAGGAAATAGACGTTTCCCTAGCCTTTTGCCACGCATTGATTTTAAGAAATGCCAAATGCATGATATTTTTCCTTAGTTGCAGCTGGTCAATTGGAGTGGGAATGTAAGATTGGTCAATGCCACCTTCTTTGCACCAATTATATGTCTTTTCATACCAGAATGGGGGAAGTATATGATTTATGAGAAGGATAGGCAAGTGATTATGGAATATGGGTATTATTTTATTCAGTACAGAAAGTTCACATATATAAGGGTTAGTGGTTTTGAAGGTAAGCCATATAAGTTGCCCAAATAATTAGATGATAAAATGACTTTGTGTGAATTGACAAAGAAATTAACACTAGTTCATAAATTGATTGCTGGGAAACACAAGACAAATATTAAGTTCCCCATCAGAATTGGAAGGTACTCTTTCCCTTCAATTTTAAAGGCCAAATTAATTTAGGATGAATTGAAAAGGTTTGAGTTGGAAAGTTTTGAGGTAAGATCTAACTATGATATCAGGTGGGTGTTCAATAATATTACAAACACTTTTTAACATGAGCCTCATTTTGAAGACTATTGGATGAATTGTAGGGATGAAGAAGAAGTCAAACTAAGAGATTTCTCTAGAATGACCCTCACACAAATCATAGACTTCAAGATTGCAGTTATCCCTGTGGGAATTGTGGATGATCCCCACACGGTGAGTAAGTACTATCTTGATCAAAATATAGAAGGGAAACCTATAACCCCTCTAAACTGGAATGAAACAAAATCAAATGATTCTTATATTTGGATAGCTTATGTGATGAGGAGAACTGTAAATTGGTTAGCTCAAAAGAATATCGATCTATCAGTCCAAAATCCAAGAATCTTAAATAACTTCAGGGATCTGGGAAACTTAAGTGATGATATCCCTCCCCTAAGGGAAGGGGTTGATAAAATTGATCCTTTGGGAGGAAAAGATCCTCAGTTTCCTTTAAAGAGTCCCACTTATGAACTTATAGGTGAATGGACTTCAGCCACTAGTGGGATTGGTACTTCTATATCCGCTCTAAGGTAAAAGAATGAGGAAATCATCCTAAAATCTATGGAGAATGCTCCTATTACTTTTGCAACACCACTTCAAGAAAAAGAAAAAGGTTTGACATCTCATTTAGTTCCTTCAGGTTTTTTGCGAAAAACTCATAGTGCTGAAAAATTAATGAGTAGTGCTATAGCAAGTGGTCATTCTCAATCTAGGCCACGTAAAGTGGAACGAAAGGCAACACCAGACCTAATTTTTTTTGAAAGGGAACACAAAAGAAATAAGGTTATCTATGAGGGTAAGTGCAGGAAGTTGATGGACAAATATAAGGTCATCCGTGGACGTCATATTGCAAAAAACAACAAAATCTCAACTTGTAGGGATTATTAGCTATACACGCACTCTAAATTAGAAAAATTTATATCAATATGAATCGTAGCATTTGGAATCTAGTTTATAAAATACTATTTTTTTTAAAAAACAGACAAGTTTAGCTATATTAAAAACTTAAAATTATATGACTTAGTTTTTTTTTGAAAAAACTTATAAGATTGTAGTCCGTTTGCTCACATTTTGGATGACCAAATCTTGTTATTTTTTTTTTCCTTTGGTGAAATGTTAGATGTAGTTGTCTATATTGGGATGGATTTTATTTTGTATTTTGTTAGCAATATTTTTTTTAATGATTTTTTCCGTGAAAGTGGTCTGAAAATATTTAGAAAACAGAGCGCTTTCCGTTTTCTTGCCATAACTATATCAAATATATATATTTTTAACGTGTATAGAATTTGTCCACGCTTGGGATGGTATAAGTTTTATCATATTTTGATAAGCGAAACAAAATTTAAAGTCTTAAACGTAGACATGAACATTCACGGGAAAACATGTCTTAAAGACCTATTGTTAGTAAAAAATTATAAAATGATATTTATCTTATTCTATTCACTTTAAAAACAATATTTCTACGAAGTTAAGAGTCTCCCCTACGCGATGACACCATTTTTGTGAAATGTTTTCAGTTTTTTAGCATGGTTCAAGTCTTTGGAATAGCAGATTTGAGGTTTTTTGACCTTTTACACTTCATAATGACCTTCCATAGCTTTGGTTGGGGAAAAACAAAGATTTTCCGAGGCTTAGATTTGGCAGATAGTTCCGCGATCGCGGTTTTTTAACATAAACCGTGAGCACACTTTATAAACTACGATCGCGGTTTATAAAGCGCGCTCGCAGTTCATAAATCATATTTACACACATCCCAATGTCTAAATTACCATGTGATTTTTACTATCTGACCTTACCGTATGAATTACTGTGAAATTCTGTCATTTTCTGCACATTTTTCTTATCACCGGAAGCAAAACATCATGGGAGACAAAAAACGAAGTCAAAAAAGGAAGTCATTAAGTAAAAAAACACCAAACGAATTAGAGGCCAAAAAAATTCAAAATGTTGAGCGAATGTGGAAACTTCGTGATTCTAGAAGAGGTTCATCTTCAATCCCAGCTATTGTAAGCAATGAAGAACTAGGTAATGTTTCTACTATCAATGTTGAAGTTGAATTAAATACTCGTGATGAAGAAGTTTTTACTGTCAATGTTGAAGAAGAATTAAATACTCATGATGTAGCAAATGTTGAAATTGAAGGAGACAATGAAAATGTGAATAAGGAAATTCATGTTGAAACTGTAGACAAGCAAAATTTGACAAAAACACCTCTTAGGATTTTACATAAGAAACCTAATTTTTTTATTGAAATTGATGAAAACATTTTGAAACCAATGTCTGACAAAATTTCTGAACGACAAATCAGAAGAAAAGCCACTGAAATTTGGGATAATCATTTTGAAATTTTAAATGATTCCCAAAGATGTTAGTTATTGGTTAGTTTAATGAAATTGATTAAAATGAGACCTACATTAAACACCTTAGGATTGACAACATCTAATATACGTGGTCAAACCTCTATAATTATTGAAAACCTTCATGATGCATATCACACTGTTGGTGTCAAGAGACGCACTAGGGATAGTAATATTGTGCATCGTGTACTTGCTACTAGTGTTGTAAGTGAATCAATAAAAAAATAACGTTTGATTACGCAAATAATTCAAATGTTGCAAGTTAATCGAAAAACTCTAATGAAAGCAATTCAAAGATGTAATATCCTTCAATCACTCAATAATGCCGATTTTTGGGCATTTTCTGCTAGAGCACCGCGTAAGGACAAAAATAATTCTGATGTTATAAGAGAAGTTGTTATTAATTTTTGGCATGATAACACTAGAGTTTCACCTAATACAAGAGATGTTATAAAATGGAGAGTTGGTTCTACTAATCGTGAACCACATCCAAAGCATTTCTTAGATATGACTCAAACTCAAATTTTTCGTAAGTTTGAATAAGAGAATCTGGAAATTAAAATTAGTCAATGTTTTTTTGAAATGTTGAAACCATTCTATGTGAAAATCAACCATGCTCGCACCACTTGTTGTTGTAGGCAACATGTTGAATTTGCGATGCATTATGCTAAATTTTTACGTATTCGTTCTAATTTTCATTCTGAAACTATGTTATCTGAATGTGGTGTTCAAGTTCCACCAATATCTTCCAGGGATTTCATTCCTACTATATTTTGTTAAAAAGAAGTCGGACATTTTTTTTATAGTCAGGATTGTTTAGATGGAAGTTGTAGTACATGCGGTGGATTACCTAAATTGGAAAGTTGCATCCATGAGAAAATTGAAGGTACAATAGGACATAATTTAGTTGAGTTTGATAAATATAAATCAGTTGCATACTAGTTGAAAGATGGAAAAGATTCGAAACGGTGTGAGCTAGTTATAGAACAAATGCCCATTTTTTAATTTATGAGAAAATTTAAGGATGAAATTGTTTATGAGTATGCGAGGCATACACAGAGCTTGATGGTTGGATGAACAATTCAAGCTATGCAAAGACACATTTCCTATTAGTACTATTGTTTCAGTGTTCAATTTTATCAGAGAATTACACATTGCAACCACAAATGGAGGTTCAATCGAAATATTACAACTCAGTACAAGTTGCTATTTTTGTTCATATAGTATTTCTACATTCTCTTGATAGTATAGAGAATAATAAAATTTTTTTAAGAGAGTACCACTTTTATATTAGTGATAATTGTACTCATTCTACTAAATTTATGCAAGGGTGTTTCCAGTTATCTTATAGAAACTTGTTTGATAGGGACATCCACTTCAAACAACATTATATATGGTCAGAGATAATTGCATGTCTCAGTTTGAGAATGCATGAATGTTTTATTGGATGAGCAGAATGCACGTCAAGAGGGGTGTGCAAACATATTTGGAGTTTCACTAAGGATGGACATGGAAAAGGAGGGCATGACGGTGCAGGGGCATGTGTGAAAAAGATCTCTTGCAAGAGAAGAGTTGAAGTACAAAGATGGTGCTAAATTAAAAGATGTAAAGAGCATAGTGGAATGGTGTACTGACAACATGGCCTGAGGTTCTTAAGAAAATTCCATAGTTCACAGATATTTTTGGTTGATAGAGGAACAACATATTGCTAACTATGAGGATTGTATGACACTCACTGGGTCCAGTGATATGCACTCATTTTGTAGCTCAGACGCTACTTCGTGGGCCGTATGGACAAGAAAGTTGACATGTTTTTGTGCATCTTGTATCGAATTTGTCACTGCTGAGTGTGATTCACAAGAATGGGTGGAAGGATGGATTTTTAGGCCTCTAACTCCACTTCCTAGTTATTAACCTCCACAAGCATTACGACTTGTTTCTGCAGATGAAGTTACAACATCCAAGGACTTTGACGAAATTTTGATTTTGGTGCGACAAGGTATTTATGGTTATTTATTTAATTTTTGTATTGAGTTATGTCCATTGAAATTTTAATATGTAATTTAAATTTGAGTTGTTCAACCTTGGTTATTTTTTTGTAGGACATGTGTTTGCAGTAATTGCGACAAGAAGACAATGAAGAAGGAACAGACTATTTCTTATGTCGTTGCATCGAGGAAAAGAAAGAAGTTGACTTCTCCTATTATAGATGGTGAAGATATTGAGTATCCTACAGGGTCAAGTGGTAGTTACTGGAACTTGGCTTCGACGGTATCCATTAAAAAAATCCTCTGTTTGGGTGTTTGAAGACTTTGAGACACACAGGAAAAATACTCTTATATTCACATCTAGTTCTAGTGACAAATATTCAGCTGTATAGATATCGAGGAAGGCCTAATAACAAGATTCTTTGGAAGGTTTGAGAGTCAGATCATGAAGCAATCTTGTCTGCTATTCAGAGTAGATCCGATCCTGATGGTTCATTGGAATGAATTTACAATGCTCATGTCTGGTATATATAATTTCTTTTCAATATATATATATATATATATATATTTAGTTTAAAGATCTAGATTTAAGTTTGAATATATTTTATTTTAAATTTGTGTATTTTGTACATATATAGATAGTATATGGTTTTGATTTGAAACTTAAATTTCTTTGACTAACACTTTTATGTTTAGGTTAGTGGTGCCAGAAAAGCTTCCACCTTCACGTGGTTGGCACTGTTAGTAGAGAATTTTAAATTCTCGAAGCTAAGAGAAGCTTTCATTGTTTGAAAAAGTTGTAAATTTTGAAAAAGCTGAAAAATGTTGTAAATTTTGAAAATGTTGTAAATTTTAAAAATGTTGTAAATTTTGAAAAAGTTGTAAATTTTGAAAATGTTGTAAATTTTGAAAAAGTTGTAAATTTTGAAAAAGTTGTAAATTTTGAAAATGACTCCTCCCCAAGTGTTTACAAGATCATACCTACGACGTGTGTGCACTGAAATGAGAAGGAAACAACCGAGAGAGGATATTGTAGAGGGTCCCTATGCCGTGGTGCTGGATCAAACGAGGCCTTTGTAGTTGCCATGGAGTCCGAGTAGTCACCCATCGAAGTTGAACAATATTTTGGTCTCAGGGCTCTTAAGGGACTACGCTCGAACGAAGTAGCCTGGAAGCAACGACCATTTTGCGCACCAAAACACCACCTCCTCTAGCATTCACCTGGCCACCCAGACATGTTGCCAGCGTAGTCGGTTTGGTGCCACGACCCACCATTTGTAAAATATAGCATTTGACAACCTTACACTGGCTCCTGCACTATTTCACGTGTTTGCAAACGATAGGATACGCGAGAGCACCAAAATGAGAAGGAAAAAACCGAGAGAGAGGCTATTGTAGAGGGTCCCTACGCTAAGGTATCTGGATCAGATGAGGCATCTCTAGGTGCCATGGAGTTTGAGTAGTCACCCGTCAAAGTTGAACGATATTTTGGTCTCAGGGCTCTTAAGGGACTATGCCCGAACGAAGTAGCCCGGAAGCAACGACCCTTTCACGCACCAAAACACCACCTCCTCTAGTGTTCACCTGGCCACTCGGACATGCCGAGCATAGTCAGTTCGGTGCCACGACACACCATTTGCAAAATATAGCGTTTGACAACCTTACACTGGCTCCAACTGCACTATTTCACGTGTTTGCAAACAATAGGACAACGAGAGCACCAAAATGAGAAGGAAAAAACTGAGAGAGGCTATTGTAGAGGGTCCCTATGCCAAGGTTTTAGATCAGATGAGGCCTCTCTAGGTGCCACGGAGTCTGACTAGTCACCCGTCAAAAGTTGAATGATATTTTGGTCTCAGGGCTCTTAAGGGACTACGCCTGAACGAAGTAGCCCGGAAGCAACGATCCTTTCGTGCACCGAAACACCACCTCCTCTAGCATTCACCTAGCCATCTAGATGTGTCAACATAGTCGGTTTGAGTGCCACGACCCACCGTTTGCAAAATATAGCGTTTGACAACCTTACACTGGCTCCAACTGCACTATTTCACGCGTTTGCAAACAATAGGACAGCGAGAGCACCGAAATGAGAAGGAAAAAACTGAGAGAGGCTATTTTAGAGGGTCCCTACGCCGAGGTTTTAGATTAGATGAGGCCTCTCTAGGTGCCACGGAGTCTGAGTAGTCACCCGTCGAAGTTGAATGATATTTTGGTCTCAGGGCTCTTAAGGGACTACGCCCGAATGAAGTAGCCCGGAAGCAACGACCCTTTCACACACCAAAACACCACCTCCTCTAGCATTCACCTGGCCACCTAGATGTGCCGGTGCAGTTCGGTTCGGTGCCATGACCCACCATTTGGAAAATATAGCGTTTGACAACCTTACACTGGCTCCAACTGCACTATTTTAACGCATTTGCAAACAATAGGACAGTGAGAGCACCGAAATGAGAAGGAAAAAACCAAGAGAGGCTATTGTAGAGGGTCCCTACACTGAGGTGTCTAGATAAGACGAGGCCTCTCTAGGTGCCACGGAGTCTGAGTAGTCACCCGTCGCAGTTGAACGATATTTTGGTCTCAGGGATCTTAAGGGACTACGCCCGAATGAAGTAGCTCTGGAAGCAACGACCCTTTTGCGCACTGAAACACCGCCTCCTCTAGTGTTCAACTTGGCATTCTCTAGATAGTGGGCTTGAGAACTTGAGTCTCATCTACGTTCACTGACTTGGCCAAGAGAATGGGTTTCCTCAAGTGGTTATGGATTCCACCAATGTACTTGGAGATATAAATTCCCATTTAGACAACTTTCTTCCAAAACTCGTCGGTGTACTCTTGCACATCTTGGCCTTGTTTTTGCTTGAGATATTTTTAATACATGGACCTCTCTTCATCGTAACAAATACGATAGAATTTATTTTTGATTGGCCTCTTAAATTCATCCCACTTAGAAATAGGTGGAAGATTCTTAACAACCAAGGAATGAACATAGCTTTCAAACTAGGTTAAAGCATGAATGGTTAATTCTAACCTTGAAAATGAAATTTATTGACTCTCATTGATTTGATGTAAATTGAAATATACCTCAATTTGAGTTAGCCAATGGTCTAACTTATTAGCATTCATGTCCCCATGATAAGGCTAAATTTATATCTTCACCTTCTCTTTGAATGGAGGAGGAGTAAGTTTGGTATGGGGTTGTTCTTCCCATGATGGACTAAATATTTCCCATAGACAAGGAAATATTTCCCACATATTTGGATAGACTTGCCACATTTGCCTCCATCTTGTAGAAATGTTCTTCTTCAGTCTCATGTGCATCTCACTACGAGCTGGATGTTTCGTATTCCTTGCTTCCACTTCTTGGTGGAAATGTCTTCTTCAAAAGGAATGAGGATACCTTCATCACTTTCACTACCCTTCTGGGGTGAGGGGTATCTAACTAAAAATGTCAACACAAGTTAAACCACACAAAAAGACTTGATCTTAAAAAATCTCTTATCCATAAACCTGCATCTTTTAAACAATAAATGGATCTTATCTTAGTGATGATAAATGAACAATTACCAAAGTTATTATTATCCAGTATGTTATGAAATAATCATTCATACAATACTGAAATTTAGATATGCAAGACAAGGAGACAAGAATTTTATCCTAGAGAAACCCAATGTGGGAAAAAACTCTAGCTAGGTAAGAAATTTATTCACTTCACTATATAAATCTCTGGAATACAATACAATACAATATCACTACCAAAATATTTCCTTTAACAAGCATTTAAGATCTCTCTATTGGCATTCAAGGCATCCCACTTGTTTGCATAATCACCGTGGTCATTACGTAACTGCTGACCTACCTAGCCATTTTCTAACGATGAACATGTTGAGGTATATTTTCCAAGTTTCAAAAAGTTTAAATACATATTTAATTTGAACATCCAGCTTTCAAACCACGCTTAGAGCAGGAATTTCACACTTTGTCAATTTATCAATGTTGTTCCAAGCCTATTTGCAAAATGACAATTTTATTAAGACATGTAAATTAATCAAACTTGAAATGCACAACTTTGATTAAAGGATATATTCTGAATTTATTTAAGATAGTTAGAACTGGGGATGTAATGGTCTAATTCTATATCATGAAAACATAAACATACATGAATGAAAATATTGTCTCTAGATAATTCTTGAGCACATGATAAGGCTAAAAAACATTAGAATAGTTGAACAAGAAAAAAATTCAACTTCTCTTTTAAATGAGAGGAGTGAGTCCTAAGCTCCTTCCCTCTGATCATGGTTACTAATGTGTACTCAAAAACAATTTATTCTAGAATCATGTTCTTTATTTATCAATTGTTCAGTTTACAGTAATCTTATTATCTTTCTTCAATGTCCAACCATTTGATTCTATAATGATATAAATATAAGGATATCATACATGCAATGAAATCAAATCAAACATATATAGGTTAGATTTATCGTTATGAAAACCAACACACATGGATATATATAAAAGAATCAAACAAAGTGTGCTCTAGACGCACGTCTCTGAAAATATATATGTATAAGTTCATAATGTATGTGTACATCTCAAACTAAGCACGTGTCATAATGTACATATGGGACCACATGCGGTCGCAAAAGGCTATATATATACAATGGACTATGAATCTACTCATGACCACATATGTACATCCAGGTGGACTATAAATCTACTCATGAAACATCTTCCCTCTCTTCGCCCTACTAGAAGTAGCACGTCCATGACCTGGGATGTAGTGGAGGGAGATGCCACTACGGATTTCATCTGTGTGGTCCTAGGTGTCTCTAAGCATGCCTACAACCTAACCTGCACATTCATAAACAACAAGTTTTTAACACCCAAAATTTTAAAATACATTCAAAATTTAGAAACTTGTACAATTTAGTTAAAATGCATGTGAAATCTTACCGCAATGTCATGATCCCTATCAATTTGTTGTTGACGCGTCGCAGGGACAACAATAGACTCACGAGGGGTAAGCTACATATACAAATAATTAATTTTCAAATTAAATATTTCACATATACATAAAAAATTTGATATTGTAGATTTAAGTTTAATAAGAAATAATGAACCTCCAAAATTTAACAAATTTAAAAAATTGTACCTCAGTTAGTGGATCTGCAGATGCTATGGCAGTATCTACAGCAGCCTCCACAGTCTGCATATATGGAGGAGTCTCTCTAGCAGTCATAAGCTATACAAAAAACATGTACAAATCAATATTAAAATCTACATGATGCACCACATAACAGAGGTCCAAAGCATGTAATCCACGTGAACTTCTAGTAATTAGAAACAAAGTGTAAAGAGATTTACTAACCTGCGTAAAACTCATGTGAGGCATGCCAGTAGCCTCAGTTCCCTGAGCAGATGATGACCATGCTAGGCTCCTGTGTATAAAAGAGAAAAATATTAATACATGTACAACATACACGTGAAACATTATAATAATAATCTAGTGTGCAATCAAATGAAATTAAAAATGTAAGTTTTGTACAACTTGAAACTTATGTTTGAAACACGCCCAGCCGCAGTAGCTAGCATGTCGACGGCGGATGTTTCCTTCACCGGCTCTTGCTATTTAAAATAAAATAAAAAATTAGTTTTTTACATGTATGTACATGACGTACAATATATATATATATATATATATATATATATTAATATCTCAAACATGTGAATTAAACTATTGTATATATATATATATATATATAATTTAAATTTATTTGAAATTTACCTGTGAAAGACCAATATCAGTGGCACCAGTTCCAAAAACATTCCCCAGCATCTCATCTATAGAAAAGAAATCATGTGAACCAACAAATGATGTCTCGCCTGCAGTGCATACGGCACCACATGATCCACAGTGGTGTGGTGCACTAGAACTGGCACCTCCACCAACATCACCAGATGTAATCTAGTCACTATGCTGGGTGAGAGTGTCAGTGAGCTCCCTCAATGCATGCAATGTATCAATCTCCACAACCTCCTTCACTGTAGGAGGGATAACTGAAGGCAGTGGGGTTTTGGAGCATGGGTGATCCTAGGCTGACCTACACATACACTAGGTCTGCTCTATGCAGAGCCACCTCCTTGACCAAAAAAGTCAGAAAAGTCAAAATAATTCGGGACCTCATTGAGCACGAACTCGCAATATAATTTCTTCAAAAAATAAAGAGGAACCTCATTGTTGTTGCATGGTGGATAATCAAAAACCATCCACCATCGGTCCCAATTTTTTTTTTTGATTTTGTCATCATGGCACCAATGGATTGGGAACTATTTGTAAGTAACTGCAGGGGGGGCATTGGTTCTAGGGTCGGTAAATAATGCACAAATGAGGTCTTTTCCAATTTTTTTGTCTTTGACGGCCGCATGGGATAGTTTATCCACATACCACTGCCTACAGTCACTTCTAAAGGTGTTCCATCTATGTATTTGGTTGGTTGTAGACTCGACTTCGCCAATCAATGTTTGTAATGTATTGGCTAAAGTCATGCGGGATGGATTTGTAGCATGATTTTGTCTTATAGTTTGAATTAGGTTCTCAATGAAAATTTTATTTTCTCATGGATTCTTCCAATGATATTATCTTGCATTCCTGCTGGCTCAGTGGGGATAGAAGGAGCCACAGGAGGCGAGATCTATGTTTGGAGGAGGGTTTTGAGGAATGTTCGGAGGGTTTTGAGGAATGTTCGGTGGGTTTTGAGGAATGTTTTGACGGTTTGCATGATTTCGAGCTTTCCGACCAACTGATAAAACAAGAAAATTGTATACACAAACAAACATTTCAAAAAACCCATGAAAATGCAAAAAAAAAACCTAAAATGCAAAAAAAAAACCTAAAATGCAAAAAAAATGATTACAATCGGGGACTTACCTCCTCGTCTTGGTGGCATGGTTGAATCTATCGCTATCTAGAAGTACGATGAGCAATTTTGAGGTGGTATTCAAAGCGCGAGTGAAAAACGTTTAGGAAAAATCACGGTTTGAAATGAAAAATGAGGAAAATAAGGAGTCGTGGGACTGCTAAATTTTGTCTTAGATTTCCACGATCGCAGTTTATAACCGTGCTCGTGGTTCTAATTTTTGTCTCAGAGTTACGCAATTGCGGTTCTAAACCGCGCTCACGGTTCCTTTATTTTAGGTTTTTATATTGATGAAATTGTCCACCAACTTCATGCACTTACCCATGAGCCAATTCTGGTAAGAGAGGGTGCCCATACACCCAAGAAACATAATCATAGAGATGTGGTGATTGATCCCCCTGAACATGAGAGGAATGATGTTTCTTAGACACAACCTGCTGCACCACTACCATAGGTGGAACAATTAGTTCCTTTCTACTCATCTTTTCGTTTGGAAGAAGTGAAAATGGGAAACACTCACGAAAAAATGATCCAAGGCACTGTTTCATCTAATCCAGTAGACAACAAAATTCTAAGCCCATGTATGAGAACATGTGAAACCAAACCCGTGTGAGGATGTGAATATACCTTTGTTTGAAACATTGCAGGAGTCTACAAAGGCTCAGGAAGATGTGATAGATGTTGACATTGGTGAAGAATTTTCCACATTATATGCACTTGATGTATTTATTGATGAACAAATAGCCAAACCAGTAGATAATATTCAAATAAATGCAGAAATGGAAGAAATTACTCATGTGCCAACCGATAAAGTCAAGATCCAAATAGAAAAAAGCTTCTCCTACATTTCAAGTGAATTCAAAGTCAAAGGGGCCAGAGATATTAGTGGAAGAATATGCTTCCCATTGTTTCAAAACCACTAAAGATGATGAACATTGTCAAGCAGGGAAATCTATCTTTGAAAAGACAATAAAATTTGCACAAGATGCAAGTCCGAGAGAGGAAATTATTTTTGATATAGATATGCAATCTCTAGATGGGAATAAGTAGTTGGCATCAGGTGAGAAATGTACTATAGTACGACCTGAGGTATCATTAGAACATGAGGATAGTAAGATGCCAACCCATCAATCTTAAAATAAGGTAGAGCTATGTGATGGGAAGGAGGAATCTGCAAGCCAACTATTGGTTCAAGAAAAAACTCAGGGAAGAAATTAAATCTAATGTGGCATCAATTGGCAAGATAATGAAAAAATATATTCCAATTAGTGGTATAAATCATAAGGAGGCTGATCAATCCCAAGATCTAGACCAAGGATAAAGCCAAGTGAAGGAATTACTAGTACAAGATGAGAGCAGGGAGATGCCTATTGAAATAGATGATGAGAAATAGGTAAAACCATTAGCCCAGGATGAACAAGGAATATCTAAGCAATTGGTGGTTGTTCCCAAGAAACCCTAACAAGAATTGCAAGAAGAAAAAGTTGGGACAAGTCTCACAAAAGGGTGGATTGGTCAATTGATTTCAAGTGAAGAGAAATAAATTCTTCCTGTTCAGGCTATTGATCTTGTTGCATTATCCTTTCCAAATATGGTAAGAACCTCCAAAAAGGATAGAGTTATTACCAAGACTCATATTGATCCATTGGGGTCCAAAACTCTAGAAATATCAATCCCTTATGAAGGCAAAACTAGAGACAATGTAATAGCTAGTGACTACAATGTTCAGCTCATTCCTTTAGGAAAACCCTCAAGAGATCAACTAAAACAGGTAGTATTAGAGGTGGTAAATGACCTGTTGCAAAAGGTGGATGAAGACAGGATAACAAAAAAGCAATTTAAAGAACATGTCAAAGCTTTGAGTTCTAGTATGCAACAACTAATTGGGAAACCCGACCATACTCAAGTAGATACCTCTGTAAGTACCCCTAAAGGGTTGGAAAATATTGATAAAGCTGTCAAGAAGGTTATAAGCATGTAGACACATGGATTGAGAAGCTAACAAGTAAGGGAAAAAAGTAACAATTGAGAAAGCCAGGGAAACCATATATGAATAACTCAAAAGCAAGATTAATGAGATTGATGAGATAGCTGAGGAATGTGACAATGAAATCTTTTACTTTTAGGGAATTTTTCCCAAATTAGACCACATTACTTAGCTTAGTGATGAATTGGTTGAACATGAAAAATATTGTGCCAACCAAATTCGGAGGAAATCAACATGCCTTGAAGGAAATAGAAAAAATCAGAGTGGAAACTTTGAATGGGATCAAAGAAAAACTTAAAGTTAAAAAAATTGGGTTGATGATACTCTTGATGCCATCCATTTGAAACTAGAAGACACAGTGTTTGGCAAATTCAAAAATAGTTAAGGTGATTTGAAGATTGATTTCTTGTTCAACTCTTTTGAGAAGAATATTTAGAAATATGATTTCTCTTATGAAGTCATTAAAACAATGAGAAATATTGAAAACATAATTACAGAGTTTAAAGCTAGGCCACTGGAATACAAGCAGAAGATGGGTCATTGTATGGATGCAATAACTAGATAGACATTAATTTTTCAACACCACACTGGGCTAGATGAGGATGAAATAAATGATTTCTTTTCTAGAGATATGATGCATACATGGGAATATTGCCAGAAGAACAGGATGTAGGAGTGGAAACTGAAGAAGAAAAATATGCAGACATAAGAAATGATGAACAAGATTAGGCTTTTTGTTCTTAAAGTTGTACTTTCTTTCCATACTTCCTTTCTAAGATGATGTTTTAATTGATATTTCTGTTTCATTTAGGATAATTGTTACTCTAAAATTCATTGTTGTCTTATATCAATTGTAAAATGGTACAATACATTGGTTTTATATGACTTAAATAAAATTCAATACACATTTGTACAAGCATATAAACTATTGTGAGATTTGTGCTTCTTGCATGTTGAAAAAGGAAAAAAATGGGGTTCTATAGGGGCCTATGCCCATGGTAAAAATAGGGTTGTATACATGTTGAGAATAAAGTACAATAAAGGTAAAAACAATGTTCAGACGTCTTTTATTCCCTCTTCAAAACTTCCCCCTAATGAAGGAAGTTTGTTCAACAACTTATTTTTCCTCAACATGAATTCACTTGAGCCCTGTGCCATCTGAACAAATATGACAGACCCTGTTAGATCTCGGGACATCCCCATCTCCATTAATGACTCAAGAGTCAGTTCTAGGACTTTCCATAATATTTACCAGCTCAATTTTCTTCTAATGGGAGGATACCCAATCCAGAAGATCCAAACCACCTATGAAGAAGGTTGTTTTCCCCTTCCCCTTGTGAAGGATTGACTTACTAGGAGTAGATTGAGAGGGGACGTACATGGTAATTGGAAGGGAAAGTAATGCATCTTGCAGACTAGGAAGATTACGAGGTCCTGAGACTTGACCTAACTTCCCATTTCCTTGTGTGGGGTGGACGCTCTCTGGGAGAAGGAATTGGATCGAGGTCCCAAAAATTCATGCTCTGATTGAGGAGCACAATGCACTGAATGAGAAGATGACCAAATGGAAAATCTACCCCTATTGTCCTGAGTAGAGGAGATTTCTACTCTTGAACAATGAACAGATATGGATAGCTCCTCTTCTCCATCTGAGATAATGATTGGGGGTTGAGAATCTTGCTTCACCCTTTCTCTTTCCTGAAGATGATGCTGGCATTGAACTTGGTTGTGAGGGTACAATTTCTATTCATCCTTTCTCTAGAGAAATGATCCTTCACTCTAATTCATCCACCTTGTGAGAAATATCAGGCATGGTGTCAATGGAGGATTTTTCATATAACACATATGATTCCTTGGGAATCTCCTTTAATTCAAACTCTTCATCACATAAGAATGGACACTGAAAGTTTAGTTTTCCCAGATACTTGGGGCCTCCTTTCAATCCAAAATTTCTTCAGGACTTCAGGAGTTTTTAGATGTTCCCATTGAAAGAGATGAAAGTACATGACTTGAAAGGATGTGAATACATGATTGATCCTAATCATCCTTGTAAGAAGCACTATCTGGACTTGCTGATAAGTCAAGGGTCCTGTGGTGTCTCCTACACATTCTATGTCAAACAAGGCCCTAAGAAAAGCCTCATCAAGACCACTCAGGTCGAAAATATGATTCAAATCCTCTAAAGAAATTTATTTTAGGCTGTGTGCTACAAGTACCTTCACCATTTTTTGATAAGAAATATGAAAAGGTTCTTTATCTTTAGAATAATAAAATAAACACATAATGGTGAAAGGGTAGAACCAAGTTTTATAGTGAAAGGGGTGCATACTGGTCTGATTAAGAGAGATCTTTCCCATGAGATGAAATAAGATTTCATTCAGCTCACACAAAGAAGATTTAAGAGTTGGAAGGGATTAGGAATGAGAAGAAATGATGAATCAATACGATTTGACAAGAACCATGTGTGGTAATTAATCCAAAATAGACATGAAATGGAGTGCGCAACACCCAAGATGGATTCTTGGGAAGTAGATGAGGATATATGTCATATCAAAAATCATCTGGAAGTGCTCAAAGGTCATCAAAAGTGATTATCCAATCAATATGTGGAAATAATGATTAAAATAATATGCCAAAAGTGATGACCAAGTATCCCAGTCAAGCACAAACAAAACCAATTGAAAAGACTCACATTTTATACACCTAACGGTATGAAGTGAAGCATTTTCAAAAGAGTGGCATGTTTTAAAATGGATATTGTAAAGGGGAGTATTCCTTGGAATATTCATATTTTTGGGGGGAAAATTTTTAAGGTTAGTGAGTGAGTTGAATGGTATAAAGGCGTGAAAGATAATCACGTGAAGGAAGGGGGTTAAAATTTTCTGAGAATTGTTCGAAGAAATGAGAGAGCTAAGTAAAAAACCAATTTCCAAGAGCTTATATGAGAAACCTGTTATTTCCTTTGTGTTTTCAAATTTAATCATGTCAAGATGGATGCAAGTGTCCAACCATTGACAAGATTTGAGATTGTAAATAAAGATTTCCCTTGTTGATAAATTTGATGAACCTTGAGTTAATTGTGTTAATCATGAGCATCGTTGTGTCTGATTTCATTTTGAGATGTTTTCAAGTAGTTATTCATGTTCCTGTTGCAATATTATGTTAGGAATTCCTCTGAATCACACAAGATCTTGTCCTTGTGGTAGTATAGTGGCATTTGCAATTGTGCTGTGAGAAGAGCTTTCATTTTACTGTGCAATAAACAATTTAAATTCACTTTACTTCCATTCTGTCGATACAAATTGTTTGTTAGCTTATGAGTGTATCTTAGGCATGATGAATCAGGAATCTTCTGTTGTTTAGTTGAGTCTTTGACATGATATTTTATGTTAATTTCTCAAAGAATGTGTGAAACCGTGCATCTTTGGGCTTCCATGGGTGTGCATCTTCTGGTTGAAGGTTCATTTTTGACTATTTGAAGTATTTTTTATCATCTTGCTTGGCAGATTTCCCAACCTTTGTTGAAATTTCTTAAGAATTTGGTATAATCAACTTTATCCTACTTAATTCCCCAAAAAATTCATCTATAAATGATAAATCCTATAGTAATCACCCCTACTTGCACTATTTGTCCATAAATACTAAGGAGATTTGTTGGATTTACCCATCCTTTATTCAAACAATGCAGGAGAAATTAGGTTTTATTGTTGTCTTTAGTAACCCAAACCTTGTTTAGAAGACATCTCCATTCTCTAGAGTGACAACTTGTGAGAGTTAGATTATGTTGCACTGATCATGTCTTCTTAAGGTTTTCTTTTCAAATATCATAGAGGGAGAGTCCAGTATAGCCGATCCATTTACACCTCTCACAAATACGGGTTACAAAATGGGTCATCTCACCCTGGTTGAAGGCACAACTAAAACTAGTGAGGGTAGGTTAAACCATTTACATGATACTACCTAATTTTTCCAAGCTCGTGTGACAGTGAGTCAGCCAAATCCCTCCCCGGCTATGAAACGACTCGAATTCTGATTTATTTATCTCTAAGCATCTCTCTCAACCTGTTGATGATGCTCGACCTCAAAGGGAGAATCAATTTTGATACCAATAGATCACACATGAACACTCCACTGAACCTGTGATAAAGTGCTTATACAAAGTACAAGGGAGGAATTTGTAGCGATGAGGGATAAAGGAGAAAAATTAAGAAAAAGAGATTTATTTTTGTGAGTAGGCACTAGCAGAGTTCACACAAAATAACTAGAGTAGGTCCACATTTAATTAGAGGAAAAACAAAAATGTAGGAAATTAGCAAGACTAACAAACCATAGACATACAATTATTTAGATTCATCAATCAGAGACACCTAGTTCCTTCTTGGTTATTCAAGATCACTATACTTGTAAAGTTACATAATAGAGGGAGAAGAGAGGAAAACATAATCAAAGGAAACGGAAGAAATATAGCTTTTAATTTCTTTTGTAGTGGTGATACCAAGCTCAAAAACTTACAATAATCCACAATTGCTACAAAAAACTAATTTTTCAAGATCCTTTGGAATGGAGAAGCTTTTCCAATTTATAGCATTGAAAATTGTCTTCTCATCTACCCCCACATGAATCTTCATGGCCCATCACTTGTGAATTTTCAATTGCCCTTATAAGAGGAAAATTAAGTACCTCTCTTACAATTTGAGAGATTACTTTTACATTTTACAAATATTTTGTTGTCACTCAAGTGAATAGGAAAAAAGCAAAAAGTACATTCTCAATTAAAAATTAGAATATGGAGAGAGAGAGAAGAGAGAAAAGAAATGGATTAACTGATCAACTGATGATGAAGAACTTATTGATTTGAGGCATGGTGACCATAATATCCTCCTTTCAAAATATGCATAGAAACTTTATATAGTCAAATGAGTGTTTATGAACACTATTGTGATACCTCCCGATGTGAGCCTGAGATGACTATAGGCATTGTAGACACCTAAAATCCACTTACATAGTTTAATACCTAAATTTCATTAACTATCTTCACTTCCTCTCAATTTGTAAAAATAATGAAACTTCATTATCTAACAATGCTTCTAATTCACTCAGGATGCCAATTAATGACATTTTGATAGGTGATAATCCTCTTAATTAGCTAATCATATGTTAACTAAGCCTCTAATCTTGTATTTAACTAATAAACCTTCTTATTGGCTAAATCCCACTTCCAGAACTTCCAAAATCTATCCAAACCCCTTTCAGATGCTCCCAGAAAGCTTCCTAAGCCTAATTAGGATCCTTAATTAATCCTAAAAGATTAATTAGCTCCTAATCTAATAAAAAAATGCATGACTTAAAAAATTATATTTTGGCTTTACCTTTTGTCCCACATGCACTAGGATTCTAAACTTTCCCAAATGGAAAACTATAAATACAAGGCAAATGTCTCCCTTTCAACTACACACCTTGATTATCATACCAAACATCTTACACACTTTGAGACTTTGGAAAACATCTCTTTTGCATTAGCTAAAGCTAGAAGCATTTGATCTTGAGCCCTTTCTCATTGTAGTAACTTCTCCATCTTGCATCAATTCCTCCAAGATTGGTTAGTACGAGAATATCTAGACATGGTCTTGTAGCCATTTTATAGAGATCTCTTCACCACTTGGAGCAAAAAAATAAGCCAATTTGATTGCTTTAGGATCTAAATAGGTTCACATATAGATTAGGAATCTAAAAAAGTAAAATGGCTTATCAGTGTTAGTTTGTTTCATTCATGTTGCCTGCACTTATAATTTTATTTTATAAGCCCTTATCTTGATATTCTTGTTTAGTTAGCTATATTGTGGAACTACTAGGTGTTAGTTTCATATTATTATCTTATCTAATATTTTCATGCATACATTTGGCATGCTCGGTGGGACTTAGTCCATAGTCCATAGAAGTTAATTTCAAGATTTGTGATTTATCATTTTGTTTCTATCCATTTCTTGAATTTTGAAGAGTTCATTGAGGGCCATGCAAAAGTGTTTCCAAACTCAGCGGTGTCCCGGCTACACTTTGGGGCAACGAAAAAGAAAGTAAAAGAACCATTGAGGAGCTTGATAAATCTGATGCTGCACACATGACTACTTTGGGTATGTTTCACGCCTGGAAGAGAGTCAAGACCAGCATCGACAAAGCTGCCAAGAAGTAGTTTTGGTTGCTTCTGCTGCCCTTGTTTGTTCTTTTTGCTATTTTTTTGCGATCTCTTTACTGCTTTTTTGCAGTATTTTTGCTGTTTTGTCTCATTTGTGTAGCTGTTTCTGGGCTACTTCGAGCTTCATTGTAACACTTGGATCTTGATCCATTCTCTCTGATTTTCACTCCTATTCCGGCTCTTAGGAATTCTTTTGTACTCAAGGGTATAGTCCCTTTCAAAAAACTATTTGCCAATAATAAAAAAAAAATATTCCTTTTGCATGTAAGGTTAATGGGTTTTTGTTAGAAATTGGTTTAAAGAGAAAAGTTTTTACATGTTTGTAATTTCACAAGCCACTTTTCCGTCTTTTTTTATGTTGTTCCAGGGACATGCACATGTGCTAAAATGGCACGTGCATATGCTCAAACTCACGCACACTTATAACATAGGGTTCACATACATTCTCAAGGGCACGCATATGCTTTCTTTCATGCACATATGCTTCCTTGTGCTTTTGACCCTCTATGATAAAATTTACTAGGAACACACATTTTCTCTCAAGAGTGCACATACACTGTTAGGGGCACGCATACACCTCTCACGACATGCACACACTTGCCTCCCCTTTGTGTTATCTTGCATTTTTTATAGACATGCACATACACTTACAAAGATGCACATACATAGAGTAACATGTGCAGGTCCTTCTTGGTCTGCGCATATGTTAAAGGATGATTGTGTTTTTGATAGGGGTGCACATATGCTATTAGGCACACACATACATTCTAAGGGGCATGTAGGTACTAGAGTATAAATTTGAATATTGTGTTAAAGTGGAAAAAATTGTTTTCTTTGATTTTATAACACTTTGCAAGGTCTTCTTGAGTTACATTAGTGGTTTTCATAATTGTACTTTTATTTATGAGGCTAGGATCATGTATGGTCTTCCCTCACACTTTTTAAGTGATCTTGAGATTTAGAAATGATTCAACACCTCTTTCATGCTTTTGAAAACACTTCATAAAATATTTATAAAGGAATGAACTTAAAATTTGGGTAAAAAGAATAAATTGTGCGTTTTATTTTTAGAATTTCTTTATTATTTGCTAACTAGTTGGATTTCTTGTTGTGTATGCTCTTCCTTGTGTTTTAGGATGATCTTAGAAATCAGAAACAACCTCTTATCCCAAATTTCACCCCCTAAAAAATTTGGTCAAGACAACTCCTGCACATAAGGAAATTATGAAGGAAACAACTCATATGTGTGAGCTCACATTCCAGGATGACAAACGAGTTATAGATGGGCTTAGAAATGAAATAATAGAGTCAAAAATGAAGGAGTACTGTTGCAGAGAAGCTAGGAGCAAGAATGGGAGGAAACGACAAATATTCGAAGCCCTCGGGCTCGAAACCGTTCAGGAAAGAATCCATAATAGACTAAGTATGGAAGAGCCAATAGAGGGAACTGCGTGTCCTAACGGTGCTCCTCCAAAGTTGAATCCAAAAAAGAGAAGCTCAAACAAGTGCCACATCTCCACGTGTCTTAGGTCGAAATGGAGGCAGGGGCACATGGTCAAGCAAAGTCAAAGGGCGGAGCTTCGGGGCCACGGGGGTTTTCTAAGTTTTACATTTCACGAAAAGGGGGAAAAGGTAAATTACGGACCCAAAAACCTAATTTTTTCCCTATATTGGCTGCCACGTGTCCCATATCAAAGGGGACCCATTTTTCAAGCTCTTTTCCCACCCTCCTGTACAGACCTGATACAAACTTCGAAGGGGCATATCTTTCGACTCAGGGATCGCAATATTACGAATCTTACGCCGTTGGAATCGTCTCGATGTCCTCTATGCCATGAAAGGATTAAAAATAATTTTAAGGCCATGGTAGGTAAAAAATGAAGAAGAGTCTTCTAGGCCATTAACAAAGAATCTAATCTCTTCAACTACCAGATTTGATTTGATTCAATCCGCTGGGAACTAGAAGCAACATATTGTGGGCGGATTTGCATAAGGCATTGATATTCAGTGGTTGAGCTTTCAAGTCAGGATTTAATGTGTATTTCATGGTGGTTGGAGTAGGATTCAAATTTTCCCTCTTATCTCTCTTTTCTTTGTATATATACTGTAATACTTCTCGTTTGAGAAGGAGAGACATTCTGGGCATAGAGAAACTCTGTCAAATTTGTTTCTCGACGCCATTTTTGAGTAGTGAACCTTCTCCTACGCCTAACAAATGTATTTGTTCCTCTATTCCAGAAATGTAATGGTCTTTGCACCTTTTAGAGCAATAAAAAATGTGTTTTTGTGGTGTTCTTCAACCCTTTACATCATTTTGTTGTTTCTCCGTGCCTCTCCCTTTCAGTCTTTGTTTTCTGTGCATGTATTTCACATTTGCAGGTGCAAGATGTTGTTTTTCATGGAGTTTAATGGATGATTTGCAGATCTGAGCCATGTCACTTCTGTCTGACCTCCCTCATCTCCATTTTTTCTTTTTCTTTCTCCCTCAACAGAATATCTCACTTCCTTTGTTGGTGTATCACCGTTTTAGTGTAGGTTTTATTTTTCCTTCTTTTCTTTCTCTCCCTGTCTCCTTGGAAGTTAGATTAGGATTAGATTAGCTTTCCTGCACTAGAATAGCTCGTGGTAGGTAGTTTAGGAAGAGGAACCAACCTTCTCTGGAGGATCATTCCCATTTGCAAGTCCCATAACTTGGGGAATGATCCAATGCTATGCAAATCATACCAAATGGCCTTGCCTTAGAAAAGCAGATCCATAACTCATTTGGGGGTGCTATGATTTCAAACTAACACAACCTTTGATCTTATTTCTATGATGCCTTAATCATTTAGAGAACTACTAATCTTTTCCTAAAGGACCATATTGCTTGCAAAATAATTAAGATCTAAACAAAAGCTAACACATTTTTTGTAGGTTTCCAACGGTGTGCAAAAACCTCATTAAGCTAAAAGATAAGAAAACAAACCACATTCAAAACACTTGATATGCAGGTTCAGATAAGGGTAAATCCATCTGCTTTGAACTAGGATAAGTACCCTTTGGCATAAGCCTTAATATAATAAGAGGGATGCTCCTAGGAACCCCAAAGTAGTCCACGCAAGAGGGAACCTTGTGGACAAAATGGGAAGTGTTCTGATTACCTACTTGTCTAATATACACTAGTGAGTTTAGAGTCAAAAGTATCTCCATTGCGACCCCAATGAAAATAAAAATGAACACATTTATTTATAATTGTATTGAAGGGGGTAAAGGTTTAGTCATTGTGAGTTCCTTGGAAAAATGAGCTTGTAAAGGTAATTTATGACACCTAGTTGAGAGAAACAAATAAGAAGCTATTTCATCTTGAAGCCAACTTAATCGTATCAAAACATTGTGTTTCATAGAGATCTTACAATGTGAAAACTTTTTTTGAGTAAAAAACTTGTTGCTCAAACAAGACGAGAGTCCATTTAAGTTGAAACTGCGTGTTATTCATCATGAAACTTACAAACATGTTACTTTGTCTTAGTTTTTCACTTATCCTAAGACAAGGCAAAACTCTGCCAAAGTTAATCTTAGTTTGTTTCATAACCACTTACATTACTCCTTTGTCTTCTTGTTTCCCATTTCAGGAAAAAATAAAACAACACATGCATATACCACTAGAAATAATTATGCCCACCAATTTTGTAGTCTACTTGCATGACTAGGTTGCAATGTCGGAATGTAAGTGTTGAAAGTGTGAATGGTACATCTTCATGTTCTAGTAGGCCCTTTGTCTCAAACCCATATTGAAACACATTATCATTGTAGTTAGTTTTACCCACCATTGACTTCCTTTGATTTTTTTATGTTGCTTGTATCATATCCATACAAATTTGATACTTACGTCTTGTTTTCTTTGGGAAAATTGATTTAAGTCTCTAACTTATCGACATACTTCAATTATTTTTTGATCCCAACATCACCTTGATTCTTAGAAAGAGTCATTACATTGTTAGCATTGTGGTGACACCATTTTGATACTAAAAATCTTGCCTTTGTCTACGAATCTTGATTTACATATCCAAACAGTGTTGTTGCACTGCTCACATTGGTAACATCCTTTTTCACAACTTGGAATTTGTTTGTTTCTAGAAAATTATTTTAGTATACCTTTTTGGAAGGTCGTGATAACACCATCTCACTACTTAGGCCTTGTTTATATCAAACTGGACCTAAGTGGTGATATCATGTTGTCACTATTTGTACTAAACCTACCATTTGATAGTACATTTTGCATAAGGAGTATGATCCTTTAGGGTAGATTGATTTTACTAAGCTTGCATGATTGTGCCTTGTGTTTATTTATCGTATCGATTTATTCTTCTAGGGAAATCCTTGTTAGATAATTGGATTATTTATTCTTTGTCACTCAAACATTCTTTGACCAATCGTCAAGTATTCTTTAGCAAATGTTACGAAAGTCACGAGGATGACATCTAAGAGATTGGGGTATAACCCTTTCAATGGTCGTGATTTAGGACCCCTATTTTCTATGGTAAAAGACTCAGAGGATTTAATTGACCACAATGGTGATGACGAAGAGTCACCTCAGAATAAATTTGAGTTTGATCCTGTGTGCTTAGATGAGTTCTTTTTCCTCAATAAGGAAAGAGTACTTACACGAGTGGTAGAGTTAGGTGCTAAGATGACAACAGAATATAAATTTGTTCCACTTACCTATATCACCTATGAAGAAGAAGAATCACAACATCCTCTTATCAACTTTGATGATGAATTAAAACAAGGACATGCCTATACTTCATATAAAAACAACACTGAAAGCAAGGTACCCAAAAAAATGAGTGGTTATGAATTTCCACCTCTTAAAATACCTCGAAAAGTTAGGATAGAATGTAAGTGCAAAGAACCAATGCCTATGTGTGAAAATATCTAAGGCCCTAAAGATGACAAAACCAATTTGCGGTAACAGATACAAACCCTTAGCAAACAATTGGCTAGTCTAATTTCCCATGTGTAGGACATAGAAAAACCTAGGGTGAAACATGTTGAGCTACATACTGAATACAAAGAGGGTGAAATTTCTAAACATAGTAAGGTATACATGATATCTTCTCCTACTAAAGAGAAAATCCTCACACAAGAGTTGTAATTGATGAAGGGTATACTTACGATCCTTTAAGAAAGTAATGTAGGACATAACAAAAAGTATCAATATGAAGAGCTATGTCTTTACCCCTTCAATAAGGATATGTTACACACACACTTTCCCAAAAATTTTGTTACACCGAAGTTTGACAAGTATAAAGGTGACCCACATGATCACATAAAGGAATTTTATATGGCTTTCTAGGAAGTAGCTTACAGTCATAACTACCTCATCCACTTTTTCCCACGAAGTTTAGGGGGTTAAGCCTTAGAATGGTTTCTACACTTATAAAGAGGGTCTCTCTTCTCATGGCCTGAACTAGCCAAGAGGTTTGTGTGTCACTTATCATTCAATATCGAGAGTGACATTACCATGTTGGATTTATGTAATGCTAAGTAAAGGCCTAATGAGACCTTTGATACTTTCTTACAGTCATGGAGAGGGTTAGCTAGCCGTTTCCCTTGTATAATCCCTAAAAAATAGTTGGTTAGTGTTCTTGTCCCCAAACTAAACCCAGAAATCACTTTCCATCTATAGATGTATTGCATTAGTAACTTCGAAGAAGTTATAGAAAAGGGAAGCCAAATTGAAACAAGATTTAATAGCAAAAGGCAATTTGAAACCCTTTTCGAAAGGCAATCAAACACCTAAACCTACATACAAACCCGAAATTTTCAATTAAAATAAAAATGTTGTAGGGGACGGTATAACAGAATCAAAACACATACAAGCAGTTCAAATTGGTCCTCCTTTCAAGCTTACTCAAGGACCCATTCAACCTGCATCTCCCAAATGTCGAGTGTTCAATCCTCTCAAGGACTCCTTGTCCACAATTCTAAAACAATTGGATGTAGTGAACATGGTTAAGTACCCTAAAAAAATTCCCTATCCCAATGATGTGCCTAAATCATCATGGAATAAAGACCATGAGTATTGTGAATATCATCATGTAACTATTGTACTGGTAGATTCACATGGAACTTAGTGCCTTGATATATGTTACCTGTAGGGCATGTATCCATGGGAAGCCTAAATCATCATGGAATAAAGACCACCCTAAAAAATTGAATTAGGCCTCATGGATTTCCACCCTAAAAAAATGATTCTACTTCCTTAGAACGTGAGGATAGTTCATCTCATTCGGATAGCAAAGAAGATTCCTATTGTAGCCTATACGAAGATCTTGCATCCACTAACCTTTTTCTAGACACTGCCGTATTAAGCTTATCCCCTTCCAATTCCCAAATAAATCTTATCTATCCTGATATCATTGAATAGGAATAAAAAATTCATGTACCAATCGATCTCTTCGAAAACAATGAGGAAATCATAGAGTTCTTGGGTCTCTAAGATAGCATTCCGATCGCTGACCACAAAAAGGGTTTCTCTATCAATTTGGACGCATGCACATACTTTGGGGAGGAGGAAGAGTTGTGTGATTAGCTAAGAAAACAAATAAGCAAGGGAAAGAGTCCTATATAAAAAGCCTTGCAAAAAGAATAAGTCTAAGTCCTATAGTGAAAACCTCTTTGAGGTGCTTGTGGACAAACAAACAGAAAAATCAATGAACAAGATAGCTGACCCACTTGAAGATGAGAATCTCTTTGAGCCACATGTAGAAGTAGATCTAAATCTCCCCCCTAATCCTATGCGTATGGATGACACATCTAATATGTTGGTAGAGGAGACTATAGACCTCAATATCAGGTCAGAAGATCATCCTAGAATGGTAAATCTAGGAGCTTCACTCTCAGCACAGGAGTAGAAGACCTTAGTGAGCTTACTACGGGAGTTTGCAGACATATTTGCATAGTCATATGTAGATATGATAGGTTTGGACCAATCCTTAGTCGTTCATTACCTTATTTCTCATCCAGACACCAAACATATAAAACAGAAGCTAAGGAAGATACACCCACATATAACATTTTTGG
This sequence comes from Taxus chinensis, assembly GCA_019776745.2. Classification (NCBI taxonomy): domain Eukaryota; kingdom Viridiplantae; phylum Streptophyta; class Pinopsida; order Cupressales; family Taxaceae; genus Taxus; species Taxus chinensis. Next base: position 688,063,441 of record CM034146.1, read on the forward strand.
TCAAAGAAGAACTTGAGAAGTTATTGGTGGCATGTTTTATCAGACCCATTTAATATTTAGAGTGAATATCCAACATAGTGTTGGTACATAAAAAACCAGTTGGCATCAGGATATGCATTCACTTTAGAGATATCAATAAGGCATGTCCTAAAGATGATTTTCCTCTACCCAACATCGACATGATTATTAATTCAACTATGGGTTAGGAAATGTTGTCCCTCATGGATGAATTTTCTGGTTATAACCAGATCGAGATTGCAGAGGATGATCAACATAAAAATTCCCTTATAACCCCTTGGGGAAAATTCTGCTACCAAGTAGTGCCTTTCAGCCTCAAGAATACCCGAGAAACCTATAAAAGAGAAATGACAGTAATCTTTCATGATATGATGAACAAAATCATGGAAGAATATGTTGATGATATCCTAGGAAAATACAGGACTATAGAAGAACACCCAAAAGTGTTGAGTTGTATCTTTCAGTGCCTTCGAGACTATAAAGTTAGACTAAATATCAAGAAGTGTGTGATCGGCATGCAATCAAAAAAATTAATAGGATTCATTGTCTCAAGAAGAGGGATTGAAGTAGATATAGCTAAGGTTACAGATATTTTCAAAATGCCTCCACCAAAGAACCTTAAGCAGCTACACATCTTACAAGAAAAAATTCAAGAAATATGTTGTTTCATCTCTCAACTTGCCGATAAGTGTCATCCTTTTACTCATATACTCAAGAAAGATGTTTTATTCCGTTGAGGCCTTGAATGCCAACAAACCTGCAAGTTACTCAAACAATACTTGACTAGACCTCCTGTCCTTATGCCACCTATTCTAGGCTAGCCTTTGTTATTATACATCTCAACCACCTAATGTGCTATTGGTGCACTGATAGCCCAATACGATCTAAGAAAAAAATAAAGAACAGTTTATTACCTTAGCCACACTTTAATTTCTTATGAGTTGAATTATCCCCAAATTGAAAAAGCTTGCTTAGTTTTGGTATTTTCTTTTCGAAATATCCGTCATTACCTATTAAATAACAAGACCAAGATCATCCCTAAAGTTTATCCATTAAAGTACCTTTTTTCTAAACATGCACTTACTATTAGGATAGTTAATTGGATCATCTTGCTAAGTGAGTTAGATATTGAATTTTTCAACCAAAATTCACTCAAAGGACATGTACTTTCCGATCAACTAGCTGAATCTCTCTTACCAAGAACAAAACCATTGTGTCTGGATCTGCTAGATGCTTCCTTAATGCATATTGAAGAATCCATTATGTGCCAAGTATACTTCGATGGCTCATTTAATTTTCATGGTTCATGCGTTGGTGTGGTACTTGTCACCCCAACATGAGACTTCATTCCATAAGATTTTCATCTGAGTTTCCCATGTACCAATAACATAGTAGAGTATGAAGCAATCATTGCTGGGTTGAAACTTGCTATTAGATGGAATATCAAATAACTAAAAGTGATCAGAGATTCACAATTGATCATTAAGTAGGTCAATGACGAGTATAAGGTCAAGGATGATAAACTCATCCCATACAAGAAGATGGTTAAGACTCTAAAAGAGTATTTTGTGTATGTTACTTTTGAACAAATACCAAGGGCACAAAACCACTCAACAGATTCCATGGCCACAATCAGATCCTTACTTCACATTCCACCACAGGCAAGTAAAATGATATTCTTTGTTGAACATCTGCGAGTGCCTGTATATTACATGTTAGAATCGTGTCTTGTATGTGAAGTTTTTTGGTCCTTTTCCCCCTTAGTATGAGCCCATTTATAATTATCTACAAGATGATACTTTCCCCCCAGATATTTCTTACCTTGAAAAAAGAAGCCTTATCCGACACATATCCCGTTATACCCTCTATCGTCATAGATATGATGGGAATATTTTGTGCTTTCTTAATTTGAATGAGTTCATCCAATCTATCAAAGAAGTACACAAAGGTGTTTGTGGGGATCATACGAGTGGAATGGTGTTCACTAAGAAAATTTTAAGAGTAGGCTACTATTGGCCTACCATGGGGTCAAATTTTTGTAACTATGTTAAGAAGTGTGCATTATGTCAAAAGTATGTAAATCTTATCCATGCCCCAATACATGCCTTACAACGGATAACAACACCATGACCATTTTCAAAATGGGGATTAGATCTCATAGGGAAGCTCACTCCTACCTCTTCAGATGGCCATACCCATATCATAACAACCACATAATAATTTACCAAGTGGGTGGAAGCTGTTCCTATCACATATGTTACCGGTGCCCAAATTTCTAAATTTATCATGAGCCACCTTATATGCCATTATGACATCTCTTCTTCCATTATAGATGACAATGGTAAATCTTTTAAAAATAAGACAATGAAGGCATTATGCCAACACTTCCATATTCTCTTAAATTGGTCTACTCCCTATTACCCTCAAGGTAATGGACAAGCAGAGGCCTCTAAATAAACCATTGTTCAAATTATGAAGAAGATGATGAGTAAGACTGGTTGAAACTTGCACTTACAAATCCCCCTCACTCTCTGGGCCTATAGAACTTCCATTCACACTCCTACTAGTGTAACACCGTATTCCCTAGTCTTTGGCACTAAAGCCATCAATCCCCTGGAAATTGAGATTTGCACCCTGAAAAAATCTCTTAGACACTACCTGGATAAAGATGAAGACTACCGTGTGGCCAGATTTGTAGAGCTGGAACTCCTAGATGAAAGATGACTCAACACACTCAATCAATTTAAAGTGTATCAAAATTGAGTTTCCCATGGCTACAATAAATGTATCATAGCTCATCAATTTGAGGTAAGAGATATAGTTCTAAAATAAAATCAATTCAACATCACCAAGGACTGGGAAAAGAAAGGTAAGTTCGAGCCAAACTTGTTAGGACCATATATTTTGGTCACTAAGTACAGTTCAGGGGCCTATAAAATTTATCATTTAAATGGCGAGGAACTAAAAGAACCCATGAACATAATACATCTCAAGTAGTTATATGTTTGAGTATGAGGTTCCTCAAAATAGAAAAGAAAAAAAATATGAAACAAGAAAAAAAATCAAAAAAATCAAGAAAAAGTACAGAGAAAACATGTTGTCCAACTGTGAAAACCACACAATTGTGGCACCTTGGGCAGGTCCTTTGGTGAAAACCATTTTCTAGTGCCTTAGGAATATTGGTTGTTCACAATAATTCTCATATCTATAGGGAATATTTGCTTTACCCTAGGCTAGTTTCCACATGTGTTTGAGCTTCAGTTGAACCTATCTTCTCTGGCATTAATCTGGTTGTTTCTCCTCTTGTATATTTGAGAAGGGGTTGCCTTTGTATATTCCCATATAATGATGGGGGAACCTTTGAATTTTCATCTTCTTGCACATATATGCGTGGAATTCTACCCTTGTACATCCTATCTAATGCTTGGGGAATCCACATTTCTTGGTTTTCTGTACATAATGTTGGAAAAATTTCAAAAATACTAAATTTTTTTAAAATATGGTTTGATAATCCCAAAACATTAGAAGACCGTCTTGCAGAAAATACAAAAACAATATAACACTGTCTTACAAAAATCCTGAAAACAATGTGAATAATATCCTTGAAAATTATCTCAAGATAACACCAACAACAACGAAAAAACATTTCAAATCTTTCCCACAAAAAGAAAGTAGTAGTTTGCTTAATTTTAGTTGTTGGTTTGTATAGTTTTGATTGCATTACTTTTTCGTATTGTGTGCTTTAAATTGAATTCATTTTCTTACTTTGATTTAGTGTTACTTTAATGTGTTGTGCTTTTCATTGAGTTCATTTTTTATCTTACATAGTTACGTGTGTGTTAGTTAGATTTGTTAAATTTTTTACTTATGCTAGTTTCATACTTGTACAGTTTGTTGTCATATCATCTATCATCACATCTATACATCGTATATCAATAAAGGCTAAGCTACATCATCATGAACATGAAAAGTAAACATGTATGCTAAGCTAACATCATATAATATCACCAAGAGGGGCAAGAGGGACCACCTTCTGCCCCCCGCAAAAAATAGACCCTAATAAAAATGTGGATTAAACATGTTATCTCATACATAAAATATGATAAGTAAAACACAAGATATCTCATCAAACATACACATGTGATATCATCTAATGCTATCTCATAAATCAAGAACATGTGATATAGGATTTGAATCATAAATAAAAGTCCATGACCATAATCATATATATCTGTCCAAAAAATCAATGTCCATATACAATGTGTCTCTGTACATAATCAACGGGATAAAAATTATGCCATCATGGGCATCGATCAAAACAATGTACCTTCATAACGTAAGGCATACCCAAAAATAATACATATACATCGATTAAAAATGTTCCTTCATAACGAGGTATACATAAAAAACTACATACATTTGTGATATACATCCAATAAAATAGTGTCATAGCTGAATCTCTCCCTCCTATGGAGACTACCTGACCTCTGATCTAGTGGTGGTTCTATCACTTGTGACCCCCTTGCAGACCTACTTGTGGTTGCTCCACCGATCTGGCTAATCCATCTACCCTACATGACTGCGAAGCACTCTCTACTCATAGCCTGTTGACTGAATGTGCAGGATCTCTTTGTCCCTCTGAGAAAACATCATAGTAAAATAGATCTATAATATGCAGCATGTCCAGTGGGTGCAGCTAAATCTATGTGAACAAAGAGCGTATCATAGAAGCTCCAGCAGACTGGCGTAAAGAAGCAACCTCCTCTGACAAACTTGGTCACCTCATCTCGAGACTATACCCACTCTGTCCGGAGCTGGCTCAACCTCCACTATAACCTCCTATAACTGCACCTACTGCATCATCAAATGTACCTATCTCTGCAACCGACTATGTCAGATATGTTGCCAACTAATATCTCTCACCCTAGAGCTGTGCCCTCTTTGCCACTGCTTAATACCTATCTGTAATGACCTGGTCTCTCTCTATGGTGGCATGGATCTGATAGAGCTACCACCTATTGTAACTTCTGCCATAATGCAACTAACCTGGCCTACACCCTCTGGATCTTGCATCCTACCCCCTACCTATGGGACAACTGATGGTGGGACCCCCTTCTGTCTCCTCCATGATTTTTTAGACTATGTAGCAGGACTAACAATGGGAGCCTGCGGTGGAACATATTGTACATGGGTCTTTGTGGAGGAAAATTCTGCTGCATAATGTGGAAGCCCACATGGATACCAACCTAAGGAATTTGGCATCTAAACCTATGCTTGTGGCTGTCCTGGTACATGGACCTACTCCATCCACCTCCTTATCCCTATCTCTATCCATCCCCGTCATCTCCATCAAACCCATCATCAATATCACTAACCTACTCACCTCTCCGCACTATGCTCTCCCTCCGCGAGGATGGCTGCTCTAGGTGGTGGCCATACTCCTGCATGTCAAGTGTAGTTTATGGAGATAGGCAATCACCTCAGAAGAACTGTTGCATACCAGGCATGATATACTATTGGTATAGTCCCATGGATCTATAATATTTCACAAAGGATACTCATGCCAGTGGAACCATCTTCTCGAAGCTATCTTTAGCTCACGATGTCCTGGACTCAATGGGCCAATATCAAATGTCTCTCTGGAATGCATCATGCATACCACATCTCCACATCATGCACATCCTATTACTATACCAAACTATTGTTGTACTTAATAAATCTTGTAGTACCTACATAGTATAAATTGTGGCTCCCAATCAGAAAATTCTGAACTAATACAATGTTGAGCTCAACTATGGATCCTCAAGCTCATTGGGAATGTTTGTACAGTCTCCAACCTAATCATCCGTGAACTGAATCTTATCAAAGGCACAATGACAATAGGAAATAGGTATTACCCATATGACCTGCGCACATCATCACCTACAGGGGCCCATCCCATGGCTGAAGGCTCATCAGGAGCTTTATCTCACAATGCTCTTGTAGGGTGATCCAATGGCAATATGGTCCCCACGCCCATATCTATAATAATGTAGTTGGCCCCATGGTCATTCTGACTGTGATAAGTAATCATATGCAAATCCCAATATAAATGTGAGAGCATTAGACACTTGGCCCCAAAAGTATCACTCTCCTTTGATCATGAGCATGAATAAAATCTAATCAGACCTAGGGAGAAATGAGGCACCAGTCTTGTCAAGGTAGCAGGATTCCATTGATAAGAACCATAAGATACACCGCAACACGGAGACAATCTCAGATCTCTGAAACACTGGTTGTAACCACATTGACATCCCCTGTCGTGGTATCTCATGGCTACACCAAAAACCTCAGATCAAAAAATTTTTGATCTAAATAAGTGTCCCCATCATACTCTATCAAGTTGGCCCTGAATCGGATACTCTGAGTATCCACCTAGATGTCCTCCAGAGTCATGGTCATCTTGCCAGTAGGAAATACCTGAAGACAATGACTCTCACTGTGTCACCTCTCAACCAAGGGTGTGAGAAGGCTATGATCTAGAGTGATTTGTGGCATCTACGCCATATACGAAATCCATGTAAAATCTAGATGTTATCTCCAAAAATATGTACTCTCATGTCGAAATAAGATCACCCCCGAAGGTATGCTATTCTACCATGTAGCTCCCATGATTCTATCAGACATGCATTTGTCATCTGTACAAGATCAAGTAACATACTCATTAGACTTTATTTTATCCAAGATCATCTAAATGTTAACCCGCTCTCCCCTACACTCTTATAAAACATTTTCTTAGTTTCTTCTAAGGGTTAAACTTCCCCCCCCTTTTACGCTCACTTGTGCGCCCCTGCTCGCATATGCATTCCAAAATCACATACACACCCTCCTCGACACTCGTACGCACTCATTCAAACGTATGTGTGCACAACCCTTATCTAGCTACGCCTATGACTTGAGTGATTGCGTACACCCTATCTTGCACTTCTGCTACACCTACCCAGACACGCGCACCCACTCATGTGTCAAATCCCAACCCTAGTGCCATACATGATCATCTTAACCACATATGCACCCACGCGCATACGTCCCCTACCTAGTCCAACAATGCACCCATGTGCCCTATAACCACATATGTGACTACACGCATACATTCTTCCTAGTCCACATGATGCCTGCGCCCCCTTGACCATGCACGTGCCACATGCACATACATGTCCTTTCCACACTCATGCATGCACCTTGATGACGTATGTGCACCCCAAGGTGTGCACGCATACGCTATCATGTGACACTTTTAAAACATCATAAATGCACTAATAAATGCTACATAAATAAAGAATGAATGGGGTAATCACATAGGGACCATCCTTGTGCACCTGCATGTAACTCTCAAACTATGTATTCTTCACCTCGTACGCCTCTGAACTCATGTCATATCTCTCAAGGTTTAGAGAAAATAACACGCTAAAATCAGCAAGAGCTCGCTAACAAATGAATTGGGTCGTGATGATTTACCCCCCCAAGGAAGGGGTATATATGGTCGTTGTGACCCCTACGCACGATGTATTTTCACTTGCCCCCATGATAATTGAGATATGCATGATATGCCTGTCATGGTTTTTTTAACTTCTTCTATCATCTTCTGCAATATTTGTTTTTAATAAATTATCATTTTTCACCCATTTTCACCATGTTGGGGCAGAGTTTCCCTACCTGGTGCCAATTTCTTATTCCTATGGCATTTTTTATTGTCTTTCAGGTGATCTTCCCTAATCTAACTTTATTCTAAACAGAATAAAAAATCACTAAACAAATACAAAAAATCATCATTTTCAAAACAATTGGTATAAAATTTCATAAAATTAAAAAAAAAACAAAAATTCAATCAAAAATCCTAAACATTGAAAAACTTAAAAAAAATGCAAAAAATTGGTAAAATGTTGGTACACAGCTGAAGTCTATGTATCGAAACGCATTATATTCCAATTATATCATGCTTGCATGTTTTCTGCTTTTTTCTGTAACAACATGAATCGTGGATCATTTGGATCTACCTCATTAACAAAGTTGATCTACTAGCTTCTGTCTTTATTATTTTGGCACAACGAGTTACATGGTACTTGTTTCGTAGCGTGCACGAATGGTTTTTCATTTGGACCCCTACATCCATCATATTTCCCCTCACACGCATCCTTGTCTTATGGCCCCACTTATAAACCCTTGTCGTTACACATAAACATTTGGGAACTGCAACTCGATAACAAAGCATATGTGCAACTACCTTAAACGTTGTTTGTTTGAGTATGTGTGTTTGTACTTGTTTTCTCTGTCAGGTTAACTGGTTTACTTTCTCGTATTTCATTGAATGTAATGTATGTTCCATTGAATTAGGATCATTTTTTAGCAATGAAAAGGTGTTGGTATTTATAGTATTTTCATGTTATAGTACACTTTTATTGTATGCTTAGATTTTAATAAAGGACCGATGACATAGATCATAAGAAATATGATGTAATAAAGTTTTTTGCATTAGTTGGATGCAAAATTGTTTCCATTATCTTCATCCTCATTTTTCTTCCCTATCATTCTCTTTTATTCTTATGACGATTCTCCCAACTCACTTGGGGTAATAAGGATCACCTACTGCAAATCTATTTCTACAAGATTTGTTGATACAAGCATATCTTACACTTCACAATGATACCCCCATGAACGTTTTCAACAAAAGTGTTTGTACTGGTATTACGCAGGAATAAATGCCCGCATTTCTTCTCTCTATATTGATAATCAGTATATTGCTCAGTCTGTCTCACATCGCAATGGGATTTTCTCCCACTTTGACCTTTCCCCTTTTCATCTTTTTGATTTTTCGATCGACTTCTTTCATCGCCCCCTTGACACTTGAAGGGGCATCATTCATTCTACTAATTTTTCATTCTACCCCAGTAAAATTTTTTACTTGTTTATGCTTGTCTACTATATTTGAATTAGTGACATCACTTATGCCACCCCAAAGAGGGGCAAACGTAGACACCTAAAATTTGCTTACGTAGTTGTATTACTTAAATTGCACTAACGATCTTCACCTTCTCTATCACTTTGACATCAAATAACAAAAATTTGTTATCTAACTATGCTTCCAATTCACTCAAGGATTCCAATTAATGGCATTTTGATTAGTGATAATCCTCTTAATTATCTAATTATATGCAAATTAAACCCTATAATCTTGTATTTAAACCAGTAAAAACTTGTAATTGGCTAAATCCTCGCTTCCAGAACATCCAAAATCTATTAAAACCTCCTTCCAGATGCTCCCATAAATATTCCTAAAGACTACTTGGGATTCTTAATTAATCCTTACAAGATTAGTTATCTCCATGATCTAATCAAAAATTGCATTGATTTGCAAAAAGTGCTATTTTGGACTTACCTTTTTGTCCCACATGCACTATGGATTTCTAAAATTTCCCAAATGGTAAACCTATAAATACAAGGCTAATGTATCCCTTTTAATTTTTACACCTTCCATTCTCATATCACACCATCTTACGCACTTTGAGACTTTGGCAAAAAAATATCATTTGCATTAGCTTAAGCTAGAAGCATTTGATCTTGAGCCCATTCTTCCTTGTAGGAACTCCTCCATCTTACATCCATGTCACTTCAAGTTTTGGTTAGTAGGAGAATAATCTAGATTTTGACCTTGTAGTCATTTTAGAGAGATCTCTTCACCACTTGAAGCAAACAGCAAACCACTTTGATTTTCTTTAGGATCTAACTAGGTTCACATTTTGTATTAAGCAGTCTAGAGAAGTAGAGATGGCATAGTGATGTCAGTTTGTTTAATTCATGTTGCATGCATTGTAGAAGTTTTTATCTCATTACGCTCTCATCTTGATGGTTTATGTTTAGATTTAGATTATATTGTGAAACTACTAGGTGTTAGTTTCAATTCATAGGACTTAGCTAATATTTTCATGCATACATGAATAAATCATCATGACTCCTTGATTTCATAGTGAGAGTAAGGGTCACTCTCTTACTCCTTAGGATTTCACAATTGACATTAGTGATCACAAACAAGATCCATGATGTATGAACCTTTTTAAATTTCACTTGCCAAAATAGACCCTCACATTCGGATAGAGGATTGCATCCAAATGAGATTCCTGAGAAGTGGCCACTGGTTGAATAAAATAAGGTGATTCCTTTATTCTTTGCACATAATGATCATGAGTGCTTTGATAGCTCAATGAGCTCAATTTAACATACTTTTAGGAGAGGTCGTCATCATCTGGATCCATGAATCTCTCATTTTATTTTTGATCATGATGACATCCTCTACTTCACAACTCATTTTCTTGACCAAGATTCCACTTGGGTGGAAGCATGATTATGATACTTAGACATTATTCAGTGAATGAAGATCAATTAACTTTTTGACTCTAGAGCACTCCTTGAATGAGATCAACTCATACACCTCCTATTCACATGTTTCTCATGGAAGTAGGTGACCATGATAGAAAGAATTATCCTAGATGGATTTTGAAGGAATGAATAAGAATGAGTCCCATAATCTTGTCCCACACACTACACTGAAACACTGCAAACTCTGCCTCCTCTGACTTGCAATAAGTGATATTCTAATCAAGCATGGATCAAGTGTTTAGAAAAAATTCATGGGGTATACATTTCCTGATATGCCCTCTTTATGGGGAATCCTTCTCATTATGTAGATGATGATCATTCTCTCAATGAATTTAATTTTAATGAATCTCTTGATCCTCTTCAACCTCTTTTCTATCCTTCCAATGTTCCTGACTTTCACTTGCCATGCCTTGATATGCCCTGTCATGCTTTTTGACAAAATTGTGGTTAGTATGATGCTTCAGGATCCTTGTGGAGGGTGTAATTTATAATTTGAGCTACATAATCACTTTAGAACCCTATGAGGATGGAAAAAAATAGTGGGATGAGTTAAAATGGAGCTGATAATAAACTTTTTGCACTAAAAATTGAAACTTTCTAATTTTGGTAGGTGGGACCAAGAGATGCTATTTTGGGAATTTTTACCTTTTTAATCAAATTTGATCTTATAAAGATTCTAGAACACTTAATTCACGTTTGTTGATGATTATTTACCTATTTAGGAATTTTCTATTTTTAACAAGCTACTTTTTCATAATGTATTATTTTGGGATAATTACCTGTTTTACCTTACTTGCAAGTTTGCACTATTTCCATATGTACTAACCAAAGTTTTCAATTTTAAGAGGTTTAATTTTTTTTTAGCATCAGATCATATTATATTTTTAGTAAATAGTAATTTTGGCATTGGTTTGCAACAAAAACACCATTATTAGATTTGGCTCTTAACCGAGATCTCACACTCCAATTTTTGTTATGATTTGCTTGTTTGAATTATTACTAATCAAAAAGGAAAAAATTTAGATGGATGATTTTAGGTCTTATGTTGTGTGATGAAAGAAATTAATAGAGGATTGAATCTTCAGTGATCATACGAATGTATGGGAGAAGAGAAATCAATTCAAACATTGGTGCAATTAGTTTTCGGGATGAGGAGTCATGGGAAAAAACTTCATTTTTGCAGTCATGGATGCTATGGAACATGTTGGGAAGCATGGATAGTGTTTTTTTTAAAAATGTTTTTAGAGGTTTAATGGAATAAATATTGAAACAAGGTTGAAATGTGTAAGAAAAATGAGCTTGGAAGAAAGTTACTTTGTTTTGAAGTTACCCCGACAACTACTTTTTGCTCATAGGTGTGAAAGCTGCTTTTAATTAAAAACTAGGGTTTTGATGGCTTGAGTATGGAGAGAATTTTTTTCCCCTCTTCCCCCTTAGGAATGGGGAAAAGGGGGATTATGAAAAGTTTCCTCATCCATATCATGACAAGTGTCACTCTGTGGTGCATCATGAGGGAGATGGAGAAAACTTTCTTGAGCACCTAAGAGCTGAGTTTGGGTCATTATGGAGAACCTAAGGAGGGGATAGGCTGGGAAATATTTTTGTGTCCCATATATCCCATTGGGAATGGGGAAAATGGGTGAAAGAAAATTCATCCTCAACCATGTTGTACCCTATTGTATTGGTGGTTGTTTCCACTGATGTCACATGGCATTTATGGTAAAGGGAGAGTGCAAGAGCATGCAGTGTATAGGTTGGATTTCTGGTTTTAGATGGTATAAAGATTAGAAATAGTGTTACAAGCATGAGCAATGTGTCTCATAGGGTGTATCAGGTCATCTGGTGGAAGTGGTAGTTGAAACTAGCCCATTCAAGCTTATTTTTGATGCTTGATGAGGTGTGAGAAGTTGGTACAGGTCATGGCATGGTCTTGTGAGCATTGGAGTAGCCTAGGAATAGTGTCTATAACAAGTATGACCAAAAACTAGGCTCATTTTAGCTCCTGGAGTTAAAATTCAAAAGTGCACATAAAGTGGCCTTGAAAACTAATAGTGTAAGCTAAGGTAAATGAGATGGGATAGAAGAGTACATGAATATTTATGGAAAATGGGATTATGGATAATTTATTAGGGTGAGTTGTGGTGCTCTAGGAAAAATTTCATCAATTTTTGAGAAGGTATGGTAAAGTTGTACCACTTTTTATAAAGTAGGATTTTTGGGAATTGCATAATAATATGACTAGATTCTTAACACTCATGTAAAAATAAAGTGCATAATTTAGATAAATAATATAAGTTTTTTTTGGTAGAGGATTCCAAGATTGAAATAATGGAAAAATTCTAGGGTGATTTGGACAACTATTAATAAAGTTATGAGCTTTCTTCTGTCAGGGTTCATTCTCTTTTCAAGGCTACTTCTTAGGTTGAGTTGCCAAATTTGATTTCTCCAACTCTAAATCATTGGTGAAATACTAGTAAATTTATTAAAAGCATAATATACCTTCATCTAAGTGAAAATTATGTGTCCATTTCCTTCAAATTAAACTATAGTACATAGGCAAGTTTGCATTGTGCATGGATAGTCTAGGAGAGTCATGTTGCTTATGCCTTCAAACCTTAAATTTTTGAGTAGATATTGTAAAATGGTCTTATCTGTGTTCATGAGGTGTTTTTATCCTATACAAGAGAAAAATATTAGGTTAATGCTTTTCAAATGCAACGATAAAGTGTGAAGAAGATTCAAAATAGGCTTATTCTAAGTTATTGTGATAAGTATGTTGTGCATATCAGAACATGGTTGAAGATAATCCGTTGACCTTATCTTTTAAGAACTGAAGTGAAATTTTTCTACTCATCATGAGACATAGTTTTCAAACAAGTTTGTACTATGTAAACTAAGGCTTTATGGATGAGAATTGAGTTTGCAACCAAAAATCTTGACAATGTGAATACAAATCATTGTGTAAATTTGATAAGTTTATACAAAGTGTGAGTTTTGGAGTATGATTTTGGTGTGTATAGATTCCTAATAAGTCTAAGAAGACATTTCTATACTTCCATGAACATCTTGGCTTCTTCTATACCTTAGTTCATCATTGATGAACTCAACATTGTTGTATCAAGATTTCATACTAAACCTTTGTGTACTGTGGAGACTGATTCAGGTGTGTTTTTGGCTATATATCTCTTGAAAATTGGTATGGAAAGATGGAGAAGACTGTTACCAACCCAAAACATCTCAATTTTCAAGATCTCATTCGAATTTGAAGGATAATTTTCCTTTTAATCTTTCTCAGGTCTTCTATGTGACTACAACCCTGAGTATAGGGTTTTCAAATTTCTTGTAATCGAAACTTCATTCTCAACCACTCAAAAATTATGATTATTTGTAAAAACCTTTGTGCATGTATCACAAACCATTGAAAAAATATTTTGAGTAAATTCATCGAGGGACAAAGGAGAATCTCTAACCATTTTTCCAGCATATTTGTTTTTGATAATCGGCTAAGCTTTTCTTCATTTTTTAATAATCTCTTTTGGAAAATAGAGATCAATTTGGTGTTGGATCAAGCTCTTCCAAGGTCATATGAGTTTTGAGGAATACTTGTTTTTCTTGGAAAGGTATATCTCTATGAAAATGCAAATAAATCCTCTCCTACATTGGTTTGTGTTAGTCTTCATCTATGCAAAGCTCTGAATTGGTGTTGTACATGTTATTTCTTGAGCTATGAATGTATCTAACTGTCCTAAAGAGTGCATTCGAACTCAGTGAGGATCAATAGATCTTTAGTGTAATAAAATATTCATTTGAATGGAAATTTTTGGCAATTCCATAGTTTGAGATACATATAATATTCTATGCTCTTGTCGTATGTGGAAACAAATGATTTCTTTGTTCAATTCGAAATGGATGAGTAATGTCAAGTGGAATTTGAAAAGGTTTACGACAATTCACATTCTTGTTTTGTGTCCAAGCTCGAATGGAAGCTTTACAGTCATATTGTGTCCTCTTCTTATCTTATCAAGTTCTATTGAGCTCTCAAGGATACAATGAAGAGTTAGGAGCTTGAAGGTTTTTAAATGGGAGGTGAAAATTCTTTGATATAGAAACATTAAGGTAGAAAAAGAGTTCAAAGGAGATAAAAAGTCTAAGTGGTGAAAGAGAGACAATAGTAACTAAAATATAAGATGTGTGTGGATGATGAAAGTGGAAGAGGAAGAGACATAGAAAGAAAAATTAAGTGAGATAGCGGTTGAAAGACAAATTTTACTGCATTGATGATGTGTGTGAATAGGTTAAAGAACATAAAGAGAAGTATTATAGTAAAAATTGAACATGACATAGACATATTGAAGAAGTATACAATTTTGAAACAAGAAGGTATGACAAAAGGTATGTAGACGAAAGACAGAAACAATCTTAGAATAATAAAAGTTAGAGTAATATAGTGAATATAAGCCTGAAAAAGTCCCTAAACCTTGCAAACCATTGCATGCCAATATTAGTCCTGAGATAGTGCATTCAATGTAAGAAAGTGAACTTGAACCTAGTAATCATACTGAATTAGAAAAACAAGAAACATAAAGGCATTGAAGGATATTTTTAAAATCTAGGATCATCATCAGATGTTTTGACATCCAATTGAAGTTTGATTAGTCTATTTTCTTGTAATTACTTAGTTGTAGATCATTCAAATCAGGAAGTGGGTGCTTTCTGGCAAGTTGTGGCTTGCATATTGTCAATTTATTACATGACTAAAGTTGTAGCTTCATCATTTGAGTGGTTTATCAACATTTTAACCTCTTAGTCTATAGTTCAATGGTTCAATGGGTTTTCTCTCAAATTGGGTTTCCCACTTAAAAGCTATTGTCTCGTGTATGTGTGATTGCGATTTCCCTTCTTGATGTGCATAACTAGTTAAGCAAAAAATATAATTTGTTTTTGCATTAAAGTTTAATTGAATTGAACATTGATTCACCCCCATCTTAGTGTTTTGATTTATAAAAAACTAGATCATGCCACTTGTCACCCCATGGTGTGAGGAGAGGGAGATGAGCTAAGCTTGATTAACACTCTGACAGGCTGAGCTGGGTCATATTGGAGACCAGAGAGGAGGGATAAGATGGAGTACATTTTTGTGTCCCCTATAGCCCCTTGGGAAAGGGACAATATGGAAATAAAATTTTTCCATGAAGCTAGAAGGTGACACGTGTCACTCAAAAAATTGGCTAAGTATGAGAAGCATACCACGCACAAGAGAAAACTTGAGGACACAATTACTGAAGATCCATATGGTATTTTCACATGAAATTTTATATGATTTTGAATCTAAAGACCATTTAAAAATAAATGGAATGGGTTTAATACTTAAATTATGCTTTATTCTCCAAAAATGGCTCCTTTTTCTTTGGGACAACATGATATGTCTGCTAAGATTGAACCTCCTAAGGAACAAACCTATCTTGTGAAAAAATGTAATAATTCCACCATATATAGAATTATTTCATCTTTAAAATCCCTATTTTATTACATTGTAACTCCTTACATATATCCTATAATCATCTGATGAGGTCCATGTTCCAGTTTTGATCACTTATTCCTTACGCCTAAAAAACTTGCTTTTGCACAGTTTGTTCCTAAACCTCCAAATATTTCTTAAATATTCCTAAAATACTTACAACACCTTCTTTTCTCTCCAATAAAAAATTTAAATAATTATTATGCTTTGGAACCTTTTCAGAGGATGCGTACCTACTTTGGAATGGCAAAAATTGGCCTTTCTAAGTTTGTTGGAGAACTAGTATTCAGTTGTTTTTCACTGAATGGAATTGTTGTCCTTGAATCATCATTTCAAACACCTGAATCATTTTTCAATACATTGTGAGTGCCTAAAAAGGTCAATATGATCATGAAATAGAAGAAAAACTAACCAAGAGAGGGATTCAGGAAGACTTAGGAACAACTTTTCAAATTTGGTTTAGTCATCATGCTTGAAAGTTTGAATTTTTGAGCTAGAAAAAATGCATGAAAATAGTTAGATCTAGCTCAAGGAATTGTTCCAGATAAAAAAAAATGAGAAAAGGAAAAACAAGAATTCTAAAATCTCAAGACAATATGTGAACCAGTGCCTTATCCATTGGGCTATAAAGTCACATCAGATACATACATTGAAACTTCCTTTATTGAACACACACACACAACAAGAAACAAATATACAATAGGAAAGGGAAACACAAAACAATAAGGGAAACACACAAAAAGGGAAACATCCTAAATCACTAATGTATATACGGGGGACAACCCACTTTCATTGAATCATTAACTCAAACTGAGTGCTTACCAGTATACGAGTATCATTGAATACCTTTCTTCAACAAATCCATTAACAAGCTCACTAAAATATGAACCTTTACTCAACTTCTTGAGAAATCTAGCATGATTATTATTGCAATTTATGATCCACATATTCAATTCACTACCTCTGTTTCTTTGAAAAATTATTTCCATTTTCTCATTGACTCTCAGGTTCATCCCAATTTATGATTTTCCATTGTTGTTGTGAAGAAGAGTCTTGATCACACTTGGCTTATCATTTTGATACCATGGCTTATGTAATATGATAAAATAATTTCTTCATTGTTTATCTACTTCATGATCACTGATTCTATAGGTTGATTCTTGGTAGATGTTTTTAAAACTTCAACATTATCACTAGCCTCTTGATGTTTTCTATTTCTCAATTGGTCCAAGAAATATTCTTTCACATACTCCAAATATTTCTCAAAATGTTTCCCTATACAACATGGCATGTAAATTGCATCATTATCTTAGAAAGAGAATTAGCTCAAGGTTGGGCATGTAACGTAGAGACTATCTTCTTTGTGTTGTCCATTTTGAGCTTTGAAATCCATTTTCATGATGAAAGCCCTTTTTTCTTGAGTAGAGTTGATCTTAAAAGATGTAACCACACTCTTATACATAAATTCCTTGTTGACAAGGTTTTCATTTTTAAAAAAACCAACCTTGGGATCAAACACTATTTCATCTATACATTTTTCATTGATAATGTCTCCATCCTCATGAAAGGGGAATGATCACAAAATTGGAGCTGAAATATTTATGTTTTCATTTTCCCAATATTGATCACCGAGAACTAGGGAGTCCTTATTTGTTATGAAATCATAATCTTATTGAGTGGATTGGAATTTAAAGGGATAAAACATATTGTCACTCTTGCATTCCTTGTCATTTTCTTCCAATGAGAAAGAGAAGTCTTCATATTCACTAACACACTTATTTAATGGAACTTCATGTTGAACATTGAGAACATGTTTTGAAACATTGAATTCACTTGACAAGGAGTTTCTGGAAATCAATCCTTATTATTGATCCACATTTCTCATCACTTTGAGATTTCTTTGTTGCAAGTCAATATTCTCATGACCATCATCAACATAGAGTGGAGAAACTGCATTCATGTTCACATCCTATGGGAAGTACATGTTTTCAAATTATGATTCCATCCAGTCACCATTGTGCTCTCTGACTAGATCCATGATTCTTGGACATTCTTCCAAAAAAATGGGAAACTCAAGATTATCTTTGAAAGTCATGAAAAAGTTGTAAGACTTTGAATTTTGACATGGGATATCCACCATTGGGTCATCTAGTCTTTGAATGGTGTATTTCATTTTCCTGATGGCAAGAATTTTCTTCACTTTACCATTGAATAGAATGGTGGCATGTGACCAATCCATAAGCATATCTCCACCAAAATTTCGAACACAACCTTAAAACCAACAAAAAACCATACGAGGTGGGCATGTTTGTTATAATTATTCTCATTATGATCCCCTTGTCAGGGAAATATTCCAATGCCACCTGAACATCTTTGACATGGACAACAAGAGGAACTTATTTCATTTCCATGTAGAGGTAATGGAAAGAGATAGGAGATAGAGATACTAAGAGATTTTGTAACTTTTGCAGGCATGACGTTGTTCAAAGCACCAGAGTCCATGATGTAATTATTTAGTTTATACTCATTTCCCAACAAGGATATATAGAAAGATTATACCTACTTAGAGGTGGAGGGTGTGGAAGCAAGACAATTAAGAGGAGTGGAATGAGAGGCATGAGGTGGTTCTTTGGTAGTAGGATTTTTAGAACATGAAACATAACTAATTCCTTTAATATACTAAAAAAACCTATCAAATTGATGAGGATGAGTTTTCAAGTACTCATATTAATTTGAATTTTGGAATTTTTACAATGTTCAATGATATAAAAAGGTGGAGAAGATGCAATAATATCAGAAGTTATGATGACCTTGGTATGGTTATTATTAGGATCAACAAAAAACTAATTTTTGAAGGAACTTAACTGAGACTTACCTGAAGAGGTAGAAGGATTTTTTGTTGAAGTAGTCTCATGATTTTTCTCAGTTGACCTCATGGAAATGGACTTTGATGATCCTCCTTTTGTATTTGTTTTTTCATAAAGTCACCATTTGAGGATTCAATTTCTTATCTTGGGCAGTGGAAGAAGAGCCTTCTTTCTTCTTTTGTGATCTATTGAATATTGCATATGAGTAGCTATTTGTGGGTTATTCAAAATATTCATCTGGTATGAATTATAATTATCCAATCCTTGCACATTCAAACATTTCTTCTTCAATTTCTTCTCCATCATCTTCCTAGGTCCCACATTATTACATTGACTGGTGGAGCTTTCGAGGCAATCCTTCAAGGTGCTCCTCTAATCTGGTTACTGTTCCAATTTGGATGAGATTATCGTTGAGAAACTTCTTTCTTCAAAAATTTCAAGTCATTAGCCAAATTTTGCAATAGTGAATCAACTCTCTCATCTTTGGAACTTTGAGCTTTATATTTCATTGAAGGATTCTTGATCTTTCCTAAAAATACAAGGTCATCTTCCACTTCAATGAAAATTTCTTGAGTGTTTTTCAAATATTTTGGTTTGAACTCTCCATAGAATGAAACTATCTTCATGAAACCGAGCATTCACGAAGAACTTTTTCAGATTATCTGTAATATGATGAGAAAAAATGGAATCTTGTTGACCAACTTGTTGAATTTTACACAAAGTATCTCATGAAATCTTATGGTTCTTTATTCATTTGAGTAAGTTGAGAAAGGAGGGCATGATCATCTTCAAGGGTCTTGAATCTTTCTTTAAATTTATTTTTAATATCATTGCAATTAGAAATTGAGAGTGATGAAAATTAGTAGAACCAGTCTGCAGTGGCATCTTATAACATTTCCATGAACAACCACATTGCAACATCTTTGTGTTGCACTCCAAGGATGCCACAAGCTATAATGAAGGATGTGATATAATCATCTAGTCATTGCTTTCCATCTCCATAGAATTTTAGAAAGTTATTTCTTGACTATTTTGGAAGTTCATGAAGTGGAGGGGTGTTGGCCTGGTGAATTATTGACTAAGTATCAAAGGTGAATGAGGTAGTGGCATGTAAGAAGGGGGTGCATGAATTGACATGAGAGGTTGAAAAAATTGTGCCTTGAGGATTCACACCCATAAAGATAGAGTTTGGGACTTAGCCGGTTTACATGACACATGCTAAAAATAGGAGAAACAAGGTGGAGTGTAGTTAAAGCAAGATAACGACATGAAGAGTTCAAGGCTAAGGAAATACTATTTTGGGAAAAATTGGGAGATTAAGAGACATCTGAAATTAAGCTAATAATATGATTAGACTAATATTTAATTATAAAGATAATCTATTATTAGGAAAGCTTGCATGCTTCATAGTTATCTTTGTATGCACATATGGCTATTTTGAGCATGTAATATATTTTGTGAGTGTGCATATGTGATGAAGGGAAAGTCCCCTCCCATATATATATGTAGTGTATTTCACTATTTTGACATGACTGTATTGCATTGAAGTTATGCTGTTGGTATGAATCTCTATGCACATGATTTGTGTTAGTATTGTGATGTATTCAACTACTGTTTTGTGATGAATTAATACAATGGATCATTGTGGATGGATATTAGTTGTTAATTTATCTATGTTCATGGTGCTTGTATGGTAAATCTGATATTAATTCTTATGTGATCACTATTATTTCTTATTATGTGTGGTTCTAAATTGAGCTCATGGGTTTGATTATTGTGATGGAACATACAATCTGATTATGGTTATTATGAACATGCATGCTAACATCATGATAAGATAGTACAAAAGAGGGGACCTAGTAACTTTGTGTGCTTCAGGTGAGCGTCCAGATCTCTCTGGATGAAGTGCCAGCATGACTAGGCTTCTGAGTATAAAAATAAAGACTATCTTTTGGTTCCATTGCTGGGACCTATTTTTAAACTGTTTGCCATGATGTTGTATGATGATGGTGCATCGATTCACTCTTACGGCCATTGAATATTGGGTAATCGAAGAACAAGATCAATTTACACAAAGTTATGGTTTTGTATCTGATTTCAATGCACGTAAGTGGGTGGAAGATAATCTATATCATGAGCTCTATAAAATGTTTTTATGTTGTTTTCCTATAGAGTTGTATGAGTGCTTTCTTGCATACACATCAAAGAAAATATGGAGTTATTGGTCAAGGGTTTGGACACAGGAAGAGTACCATGATTTTTTTGATGCAAATGAACCTTTGACATGTGTTGTAGATCATTGGTGGGTTGGTGTTGTGCACAGTTATACTTTGGAGTATGCCATGTCTATGTATTGTTGTCCAGAAGTTATCGAGTTTGAATTTTTGTGTGATCATAGAGGATCTTACATTCGTGTCACTATTCGTTTGGTAATTAAAATCTTGATGGTGGTGTTAAGTTTAGAGTACCTTCCTATGGATAAATAAACATACCACCACACGTAGGGGTAGGAATATGTGTGGTGAAATATGGGAGACCTCACAGAAGAATAGCTAGAGAGAAGAAAGGCGGACTTAAGTATAATGAAGTGTGCAAGAGAGGGAATTGGTGGACACAGTACTTGATATTGAGGAGTCTTTGGAGTTACGTAGAGGATGATGTCTTGAGAAGGATTTTAGGCTCACTGTGGAAGATGTGGAGCCAAATCATCAGGATCTCCCCCACTTAGGAAATAATAGAAGATAATACCCCTTCATATTATAATGAGAGCATGCGTCAGAGGAAGGAAATATTGAGGACCACAGGTGCACACATATGATCCCACCGGGTGACCTAGCCCCTGCACTCTGGTGTTCCAATTCCATAGAAGTAATCATTCATAAGCAATATGAGTGTATATAATCTAGTAGCTTCATGTAGATAACATTTTTATTTGAATATACAGAAGTATATTAGGAAAACACATACACCTATGGCATCACAGACATCATTTCTTGTTAGTTTGGAGGCTCGATTGAAGGACTATTTTTTGGTGATTCATCATCATTTAGAGGCCAGAGTGTGGGTGCGTACAGAACATTGGGAACGCATCTAGAAGTACTGCAAATTTTCATAGACTATGGGAGTTCAATTTAGTACTACATATTTATACATCAATGAATTACATACACAAGTCTGGTGCTACACTCGTTGCTGGAGGATCAGGTAGATCAGGAGGTTTGGGATTAAGTAGATCAAGTGGTTCTGGTGCTGGAGAAAATAATGGTAGTGGTTCTGGTGCTGGAGGAAATAATGGTAGTGGTTCTAGTTCTAGATCTTGAGGATAAGGCTCGTATCCCAATAACCACCAACATCAACCTCAATAATTTTATTACGATATGTCCCTCTACTTAACCAGAATATAGAGGTATTGAGGATTTTGTAGAGAATGTGCACAAGTGTGAGTTGTCTATGGCATGTTAAGGGAATCACCACTTCAAATAGAAAGGCGAGTCAATTTTCTACTAATCTTCAAGGGCATGTGCACAGGTGGTACATAAAGAATGACTTGCACATCAGACTGTGGGGGATTATGATGATTTGTCTTTTGTGTTTCCAATTGAGTTTCATATGTCATAGAGTTTGATTAGAAAAGTATTCACTATACATAAGGACATTAAGAAAGGCTTATCAGAAAATCATTTGAGAATATGACATGCACATGTTAAGGACTTTGTTTTCAATTTTTTCTTATGACATGACATAGTAAGTCATCATACACAATGGTTTGTTTGCTGGACTATTTACTCTGTTTAGAACTGCACTATCTCAGAAGACCTTTGTGGATCCGCGGTGATGATTTGGAGGAAGCTATGCACAATGCTAAGGAAGTTAGAAGTGTGGATACCAATGGAGTAATCCCATTTCTATACATGTGTAGATTAAAACTATGGCGAAACAGAGTTGGAGAAGCTATCTTTTCAAATTCACCTCATGAGACATGCAGTACGAGATATGGTGTATAAATTATGAGGTTGAAGGACACAACAAGGATAGTTTCCCTCACAATTTAGTTTATGTCATGTTGTTGGACTTGTGATGATGTGTCATTTGGACCATAATGTAAGTGGATGTCCTTTTTGTAGTAACGTGCGATCTGGAATAATGTGTCTATGTACTGTAAGATTTGCAAGACTGCATACTACATTAACACAATTTACTACAAAGTGATTGATCATAAATCCACGATTCCATTGAAACTAGAGTTTGCAGCCAGAATAGTGTAGCAAGTGGATCTAAGGAACAAGGAAGAACATCATAATGAACGACGCAATAATGGAGATAACAGGAATAAAGGCTTCCGTGGTGGATATAGAGGTCAAGATCACGGAAGTGGAAGAGGAAGATTTTCATAGAAGAACTTTTTATACTTATGGATCAGCCGGATTCATTATCAATATGAGAGCTCTCAGAATGTGGTTTGTATCATGGCGTGGGAAACAACACAAGTTTAAAGAATGTCCTTGATTTGTATGAGCACTATGAGCAAGCAGACACAAGTAAAGACAAGGGAGAAATTATGATTAAGATACAATGAGTACATATGGAGATCAATGGATACCAAAGGTTAGACTTAATTCTAAATTATAACCTCGTATTAGTCACTACACGCACTAAGGTTGTGCGCGCTCGTGAACCTCTAAAGTATAAGATGATTATAACCAAGTTAGAAGTGATTAATGTCTAGTACCTTAATGCTTCACATCAGAAATTAGGTTTACCAGGATATTATGGATGTTATCAAGGCATCTACAAGGAGATATTAAGACTTTGAAGGAGCATGTGTGTGCATGATGGAACAACAGAAAATAAGGTTGAACTACCACAGAAGGACATGGATGATTTAAAGGAATTATGTCGAATGTTTCACTAAGATAACATAATCAATTTATTAGGAGAGTGGTTGATAGAAAAAGTACCATGCACAGGTAATGATCATGAGAGGTAAATACTTCATGCAAATATGCCTCCCCATAATCATGAGTATGATAAGGAGATTGCACTTAATAGTGGTCATAGATGGATGGATTCTAAGCAAAATTTTGATAGATACATGTGTGGAATGTTAATGTACTTATGTTGGATGCATGTGATTAGATGAGAAGACCACCATTGTAGCCCTCTTCAAATATATTATATATGGAAAATAGAACTAGATCCACTGCCACTTGGAGTACTTAAGGATGTCAACTATTACAATTTAAGGAGCCAAGTTTACTGGGGACTTTGAAGTGTTAGAGATAGCTGAAGCAGATACTTTCCCAAAATTACTTGGGTGCCCTTGGTGTTATGTGAATAATGCATATTTATGCTTCAACAAGGGGAACATTAGCATTTGAGACCAAAGAAGATAGTGTCATTATACCTTTGACATATGCAAAGGCTATACTCTAGTATGTTGAGACTTTAAGTGAAGAATAATTGAATAGGATATATGCATGCACACTATTAGAGACCCTAAGAAAAATGAACCATCTAAGGAAGACGTGATACAATGAGATGATGATCAATTAGTTAGTGATACCACACAGTATTGCTTGTGACTACTTGGGCAAATGGAATGATATGAAGTAGTTGGGCCAGAGATTAAGAGCACTTAGTTACTTGAATGATCAGGTTGCACATGGTAAGGCACTTGAAGTTATAATCAGGTACCTCAGTACATTACTGAGGGGAACCCTGAGATGTATTTCTACGTGCCATAGAAGCCCAAGTGGAATAATGAAGGAGATAGAAGAAATATGCTAGTATATAATCCACGTGGGACAAAAATGCGCATTGGTGGACTACACACAAAGACAATCTAATATGGAATGGTGAGAGAGGTGAGAATAACCTTTTCTACTAGGTTATCTATAGGAGAAATATACCTTCTCAAATATGTTAATTCCTTAGGAATTCCCCTACTTTGCATCACATGTCTGAGAATTGGGAGATACTTTGGATGAGAGGGGCAGGAGGCCTTACCACCATCACTCTAGTGTACAAAATTTCTACACCACCTTAGGTGGTTGCGCACGCGTGTGCTATGTTCATGCAGAATTAACAAGAGAAATGAGCTAATTGGAAAGAGATGATCTCATGTATGATCCATACTTTTGATCATTTTTCTACTAATCCTTGGGTCAATAAAGCACTGCAGATTACTTTGGCACCTTACTTTGGGAGATAGTTTGAAGGAGGAGGAACTTTTTTCTAGATATGTTTAGAGAGATATATTTAGAGGCATTCCTTGACCTTGAAGAGATTGAAGAATAAGAAATAGTCCGCACCTAGGAAGAAAAGGAAAAGGGTAAACTGGTATGCATAATAACTGATGATGATGATGATGAGGATAATAACCTAGATGTTAACCACACTATAGGTACACATGAGGTGATGGACACAGAATATGAAAAGGCATGTGTGTATCATGAGCCTATGAAAACAAAGAAGGTTAATATTGGAACAAATTTAGAGCCTTAAGATGTCATTATTGGAGATTACTAGTCGGATTAGGAAGTTGCTAATATTATTGAACTCCTGCGCAAATTTCAGGACTTGTTCCCAAGGGGATATTATAAGTTAAAATGAGTACACCATTCTTTAGGTCAGATGATAATAAAAACTTAAAAAAGGCAAACCCCTGATTAGGAAGAAACCTTACATGATGAATCCTAATCTCCGTGTCAAGGTAAAGGAAGAAATTGATTAAATGCTCAAGTCTGGTATAATTGAACCCATTGAGGAATCTAAGTGGGTTAGTCCCATGATAATGAGTATTAAAAAGGATGGGTGGATAAGGATCTATGTGGAATACAAAGAATTAAATGTTTCATGTGTCATTGATTCCTTTCTAACCCCATTTACAGAGGAGATCCTTGAAGGAGTTTCAAAGTGTGAGATATACTCTTTTACAGATGGGTTTTAAGGATATCATCAAGCACACATAGCATAGGAAGATCAAGTAAAGAAAAATTTCATCATTGAGTGGGGAATTTTTGCATACATAGTGATGCACTTTGGATAGAGAAATGCGCTAACTGTGTTCTCACACATTGTTGTACAAGATTTTTTAGGACTTCATTCACAAGTTTTTATAGGTATATTTGGATGTTTGGACACTATATGGTTTGGTTAAGGACTATTGTGACAATTTGAGACTTATGTTTGAGAGGTGCATGAAATTGAGCATATCTCTGAATATTAGTAAATGTATCTTTGCAACACTTTTTGGCACTTTACTTGGGCATATTAATTATAAATAAGGGTTGTTGGTAGATCCAAGCTAGGTCACTGTGATTTTGGGTTTGGAAGAACCTAACAATCAGAGTGAAGTGTATGGATTTATTATACATACAAGTTATTACAAGAAATTCAGTAAAGGATATGCACAAGATTTTCTACGCCCATTGAAGGAAATTTTAAAAGCTAATCAGGAAAATTCTATTGGGGTGAGTCACAACAGTAGGTATTTGAAACACTAAAGAAAATGTGTGACTACTACACCTATTTTATACTTTCCTTCATGGGAAAATACCATTTCATGTTCACATGTTGATGCTTTTGGGATGGAAATTGGTGCAGTAATATCGGTGTAACCAAATGAGAAGGAATTAGTAGAACTACCCTACTTATTTTGCAAGCACGTAAGTTGACACCAGCTAAATAGAATTATACAAATATTAAGAGCGCGATATTTTTTCCATGATTTACACATTGTACAAGTTTAGACAATACTGTATTAGTGAAAACACCATTTATCTTCTTCACATATCATATGGAACTTACAGTATTTAGTTCAAGAAGCTTATTTTGCAAGGATGTATTTGCAGGTAGATACTACTATTTCAGGAGTTTCAATTTACAGTGATTGTAAAACTAGGGAAAAAACAACTCAGGGACTGACCATTATTTCAAGAATTAATTCTGGTGAGGACACATGCAGATCATTGATGAAACAATTCCATATATACACAACTATTTAGATTGAATTAATTGCACCCACTGAACTAGAGGACACTGTAGTATTCTTATGCACACTTGACAGGTGCCTAAGGGAATAAATACCTTAGAGAAGAAAAAACTTGTAATATGTGTGGCACCTTACCAGTTGATAAGTCAATATTTATACAAGCTAGGTCATGATGAAGTTTTACGTCACTGGTGTGTACTAGAGCATGAGTGTGGGGATATTATGGAATAAGCTCATGGTGGAATTTTAGGAGGTTATTATGTAAGTGATGCCACTGCGTGCAAGATTATGATGACTGACCTTTAGAGGGAAAATTTATACAAGGATACTAAAGAATATGTCAAGGTTTGTGCAACCATTTGTCCAACACCTTAGGAAAACCTAGAACCATGAGATGAGATGCATTTGAGGCCTACTATGCAGGTTTTGAACCTTTTGAGAAATGGGTGATTGAATTTGTAGGTTGTATTTCCCCACTTGCGTGTAGGACCGGCATGCATTATATTATATCTTGTATAGATTATCTAACATGGTGGATAGAAGAAGCGCCTACTAAAGAATTTCACAGCAACTAAAACAATGATATTTTTATGTGAAGAAAATTATTAGTAGGTATGGATGTCCATTTATTCTAATAAGTAATAGGGGCACTCATTTCTTGAATGATACCATCTAGAATTATTTTGGCTGAATTTCATGGTGGCACACCATAAGACAAACCTCTTATCACCCACAAAATAATGGAAAAACTTAGGATTTTAACAAAATTTTGGAGCATACATTGACAAATATTTGTGATGTTGGAAGGAAAGACTGGGGTGATAAAGTCTCTACTATACTTTAGGAATATAAGACTAGATATAAAAGGTTGAATAAGGCTATAAACCTTTCAGTTGGTGTTTTGGCACAGAGGCTATTTTACCCGTAGAATTTATGTAACCCTCCCTACGTATTGCGAACATAGGTGGATTGGATGATGAACAAGCTATTGAGGAGTGCATAGAAAAACTGATGTAGTTGGATGAAAGGCGCGCTATTGCCTGATAGGGCTAGAAGAAAAAAGGAATAAAATGATACACATATCAAGAACAAAACATTTGAGGTGGGAAATATGGTTTTTCTATATGATTCAAAGTTTACGTGCTTCTTGGGGAAATTAAAAGTTCATTGGTTAGGACCCTTTATAGTAACAAAGATATTGGAAATAGGTGCTTGTCAGCTACAAGCATTGGATGAATTTTTTTTGCCTAGTTATTTCAATGGTAGTTGGCTGAATTTGTACTTAAAATAAGGCTTCTTGGTTTTTTTAATAAGGAAATATATCCACTTCGATTAGATATACCTTTAATGCATTTCCTTTAATGTGTTTCCTTTCATTGTTACTATGATTTATCAATTTAGTTTAGTGTTTTGTTGTAATAAGTGTGCTTATGTGCTAGCAGATGATTACTATCTATTGGATCCATGTGCAAAGGATTGCACGTACTTTTAGCGTGGCATGGATTAGAAAGAAAAAGTGATTGGTGCTTTGATACAAATTGGTGTGCACAGGAAAAATGTTATAGGTGTTCAGATTAAAAGTGTTTAAGGAAATTTTCTTAGATTACAGACCATGTGTAGAAGGATGAACACGCAATGTAACACAAGGTAGGTAGAAAAATGAGAAACTACTTGGGATAAGGTGCAGTGGATAAGTAATTTGGTGTAGGGAAGCACGCAAAAGGAGGTCTGTGGCCAAGAAGTAGTGGGCATGCCAGAAGGTTACGACTGGGGTGCAGAAGAATACAATGAGAAGCACATAAGAGAGGAGTGGAATTAATGCCATATATGGTGGTAGGTGAGGATTAATTAATCTAGAGAAAATGGATGAATCTATAGAAGGTGTGCTTGTGATGTTATTTTTATCTTGCATACTTTTAGTTTTCAATACGATAAGTGTGAACAAAAGTGCGACCAAGTCTGAAGTGCATGAGCAAGTAATTGAAGCAAACAAGTAGGTGTTATTGGGATAGACTAGACCAAAGCTCCATTGGAGAAGTGTTTGAGCTAGCATGGGCCATGTGTGGAAGAAAATTTCACTAAGTTAGGGTTTGGATAAGATAGATTTGTAGCTAGGACACAAAGTGTTTGAAATAACGAAGGAGACTAGAGTTTGCAAGAGTAAGAGGTGATAATATCATTGAATTTTGCGAAGCATGTTGTCATTCGAGTAAGAAAAATATCACCAAGGAGAGCTGCAACTAAGGATAGAGAACCTGTGATAAAGAAAGCACCACTGGAATGGTTCACAGAAATTTAGTTCCTAGAGCAAGTAGTTGAGGGAAGGTTGTTGACATCTCAATTAACAAAGTGTAAGATAAGTGACATCAATCACCACACTGAGTAAAACCTCAAGGATATCAAGGAAAACACCATCTTAAAGACTAACATGAGGACTGTAGATAGACAAATGGTTTATGAAAACATAATTTATAAGTTGCTGGAGAGCGTTAGAGTAATACAATTATACGACCTTCAATATGATCTTCAAGAGGATATCCAGTAACTTGTCTTCTTACCTGTACAATAGGAAGTTTGAAATCAACCTGTAATTGTTCTTCAAATGTTGGATCAACAATGCCACCTGCATGATTAGGTCCGGTATACTTTATTTCTGCCAAATTTTCTCAAGCACTTAGAAAGGAAAACAAGTGGAGAAGTGTAGATTTTTCAAAAGGACTGTAATAAGACTTTTTAACATAGATAGTATTTTTGGTATTTTTTGGTTTTTATGGATTTTTAAATATGTTATTTTTTTTATCTTTTTAGATATCTTTATCGGTGCACAAGGGCATATCTCTATGCCAATGGAGTCGCCAATTTTTTTTGGTGAAATAATTTTTCGAGTTGCAAATTATGTGTTTCCACCAACGGTCATGGGACGAACCCCTCCTATGTATGGGAAGGCTTCCATTATTGAATGTAAACTATCCTAATTTTTAAGGGTGGCCAATAGGCCAAGGATCACATAGGCACACTCCACTGAACCTATGGAAAAGTACTTGTACGAAGTATAATGGAGGAATTTGCAGCACTGAGGGATAAAGGAGAGAAATTAGGAAAGAGAGTTATTATTGTGAGTAGGCACTAGTAAAGTTCACACACAATAACTAGATTAGGTCCACATTCAATTAAAAGAAAAGCAACAATTTAGGAAATTAACAATACTAATAAACCATAGACACACGATTCTTTATATTCATCAATCAAGGACATCAAGTTCCTTCTTGGTTATTCAAGATCACTATATTTGTAAAGTTCAAGAATAGAGGGAGAAGAGACGAAGGCATAATAAAAGGAAATAGAAGAAATGTAGCTTTTATTTCTTGTACAGTAGTGATACCAAGCTAAAGAACTTACAACAATCCACAATTTTTATAGAAAAACTTACTTTTTAAGATCCTTTGGAATGGAGAAGCCATTCCACTTTATAACATTGAGAATTGTCTTCTCATCTACCCCCACATGACTCTTCATGTACCATCACCTGTGACTTTTCAATTTCCCTTAGAAGAGAAAAATTAAGTACATCTCTTATAATTTGAGAGATTACTTTTACATTTTACAAATATTTTATTGTCACTTAAATGAATAGGCAAAAATAGCAAAAAGTACATTCTCAATTGAAAATTAGAATATGGAGAGAGAGAGAGAAGAGAGAAAGGAAATGGATTGAGTGATCTACTATTGATGAAGAACTTGCTGATTTGAGGCATGGTGACCACAATATAATCCTTTCGTAAGATGCACGAACACTTCAGACTACTGAATTAGTGTTCAAGAACACTGTTGTGAGACCTCCCGATATGAGCCTGAGATGAATATGGGCATCACTCATGATCATTACTTCTCAATTTCATAGATAAAGTGAGGGTCACTCTCTTGCTCCTTAGGATTTCAAAATTGACATTAGTGATCGCAAATGAACTCCATGATGTATGAACCTCTTTAACTTTCACTCGTTGAAACAAACCCTCATATTGCGGATAAAGGACTACATCTGAATGAGATTTATGAGAAGTTTCCATTGGTTGGAATGTAATGAGGTGATTCCATGATTATATACACATGATGATCATGAGTGCCTTAATAACTCAATTATCTCAGTCCAACCTAATTTTAGGAGACGTTGTTCTCAACTTGATCCATGAATCTCTCATTTCATTTTTGATCATGATGACATTCTTTCCTACTTCATAACTCATTTGATTAGTCGAAATTCCACTTGGGTAGAAGCACAAATATGGTACTTAGACATTTCTCATGAACGAAGATCATACCTATTTCCCTTTTTGACTCTAGATAACTCCTTGAATGAGATCAACTCATACACCTCATGTGCACATGTTTCTCATGGAAGTAGGTGACATATTTTTTATAACAAGACTGATCATGGATGGAGTTTGAAGGAATGAATGATAATGAGCCTCATATTCGTGTCCTGCACACTACACTGAAACATTATAAACTCTACCTCCTCCAACTTGCAAGATGTGAAATTATTATCAAGCATGAATTGAGTGTTAAGAAACACTTCACGGGGTATACTTTGATGCCCCTTTTATGGGGATTCCTTCTCATTATGATAATGACGACCATCCTCTTGATGAATTGAATTTTAATGAAGTTATTGAT
This sequence comes from Taxus chinensis, assembly GCA_019776745.2. Taxonomy (NCBI): domain Eukaryota; kingdom Viridiplantae; phylum Streptophyta; class Pinopsida; order Cupressales; family Taxaceae; genus Taxus; species Taxus chinensis. Next base: position 688,094,924 of record CM034146.1, read on the forward strand.
TATTTGAAACCTCTTTTCTAGCCTTACAATGTTCTCAACTTTCACTTATACCTTGATATGTCTTGTCATGCTCTTTGACACAATTATGGTCATGATGATGCTTTAGGATCCTCATGGAGGGTGGATTTTTTTAGATATATAATCACAATACAATCCTATGAGGATTGAAAAAATTAGTGAGATGAGTGAAAATAGATCTGAAAACAAATTTATGCACTGAAAATTGAAACTTTTTATTATTGATAGGTGGGACTAGGAGATGTTATTTTGGGAATTTTTTCCTTTTTTCTCAAATTTGATCTTTTGCAGCTTCTTGCATACTCAATTTTGCCTCCATTGATGATGCTTTACCTTTTTTAGGAAGTTTATTTTTAGCATGTTATTTATTTAGAACTTGTTATTTTGGGAAAATTACCTGTTTTACCCTACTTGTCATTTTGCACCATTTCATGATGTACTGAGTAACTTGAGCTTGAAATTTTGATAGGTTTACTTTTTTAGCATGCGAGTGTATAAAACATATGATATTTTTAGTAAATGATAATTTTGGCATCTTTTTGAGATATACAATCACATTACAACACTACAAGGATGAAAAAAAGGAGCAAGATGAGTGAAAATGAAGTCGATAACAAATTTCTGCACTGAAAACTAAAATGTTCTATTTTTTGGAGGGTAGGACCAGGAGCTGTTATTTTGGAATTTTTTTCATTTTTGCTCAAATTTTATCTTCTAAAGATTCTAGCACACTCAATTCATATTTTTTGATGATGATTTACCTTTTTTAGTAAGTTTCTATTTCAAGCACGTTGCTTTCTCAAAACCTGCTATTTTAGGAAAATTGCCTCTTTTACCCTGCTTGCCATTTTAAACTATATCCAGATGTACTGAGTAATTGGAGCTTGAAATTTTGAGATGCTAAATTTTTTTAGAATGTGAGTGTATAGAGAATATGCTATTTTAGCAACTGATCATTCTAGCATTGGTTTGCAATGAAAACACCATTATTAAATTCAGCTCTGAACCTGGATCCCACACTCTAATTTGAGTCATGATCCACCTATTGGAATTATTACAAATCAAAAAGGATTTTTTGATGGAGGATTTCATGCTTGTTGCTATGTGATGATAGACATTAATAGATACTTGAATCTTCAATGATCACAAGGATGTCTAGGAGAAGAGAAATTAGTTCAAACATTGGTGTAATCAGTTTTTGCGATGAGGAGTCATGGGAAAAGATCCATTTTTGCAGTCATGGATGGTGTCAAACTTGTTGGGTAACTTGGATGGGTTTTTTTCATGTTTTTGGAGTTTTAATGGAATAAGTTTTTTTAGAAAGGTCTAAGTGTGCAAGAAAAATGAGCTTGGAAGCAAGTTAATTTGTTTTTAAGTTACCTTAGTAGCTACATTTTACTCATGGGTGTGAAAGTTGCTTATATTTAAAAACTAGAGTTTTGATGGCTTCGGTATGTGGTGAGTGTTTATGTCCAATTTTCCCCCTTGGGAATGGAGAGAAGGGGACAAAAAAATTCATCTCAATCAGATCATGACAAGTGTCTCTTTACGGTGCATCTGAGGGAGATGGAGAAAACTTGCTTGAGAACTTGAAAGCTGAGTTTGGGTCGTATGAAGTGCAATGTAAGAAAATATTAGTGAGTATAAATATGAGAAAAAAAATAAATTTCTTCCCTAATCTAATCTTCTAAAAAAACCTCCGATAGAGCAATAGAAGGAAAGGAGAGAGAATATAATACCTGGACTTACCTACAAGATTGTAAAATTATCCTTTGATGTGTTGGATTTGCTTTCGATGATGGATTGGATGTGTTTGCTTTATATTTTGGAGACACTTGGGAAACACCTCCCCCTTCATATATTTTTTATTTCTTGATGAAGGATGAATTTTATTGTAGGTGGTGTATTGATTGAATGATTGAAGATAAAAATGGATGATTGATAAAATTAGAATAAATTTTTTGTGGATTTGAGATTTGTCTCTCATGGAGGACAAGAGATAAATTTATAGCTAAGGACTGGAGTATTCAATGGCTTGAATGAACCCATATTGGATTTGGATAAAGGGTGGAGAATTGATGAGAATAATGGAGGATTCTAGAATGGAAAATTATAGAATTTGAAAGAAGATTCAATAGAGAGTTGAAGGTTTTTTTTTTTAAATTTTTAAATATGAAAGAGGAAATTTTAGAGAGGCTTCAAGAAATAGAAGCTTCTAGATTTAGAGGTGAGGATGTGATTAGGATTAGAATTATATTAGGTTAATAAATTATGATTAGTGGTGAAGTTACATAGAAAGGATAGGTGTAGGGATGTGTAAGGTAGGTGGTAGGAAAGATGTAGGACTATTAAATTCCTAGGAAATGTTAATGAAGAATTAAAATAGGATAATATGATATAATAATGGATTAATGATAACAATGGGATATTAGATGAATGAACATGATTAATGATGAAAATGTTGGGATATTTGATAAATGATTAAAAGGGGAAATATGATAAATTGGAATATTAGATAAATGATAAAGGGATTAATAATAATTAATCTCGTGATTAATTATTATATGAGTGATGTTGGGATATTTGCAGGGCATATTAGTCGTAATTGATCATGTCGACATTTTAGATGTCTACATTTTACCTCTCTTTGAAGTGTTATTACAGAGAAATGATAGTTCAAAGAAAAGAAAAGAATATGTTAGGATGGTGACATGATGCCCCCTCAAGGGGTTAGATGGGGAGGAATGATTTAGGTAACTGATCGAAAGAAGGAGAGGCCCAAGTAAGTAGATGGGAGATAATTAGCATGATGAGAAGATTGAGGATAAGGAGTAATAAGGATTAGAGGAGATTAGAAGATTAGAGGATGAGGAGATTAGAAGATTAGATCAGATGAAGGATATAGGTCAATCATAAGTATTGGAGGAGATTAGAAGGATTAGTTTTGGAATGAGTGTTGAGATTATAGGATTAGGAAATAATATTCGGAGGAGATTATAAGATTAGAGGATTTCAGAGGATTATAATATAGGAGAGAGAATTAGGAGATATTTTATGTGAGGATTCCCAAGTCAATGATGTATGAAAATGGTGAAGAATTAAGATTCTGATTTGAGGATGTTGGATTTTAAGATGTTAGATTTTGAGGATTTCAGAATTGGAGGATTATAAGATATTGGATTTTTTATGTGAGGATGCTCCGATCAATGATGTATGATAAGGGATAATATTTATGATTATTAGCTATTTGAGGATATTGGATTTGATGATGTTATATTTTGGATGATAGGATTTTGGATTATAATCTTCCCAAATCAAGGGGTTGATATGGTGAGGATTTTAGATTAGAAGATGTTGGATTGGTTTCCTTAGTCAACAATGTATGAAAAGGGTGAAGATTTAGGATTTATATTTGAGGATGTTGGATTTGATGATGTTAGATTTGGTGATGTTAGATTTTGGATGAGAGGATGTTGGATTATAAGATTCCCCAATCAAGGGATTAAGATGGTGAGGATTTTGGATTGGATGCCTTAGAATAATGATGTATGACAAGGGTGAAGATTTTTCATTTAGATTTGAGGATGATTGGATTTTACGATGTTAAATTTGATGATGTTAGATTCTTGTTGCTCCAGATATTGGATGAGAGGATGTTGAACTATAAGATCCCCTAATCAATGGGTTGATATGGTGAGGATTTTGAATTAGATGATGTTGGATTGGATGCCCCAGTCAATGATGTATGACAAGGGTGAAGGTTTAGGATTTAGATTTGAGGATGTTAGATTTGATGATGTTAGATCTTGGATGAGAGGATTTTGGATTATAAGATTTCCCAATCAAGGGGTTTAGATGGTGATGATTTTTGAATTAGAGGACTCCTGTTATATTGGAGGATTTATTGATTGGCTAGAAAGATAGGGTATAAGATGTTGGATTTGGAGGATTATAATATTGAGGATGCTTGTATGTTTAGAATAAGGATTGGTTTTTGGGTTGATTTGGGTGTTAGGATTATGATGAGGAGAGGATTGGGATGATGATTGAGTTTGATTGATGAGAGGATGTTAGAAGATGCCTCAGCCAAGTCGAAGGATTTTGGATGTTTAGATGTGAGAGGATAAGATTGGGATTTGGTTGATGAAGGATTGATTATATAGGGGGATGAGGAGGTTATATAGTTAGTTAGTTGATAATGAGGATTAGGTGTGGATGATGATAAGGATAGAAAGATGATTATAGAAGGGGGGTGCTACCATAAAGTTCCCACTATTATCATCATTAGCAATGTCATGGATGTGTCATAGAGCAAAATATATTAAGGTATTAATACCATGATGATTGAATTGCCTAAAATGCTCGTGTTCTCATATCATTAGACATATTTGATACAAAAAATATGGTCTTCATATCATTGAACCATGATAAAAGAAAAAAGAAACAAAATGGGGCCTCATGTCATCATACCAAAATGTAAATGCAAATAAGCAAACAAACACACACGAGCAAAAAACACAAAGTACATTTTTGTGTTTTTTGTGATATTTTATGGATTTTTTTGAATGTTTTGATTTTTGGATGTTTTTTATTTTTAGATTTTTAGATGTTTTTGATTTTTTTGATTTTTTGATTTTGGATGTTTATATTATTGGATGGTGGATGTTGGGATTTTGGATTTGGGGATGGGGGGAAAGTTGAGGGCAGGATGGAATTTCAAATTTCTCCTACAAGTCCCAAAGTGTGTTTGGGCAGGATGAAAGGGAAGGATTGAGGGAAAATATGATAGATTGGATAGGATAAGGATTAGTTGATAGGATAGAATTAAATGGTATGTGGGATGAGAGATAGATAGATACGATGAGGGATGTGGTACATGATAAGATAGGGGATATGAAATATGATAAGATATGCCCCTAAGTATATGAGGAATGGATTGGCAGATAAATGTGGTGTGTTCCCAAGTGTAAAAGTAGGGTGAATTGTTTGGATGGATGGATGGGTTTTATTTTTCCCTAGGTGTAGGGTAGGATGGGAAGTGAGGGGTATCTAAAATGGATGATGCCCCCAACAAATGATAATAAGGCTTCCCCGAGTCATGATGATGAAATTTAAAAAGGGACATGATTGGATGAAAAGGAAAGGATCATTGTCTACCCATAGATGTTTGAGCTAAGGGAAAATGGATGTAGATGTGATGGATGTAAGGAAAATGACATTAGTGATGAAAAAAAGATGAGCCTAATGACACATTTTGTAAGGAAAGAGTTGGACTACAAAAAAAGTGTGGCTAAGGTCTAAACAATACACGAAAACATGTGACCCCTATGTCTTTGTGAGATTGAAGTGTGTGTGATTATGAGGGTTAATTACTGCTTGAGGTGAAGACTGAATGTGTAGTATGTGAAGACAAACAAGCCAATGTATATGGAGTGATTAAGTCAAATAGGTAGATGGAGGTGAATGGAAGGCTAAGCTGTACATGTCTCTGCTTCCAGCCAGGTTTCCATAACACCAATGGAGATACATTTGATTCTTATCAAAAAATTTATTAACTGTCATCCAGGCATCCATAGCCTCGGTAGAGTTTATGGAAACAAACCGTATATTATTCAGGACGTTTAAGATTAGGGTATAATCCATTTTTTGTGTATGTTTTTCAGCTATAACTACTTCTAGTTCAGTTTTACTAACTCATCTAAGTTAATTATGAAAGAAAAAACAACTTCTTTTATAAAAAATAGAGAATACACTTTTCATTTACAAGTAATTTATAAAGCTATTATATTCACACTATGATTATTCTCATTATCATCATCATTATCTTGATTTTGATCTGATTTATTCCATTTATGATTTTTTTTGGCATGAAAAATTGATCATCTATGACATGTATAAAGTTAATTTTACCACATATGAAATGTATTAAAGGGTTCTTACAATGTCATATTGTGAAGCAAAATCCATGAGAAGTGTCCAAATTTAGTGGATTATGTTTTTAGTGAATACTATGATTATTATTGAATAATTTGATTATTTGTTTTATCTATCAAAGTCTTATTTCATCTGTAAAGGCTTAAAATAAGATAAGGAAGATATATATGTTTTTGATAAAAACACTTCTTAATATCTGATTACTAAAATATTATTATATGCATATCAGAAGACACTTGGGGACGCCTTTGGGTTTGTATTGGAGATGTCCAATAATGATTGCATTTAATATATATTTTTACAAGAATAGTATGTTGAAAATTTTAAAAACATATCATAACATGGTTAGTTGTTAAGCATATTGTTATGATAGTTGTTTCACAACTTGTGTTTAACTTTTACAGTTTGTTAAAAAGTGAAATCAATAATTATTTATATGCTTATTATGATGTTTATATGGATATTGTGACTCTAACCATGCTGATATTGTGTTAGATATAAAATACTAGATATGTGTTCAGGTTTTTTGGTGCAGGAACCATTATTTGGAAAAAATAAAAGCAAACAACACTCTCCATTTATTCTAATGAGGCAGAGAAGTACAATGGAAGCAGTAAACAAACCATGTGGCTGAAGTGACTATTGGAAGAGATACACTTGGAAGCTAAAGGAAGTATATTCCTCTTCTATGTGGTGGTCAGAGTTGTATTACTCTTGCTAAATAATCCACTTAAACATAAAATAATGAAGCATATTGAAGTTCATATGCATGTTATCCAAGAGAAGGTTCTCTGCTGTGATAAAGATCTCTACTTTTGAAGATCAAGATTACAATTATGTTTACAAAACCGTTGTGTGTTGTAAAATACTGCAAGTGTGGTGCAATGATTCACATTTCAGAGTTTCCATTGAGGGGGAATGTGCATGGAAATTCCACCTCCTAAAGGCTAACTGGTTGATTGAATCCTTCTCCTCTATACTTCTACTCTAGTTTAAAATCATTGTAAAAGATCTTGTATGATCTAAAATAAACCGATAGATTTTAAATGTAAATTGATAAATTTTAAGGTAAAAATATACTCCAGTGTGCATCTATTTGTAAAGTTAGAACCTTGTTTTATAAAAGGATCCTAAATATGTGGTAAAAGAATATTTCCACGAGAAACCATGACATGTAGTCCTCACAAATCATTCGTAGCCTAAATCATATGTCTGATTTTATGGATTCCAAATCCTTTTGTACCAAAATATAAGTTGAGCATGATGAAGGTGTTATGATTCCTTCAAAAGTACAAGTGCTAGCATAAAACTTTATGGTTTTTTTTATCCACAATAGCTCCCCTAGTTATTTGGATGACTTGTATTTTATTGCTAGCTCTAAGGCTTTATATTGTAAGTTGTACGCACTTTAGTTGTTCCTTTGACACATTCCCTTGGTTGTAGATTCCCTCATGTACCCTTTTGTTCTTCTCCTCCGTACGCCGCCCATATTTTTATTTTCATTTACCTCCATTTGTTCCACTCTCCATCACACTTAAATTCTATGCATTTGCCTTCTTCCTAGTAATCAATGCATCCTGCGCGCACTCCTTGGTCATACTTCCCAAAAATTAGTTGTCACTGATTCCTTCACGTGCATTTATTATTCCCTTCCACACATCATTTTGTAATGATTTATCCTCTGCCATATGTTTCTTTCTCATGTATTCCTCCCAATTCTCTCACATGCATCACCTTTGCACACGCACTTCCTCTATTTTCCTCCCATGTCTCGTATCTTCCACACGCGTGCCTTCTTCCGTCTCATGTAATGCCATGTGTCAGCTATCATATTTTTAATGTCATACACACAAAAAATAAAAGTGCACCAAGAGGGTGTTAAATCCTCACAACATGGTAGAAAAAGATAAAATAGTTGATGATGTGGGTTGCACTCAAGATCACTCAAGTTCAAATTTAGGTGGGATTGGGTAGGTGAGAAGATAGAAAATGTATTTCATGCCATTAATATAGGATATCATCCCTCTAACCACTTGATTTGATTCATATATCTCCCCTTTTCTTCTCCAACACGCAAAAAAGTCATGGAGAAGCATATTTGATAGATTAACATATAGAATTATCAACATTCATTACTGGTTTTTGGTGGTTGAGTTTTCAAATCGTATTTTCCCTCCTCATCTCCTTCTCTCATCGATTCATCTATAAATGTAAGAACATGTATCATTGTAAAGGGTTGGAAATTTTGGATCCTCTAGTGTTTGCTAAGGATTTTATATCTTTGCATTTTGAGTCGCAGACCTCTAGATCTAGTTCTTGGATGTGGGTATCAGCCTTCAGACACCATTGTAATTGACTGTACATACTCGAAAGCAATAAAAGAATTTTTGTGGCTATTCTCTGCCTTAACGTGTTTATATTCTTCTTTTTTTCCTTTTATTTATAGTGTGTGCTTGCTGTGCCATTTTAAGTCCCTTATAACTCCATTTTCTTGTCGTGTCTCATGAAATCGATCATGTGAATGCATTCTGGTCTGTGTTGCACATGCCTAGCCTCCCATTATGCCTTCTCCCTTGTTTTTACTTGAAAAAAATAGTGTTCATCCCAATTTTTCTGGTACTATCACCTCCCTTAGTTTAGTTTTCCCTTTCTACTTATCCTTCTATCCCTGGTCCCTTAGCATTGCTAGCCTAGGTTTTCCTTTCAACATTAGGAGTAGTAGTAGCATTTGAAATAGTATAGGAACCGTCCTTCTGTGGATTTCTGTCTTAAGTGAACAACGTCCCACAACTTAGAGAAAATCCCATTGCTGACTTAAACGACTCATTTTTTTTAGATCTGAGACACATGTGCAAGTTTGAACACCCATCATGTTTATGAATTTGTAAACGATGTTGTACAAACAAGTAATTTTGGCATATGGATCCCACTTAATATTAAGGGGGAGTGTTAGAACTATAATATTAAGTGCATCATACTATATAGTTTATATTTAAATAATATAGAATAAACTATATTCATGTTATTTAAGTATAAACTTTATATTAGGGGTTGGTTAGTTTATTTAATCAAATAATTAAATTGGGGAAGTGTGCCTTGTCACTTAATATGGTTATAACCCTTTGGGTTATTTAAATATGGCTATAGGTCATATTCAAAACATCACGTGAATCAATTTAATCTTGGTTAAAAACATGGAGTAGGAAGTGAGGAGAGGAGTTACTGGACAGGTGAAAAGTTTTTGAATATAATGGAAAATATTCTTCCATGGTTTTTTACCCCATTAGGGTTTTCCATGTTAAATTTTGCATCATTATGTTATGGTGTTATTTAATTTTCTGTGTATTTACCTTTATGTGCATTCATTTATTTATATATAAACATTAATGTCTAATTAATATTTAATATGGTTAATATAAATTTATACCCCTCGTCTTGACAGAGATGGGTTCGAAAATACCCTATTCATGGATGCCTAATCCTTTTCCTTGATGTTTCATATTAGCGAACATATTGTTGGCTATAGGATATGAAGTGGATGGGGAAGATAATGCCATGTGGTCATCATGAGACTGGGGGATTGTAGTTTTATCATCCGCTAAGAGGTTGGACTTAACAAATTATGGGAGGTGAGATTTATTTTGGTTTTGGGTTGGTAAGGGATGTTTGGATGTATGATGAGATTTGGATGAATGGCGATGTTTTGATGTCTAGTGGGTTTTGGACAATGGATGATAGTTATGGATAGGATTGGGATGAAAAGGTGGTGGATAGAGAGGTACAAGGATATTGATTCCTTAGTTAATGAGGTTTTGGACATAAGACCAAAATTGCATACAACGATTAGTCAAATGTCCATGGGTTCAATGGAAGTCACAATAATAGTGTTCTCGATACAAATATGGTTTGGGAAGGTTTTTATTGTATGATTTGATTAGGGGATGGATGATCATGTTGAAGGTTTTTAGACAATGAAAGATAGTGGTTAATGATTCTCCTAATAGAGTGAAGTGGCTTGGGTTAAATGGTTTGGAGGGAGTAGGAAGTAATGGTTTAGGATTAGGTGGATTATGAGATGTTCTAGTTGATTTGGATTTAGGATTTAGATTGGATTATTATGGCTTAGAAGATGAAGGAGATGGATTATGTCTAGGGACCAAAGTGGATGTTTTGGGCTTAGTTTATTTTGGATTGATTTAAATATGTGGTTTTGAGTTAAATGGTTTTGGTTTTAGGATTAGATTGTTTGGGATTAGTAGATGTAGTTGAAGAAGATGGTGTAGATTTCGATGAAGGGGATGGGTGTGATATGGGGGTCTGATTAACTAAAATTAACTAAATGTAATGAAATAGTAACCCTAGTTAATCTAATTAGGAGGAATATAACACTGTATAAATTTAATAACACAATATGAAAATAACTCTAAATATTTATTATAAATAAAATAAAACCCTAATTGTACTAAATAAAGGAAGAGGATGACTTAGCTAATTATATGATACTGTTGCAACTTGTCGCAGGTTTGATTTTAGGTTACAGGAGCAAAGACAAACACTCAGAGGTCCAGCGAAGGGTAGATCTGGTTGATCTGAACTGATTGAGGTTCCTTGGAAGTTACTGGGGCACCTCATGGCATCTTGCTCTGTAGTTTAGGCACCCTAGTTTCTATGAATGCACAAAAAATGCAATCTTTATGGTCATAAGTTGATCTGAAACCCTTCTTGTTTGTCGCACTGGATCCACGAAACTGTGTCGAATTATGTTGGATATTGATGTGATGACCTGCAACACAAAGAGAAGTATCAAACCCTAAGAAAAATAAATATACAAAATCAATGGGTTGGATTGACCTCAACCACCAAACTAGTGGACTTATCATTGAGTGTTGCACTAAATTTCAGACCTAGATGTAGTTTTGGTGTGTGTGTGTGTGTGTGTGTGTGTGTGTGTGTGTGTGTGTGTGTGTGTGTGTGTGTGTGTGTGTGTGTGTGTGTGTGTGTGTGTGTGTGTGTGTGTGTGTGTGTGTGCGTGCGTGCGTGCGTGTGCGTGCGTGCGTGCGTGCGTGCATGTTGTGCCCTAGGTGCTCTCATTACTGTCACACTTTGTGAAATAATGAGCAATAAAAACTATAGAAAAATGTAATAGAATGTGTGCATGGAATAGAATAGAATCCCTCCCCCTATGCTGTGATGTGTGATGCAGATCTCTAGCCTTGATGCATGGTACTAATGGATGTAAGTGATGCAATGGATGTAACTCTAGATGGAGTGATAGTAGTGTGTGACGCTAGGACCCTCATTATGACTTCATAGCTTTATATTTATAGGGTTCTCAAGCTTTAATTTCGTAATTAACCCTGATAAGGCCGATTAAAAAAATTTAAGTATGAAAAATGGTCACAAAGAGCCCAAAAAGTGGAGGGAAAGTTAAAAATAAACCAGGGTACCCTTGGTGGGACCAGGGTGCCCCAGGGTGCATCAATATAGAGTAGGGTGCCCCAGTTTATGATAAAATGCTGGATAATGACAAAACAGACCGTGCATGTATAAGTAAATATGTAGGAATGACGAAATAAAATTAAAATAGTTTGGCAAAAAATGTGGGATTAATTAATGCTTTAGTAACTTGAGAACCTTCTAAATAGTAGTATGAAACTAGGCTAAATAATGTCTAATGTGCAATATTTTGTGACTACATTTTTCCCCCACTTTATGTTGGTGAGTGGAAAGCTTGGTAACATAAAGTAGATAAGAAGTACGTACCTGATATTAGGATGAAGAGTGTAGAAGAGAGCTGCCGATGGACTAGACTTAAGCGTGGAGTGACCAAAAAGAAAAAGATGGAGGATTGTGGAATTCTAAAGATGAGAAATGCGCATAAAAAGTGATGAGAGTGAACCTAGGGTGAAATGCATGTGTAGCTGTTGTAGTGTATAATGTACTTGTATGGTTAGTAAAGGCAAGTTCCATCATGCATGTGTTTTTCTGTAGCGCTATTATTTTCGTTGTCATCGTCATCGTCGTCATTGCCCCCAATTTGATTTACTTTTTTCTCATATGGATTGGACCTACAAGGAGAAAATGATCAAGTAGTCAAATATGTATGTATGTAAAAATGCTATGTAAAATACTCATGGGTGTAGAAAATGTGTAAAATACGCAAATTTAAATACGCGAAATGAAAGTATAAATGGAATATGTGCACTTGATCCATGTTGAGAGAAAAGGTGTAAAGAAGGATATTATGTACTTTCGCAAGTTTTTTGGGACATCTCATGCCGCCCTAGCTGAAGAAGTATAGGGAGTAAATGCTTTGTGTCCTCCGACCTTTAACCGCTTCTGCTGAAATGTATGTGAAGTAGGATCTCTATGAAGCGTACTAGTTTTTTGGGCGATCCAACGCCAACTAGCTGAAGAAGTCTAGGGAGGAAATGCTCTATGTAAAATATTCAAACCTTTAACTACTTCCTAGAAATGCTAAGGACACCATGTCCTGTAAAAGTCCGTTATGTGAGGAGTTTGTAGATTGGTCTGATACTCACTCTCTATATGTAAACCCACAATTCCAAGGGCAGATAGTGCACTATACTGAACTGGTGTATTTAATACATTATGGTAGTTTGAAAAAACCCTCAATGATGCCCCCCTCTTTGGGGGCACATGTTACGGAGCTGAAAGGAGAATGTGGCCCCAAAAGAAGACCTACAACAGTCTGACCTGTAAAAATATACCCTACAAGGGGAAAGGGATATCACTTGGTAGAAACCAAGGCACTCACAAAAGGGGATGGCTATCCAGAATAAATGTTAGTCCGCAAACAGTTGTGCATGCAATAAGTGTAAAGTACACAAACAATGTAAGAACTACCAAGCACAGTAGTGTAAACAAACAAGAAAACAAAAAAACCACATAAAGCGGGTTATAAATATGGGACATCACTCATGATGTCACAAGACACGTAAGGCCATCCATGGTCGAAAATAGGAAAAAAGTGTGCACACAAGCAAAGGGAAAAACCCACATACAATGGAAAACACAGTAGACAAATGTAAATATGAAAAAAAAAGTAGTCATGGAAACATGTAATCCTGCAAAACAAGTGCTGCGCATGGAACACCCGTTAGCATGTTAGAGTAATAACCAATAGGTTAAAGCCCGTATGATCAAGTAATGTAATATGTTAAGTACAAAATGAAACAATAACACTTGCATGAGACGAATGTGGATGAGCCCCAGTGACCAATATAGTAAGGGTAGCTTCAGGAAAGCATCCATGCTATGTGTAAGTGTCATGTATGTTGTGATCACACTAGACAAAGGTGTGAATGCAACATGTGTATGATAATGACATATAAGAAATTAAGCTAACATGAGTAGTAAAGTGATAATGCAAAACACAAGTAAACAAGAGTAAATGCCCCCAAGATCATGCAATATGTTGTGGATGGATGAAATGGAATGCAAGATGGAATGATAGGAGCAAACGTGCCCCCTAAGTCATATGGAAGTGTATATAATTAGGTTCATTTTTTTCCCCCTCAATAGTAAAAAATGAACTGTAAATGAGAGTGCGTCATTGAGAAATGGTTGAGTAGATGTTTTGTGTGTCTAGCACGTACTGCGATGAGTGTGTATGTGTAGTGGTGATGAAATATGACATGGAAAATAGATGTGCGTGAACCTTATAGCCAAAACGTATATCACAACTTTGTGGAATACATGAGTGATGATTTATCCCTAAGAGTACATCACTATGAAATGAATAATGGAGGGTGGTGATGAAGTGTGAGATGTAAAACGGATGTGCATGAACCCTATAGCTGAAGTGTATATCACAACTTGCTTGAATGGGTGAGTCAGATGATTTAGCCCTATGCATATGTCACTATTTTAGTAATGGAATTGAAGAAGTTTTGAGATGATGTCTCTCCTATTTAAGCGATAAGATGTCACTACCAAGATGGAATGATGTGTCATTTCAGGTGGTATTTCCTAAACCTAATGGTGATTTAACCTAAGGTGTATACCACTACAAAATGATATGATAGATGTGGTGGTTTAGCCTAAAGTGTATACCACTACGATATGTAATGATGGATATGGGTCAATGATTTATCTTAGAGTGTAGGTCACTAGTCCTAAGAAGATCATATGATGAAATGTTGCATGATGAGTGTAAGGTCCATTTGATTTGTAAATCCTTGATAGTCGAGTATGGACTGAGGAAATAAAGTGCGTCATAGGGTGGTGAGTGCACGCATAGAAAACAATGCAACGTTTACGACAATGTAGGCAGGAGGATGTTGTAAATGCATGGTTGGTAGAATAGGGTGTAGCATGTAATATGTAATGTATGTAATGTAAGAGGTATAGGTAGGCTGGTAATGTAGGATGTAATGATCAAATATAAAGCTAGGCTCAAATGTGGTGTAGACTAGCGTAGCGTGTCTAATGTATGATGAAATGTCAAATGTACATTAGTAACGTATAATTGAATACATGAAATGTAAAGATAGACCCAATTGTAGGGTACTGTACCGCCAGAACGATGTTACACATGCCCCAATGATGATACAGGTCACCTCGCAAGGTGTTCAGAATCCAGAGAAAGCTCGCCAAGTGTATGTTAGCATCCCAAGCATCTTGTCTAAGCTTTGTGTACTTTGCTTTATCCTCTGCCTTTCTTTTTCTAAGCTTTTTGACCTTCAGTGACGAAACCGCCACCCTGCCAGGGCGGTGGCAGTAACCACCTGCTCAAGTGGCAGTCCTTCACGCATTTTCCAGCATGTTCCTTTGATCGTGACTTGCGTAATTTTTCAACATTTACCAGCTTTTCTCAACCGCCTTAGCTCGTATTAATGTTTTATGTTCCCTGGAATAGTGTTTCTTCATTGTTTAATGGTAAAAGAGTTCTAATAGGAATTACCTTTGGGTGAATGTGAAATCTATAAATAGCCAGCTTGTTTTCAAGAAAATGGCCCCTCAACTTCTCATTTCCATTGTTTAGTCTTTCAATTTCTTGCTTAGAATTCATTTTGTTTTCATGTTTGCATCCATGCTAGTTTTCCTTTGCTGTTAGAAGCCATTCAATCTTCTTGCTTCAGTCTTGTTCATTGCTGTTCATACAAATTAGTTTAGAGCAGAGTAGTGTCATTTGTAGATTGAATTCATTAGAGTTGCAGGTTGTGTTCTTCACAGAAGGTAGATTCTAGAATCTCTCGGTACACTTGTGTTGTATTCCGCAATAAATCCTGCTAGGAATTGCATACGCCAAGCTCTGTCACTTGCGTTATCCCTCTCCTACTCACATTATATTCGGTCTATATCCAAAGCTACCATTGTTCAAATACCTTTTTCTGTTGATGCTAGCATATACACACTCTTCTGGATTCACGTGAACACGAAGGAATGAGGAGATCATTCTGAGGGGACAAAGTCATACACTACTGGATTCGCCACTGTTCTGCAAATTCCAGGTTTTATCTGTCAAAGTTCTAGTTAAAACATATCAAATAGAGTAGTGAAATATTTCATTTCAGTTAAATTTCATTTTTGATATTGCCAGGGAAGCTGTGGGGATTGATAGTTTCTCAAAAACTATGATTCATTCCTCACTTCTGAGGTAGGATCGAGAATATTTCAATTAAGTTAATCAGCTATCTAGTTATTTAGGATAAACTCACAACTGCACAGGCAAGTAGCTACACCGGGCTACCTTGCTTGTTTTAATTTTGTTATTAGATTAGTTGTCATTTTCTGAATATATTAGATTAGTTGCTCTTTCAATTCTATTAAAAATTCTATCAAAAATACAAAAAATAGAGGAATATATATATGTTGTAGATATATCTTGCATAATTAGTTTATTTCATTTTAGTTAGGTTTATATTGATCTTGTATGACAATCACGGGACCTAGGGAGCCCAGGGAATATGTTTTTGAGCCAATCGTGCCTCAACCAAATCTTGTTGTAGCATTAACTGACATAGACCAAAATCTCAGAATTCAGGTCTTCCGAACAACAACAGACCTACAAGAAATCAGCACACAGCTAAGAGGATTAAACATAGAAGACGACAAAGCACACACATTCTGGTCAAATCAGCCAAATTATAGACTGCCTTGATAGATATCCGTATGACTGTAGAAGGACCTGAAAGAGAGAAAACATTTGGTTGTGATCCACTAGTCCCACAGCCAGACGCAGGAGACCTCCTCGTTGATATAGACACTAGCTTATGTATCCAAGTTGCCAGAACACCTGTTAGGTACTCTGAGAAAATCATGTAACTTCTAGTTCTAAACGTAGAGGCCGAAAAGGCATACGATTACTGGATACTTGAAATCAGGGATTGACTCTTCATATGACCATAGGAGGTCCACAACAACCATGAACTTACGGTTGTGATCCACAGGTCCCACAACCCAACAGGCCTACAAATCAATCAAGTATTGACACCAGCTTGCGAACGCTAGTGTTTAGGTCCTCTCCACTTCCACCAGACATCATCACACAACTATCATTATTAAATGTAGCAGCTAATCAAGCTAAAGATTTCTGGACTAGACCAGAGAATCGTCCATAAAACACCAAAAGATCCACTACACATTTAGCCATTCCATTTTCATGACCTTGTCGGGAGATATATACGAAGCACCCAAGTCATCTTCCACGTATCCCACAACCCATAGATCAGATCACAACAGAGCTCGATATTGATTGGAGCCTTCGAGTAGCTATCCTCGCTGAATGATCTATCACACTGGTTCAGGTTAGGAGGGCCTTCTTTGCCTTAGATTCATAGATCCCATTATTGTGTGTTGAAGACATAAGATTACCTAACTAGTTTATCTGCACCCCACGTGTATTCCATCCCCACCGGCTGTCTCGGCACATGACCTCGGGAGGTTGGGTGCGAGGAAGAGTTACTTGTAGATTCCCATGCTCGCATGTCACTTTTCCATCGTACAAAATTGGTGAACCCGACGTGAAACTTCCTACCTTTTGGTTCGAAGTCTTATTTCTACTTGTTCTTCCAATTAATATACTTTTCATCTTTTCCACCCCTTTTAGCCTTCACATTGCTTCACCAACAAAATTAGTGAACCCAACGTGAAACTTCGTACCTTCTGGTTCGAAGTTCTTATTTCTACTTGTTCTTCCAATTAATATACTTTTCATCTTTTCCACCTCATTAGCCTTCACATCAGCTTCACCAACAAAATTGGTGAACCCGACGTGAAACAAACTAATATTCCTCTTTCTGTTTTCATTTCTTTCATCCACCTTCGCTCTTTCCCATTATTCTGCGGGTATTCATATACCCCCCGAATATGTCAGGATACGATGCATATGGCAGACCTCTCCTAGGTCTTGAAGCATACTACGATCAATTAAATAGACAACCATCACCCTCGCTCTCAGCATGGGGTGACAACTATTCAACTAACCAATTTTCAACACAAACTCCACCTCAAAGGACTAGATATAGTTCTTCTTTCCAAATAGAGGAGTTGGATCAGCTCACTCAAATGCAACAACCAGAGCCTTCAGGCTCAAACAACATGACGCTCACTGGAGAATCTGGTTCATCTCCTCGGGTGTTGCTTAGACCACAAATTAGTAGACAGTCAGATCCATATCTATTTTTAGATGACGAATACTTAGCACGTTATGCTAGGAGTGAACAACGCTCTCAAAATATGTACCCACCTATAGGAGGTTTGCAAACACAACCCGAGGTCTCATTCCAAGAAAACACCCCATTCCTCCACCTATAGGAAATGCCCTCGGTGAAACTTGGCAGGGCACCGATCAATTCATAGCAGGGTACCATATGCCTATACAACCTCAAGATATACAACAAATGCCACTAAGGCAAAATACCATGTCTTCACCAAATGAGGTCATCTCAGCCTTAGTTGAGAAGGTTAGAGGGTTGGAACTTGCTCAAGCAAATCAAAATTCATAGTTCATGCAAGCAGGAACTTCCAATCCTCCACATCATCCCAGCCAAGTAGACCTCCTCACAGGAACAGGCACATTGGGCATGCCTCCTCAGTACTTACAACAAATGCCAACTAGAACCGCGTTTTCTAATGCCGCTCCAGTTGAGAATATAATACCTCCCAGTTTAGTACAAAACAACCCATTCCTGAGCAATGCTCCTCCATACTTAAACATGTATTCCAAATCACCACAGGGAGATATGTTCTCTTCTCCCGGCATGTTTTCTCAAACACAGGGATTTCCTTATGCCCCTGCAAATACATATGCTACGCCATATCAACAACCCATTCCACCTCCACCCCCTCAGCAAGCACCATCAATGGTCGAAACCTATGTGATAGGGACTTATTCAGAATATTTGAAAGAACCTTTAGACTTCACTATACGAAGCATCATGCTTCCAAGACCTCTCCCAGATCTACCCAAGTACAAAGGGGAGGGAGACCCGAATGCACATATTAAGGCCTATGCCATAGCCATTCGAGAACTACTCCCTTGGGATGGAGTTGTTGCTAAAATATTCCCCAAAACTTTAGAGGGTATCACCCTCGATTGGTATTACAGAATACCTGAAGCCTCAATACATTCATTTAAACAACTTGTTTCAGAGTTCATCAAGGTGTTCGACATGAACAAATTGTTGAGAACAGGAATCAAGGAATTCTTGCATATTAAACAAGAACACAATGAATCTGTTTCTCATTTCATCCAAAGATGGCGTACATTCCTCTATTCTTCAGCAAGCACTCCAAACATGGATCAGATGGAACTATGTAATTTATTCCTTCATTCTCTCAGCAGAGAGATAAAGGAAGAAGTCCAGAAGTTCCCACTAAGAACTTATGATGAAGTGCTCGAGAGCACTCTCTGAATAGATCAAGCTACAATAGATAGTGGTCACAAGACATATGGAACAAATGGGAGGTTAATCATCCCCAACCAAAACACTACGACTTATCCTACTACCACAAACACCAATCAAGGACCTAAAATCCTTAACAAAAACCACGGAGTGACAACAGATGGAGTGACTGACCAAACTAAAAAAGCAAACGTTGTAAATGTTCCACCACCAGTTAACAATCAACGAAACAACAATTTTACCCCAACAATCAACGCGGTGGATTTTAATCATCCCCAACAACAACAACAACAACAACAATGGCAGATCCAGACACAGGGTCCAAATCAAAACTCAACTAGATATCAAAACCAAAACCAAAGGCAACAAATGCAAAACTTTAATCCTAATAGTCAACAGTTTAATCAGAGTTTTGGACCACAACACGTGCCAAACCAACAACCTAGGAGTTATAATCCCAACTCGTATTGTGGTTTCCACAAAATTTGAGGCCATGACACTAGGACTTGCCGTGATTACAATAAGTTCATGCAACGTTTTCCAGAAGAACAAAGACAACTCTTCATAGATATGTTCTTAACAGATTCTGTGACACCTATGCCAAATACTTTCACAGGGGCAGTTTCCCCTCAAAACGCACCTCTTAAGATCTTCAATGATCCACTTCCAAATCACAATAACAATAATAAATTAAATCCAAATGGGATGAACAAAGGTGTAATGACAGGAAATAACGATCATGAAGCCTCAACTTCACTAAATCCACCTGTCACACCATAATTAGGAAATCAGCCACGAACCAAGATAGTTGGTCTAGTGGAGTTAGATACTGAGCTGCACGTAGAAGCCATAACAAGAGCACAAGAATATTCTTCTCAACCAAATCCAATCTATCCACTAGAGCCAGATAACATTCAACAAACGTTGGTAAAACCCATAGGTGCTTATGATTTAATTAATGACTTAACAAAGACCTTCTCTCACATCTCCTTTTTGGACTTATTGAAAAATTCTCCTGCCCATAGGGCTGCTCTTTTAGAAGCACTAGGTCTAGGTCATTTAATTAACATCACTCCACCTCCCGAAACACAAGTAAACCATATAGACTTCGATATCCACCCTCCAGGGCAGCCAGATAGGGATACCGAGTTTATATTCGACATAAACAAAATGCCAACAGATGCTGAAATTACACGTAGAGGTGATCCGGCCTTGCATTTATAGGTGTGGGTTTACAATAATTACGTTAAACATGCAATGGTTGATGATGGGGCAGCAGTTAACATTATCCCCTTCTCTTTCCTTCAAAAGCTAGGATATGGAGAAACAAACTGTTCCACAACAAGAAATACGCTAAGAGGTTATGACAGCCTTAAAGCTACTTCAATTGGGACTATAATATTACCAGTCACCTTAGGACCCAAGAAAATCCTCACCGAGTTTTATATCATAGATCGGGAAACCAACTATAATATGATCCTCGGTCAACCATGGATACATACATGAAAGCAATCCCTTCTACGTTATTCCAGGAAATAAGATTCTTACACCTAGG
The DNA here is from genome assembly GCA_019776745.2 of Taxus chinensis. Taxonomy (NCBI): domain Eukaryota; kingdom Viridiplantae; phylum Streptophyta; class Pinopsida; order Cupressales; family Taxaceae; genus Taxus; species Taxus chinensis. The sequence goes on from CM034146.1 coordinate 688,115,303, forward strand.
AAAGATATTCGTAGCAAAAGGTGACCCAAAACCATTCGACATACACCTAGCAGACCTGAAGAAAAGACCAGGTGTTCACTCTGAGTTTGAACTCCCAACAAACCAACTTAACAAACCAATCGACTCAAAACTAGAAGAAAAATTAATACCTACAACAAAACTAGAAATTACGAACCTAGTCAAGGGCATCCCAGCCCTCAAGGATGAAGCTAACGTTGTAGAAACAATGTCATTAGGAACTACTGCAAAAATTGTTGAATTACTGGAACAAGATCTACCAATTTTCCTACCATTTGATTCGACAGGTATGGGATGTACCCTAGGAGTTGGTTCTCTTCCAGCAGAGGAACTTTGCATGGTAGAAGTAACCGAAATAGAAGAAACAGACACAAAGAATGTCCCAACATCCATTTTTCCTAGTAAATATTGGACTCTCCACTTCGATGGAGCTAGATGTTGCTATGGAGATGGGGCAGGTGTGATCTTCACTTCCCCTAAGGGAAAGATCCTACCTTTTTCTTTTAAGTTAAACTTTGAATGTAAAAACAACGGTGCTGAGTACGAAGCCCTCCTCCTTGGCCTCATCATAGCCAAAAGGATCGGTGTTAATAACATCAGAGTGTTAGGAGACTCACAATTAGTTGCAAACCAAGTCTCTGAAGTATATGAGACTAGAGCTGAGCACTTACAACTCTATAAAACAACGGTATTAGATCTAAGCAAAGGATTCAACTTCATATCCATTGAGGCTATCCCACGAGAACAGAACCTTCTCGTAGATTCAATATCAACCTCAGCTTCACGTTTTACCCCAAGTAATGAGTTGGAAGATACAAGTTTCAAGGTATCACTTCGTACTGAACCATTGGTGAAGAAAATATCAACGAACCCTCTTCTAACACATACAACTGAGAATGAGTCTACTATCTTACATCATGTTGACAGTGATAAAGTCACTCTTGAATATCTAAATGCCTATGTAGAGCTACACCTTGCTCACCGTATAGTTGATCTTTCCCTAATACCACACTCCTCTTCCTACTTTGGAAATCCCACGGTAGAGTCTCCTCCACAGAAGGATCTCGATATCTACGAGATAGAAAAGGGAGAAAGCTTGGAACTACCTCCAGCCCCACCTGAATTTGAAGAAGGTAATGCTTCTTTGATAGAAGAAACCATTGACATAAACATTGGAATGGAGGAAGAACCAAGAATTTTGAAGTTGGGATCCTCGTTAACTCCGGAAGAAATAGAAATACACACCCAAATCCTCAAAAAACATCAAAAGGCTTTTGCATTTAATTATAAAGAAATGACGGGTATCACACCACAAGTTGTGGTACATAATCTCGTCACTAAACCAGATGCAAAGCCAATTAAATAGAAGTCAAGACCAATGAAGCCAAAAGTGGCTCTCATGGTAAAAGAGGAAGTAGTAAAACTTCTCCAAGTAGGATTCATCAAGCCCGTTGACTATTCACAATGGGTGTCTAATATCATTCCCGTCCTAAAAAAGAATGGGAAGATACGCATTTGTATAGATTTTCGGGATATTAACAAAGCTTGTCCCAAGGATGATTTCCCATTACCATCCATTGACGTTATTGTTGATGCAACAACTGGATTTGAACTGCTATCCCTCATGGATGGGTTCTCAGGGTACAATCAAATTAAAATATCTGAACAAGATCAAGCCAAAACCACATTTATAACTCCCTAGGGAACTTATTATTATTTTGTCATGCCATTTGGTCTTAAGAACGCCGACGCTACGTATCAGCGGGAAATGACTTATATATTCCATGATCTTATCCATAAAATTGTGGAATCATATGTGGATGACTTGTTGGCCAAGGCCAAGAAATGTTGTGATCATCCGGAAGTGCTCCGTATCATCCTCTCACGACTAATTGAGTATGGTGTCACATTAAACCTAGAGAAGTGTGTATTCGGTGTAACAAGAGGAAAACTTCTAGGATACATTATATCTTCATGAGGGATTGATGTTGATCTGGCCAAAATATGGGCTATTCTTGAAATGATCCCACCTTTGGATGAGTCTGGAATCAGGTCATTTCTTGGGAAACTCGGTGCAATCCGAAGGTTCATCCCAGATTTAAGCTTTTCCATTCATCCAATCAACAATCTACTCAAGAAAGATTATAGCGTCAATTAGACTGAAGATTGTAGTGAGGCCTTCGAAGCAGTTAAGCACTTCTTGTTATCACCACCCACGCTAATGCCTCCCAAGCCAGACCGCCCTTTGATCCTATACTCACGAGCTACTCATGTCTTGCTGGCCTGCATGCTGGCTCAAGAAGACGATGATAAACGAGAATGCACGATTTATTTCATTAGCCAAACGTTGCTTGATTATGAAACACGTTACACACAGGCAGAGAGAAAATGCCTTGCCATAATTTTTGTAACAAAATGTTTGAGACATTACATGTTAAACCAGGAAACAAGAGTCATTGTAAAGATAGACCATTTACGAACATTTCTCACACAAGGATCTTTATCTAAAAAGGTTGGCCGGTTCATAACCCTAATGGGAGAATTTGAGTTAACATTCGTAAACCAAAAGTTCGTTAAAGGACAAATCATTGTAGACTGGTTAGCTGAAAATCCACTAGATGGAGGCGAGCTGGTAGATCTAGATTTTTCTGATGAATGTGTATACTTTGTCGAAACCAGACCCCCCATTTCTACATGTCCCTGGTATACTGATATCATCAATTTTATCATGGACCATACATACCCAAAAAGTGCCACGTCACAACAAAGAAGGCGGTTACGCATTATTACCGCTAAATATGTTGTTTTAGACCAAGTACTCTATCGTAGAGCTTTCGACGGCATGCTTCTAAGATGCGTCGACATAGAAGAATCCAAGAGGATTCTCCATGAATCCCATAGTGGGATATGTGGGGGCCACTTCGGTGGTCACGCCACCACTCGCAAAATACATTAGATGGGCTATTTTTGGCCCACTCTCGAACATGACGCAGTGGAATTTGTATGTAAGTGCCACAAATGTCAAGAATTCTCTCACGAGATTCACATGCCAGCACAATCCCTGCAACCAATAGCGACTTTGTGGCCCTTCTCCACTTGGGGTCTAGACTTGATAGGGAAATTATCTCCCTCATCAACCGATGGCCATAATTTTATAATCACAGCCACGAAATATTTTACCAAATGGGTGGAGGACATGCCTCTCACCACCGTACCGGGTTTGGTGATTTCCAAATTCATTTTGAACCAAATTATCTACAGGTATGGTGTCCCACAAGTCATTATCTCATATAATGGCACGTCCTTTAAGAACGACGAGGTTCATGAGCTATGTAACAAGTTCAAGATAAACCATCACACGACCTCTCTTTACTACCCTCAAGCCAATGGGCAGGATGAAGTGACAAACAAAACATTGAAAGCTATTCTCCTCAAAACAGTCAAGGAGAACAAGCGAGATTGGCATTTAAAATTATATCCATCCTTGTGGGCCCACCGAACCTCAATAAGAACACCAACAGGAGCAACTCCTTTCTCACTGGTATTTGAGGTAGAAGCAGTTCTCCCACTTGAGGTTGAAATACCCAGTCTCCACATCTCATTACAAGGGATTCTGGATGAAGAAGCTTATAGGGAGGCACACCTCTCTCAACTAGAAAGCCTTGACGAGGCCAGGTTAAATGCCGAACAACGACATAGAGCCTATGCTAACCGGATGTCCCGGTAGTATAACAAAAAAGTCTATGAGTGAGAAATATATGAAGGAGATCTAGTTCTAAGACTAGATAGCCGGATCGATAAGAAAATTGGTGAAGGAAGAAAGTTCCGGCCCAAATGGTTGGGCCCATACCGAGTCATGAAATACTACGGGAATGGTGCATATCTCTTATGCACACTAGAAGGGTGAGGAATTCAATGAATCAGTCAATTCCTTGCACCTTAAGTGGTTTTACGCATAAAACATCAAAGTCATTGCTAGTACATTATAGCTACCTACATTACATTAGTCTTTTAGCTGCTTCATTCTATCCATCTCGTAAAAATGACAGTCCAGGAGCTTACTCTTAAAACAATCTGTTACAAATTTATGAAGATATTGGAAAAAATATTCATATCACATCTCTTCAAACATCATCAAATATTTTCAAATCTTCTCATCAATTTTGACAGATGAACATTGACGGAAGCCATACCAAGACCTGCATACTTGGCTTTGCTCTTTCTTTCTACTAGGTGAAGTTGTCCTTGCCTACGGTCTGTTCTGGAAGCTTCTTGGTGTCACATCTATCCATCTTAAAAATCTCTTGGAATGAAAGGATATCCCAAAGTCATAGATCAGAAATGTCAAAATCAAATGAAATCAAAAGCACCAAGCAAACAAAATATTTTATTTTACACACTTCTTTGCCCCATCAACCTTCAAGTGATAAGCCCACATCTCTTACTGGTGATGTGAGGTTGGGAAAGGAAAGAAGTGCCCTTACTCGCCTGTATCTTGCCTTTGGTGATAAACCCATGCTTCTTACTAGTGGCGTGAGGCAGGGTGTGGGGGGTCCAGTCACACAAACTAACAAATCTTGGTATGCTAAAAACACAAGTCAAATTCTGTTAAGAAAAAGTAAATATCCAAACATCTAAATTCCAAAGAGATCAAATCCTCAAAAACCAAATTTTGTCAACCAGGTTGCCATTTATGAATCTAAGTCTAGATAAACTGAAAAGTAAGTGGCCTTCTAAGCTTGGTAGTAGTTCTGAGTAGGGTGGGTGTGTAGGTCCAAATTTGGCTCTTGTTCTTGGTTTGTCTGTCTCTCATCATTCCATTCAATCAAACTCATACAACTTGTGCCCTTCCTAATTCTTGGTGTTGAGCCCTTGCGTCTTACTAGTTGCGTGGATTTGGGATTGGGGCAAGTTCATCTCTTTATCACTATGCATTCATCACGTTTTTCCAATATAAGAAGGAATTACAAACATTTCCCAAAGAGTTCAAAAGTTCAATACTACCATATGTTAGTATCATCTCATATCAGAACTACAAAAAAAAACATATAGAGTAAAACATTCTATTTACTATCATTTGTTGTCCATTGCATAAATTATGGAAACCTGAAAAGCAAATATTCTAAAAACATCTAAAAACACATTTATAAAATGAGTCACAAAATTCAAGATACCAAGAGTCTAGATTACAAATGCCCCAATGATGATACAGGTCTCTTCGCAAGGTGTTCGGAATCCAGAGAAGCTTTACGGATATGCATTAACATCCCAAATGCCTGCTTAGCCCCCCGCGTGCTTTGTTTTCCCTTTTTTCCTCTTTTCTTGGATTTTTGGTCTTCAGTGACGAAACCGCCGCCCTGAACAGGGCGGCGGTCTCGTAACCGCCACCCTGAGCAGGGGGGCAGGTCCTGTAACCACCACCCTGCCAGGGCGGCTGTACGCGTTTCCAGAATGTTCCGACGATCGACAAGTCAAGCAAGCGTAATTCAATTTTCACTCACATTTCTCAACCACTAAAGCTTGTATTTATGTTTTTGCCGACTGAACAGTGATTTATCTTTGTTTAATGGTGGGAGAGTTCAATTTGAACTTGCCTTCTACTCATTGCAAATGCTATAAATGTAGCTTGTTTACAAGTAAATGGTCTTGGTTCTTTTGGTCTGGAGTCTTCATTCTTGAGCTTTAGTCTTCAATACTCAGTCCTAGATTTATTTTATGAATCATTTTATTTTAGCATGGATTAGAATTCTGAGTATTTAGTTATGCCTCACTGTACACCGACAACGATCCTGCTAGGAATCGTATAGGCCAAGCTCTGTTCTCTTGTGCCATCCCTCTCCTACTTGTACTTCGTTGTATTTCTCTGAAGCTGCTATTATTCATTGTTTGAGTACCTGCTGTTTTCATTTTGTTTTATCATTGCTGCAACAACCCTGCTAGGAATCGCATAGGCCAAGCCAGTTCACTTGCGCCATCCCTCTCCTACTTGTGCTTTGTGCCATTTTTACTTCAAAGTAATTGTCATCCCAGTGCCTTCTCTTGCTGATGTTGCCATACTCCTACTCTTTTGGATTCACGTGAACATGCAAGAACGAAGAGATCACTCACTCTGAGGGGACAAGCTACAACAAAACTGGATTTGCCTCTGCTCAGTAAACTCCAGGTTTAAATCGTCAAAGTTATTATCAAATAGAGTAGTGAATCATTTTATTTCAGTTAAGCTCGCTTTCAATATTGCCAGGGAAGCTGTGGGGAATGATAGTTTCTGAGAAACTATGATTTGTTCCTCACTTCTGAGGTAGGATTGAAGGTTTTCAATTAAGTTAATTAGCTGTCTTTTATTTAGATTCACACATCTGCACAGGTGAATAACCACACCGGGTTATCTCACTTGTTTAGTTTTAGTATAAAAGTAGTTTAATTGTTGCTTGTAATTATAATGTTTCAATCATATATTTTGTTTTAGATTAGTTTCCCTTTCAGTAGTAGTATAAATTGTTATTTTCAGTTTAAGTTAATTTGGAGATTCCATAACTAGATTAAACGCTTAAATTCTAGTTAGGAGGGTAAATCACTAGGGAATTTATGCTACCCGCTCATAGCCTCTAAATCTCCCCTTTTTCAGTTTAGCTACCAGGAGATCAAACTACCAGATCTTAGTCACTGATCCCCCATGGTTAGCCATAAGAAAGTTGCTTGCCGATTCTCATCCTCACTTGTAGCATTTCTATCATAGAAAACTGACCATAATCCCGGCTGTGACTTCATCTAAGTCACCCGCATTTCAAACCACTGGCTGTCTCGACACGACCTCGGGAGGTCGGGTACGTGGAAGAGTCACTTGTCGATTATCATCCTCGCATGTCACTTTCCCATCGTACAGTAACCTTCCAAGGATCCACTGTAAATATCACAGTACAACCCTCACTTCCCAACTAGCCTGCCGATATCAAATTACGTCTTAATGTAGGCACATGTCTAACATCCTTCAATAGCCAAGTATTCCCATTCTTCATCTTAACATGAATAGAACCTTTTCCAAATATGTTGCAAGGCTCATCATCACCAAGAAAAACATGCCCAAAATCTCCTTGAGCATAATCAACAAAATAATGCATATGTGGAGTAGCATGGAAAGAAGCCCCTGAATCTAAAAACTAAGATTCAGTAATATTGTGCAAAGAAATAATAAAAGCATCCTGACATACATTACCTGTTGCCACATTTACCTCCTTGTTTTCTTCCTGTTTTTTCTTCTTTTCCTGAAGCTCCCAAAAATCCTTCTTTGCATACCCAGACTTTCCATAGTGCCAGCATACTATCTTGCTTTTGGATTTTGACCTTTCCCGATCCTTTGATTTTCTATGGCTTTCTCTATTCTTCGGTCTCCCTCTAGTTTCCACTGTCAAATCATTCCTTGAAGTATAATATTCCCTAGAGATTTTTATTCACATTTCCTTGCTTAAAATCACCCCTATAACATCCTCAAACGTCAAATTTGAGTTAGTTGGAACCGAGTTGCTTACCGCCAGTACCAGGCTATTCCAACTCTCAGATAAAGAGCACAGAACTAATAAATCCCTAACTTCTTCATCAAATTCTATTGTAACCAAAGCTAACATATTTACAACCGTATTAAAATAATTTAAATGATCTGATACTGAACCATTCTCATACATTTTCATATTAAACAACTTTTTCATTAAAAAAATCTTATTATAGGTAGAGGATTTTTCATACAACTTCCCTAATGCATCCATAAGTTCTTTTGTACTCTTTCCCTTTGAAAAATTAAATAATAGCGAAGATGCAAGACACAACCGGATTGTCCCAAATGCCTTCCCATCCAGAAAATCCCATTCCGCATCCATCATGCTCGAGGGTTTTTTCACCTTCTCAAACAATGGAATATAAATAGCCTTATGATAAAGGTAATCTTCTATCTGCATCTTCCAAAGATTGAAATTATGCCTGTTGAATTTATCAACCCTTGATCTTCCATCATCTACCATAGCTCCCACTCAAGATAAAACTTTCCCTGTGATTCAACACTTCAGTAAACCAAACTAGGCTCTAATACCAATTGTTAGGAAATAGGGGATAAAATATGCGGAATAATCCCTCAAAGAGTCACAATAGTAGAAACTAATATGCATAAAATATTACAGATCTCAAATAAAAGTGTAGGATAAAATAACACAACACAAAGAGACAATATTTAATGTGGTTCACCCAATTTGGGCTATTTCCACCAATAATCACTTGCTTAAATTTTATTACAAGCCACCACTCTCTTAATACAATACCCAGATCTGTTTGGAGCTATGCTAAAAAACTCTACAAAATTCACACCTAAATTGAAAACACATATGAAATGTTACATTATGCCTACCATATGCATAAAACCATATAAGTAGACAACTGCTTAAGAAATTTTACAAAATTGTGGGTATTAAAACCATGGGCCAAAACCGTCCTATAAACCTATGGGTCAAAAATCCCGCCCATATGAGAAAAACATGTTTCTTGATATATTGGGCACGTTTTAAGGACAATTTTTTTCAAGGGCTGTGCCCCTGAACCCTTGTTATCGGGGGTTTTTTCCCCCAGACCCCCACTCAGGGCCCGGTCCAGCTCCGAACCTCGGTGATATAACTGTGGAAAGTGTACAGTACTCTTAGTGTACAGTCTTCAACACTTTCTCACAGGAAAATGGGCTCCACAACCTAACAAAAGGATTATGAATTGAAATACAATCATATGGAGAAATATTTCTTTTCCATCATGTGCATGCTAAAGAATTTCAAAATTATGCTCACCAAAAATCTTCTCAAGGTATTATTCTCGCACTCAGGTTTGAGATACTTCATCACATGAGCAAAAATAAATGAGAAAAGACCAAGATGGGTGACCAAAATCATGGAGTATGATGTGACTATCAAAGCCACTAAGTTTTTTAGAGGAAACACACTCTGTAAGTAACTTGCAGAGGATGTGCAATTTGAACATGAGACTTCATTGTTTTTAGATGAAGTTCTCATGCATGTTGAAACTAGACAAAATCAAAATCCTAGCATGTGCACCTGGATGAAGGAAATGGTAACATTCCTTTCCTTTGGCACATACCCTCTTGTTTTGAAAAAAATAAAAGAGACAAAATATGAGGCAAAATTCTATTCCATATGTGTTGATTGACGATGTTCTCTTCAGAAGAAGAATTGATGGCTTGTTGTTGAAATGTATTGACGGTACGCATGTTGAAAAAGTGTTACCCAAACCATTTAAGAGGGGAAGCTGGAAACAAAGCATATGAAATGGAGAAATTTTTTATGATGTATTCTCTGATGGAAACTTCTCTTCCAAAGAAACATTGATGAGTATCATCAAGGTAGGATATTTTTTTCCTACCATGTTCACAGACGCTCACAAGTGGCTCATAAAATGCAGGAAAGAATGCAACTTCTTTGCAGGAAAGAAGAAATTGACCATGCTTCCCCTCTGACCAATCCAAGTGAATCAAAATTTCATGCAATGGGGTCTCGACTTCATAGGCATGATCAACCCACCCTCAAGTTCTAGTCATAAGTGGGTGTTGGCATCTACGGAATAATTCACTAGATGGACAGAAGCTTTCGCACTCAAGGAATTAACCGAGTAAGTCATCCTTGAATTTTTTGAGGGAATTGTAATAAGGTTTGGCATTCCTCAAACCATTATCTATGATAATGCAAAATCCTTCCTTAGTACTTAAATTTCTGATCTAGCACTCAGTATTGGTATCTATGTGAATAATTCTTTAAACTACTACCCTCAAGGTAATGGATTGGAAGAGTTAACTAACAAGAACCTTATCAGAATCATGAAATAGATAATGAACATCAACCAGAGGTAGTGTAACACAAAGGTATCACGGGCGCTCTGGCTAGATAGAATCACAATGAATAAGGTAATATTTACTTCACCTTACAAGATTGTTTATGGAAAGGAAGTTAAACTTCCTTTGTCTCTTGAGTTTCCTTCATTAGAGCTTACCCAAAACTAGAATTTTAGGGCACAAATAAGAGAGAAATCAGAATGGAAGAGTTGGTTTAACTTTAAATATTGAGAAAATCTGCCATGATCAAGTTATAATAACACCATTAATCGGCAAAGAAGTGGTTTGGAAAAAAAATAGACCTCAAGCTTTCAAAGTTGGTGATCTAGTCTTAAAATGGTTGGGGATCTAGTCTTAAGATGTCGTAACAATAAGGTTAATAACTTAAACAATGGGAAAAAAATCCTAATGAATATGACTGGAATGGTTGTGAGGTGAAGAGAAGACATGTTTTGTAGGCTTATGTCTAGCCTAAGAAACGAATTGCTAGTACAACACAAAATAACTATGGACATATTAGTACATGTAATTGAATCCATTGTCTATTAACCAAGTCTTCTTGCTACAATTTCAAGATTTAGATCATGGTTACGGTAGTAGCTTTCCGAAGGACACTAAGAAGACAACACAAGTTATCTTAAAAAAATTTCCTAGATATTACCAAAAGAATATGAAGTTTATAATGGTAAAAATTTTAATAAATCCTCTACAATGTATTTAAATAATATTCTTATGGAGATAACCATATGTGATTTGAAAATTTTCAAACCCTGCCTTAATTATGACAGTATAAATTTTCTTGAGAGAAAGTAAATGAGGTAGTGTAATAATAGTAAATAATGGGATATTATAATGATTATATTTATTTCTTGAAATAAATTTAGAGACTATGAAACATAAAAGAGATGATAAAATTCAAAACAAAACAAAAAACCTTTCAAATCCATTGCAATATCACAACAAATCCTTCACTTTCTTACTCTATCTAATAGAAGATCTTGCATGATTCACAAGTTTTAAATAGGTATTTTCATCATAAATTATGAATTTACTTGTAAACATAGCTTGATGGAATTTCAATAAGTTCAAAGGACTAATTCAAACTATATATAGTGAAAAAGTGTATTCTCCCATTGCACCATTTTATCTCATTTCCCTTTTTAAGAATCAAGGAAACCTTTCCCCTTTTAAGTAGAACAACTTATAACCAAGAAACTCTTTTTAAGCCTATTCAAGTTTGAGAGAAACATTTACATTTTAAAACATCTACTATTCAAAGTTAATAATGAGAATAGACATCCATGAAAGCTTGAGAGTTTGATGCTAGAACAATATCCATGGAGAATCCAAGATAGAATGAGAATCTCACTTCAAAAAACTTACAAACTTATCCATTTTCAACCCAAGATTTTTGAAAGGAATAACAATGAAATTTTAAAATATAGTACAAACCATTTTACATTTCTTCTTTTCTTTCAATTTACAAAAAAAAAATTATAACTCTAAAATACAAGTGGAAAAGCCTCCCTATAAATGGGGACCACATGTCAAATTTTAGAAAGAATCCTCCACATCTCCAAACAAGTAGCAACTACAGGAAAGGCTCCAAGAATCATGCTTCATATTCAAATACGATATCTTCATACATAAGAGAAGTGACTCAATTATCCACCCAACCAAATGGAATAATTACATGCCATCTCTAAATGTGAAGAACATGCTAGCCTCCCTCCAATCCCATAGGAGAGAGAGGATAAATGCCTCCAATATGCAAGGAAGGTGATGGAAAAAAGAGAAATTTCATACACATGATCAACGAAAAACATATACCAAAAACACAAACAATAAGCTCCTTTCTTCTCAATAGGGGAAGAGGGGTAAGCATGCCCATTTAATCACATTTTCATATTACCAAATGAATTCACAACTCTTCTAATAAATCCAAATACTCCCAAATCCTTATTTATTCCATAAACCATAACACGCCATGCCTCCTCCTTGCTAAGTTTTTTCAAACCCTCAAGGTTTCCTTGGCAAGGAAGGTAGATGAGTACCAAACCATATGGAAACTCATCTCCCACATCAACCAAATAAGGGGAGGATAATATAAATCCCATCATGTATTCGCATCAAGCCATGTTGGATAAATATGGGTTCTTACCTCTTCCCCAACACTCCAAAATTGATCCCCAAGGGATATGGATGGAGGAAACAAAAACAAATTAAAAAACAACACAAGCACAACCTGATTTAATATACCCAAACACAAGAAAACCAACAACAAGATTAATTAACAATATTAAACATAACTAAGAGATGTGAGGCTTACCTCAAAATTTAATGAAGACCAATTCCAAATGAAATTTAGTCCTTATGAGCCCTTCACTCCTCCAATCTTTCTAAAATATCCTAATGAAAAATGATTCAAGAAGTTCAAACCCTCTCCAAAATGGAGGGTTATACAAGAATAAGATAACAAACATCAACCTATGGGATGGTGACATGTGTCACCCATCCACTTCTCAAATCCATGTCACCCCAAGTCCATTTCATGAATAAGAAAAAAATATTCATGGAGGATAATCTCAACAAAATAAAAATAAATAAAAAATAAAATCCCCTCCCAATTTCTAAGTGCTCATAAAAACAAACTCATAAAAGAAGATGGGGACAAGAGAAGGTCAAAATGAGGGAAATCCCTTTTTAACCTTGGAAAGATTCCCCCTACCTATAGGTAGGGTGTAAGGGGTCTATTTTGGTGTAAGAGTGACCCCCAACAAACAAATCACCCTTCCAAAATACCACTTTTAGTCCAATATCAGAATTTGGATAAAGTGGCACATTTAAACATGTGGTGGGGCCCACCTAGTCCATGATTAGGTGGCCCAAACCTCCTTAAACAAATATAAACTTATTTATCTCATACCTAATTCAAGTAGGGACAAACTAACCTATACAAAATACTTAAACAAGTGATAAGGGTAATTAATAATAAATTAATTCATATGTGGACGAATAAACTAAAGTGAACATCCAAAATATTAATGCATAGGTAGAGATGATGGATTCATTAGTTTCATCCTTGACCAATGAAAAACCAAAGTAAGTTCAAACACATAAGGGAAAATTATTTATCCCAAAAGGGAGATTGTGCAACTTGGAGGTGTGATGTAAAGCTCCACGACATCTCCATGTATTCATCAATTCAAAACAGTCAACTTCCTTCAAATCTCATTAGTACCCTATTTTAGTAGTTTTCTTTCACTAGTTAGAACATCTCAGTTTGTCAAAACTTAGTCATTTTTGCCACAACTTACTCTCTCAACAACATACCCTGCCTCCTCACCCCATTTATGTGCCAATTCATCTTATAAAGTAGTCAAGTTCATTTAATACTACCTTCACTCTACCTTACCTCTCTATACCTTACCTTACCTTTTTGTGCTCTAGTCTCCCAGCTAGGTACAAATTGGACTTTTGCATTCAAATGAATTCTCCACCCTATCCCCATGTTCATGCCAACTTAACACCATTCTTAAAACATGTTAGAATTAAGAAGTTTAGCATATCTCACTATTTTACTTCAAAACTTTTATTTCTAAACCCTCAATACTATGCTTTTCCTTGGACCAAGGTTGGAAGGTTTGGTTCATGTTCTCAACAAACTAATTACCCTTTTTAGTACCCTTTAAGGTCAACAAGGTGTGGGCCAAAATTTATAATACAACTCTTTGTACTTCTCTTTCAAACTTAGTTTTTCTTTATTGGCATATAAACTCCCATTAGCCCTGCTTCTTTGCATTTACATGCATATTTTCCTTCTCCTATGGTTTCAATAACCAACACTATTCTTTTTAGGAACCCATTTTCAATGTCTAACTGTGTGTGGAATCTCAATACTGACTACTAAACCTAGCACCTACTTCCTTTGTAATCTGGGCTCCCAAATTAGACTTCAAATTGTGTTCATAACAACACATTGTCAAATATAAATAAAATTTCCACCAATAGAATACCAAAATTCTTGACAAAGATCTTAATATAAATCTTGAACATCATTTCTACCAAGTTACAAACCTTAACTCTTTCATATGATCCTACAAAATGTAAACCCTAACTCTATAACAGTACTTACTCTAGAGTATAAATTAGATCACTAAATCCATTGAATTCATTTTTGAGAGTTTCAATATCCTGGTGTAGATCTACATTGAATCCTTTCGCGTGTACAATTTGAGAATAAGCTTAAAGGACAACTAGCATACAAGGTTTGATCTTGTTCTTACACTTACTTTATCAACACACTGGGATGTTTTGCAACAGTCAGGGTTTTCACTAACAAGTTTCCTTATCTAATTTATTAATCTTTCTTCATGCATTGCATTCCTTCTAACACAAGTCCATTTCTCCCTTTAATAAGATTGAGATTCTTTTACTCCATAACAAACACATTAGTAAATTTCCTAACTCAAAAAACATAGTCCCAACAAAGTTTTTTTAATGTTACCTCAGACATGCAATGGTGTATATCATATGTTAAGGACTTTGATCCTTGAAATAGCATATAAATAGCCTTTTCAACTTGAAGTTTATAGAATAATGATACCCTAACAAGTTTCTGAATTCCATTCATTCACATATCCTAGCACATAATCATAGTTAGATGCATTTAAATAAACTCTTACTAAACAGAGCAACAAACCTGATCCAAAGTCCTTTCCTTCACAAAGTGATAAAATTAAATCTCTCTCAAATGATCCTACACCAAGATTTCACATTATAATGAACTTACCATAGTATTAATAATATCAAAACTTACCTCATTCAAACACATTCACAATTCTTCATAAATGTAAAACATATCTTTTCTAAATTATACAAAATCTACTAGTTTTTTCAAACTTCTTCTCTTCCCTTCCTCGAGGGATAACATAAAACTACATATCTATTTCCCTATATTCAAATTTTTCTCCATGCATGCACCTACTTCATGATTCCAAACTGCCATTTTTGTGACCTTGGGCTTCCATATGCTTCCTAGATTCATAATTTCCCTTTGCTCACTCTTTTGAGCACTTTAATGACTCACATATACTTCCTAGGACCTATTTTCATACCCTATGACTTAACAATACTCCTAATTATTCAACATCTAGAACTTTTGACATGCCTTTCTAATTTCAAATTCCCTTTTTGGAGGGAAAACTTACATTTTGAAAATTTTAATGACTTAACCCTTGAGAATGAACTCAAGATATAACATGATTGGAAATTTCACATTTTTGACATTCTTATGATGATGCACCTGCATCATACTCCCAAAGAGGAGAAAAAGAACCCATGTTATTTTTTTCATTTCTATGTCTTGGACTGATTCTTCTTCTCCTTTGCATGGTTTTAATCTTCTTCTCATTCTCTCAATGTCCTTGTTGACCATAAGACCACCTGGATCCAATACTTAGCATTTTAGCTTTGCATTTTCTGTGAAACAGATACTTTCCATCTTGAGCTTCTTCTTCGTCTCTTCTATTTTCATTCCTTTATCAATTATACCTACAAAATCAAACACCAAAATAACAAATATACATTGTTTACATGATTTAGAATATTATTCCTCTCTTCATAGTCTCTGCTCAGCACAATTCCATGTTTTGCTTGGATCTAATGGACTATAAGCTACCCATATGCTTCATTTTTCCTCCTTTCATCATGCTCACTAACTTCACTAACTAACTCTTCCTCTTTCAGACCCTTTTCTAGGTCCACAGGCTCTTCATCATGAGCTTCTTCATTTGCACTTTCACCCCTCTTCTCTCTCTTCACTATCTTCACTTTCCTTGACCTCTTTTAGCCATGAGTCCCTTATACTCTCTTCACTTATCTACTTCTCAACGTCAGGTGTTGTTTCCACTTTCTCTTTTCCTCTTAAATTTTTCTCTGCACTTTCATCTTCAAGTTCTTTTTATGCATTATACCTCTCTTATTATCATCAAGTTGAAAAAACATGTCCAATGCCTTTTCTAGGACCTTATCTTCTTCTTCTTCACATGTTTCACACTTTTTATTTTTCACTTTCTCTTTCCTTTGCTCATTCTCTTTCACGTGTGTACCTACTCACTTGACTCTTAACAAGAACCTCTTAATAGCCATCATCATTATCACACCTTCTAAAATGATTTCTTTCCTTTCAACATGTATCTCACACAATTCTTCATCATTCACAAGACTGTCAAACTTATATTTTGTATCTTTTTAAGTATTTACAAATAATTAAATTTAATTTTGCATTTGAAATTGATTGCATACCTCATCACCAACCTATTTTTTTGTTGCAACCTCTTCTTTGTCCTCATCTAACCTCTGAATGTTTTCATACACAACTTTGATTATCTATTTATCTATTTTCCGTTCATGCTTCTTCATTTGATTTAGCTTCTTCTCTAATGATCTCCTTCAACTGCAGCCTCTGGTTTTGTACGTACCTAAAATTGTAGGTATTGTACTGTCGGAAAGAGGTCACAAAAACCCCAATGATGATTCATATCTCTTCGTAAGGTGTTAAGAATCAAGAAAATCTTGCTGAGTATACATTTACATCCCAAAATGCCATATCCAACCTCTGCATGCTTTGCTCTGACCCCGTTCCCCTCTTTTCTTGCATTTCAGTCTTTAGGTTCAGAACTGCTGCCCTGCTTGGGCTATGGTCCCGTGACCGCCACCCAAGATAGGGTGGCGGTCTTGTAACCACCGCCCTGTGCAGGGTGGCAGTCATGTGTGTGTTTTTAGGAACTTTCCAATGCTTTTGTTAGCATGAAAAATTCAAGTGGCACTCACCATTCTTCAACCACTCTTGTTTGCATTTATGTTTTAGTCACCTCGTTAAATAGTGATTTATCTTTGTTTATGATAAAAGAGCTCAATTCAAACTTACCCTATGGTATATCCAAATGCTATAAATACTAAGCTTGTTTACAAGTAAATGGCCCCTCTCCCTCTATGAATTATTATCCAGTGTGTTTTGAAGTTCTTCCATAAGTTTCAATAGGTTTAGATTTTGTATGAATTCTCATCCTCTCAGTTCAAGGCTCCTTTCTTCCTTTCTAATTTAGAAATCATCGATCTTCACACTTTAATTTTTCTCCATTATTATCCTACATAGTCAGCTTAGCATAAGACAGTTTCAGTTCTAGATTAGAGTTCATTTGATAGTCTTAGAGTTATAGGTTGTTGTTTTGTCACAAGAAATAGATTCTAGAATTCTCGGTATATTTGCGTTGTATCCCAATGATCCTGCTAGTCAGTTAAGTATTGATACCAGTTTATGCATGCTGTTATTTAGATCCTCACCACTCCCGCCAGATATCATAACGTAATTTTCCGCATTAAACATAGAAGCCAATCAAGCTAATATTTTTTGGGCTAGACCAGAAAACCACCCATTGTTTCTTATAAATCCACTACACCTCTCATACCATTTTCCATGACCTTGTCTGGAAATATACACAAAGCACCTACAAGTCACTTTCCACGTATCCAACAGCCAATAGATAGGATCCTAGCAGAGCTCGACATTGATTGGAGCCTCCAAGCAGCTATTATATCTAAATGATCCATTACACCAATTCAAGTTAGGAGAGTTTTCTTTGCCTTAGATTCACAGATCCTATTATTGTGTATTGAGGATATAAGTTTTCCCAACTAGTTTGTCTATATCCACATATATTCCATTTCCACCAGTTGTCTCGGCACGACCTGGGGAGGTTAGGTACGAAGAAGGGCTACTTGTAGATTCTCATTTTCACATGTCACTTTTCTATCGTACAAAATTGGTGAACCCAACGTGGAAAAAAACAAATGTTCCCCTTTTATTTTCATCCACCTTTGCTCTTTCCAATTATTTTTTGGGTATTTATATACTCCCCGAATATGTCGGGATACGACGCATATGACAGACCTCTCTCAGGTCTCGAAGCACAGTATAGTTAAAAAAATAGACAACCGTCACCCTCGCTTTCTGCATGGGCTGACAACTATTCAAGCAACTACTTGTCATCAAAAAATCCTCCTCAAAGAACTAGCTCTAGTTCTTCGTTCTGAATTGAGGAGCTGGATTAGATCACATAAACACAACAACCATAGACCTCATGCTCTAATAATATGATGTTTACTGGAGAATCCATTTCATCTCCTTGGGTTTTGTTCAGACCACAAATCAGTAGGCAGTCAGATCCAATCCCATTTTTATATGAAAAGTACTTAGCACGTTACGCTAGAAGTGAAAAATGCTTCCAAAACATGTATCCACCTATAGGAAGTTTGCAAACACAACTCGAAACCCTACTCCAAGAAAACACCCCCATTCCTTGACTTATGGGAAATACTCTCGGTGAAGCTTGGTAGAGTAATGATCAATTCATAACAGGGTACCATACACCTCTACAACCTCAAGGTATACAATAACCACCATTAAGGAAAAACATTATGTCTTCACCAATCGAGGTCATCTCAGTCCTTAGTTGAGAAGGTTAAAGGACTAGAACTTGCTCAAGCAAATCAAAATTCACATTTTGGGAAAGAAAGAACTTCCAACCCTCCGCATCATCCTAACCAAGTTGACCTCCTTACAGGAATGGGCATGTTAGGCCATGCCCTCATCAACATTCGTATAACTATCTAAAACAAACACCAACTAGAATTACATTTTCAAACGTTGCCTCCATTTGAAGGTATGATACCTACCGGCTTAGCACCAAACAACCCATATCAGAGCAATGCTCCTCCCTACTTAACATCTATTCAAAATCACCATAGGGAGACATGTTCTCCTCTCCTAGGATGTTAACTCAACCACAGGGATTTCCTTATGTCCCTGCAAATACATATGTTATGCCATATCAACAACCCATTCCACCTCCACCCCCTCAGCAAGCACCATTGATGGTCAAAACCTATGTGGTAGGGACTTACTCAGAATATTAAAAATAGCCTCTAGATTTCACCATACAAAGTGTCATGCTACCAAGACCTCTTCTCAATTTTCCTAAATACAAAGGGGAGGGAGATCCAAATGCACATATCAAGGCCTATGCCACGGCCATTCGAGAATTGCTCCCTTAGGATGCAGTTGTTGTTAAGATATTCCCTAAAACCCTAGAGGGTATTGCCCTCGATTGGTATTACAG
This sequence comes from Taxus chinensis, assembly GCA_019776745.2. Classification (NCBI taxonomy): domain Eukaryota; kingdom Viridiplantae; phylum Streptophyta; class Pinopsida; order Cupressales; family Taxaceae; genus Taxus; species Taxus chinensis. The sequence goes on from CM034146.1 coordinate 688,134,377, forward strand.
AATACCTGAAAGCCTTGATACACTCATTTAAACAACTTGTGTCAGAATTTATCAAAGCTTTTTACATGAAAAAATTATTAAGAACAGGAATAAGGGAATTCTTACATATTAAACAAGAGCACAATGAATTTGTCGCCCATTTTATTCAAATATGGCGTACAGTCCTCTACTCATCAGCAAGTGCTCCAAACATGGATCAGATGGAACTATGCGACTTAGTCCTTCATTCTCTCAATAGAGAGATAAAGAAAGAAGTCCAGAAGTTCCCACTAAGGACTTATGATGAAGTACTTGAGAGTGCTCTCTGAATCAATCAAGTCGTAATAGACAGTGGTCGTAAGACATATGGAACAAATGGGAAGTTAATCACTCCCAATCAAAACACTCCGACCTATCCTAATGCTAGGAATACCAATCAAGGACCCCAAGATCCTTAACAAAAACCATGGGGGTTACAACAGATGGAGTAACAAACCAAGTTAAAAGGGAAAATGTCATAAACATTTCACCACTCGTTAACAATCAGCGAAATAACAACTTTACTCCAACAATCAACATGGTGGATTTTAATTGTTCGTCATGAAAATAACAACAACAACAACAACGGAAAATCCAGACACACGGATCAAATCGAAACCCAAATAGATATCAAAATCAAAAGCACAAGCAATAGCCTCAAAATTTTAACTCTAATAGCCAGCAACCTAATCAGAGTTTTGAACCATAACAAGGTTTCAAACCAACAACCTTGAAACTATAATCCCAACTTGTATTGTGGTTTCCACAAGATTCAAGGCCATGATACTAGGACTCGCCACAACTACAATAAATTCATGCAACATTTTTCGGAGGACCAAAGACAACCTCTTTATAGATATGTTCTTAGAAAATTCTGCATAGTACCCACGCCAAACACTTACACAGGGGCAGTTTCCCCTCAAAATACACCCCTCAAGATTTTTAACTGATCCATTCCCAAACCACTCTAACAATAACAGGTTAGATCCAAATGGGATAAACAAGGGTGTTATGATAGGAAATAACAATCATGAAGCCTCAACTTCATTAAATCCACCTGTCACTACCCCAATTAGAAACTCAACCACAAACTAAGATAGTTGGTCTGGTAGAGTTAGATATTGAGCTGCACGTAGAAACCATAACAAGAACATGAGATTATTCTTCTCAACCAATTCCAAACTATCCATTAGAACCATACAACATTCAACAAACATTGGTAAAATCCATAGGCGCTTACGATCTAATTAATGACCTAACAAAGACCTTCTCTCACATTTCCTTCTTGGATTTATTGAAGAACTCTCCTGTCCATAGGGCTGCTCTCTTAGAAGTGTTAGGTCTTGGTCATCTAATTAACATCACTCCTCCACCTGAAACGCAAGTAAACCATATAGAATTTGATGTCTACCCTCTAGGGTAGCCATATAGGGATATTGAGTTTATATTTGATATAAGCAAAATGCCAACAGACGTTGAAATTGTGTGTAGAGGCAACCCAACCTTGCATTTATAGGTATGGATTTATAATAATTATGTTAAATATGCAATGATTGATGATGGGGCAGTAGTTAACATAGTCCCCTTCACTTTCCTTCAAAAACTAGGATATGAAGAAACAAATTGTTCTACAACACAAAATACACTAAGAGGTTATGATAGCCTCAAGGCCACTTCAATTGGGACTATAGTTTTACCAGTCACCTTAGGACCCAAGACAGTCCTCACCAAATTTTATATTATAGATCGAGAAACCAACTATAATATGATTCTTGGTCGACCATGGATACATCACATGAAGGAAATCCCTTCCACGTTATTCCAAGAAATAATATTTTTGCACCTAGGGAAAATATTTGTGGCACAAGGTGACCCAAAACCATTCGATATAAACCTAGTAGATTTGAAGAAAATTCCAGGCGTTCACTCTGAGTTTGAAACTCCCAACGAATCAACTTAGCAAACCAATCAATTTAAAACCAGAAGAAAAATTGGTACCAACAACAAAATTATAAATTACGAATCTAGTCGAAGGCATTCCAATACTCAAAAATGAGACTAACGTCATCGAGATGGTATCATTAGGGACCTATCACAAAAAAATTTAAGTTGCTAGAAAAGGATTTACCTATTCTCCTACCATTTGATTCTATGGGGTATAGGATGTACCCTATGAATTGGCTTCCCTTCCAGCAGACAAAGTTTTTATGGTAGAAGTAACCGAGGCAGAAGAAACAATACGCAAAGAATGTCCCAACATCCATTTTTCCAAGAAAATGTTGGACTCTCCACTTCGATGGAGCTAGATGTTGTTTTGGAGCTGGGACAAGTGTGATCTTTACTTCTCTCAAGGGAAAGATCCTACCTTTTGCCTTTAAGTTAAACTTTGAATGTACAAACAATGGGGCTGAGTATGAAGCCCTCCTCCGTGGCCTCATCATAGCTAAAAGGATGACTATTGATAACATTAGAGTGCTAGGAGACTCGCAGCTAGTTGCAAACCAAGTCTCTAAGGTATATGAGACTAGAGCTGAACACTTACAACTCTATAAAATGGTGGTATTAGATCTAAGCCAAAGGATTCAACTTCATATCAATTGAAGCAATCCCATGAGAACAAAACCTCCTTGTGGATTCGATAGCAACCTCATCTTCCCGTTTCACTCCAAGCAGTGAGTTAGAAAATACAAGTTTCATGCTATCACTTCGTATTGAACTGTTGGTGTGTAAAATACCAACAAACCCGACTCATGACACATATAGAAGCTGAGAATGAGTTTTCCTATCCTAGGTCACTTTGATAGCAAAAGAGTCACTCTTGGATATCTAAACGCCTATGTGGAGCTACATCTCGCTCATCACATAGTAGATTTTTCTCTAATCCCACATTCCTCTTCCTATTTTGGAAATCCCATGATATAAGTCTCCCCCGCAAAAGGATCTCGATATCTACGACGTAGAGAGATGGAGAAAGTTTGGAACTACCTCCAGTGCCGACATGAATTTGAAGAAGGTAACGCTTCTTTAATAGAAGAAACCATTGACATAAACATTGGAACGAGAGGAAGAACCAAAAATTTGAAGTTGGGATCCTCGTTAACTCTAGAGGAGATAGAAATACACACCCAAGTCCTTAAAGAACATCAAAAGGCTTTTCATATTTAGCTATAAAGAAATGACAGGCATTGCACCACACATTGCGGTACATAACCTTGTCACTAAACCAGATGCAAAACCAATTAAACAAAAGTCGAAGACCAATGAAGCCAAAAGTGGCTCTCATGGTAAAAGAGGAAGTAATGAAACTTCTCCAAGTGGGATTCATCAAACTCGTTGACTATTCACAATGGGTATCTACTATTTTCCCTATTCTAAAAAAGAATGGGAAGATACGCATTTGCATTGACTTTCGGGATATTAACAAAGCTTGTCCCAAAGATGATTTCCCATTACCATCCATTGACGTTATTATTGATGCAACAGTTGGATTTGAATTGTTGTCCCTCATGGATGGATTCTCAGGGTATAATCATATTAAAATATCTGAACAGGATCAAGCCAAAACCATGTTTATAACTCCCTAGGGAACTTATTGTTACACTGTCAGGCCCTTTGGTCTTAAGAATGCCGGTGCTACATATCAGCGGGAAATGACGTACATATTCCATGATCTTATCCATAAAATTGTGGAATCCTATGTGGATGACTTATTGGCCAAGGCCAAGAAGCCCTGTGATCATCCAGAAGTACTCAGTATCATCCTCTTACGATTGATTGAATATGGTGTCACATTAAACCCAGAGAAGTGCGCATTTGGTGTGATAGGAGGCAAGCTTCTGGGTTGCATTATATCTTCACGAGGGATTGATGTTGATCTAGCCAAAATATAGGTTGTTCTCAAAATTATTCCACCATTGGATGAGTCTGGAATAAGGTCATTTCTTGGGAAACTTAGTGCAATCCGAAGGTTCATCCTAGATTTAAGTTTTTCCATTCATCCAATCAACAATCTATTAAAGAAAGATTATAGCATTGATTGGACTGAAGAATGCAACGAGGCCTTCGAATCGATTAAATTCTTCTTGTTGTCTCTACCCATGCTAATGCCTCCCAGACTAGAACACCCTTTGATCCTATACTCATGGGCCACTGATGTCTCGCTAGTCTGCATGCTGGCTCAAGAAGACAATGATAAATGAGAACGTGCAGTTTATTTCATTTGCTGAATGTTGCTCGATTATGAAACATGTTATACACAGGTAGAGAGATAATGCCTTGCCATAGTCTTTGCAACAAAACGTTTAAGACATTACATGTTAAACCAAGAAACAAGGGTCATTGTAAAGACAAATCATTTACAAACATTCCTCACACAAGGCTCTTTATCTAAAAAGGATGGGCATTTCATAACCTTAATGGGAAAATTTCAGTTAACATTTGTAAACCAAAAATCCGTTAAGGGACAAATCATTGCAGACTGGTTAGCTAACAATCCATTAGATGGAGGCAATCTGGTAAATTTGGACTTTCTTGATGAGTGTATATACTTTATCGAAACCAAGCCCCCCATCTCTACATGTCCTTGGTACATTGATATCATCAATTTTATCATGGACCACACATACCTGGAAAGTACCACGTCCCAACAAATAAGGTGGTTACACATTATCACTACTAAATACGTTATTTTAGAACAAGTACTCTATCATAAAGCCTTCGATGACATGCTTCTAAGATGTGTCGACACAGAAGAATCCAAGAATATTATTTATGAATCCCATAGTGGGATATGTGGAGGCCACTTCAGTGGTCATGCCACTACTCAAAAAATACATCGGATGAGATATTTTTGGCCCACTCTTGAACACGACGCAGTAGAGTTTGTACGTAAGTGCCACAAATTCCAAGAATTCTCTCATGAGATTCACATGCCAGCACAATCCTTGCAACCAATAGCAACCCTGTGGCCCTTCTCCATGTGGGGTCTAGATTTGATAAGGAAATTCTCTCCCTCATCAACCAATGGCCATAATTTTATAATTACAACCAAATAATATTTTACCAAATGGGTAGAGGCCATGCCTCTCACCACCATACCAGGTTCGGTAATTACCAAGTTTATTCTGAACCAAATCATTTACAGCTTATGGTGTCCCACAAGTAATTATCTCAGATAATGGCACATCCTTTAAAAATGATGAGGTCCGTCAGTTATGCAAAAAATTAAAGATAAACCATCACACAGCCTTTCTTTACTACCCTCAAGCCAATGGACAAGCCGAAGCAACAAACAAAAAATTAAAGGCTATTCTCCTCAAAACAGTTAAGGAGAACAAGTGAGATTGGCATCTAAAACTATATCCAGCCTTGTGGGCCCATCAAACCTCAATAAGAAGACCAACACGAGCAACCCCTTTCTCATGGGTATTCGGGGCAGAATCAGTTCTCCCACTTGAGGTTGAAATACCTAGTCTCTGCATCTCATTACAAGGGATTTTAGACGAAGTAGCGTACAGGGAGGCACACCTCTCTCAACTGGAAAGTCTTGACAAGGCCAGGATAAACGATGAACAATGGCATAGCGCCTATGCTGACCAGATGTCCCAGAAATATAATAAAAAGGTCTATACGTGAGAAATATTTGAGGGATCTAGTTCTAAGACTAGACAACTGGATTGATAAGAAAACTGGCGAAGGAAGGAAGTTCCGATCCAAGTGGTTAGGCCCATACCAAGTCATGAAAGACTATGGAAATGGTGCGTATCTCTTGTGCACACTAGAAGGTGAGGAATTCAATGAAACTGTCAATTCCTTGCATCTTAAACGGTTTTACGCATAAGACATAAGAATCACCAATTGTACATTATAGCTACTACATTGCATTAGTCATTTAGCTGTTTCATTTTGTCCACTCATTTTGTAAAAATTGCATTCAAGGAACTTACTCTTAAGAAATCTATTAAAAATTTATGAAAGTATTGGCAAAAGCATTCAAATCACATCTCTTCAAACATCATCAAGTAATTTCAAATCTTCTCATCAAGTTTGACAGACACGTATTTACGAAAACCATACCAAGGTCTGCATACTTGGTTTTGCTCTTTCTTTCTACTAGGTAAAGTTGTCCTTACCTACGGTATGTTTTAGAAGCTTCTTGGTGTCACATCTATCCCTCTTATGTCTATTCAAAATAAATGATATCCCAAAGTCACAGATTAGAAGTGTCAAAATCAAATAGAATAAAAAATGCCAAGCAAATAGAATATTTTATTTTACACACTTCTTTGCCCCACCAACCTTCGGTGATAAACTCACATCTCCTACTAGTGGTGCAAGGTTGGGAAAGGAAAGAAGTGCCCTTACTCGCCTATGTCTTGCCTATGGTGACAAACCATGATTCTTACTAGTGGTAGGAGGCAGGGTGTGGGGGGTCTATTCACACAAATTAACAAATCTTGGTATTCTAGAAATGCAAATCAAATTATATTAAGTGAAAACAAATGTCCAAATTCCAAAGAGATCAAATCCTCAAAACCAGATTTTGTCAACCAGGTTGCCATTTATTGATCTAAGTCTAGATAAACTGGAAAGTAAGTGGCCTTCTGAGCTTGGTGGTAGTTCCGAGTAGGGTAAGTTTGTAGGTCTAAGTTTGGTTTCTATCACTTGTTTGTCTATATCTCATCTTTACATTCAATCAAACTCATACAATTTTTTCCCTTCCCAACTCTTGGTGTTGATCCCTCGCATCTTACTAGTTGCATGGAGTTGGGAGTGGGGCAAGTTTAGCTCTTTATCACTATACATTCATCACATTTTTCCAGCATAAGAAGAAATCACAGACATTGCCCAAAGAGGCCAAAAGTTCAATACTACAATGTGTTCGTCATCACATGTCAGCACTACAAAAGCATACAAAGTAAAACATTCTGTTTTGTATTTTCTATCATTTGTCATCCATTGCATACATTCTGAAAAGCATGAAAAAAATGCTCTAAAAACATCTAGTATACACATGGGAAACAAGTCACAAAATTCTAGATACTAGATAGTCTAGATCCAAAAAGATATATATATATATATATATATATATATATATATATATATATATATATAAATGGTGTTTCATGTACAATGCCATCATGCACTAAGGCATGATCAAAATGCTCAATGAGCCCAGAAAATAAAAAACAATCGTACATGTATCTGACCAAAAGTCACTACAAAAAAACATTATGATCTCTCAATCTCTGCGAGATCCCTTAGAAGGTGTATGACTGTGCCTAGGACTCTTGCTGTGATGACACTCTGAATGGATGGAGGGCTCACGATCATGGCCATCAGCTATGGTCTCATTATGAGAGTGACTCCTCCTCATCAAGCGCTCAACAGTCCTATATCTAGCTAGCTCGGTGCAAAGGGAGGTAATGATCTTTGCCACCTTCCAGATAGGGGAAAAGACATATGTATGTCAACCAGCTGCTGAAGGCTCTCCAACATCCTCAGTGAGCTCGGCCCGAGTACCATCAGAAGGGAGTAATAGAGTGTTAATGCACACCTAGTGAATCAAGTCTCGCCATCCCTTAGCATTCGTTGTAAGTAAAAAGGAGAAGCACACAAGTTAGAGAGTTTTCCAAAATAAGACCAAAGATAAATGAAACAACAAAAGGAAATAACAACTAAGAAATTCTAACTAAAACCAGTCGGGAAAAGAGTAGTAAATCACTCGGATCTCTAGGCCTCCAGGTGGGATCTCTAGGATCCACACCTGCCACTAACGCTGCCACTGACTGTTGTCCTTCTCCCATATCTGGAGAAATGTGATGACCTACCATGGACTTTCCATCTCCCCCTAAATCTTGAGAAGGAAACTCCTCCGAAATCAGAGTCACCTTCTCTGCACTCTGCTCCACCCTCTCAGCCTGCGAGATATCCTGAGTGTCATGCCACTCAGAATTGTTTTCATCCTCCTCACCTTTCCCACCAGCTCCGGTCTCCGCCTCCTCTGTCTCCTCCTCTATCACCCTCAGTAAACTCCTTAGACTCAAAGTCCACGTCACTAGGCTCATCTCTACTATGAGAAGGACCGGTGCCAATCTAAAGTAAAGGTATTCAAGGAGCACTGGCTACCCCTCGAGCACAAACCACCCTCCTAGTTGCGATGGGAACACCAGAAGTGATCGCAGTCCAACCCTGTCCTCTACGACCTCCCCGAGCCTCACGAACAGATCTATACATTGGCCCCGCTGGAGGAAACATGTCAATATATGGGAGGTCGAAGTGCAGTGGTACTCTGTCAAAGGCATGGATCTCTAATTTCCCCATCCTATCTACTAGCTGACTGGTAGTGTGGAAAGTGATCAATGTGAGTGTCTCCTCTCCCCATAACCCTGTCATGGCCTGATAAGGAGTAGCCTCCATGTCTGTAGTAGTCAAAGAAGCCATTTTCTGGTGAGGTTCTCTAAGAATGGTCATCCCTGTCCACCTCGCTGCCCTGACGGCCCCAGGATCCTCTGCATGTACACCTCTCCCATACGGAATGATGTGCTTATACACCAAACTCATGACAAGAGTAGGGTGGCTCAATGACTATCTCTGTAGTCTGACCACCCTGTACAAATCATGGTAGGTGGTCTCGAGGATGTCTGCTTCCCAAGCATAAACACGGCCATGGCCCTCAATCTGTGTAATGATGGGAGCTCAGTAATATAAGAGAGTGTCCCCTCCCTTATTCCCAATCAATCTCGAAGCAAGGATGCCCATGATAGCCTTGTGGAGCACAAAAATATTTGACTCAATAATGGAGCGGACATTCACCCCCTTCTTTGACCCCATGGAAACAATGACATCCCCCATATAAGTGGCCCACTAAACCAAATGAGATCTCGACATTATTGTCTTGAGAGACAACCACCTCCCAAGGATCGAAACCCCCAGTATACGGTAGACATCCTCCAAGGTGATGGAGAACTCACCCCTCACACCTGGTAATCAGAAAGTGTTCTGATATGCGTCCCAATATGAAAATAAGTCACATAATATGTGACTGACAAGTGCAACGTGAGGGACCTGTGCAATCCTCCAAATGCCAGCCCTCTATAGAATGTCTCTCTCCACTTGAGATAGTGCATATAACACTGCCGGGATCCAATCACACACTCTCTCTCTACTCCATCTAATATACTCCTCCTTCTGCACCCACCCAAAAACACAAAAAAAGAGTAAGTAACAAAATATGACTTGAAAAATTACCAAGAACATATAAAAATGCTAAAAGTGCAAAGACAATCAAAATTTACATCCTTTTTTGCATTCTGTTCAAAACCGCTTCCTTCAGAGGTAGCGGTCCTGTAACTGTTGCCTTCATAGGGTGGTGGCCCCATGACTGCCACCCTATGCAGGGCGGTGGTCCTGTCCCGAAACGTCAAAACGGATCGAAAGCCCTAAAAACACATTAAAAATGCAAGAAAACACCATTTTTAACAAAATAAAGACCTACCCTATTGGCGCCCCCCCTAGAGACTCATTTAAAACTAGCATTTTCAAAAATGATCCCCCCATGACAAAGATTTCAACATTTCTATGTTTTGGATTTAAAAACAATAAATTGAGAAGAACTAACTTGAGACTTTGCAGGCTGATGTTCCTCTCTTAGAGGCATGATCATGTTCTCATAACGGATGTTTTGACTGTACTCTCGTCAAAAATGGTCACCGTGGGTCCCAGAGCTCAAAAACCACCAAATCGACACGTGCAAATGAATAGTAAAATGAGTTTGTTATATATATATATATATATATATATATATATATATATAGCTTTCTAAAATTGATTTTGAATGTCTTTTGCAGGGTTAGAGCATCGACAAAGGTAAGTTCTAAACCCCGCGCAGATGGTAAGTCCTCATTTCATATTAATTTAGTTTTATTTCTCAATTTATTTTATCTATCTGCACTTGAGTCCCCTTTTTCATTTTATAGATAGCGGGATTTTAGATGGTGACTTTCCGAAACACGGGCGTGTCAGGTATAACTCCTAACTCCCCATTTTAGGACCACCATACTTGGATCCACCATTTTACACCTCTTCATGGCTAAGACGCTTCTCCGAGGGGGCAATATGTACGTACCCAAAATTGTAGGGTACTACATCACTAGAAAGAGGTTACACATACCCCAATGATGATACAGTTCTCCTCGCAACGTGTTTAGGATCCAAAAAAGCTTGCCAAGTATATGTTTATATCCCATATGCCTCATCCGGCCTCCGCGTGCTTTGTTCTACCCTCTGCCCCCTTTTCCTTTGCATTTTGGCCTTAAGTGATGAGACCGCCGCCCTACCTGGGTGGCAGTCCCGTGACCGCTGCCCAAGACAGGGCGACAGTCCTGTAACCACCACCCTACACAGGGCGGCGGTCCTATGCATGTTTTCCAAAATGTTCTGACGATCTCATCAAACGTAAAATTCAAATTTCTATTTGCATTCTTCAGCTACTTTGCTTTGAATTTATGTTTTGGCCACCATGTGAATAGTGTTTTCTCTTTGTTTAATGGTAAAAGAGTTCCATTCCAAGTTACCTTCTAGCGAATGCATTTGCTATAAATAGCCAGCTTGTTTTACAACAAGAAGCCCCTCTCCTTCTCTATTTAATCATTTCAGTATTTTGAGTTTCTTTCTTAGAATTACGATAGTTTCATGTTTTGCATCCATTTTTAGTCTTCCTTTGTTGTTTAGAGGTCATTTGATCTTCTTGTTTCAATCTTGCTTCATTGTTGTTCCATGCAAACTAGTTTAGAATAAGGTAGTTTCATTCTTAGATTGGAATCCATTTAGAGTTTCAGGTTTTTTCTGGTCACAAAAGATAGTTTCTAGAACTCTCGGCGTATTCATGTTGTATTCTCACGATAAATCCCACTAGGAATTTCATAGTCAAGCTTTGTTCACTTGCACTATCCCTCTCTTATTCGCATTGTATTCAGTCTATATCCAAAGCTACCATTTTTCGAGTACCTTTTTCTATTGATGTTATCATATACATGATTTTCTGGATTCATGAGAACACGAAGGAATGAGGAGATCACATTGAGGGGAAAAAGTCACACACAACTAGATTTACCACTATTTTGTAAACTCTAGGTTTGAGTTGTCAAAGTTCTAGTTATAACATATCAAATAGAGTAGTAAATTATTTCATTTCAGTCAAAGCTCGCTCTCGATATTGCTAGGGAAGCTGTGGGGATTGATAGTTTCTAAGAAACTATGATTCATTCCTCACTTCTGGGGTAGGATCGAGAGTCTTTCAATTTAAATTAATTAGTTGTTTAGATATTTAGGATAAACTCACAACTGCATAGGCAAATAACTACACCAGGCTACTTTGTTTGTTTTGATTCTGTTACTAGATTAATTGTCCATTTTCTGAATATATTAGAATAGATGCTCTTTTAATTCCTGTAAAACACTTCATCAAAAATACAAAGATAAAAAAATACATGCATAGTGTAGATACTTTCATAATTAGTTTACTAGTTTTAGTTAAAATTGAATCATTTTTGCATGACAATCATGGGACCTAGGGAATTCAGGGAATATGTGTTTGAACCAATAATGCCTCAACCAAATCTCCCCACAACACTAGCTAAGTTAGATCAAGACCTTAGGATTCAGGTTTTTCGAATAACGGTAGACCTATAAACAATTAGTGAACAATTGAGAGAGTTAAATATTGAAGATGACAAGGTATACACATTTTGGTCAAATCACCCTAATTACAGACTGCCTTGATAGGATGTCCGCATGACTATACAAGGACTCGAAAGAGAACAAGTATTTGGTTGTGATCCTTTAGTTCCACAACCTAACGGAGGAGACCTCCTCATTGACATAGATAATAGCTTGCACATTCAAGTTGCCAGAACAGTTGTAAGGTATTCTGAGAAAATTACACAACTTCTAGATCTAAACATAGAGGATGAAAAGGCATACAATTACTGGATAATTGGAAGGAAAAATTAAACTCCTCATATGACCATAGGAGGTCCGCCACAACCACAAACTTACGGTTGTGATCCACAGGTCCCACAACCCAATCGACCTATTGATCAATCAGACATTAACACTGGTTTACAAACACTAATATTTAGGTCCTCACCACTCCCACCAAACATCATTACACAATTCTCCTTATTAAATGTAGTAGCCAATTAAGTTAAAGATTTCTGGACTAGACCAGAGAATCGTCCATAAAACCTTGGAGGATCCACTACACATCTCATCACCATTTTCACGACATTGTTTGGAAATATACACGAAGCACCTACAGGTCACTTCCCACATATCCAACAGCCAATAAATAGGATCTCGACAGAGCTCGACATTGATTGGAGCCTTCAAATAACTATTATATCCAAGTGATCCATTACGCCAATTCAGGTTAGGAGGGCCTTCTATGCCTTAGATTCATAGATTCCACTATTGCGTGTTGAGGATATAAGATTTCCTAGCTAGTTTTTCCATATCCATACATATTCCACACTCACCGGCTATCTCGGCATGACCTTAGGAGGTCGAGTACGAGGAAGATTTACTTATAGATTCTTATGCTCGCATGTCACTTTTCCATCGTACAGTCATCTTTCCTTATAGAAAATCCATCTTCTGCGCAATGAGCTTCCCAAGCTCCTCTAGCTGATTCTTTTGTGGTGCTTAGGCTACTGTCAGGGCCTCGTGCTTCTGTTTAACCATTGAAAATCTTTCTGTGCAAGCCCAATGTTTCATCCTTCATCACTTTCTGGACCTCATTGTTCTCCTTCAGGGTCTTTATGTTGATGAGCACCTTTGGAGTTGTGTAGATGTTCAAGGCCTGGCCTACTTTCTTCAGTTCTTCTATTAGTATCTTCAGCAATCTTTCATATGATGTAATCTTTCACATCATTCAAGACTTTTCTTGTTCTGCCTCTTGTGTTGGATCCTTTGGCACTGGCATGCGCAGAGATTCATCTTCAAGCACTAGGTCCACCAACGTACCTACATAGTGTATTGTTGAAGGAAATGTCTTTGGTACCTTTGGTTCTAAGTGTGGCCTAGCCCTTACAACATTATCACCAATTTCCTCTGAGATGTTGATAAATACAACATTATTTTTCTGCACTAAGTCCCTCTCCTGTGTTAGGAGTGCTATTTCTCCATCCTTAGTTTTAATCTCTTCCATGAGCACCCTAATTGTGGCAGCCTTGTCCATATTCTACCTCACCACCTCTATTGAGACTTTCACCAATGCATTGCTTACCTGTTCATCCGACATGATTGCAGGCTTTATGATCATGTGTCTAGCTTAAGGTGTCTTATTCAACCTCCTTGATATGCATGACTCCTCACACACATAAAAATTTGGCTCATCCATGTGTGTGTGCATTGACCATGATAACTATTTCCTTGTACACATTGTAGCCATATCTTCATCCATTTTTTCCTAGCCATATAATTCTTTTTGTGTCAGCGTGCTTTGGAAACAGGCTGCGAACAATTTTACCTGTGTCCTCCGCATAACCCATGGCTGGTGGAATGTGCTCACCACTTGCTCTTCTAGACCTAGGATACTTAGGAACTTGAGCCTCCAGATTTGGGACTCGTGTTGCCATATCATGAGTAGTCTCTATAGCTATCTCATATGTTCCCTTTTCCTCCTCTTCTCCTTCCTTCAACTCCTCATATTTTTGTTCTTCTATGTTCTCTGACGGTGTGGGATAATAAGGCACACTTTCCTCTAACTCTTTTTCCTCCTCATTCAAATTTATTTTCCTTCTCCTTTGTGTGGTTACCTCCTTCTATGAAGAGAGTATGGGTGATTTGTGCACTGTTTGTAGAGTAGCACCTTGGGTCCTTGTTCTCCTGAACACCCTCTTAAACTTGTGCTCTCCTTGGACTACATCCAAGTCCTCATCATCCCCCTCTTGTGACTGAGGTGGTGTAGTGGCGCGCTTAGCTTCATCCTTATTCATAGGATGTCTTCTACCTCTATGCTCTAAACCACCACTATCTTTGCGCTCATCCTCCTCATCCTCTACCTCAATTGGCTCTGTGGGATTAGGTACTGGGATGTTCTCCATTATATGCTTACTCTTCGGTGGTTCTGGAAGTGTGAATTCATCTTCCACATACTTGTTATTTTCCAACTTGGGCTTCAGTTGGAGGTATACCAATGCTGCTCCAACATCTCTCATAGCCAAACTTACTGGTTTAATGCTTAATACATCTAAAATGAGTTTTTCAATATATGCACCCCGCCTTGGATAAAAATATTTCTTCCTTAGTGTGTGGTAGTCGCAATCTACCTTACCCATGTTGAATGTAATTCGTCATGCATCTGAGAACCCATGTGATGACACCTAGAAGTACCTTGCTGTGATGGCATATGGCAACTTACACCAAGGGCTCCATGTTCCATCCTTCATGGTGAACCGCGCTATGCAAAAATGTTGGTATATAACGAACTGAACTGCCTTTCCAACCACCAAAGGTAAGTCCTTGGGGATGCGCCATTCTTCTTCAAAGGCGCGCAAAGTCTATCATACCATTTCTTAGCCCTTTGCTTGACCTGTTCTGTCATGGATTCTTCACAAAATTACTCTTTGACACATTCTGCAGGTGACTTGTGTTCCATGGGATACTCCCATATCTTCTCTTTCAATCCATCAGGTACTCCAATCTCCATGAACACCAGTGATAACAGAACAAATACAAAGCTGATCTTTCCTCCTGTGCACACCTCCTCAACTATAGTTTCTACATTATAGCGTGAGATGTTGTAGACTACCCCTTCATACATCTTTTTGGAAATATGCAGCCACATGGTGTTCACTTGTGACCACCTTTCCTGGTCATTTAGCTTTGTAACAAGATGTGCGGCTGCTTGCACAACTAGATACTTCTTTAGTTTATTAATGTCCATGCCACGTGGACCCTTTGTGTACCCCAACTCCTTTCTGGTCTCCAATATTGCAGCCTTGTCTGTTAAATCATCTCACAAGTCTTCATGTGTGCCCTTCAATCCCATTACCATGGAGATGAGTGTGGCTGAAATTATGGCTCCGCGTCTTGCAAATTAGAAAAAATCTTCATGCACTCTGCTCATGAGCCACTGGTACAAGGGCTCATATTTCTTGAAGTAAGGGAGTTCATATAGTTGGTAAAATCCAATCTTCTTCAACATCTTCTCTCTAGCATCGTCATACACCGGCATGTCTTCTGCCGTGTGTTTATTTGTCTTTGTGTTTAGCAAGGCATCACGCTCATATTTATTCTCTACAGTACGATGATTTTAATCACTCACCTTTCTTTATCCTATGTGAGAATCCCACTCCTGGCCTACGTTAACCGCCTATGGATATTGCATTTCAGAAAAATTACTTTCGGGATCAATCTCCTCTTCTTCTTCGACCACCTTCTTCTTTCCCTTCACTCCTACTACAACTACCTTCTTGGGTGCCATTTCTACCTTACAATCATGTGTAGATACTCACCTCTTGAATTCTGCAATGTGTGAATCAAACCCTAGCTCGAATCAACATGCCCTAGGTGAACTTGCGTGCCCTAGCTCCTCTCTATTGCCTTGCTTCACTCAAACCCTTCACCACCGGGGATGCAAGCTATTTTTGCGTACAACTCTCTTTGTCACGACTGGTTACACACCTTTTGCACCTCAATTCGATCACTCGACTCTTCACACTTAGCTCCTTGTCAAATAATCTTAATCACAATGGTAAAAATGAATTAACATCCCATCCTTTTTTTAAATTTTTTGATAAATTCATTTCTCCTTCACCTACCAAATATCCTCTCATTAACTAACCAATTCCATCCTTTCCGCACATCACATGTTCGTGCCCCAGCTATAACCTTCTAGTTGCACCTTACTACCCTTTGATCACATGATTCTCTTCAACATGCGTCCTTACACATTAGTACCTCATCACTGTACCTTCTACTGGTAGTTATTATGGCCTCTTCTTACCTCACGTTATACTGTTCATCCATTCATCTCCATCTTTTGTCACTTTTTAGAAGCAATCCTTTGACCTTAAGAGCACCTGTATCAACTTATCCATTCACCTTTCAATTCCCACAATTTTGTACCTAGATATAGACAATCCACCCCACACTAAAAGTATGTGTAGTCCTCTGCACATAAACATGCTTCATATAGTAATTAGCTTCATGTGTGCAAGCGCGCTATTATCCAAAATAAGCCCATGCTTGTTTTGGTTAACTTGCCTTCATTCTTCCTTCCTTTTGCTGCAAGCATATTTTTGCAACTTTAAAGCACTCAAAATTTCTTGGAGATGGCTTCATCAGATAGGATTTTTCTTCCCCTTTCTAGAAAGGTAAAGAAGTCCTCCTAACTCGTATTTTTTGAGTTATGGCTCGGTGGAGTTTGGAGGGGAAATTTTCCCTAGGCAGGCTCGCAGCCAATTAGAAAGAACCACGTGTCCAGGAAAAGTGGCGGTGTGGAGAGAAATTCGACACTTAGCAATTTTGGCTAAAAGGTGCAAAGTCACAAATTGGCCCGCGGAGGAGGATGGAGAAAATTGGTTAAGGCCCCTGCATCGAATCAAAGGACGCCACTTGTCCACGTTATCAGTGGGAGTCAGGGGAAGGGAAGGCTTTTTGGTTTTTTTCCAAAACCACAAATGCGCAAAAATAAAAACTTGAACCACATCCCCGTGGGCTAATCGGATGGCACCACGTGGCCACAAGAGCAGCGGAGGTCGGGCTAGCGGGGGTAATTTTAGAAAATTTTCCCAGGCAGGTAAAAGAGGTAAAATGTTGTTTTGAGCTTGTGGCAAAACCAGAGGGCGCCACGTGTCAGCAGAGAGTGGGGCATGAAGAAATTTTGGGAAATTTTCCCAATTTGAAAAAAGAGGGAAAAAGTTCAAATTTCGGCCCGCGAACCCGAATTTTTCCCTAATTTTGTCTTTCTTCACCCAAAACTTCAGAGGGCCATATCTTTCGATCCAAAGCTTGGATTTTCATGATTTCGGTGTCATTGGAAAGCTGTTGAAATTATCCACATGATGGAAACCTCAATTTTTAATTTTGATGGATATTTGTGGGAGAAATTTGAAGAAATGTCTTTGGCACGGGAAAAAATGTAGAATTGACCCCCAACCACCAAAATTGATGAAGTATGGCGTCTATTTCTTATCCAACATGGCCAAATGCATCAACAAATGGATTTGTGAGGGAAACCTTGATGTTTAATGAATCTTGTCAGTGGTTGGAGATCTCGAATCAATTTACCCACGTTTTTTCACCTTTCTTTGTTATGCTTCATCGTTAAAAGCCAGTTTTGGCTCATTTGTAAAGTGTTGGAAATTTTTGTTTCTTACAGACTCCCCTCTTCCCCTTGACATGTGAATTCATGGATTTTAAGGCCTCCCATTGGAACTGCAATATGTTTTTTTCCTCCTTTCCATTGTAATGCATCATATCAAAAACTAGGAATGATAAAGCATGTTCTATGAATGAATTTTCAATCCTTTCTTGCATTTATTGTTTCCTTCTGATCCTTCATTACATTTTGGTAATTTGTGCATGTTCTAGTGTTGCATTCTTATGATCTGTGTCTATTTGCAAAAATAGAGGTCCATCACTCCTTTAGTGTATCACCATTTTTTAACTTAGTTTTGTTTCCTTTTGCATCTTTTAACTCTGTCTCCTTGGAATATAGAGTAGGATTTAGCATTGAACCTCTACAAAATTCATGCATACACCTAAAAAGAGGGGTAAGAACCAACTTTCTCTAGAGAGTTTTCTCACCTCGCAAGGTCCCACACCTTGGAGAAAATTCAATGTTGTGCAATCACACTAAATGACCCAATTCTGGACTGCATATCTGAAGGTCATTTAGGGGGTGCTGTAAATTTGTCCTAACAGTTTTGGCATGCCCAGTGGGACCTTAGAGGTCTTCATCTTCATTACAATAAATTTGATGTGTAATTGTTGTAAGTTTCTTGCTTGAAAGAGCCTTGATTTGCACATCTGACGACTCCAAAAGGATAGAATCAATTGGTTTCAGCAGTCCAAGCTTGAAGATTCATGAGAAGAATCCAAACAAGGTCAAGGACCAGAGAGGAGGGATTTTTTAACTATCTATAATCATCCCCAGAAAAAGGAGAAAGAGGAAGAAGGATTCAAATGTATCTATCTCCACCAAACAGAACTCTATCAACTCCTCCACCTAGTAGACCTTTCATCCAATCAACAAGAGTTCTCAGTCTAATCAGATTGGCACAACCCAATCCTTATGTCAACTTTACTGGCAGCAGCCCACTTTCTCTCAATGCACAAAACCCAGTTCCAATTGTAGCATTGAAGAACATCCCATACTTTATTGGGAGAAAATCAGACCAATCCTGGTGATCATGTCAAGGACATTGCTAATGTTTGTGCAATCCATGAGATTGTTGAGATGGAAATTGTTGTCAAATTGCTGACATATTCATTCAAAGGGAAAGCCTTGCAATGGTTTAGGAGCCTTGATGTAGGCTCTATCCAAAATTGGTACCAGTTGTGTACAACCCTCCATAATCAATTTAGAGAGAAAGGGGATGGAAAACTTGTCTCTATTGGAGCAACTGATACTTATCAAGAGCGCTCCCAATGAGAAGTTAACATATTTCAATTTAAGAATTCAAAGAACATGGGTTAGAATCCCATTAGCAGTGAGTCCATCAGCTCAAGGTGCTTTCTTATACTTTCTCAAGGCTTTAAATTATGACATTTCTATGTTGATCCAATCCATGGGAGGTGTAACTCTACCTGTAGCTTACAACATCACCATTAGGGCTGAGAATTGTTTGATCCAAGATGGTAAAATTGCACCTAGGCCTTCTATGCCCTTATATCCATAGTTGGGAAGCCCAAGTACTATTCAAGCACCTACTTTAGCTCCTATTCCCACTCCTAGAAATCAGAGTTCAAATGAAATCTCTACTTCATCCTCTAGTGCCTCAAATGAGATTCAAGAAATTATGAAACAATTGCAAAATTTGGGCAATGAGATGGTTATGCTCAAGAGGCAAACAAGCTCAAAGTTTTAGGCCTTCTTATCAGCCTCAAACTCAGCCTAATAAACAACCATATCATTCTAAAAGGCCACCCAACCTAGCTGCAAATCAAAATCACGTAAGGCCTCCTTCCAATAGACCATTTCAGCCCTATAACCCCAATGTTGCATCTACCTCTAAAGCCTTAGTGCTAGTGCAAAATAATGTAACTCAAGATTATGACTGGTGTTTCCCATGTAGTGAACCTCACAACCAATCTATGTGCTTAAATGGTGCTTTGAACCAAGCTTTGATGGTGACAACAACTGGTGTAGAGAGTGAAGTGAGTTAAGAAACAAACCAACAACAAGGGAAATTTCAACAAGATATAACTCTAAATGAAACTACACTTGTGAATTGGTAGGCTAAATATTTTTGTGGTATAAATCAAACACCTTCTTAGAGTGTAGCAGCTAACACAAAGTCAAAGAAGAGGAATATTGGTGAAGGGCACTCATTAGATCCAAGTGATCCATAACCTTCCATCACTCCACAAGGTGTTGGCAAGAAAAATGCAGTTCCAAATGTACAAGGATAACCCAAGCTACCTTCTAGATTAGCTCAAATGTCAGTTGTTGTAGCCCATGTACAATAAAAGAATGTGCAGACTAAAGGTTGGAAAAGAGATGGTTAATCCCCATTTAACCTCATTGAACAAATGAAGAAGAACAATGTGAACATATCTATGTGGGAGTCACTATCCATCCCAGGACAAAAGGATCTATTACAAGCTGCCATGAAGAATTGGTCAACCTCAAATCAGCTAGCTCATATGCAAGAGAAGGTACTCACAAATGCTTCTCATCCTGAAGGGAATCATGGAGGGCATTGAGGTAAAATTTTGAAGCCCCCTCCATTCTATGTCTCATTGATCGTTGGGGATAAAATAGTACATAATTGTATGATTGATTCTTGGACAAGTAGTTTCGTGATGCCCAAGCAAATAGCTGATCAGTTGGGCCTTCAATATGAAATCATGTCTAAGGGGGTGGTGTAATTAGATGGGACAGTAGTAGAAATAGTTGGGGTAATTAAAGATTTGAGCCTTACTTTGCATGCATGCCCCAATGTCACTGTTTTACAAGATGTGTTGGTGATAGATTTGCCACCACTCTTTGCCATATGTTTGTCAAGGGATTTCACAGCTAGAATTTGAGGCTACCTATCTACTGATTGGTCACACATACTGTTTAGGACAAGGTATGGAGCCAAGGCCACAATCAGGTCTGAACCTATTACAAACTTTCACATTGAGCCTCATACTCCAAGTCCAATTAATACTAATTGTTTAGTATTTGATCAAGAGGATTATCCAAGCACACATGAAGCTGACACCAAAGTTGGAAGCATTTTGGATTTGAATCTTGAAAATGGGCAAGCAAGGTACATGATTTTGATCCCTACAAGGAAATAGAGAACCTGAACTAGGAGTCTATTACATGCATGAAGAAAATAAGCCTCTTCCTAACATCACCAAGCCAGACCACAGAGATGACAATGATGTATGGCAGTTGTTCTTTGATGGATCAAGAAGTAGACAAGGTGCAGGAGGAGGAGCTATGCTTGTTTCACCTCAAGGCATTAAGTATTATTCAGCTTTTAGATTTTAGTTTGCATGTTCTAATAACACTGCTAAATATGAAGCTTTGATACATGGATTGCATTGGTCAAGGAAGAGAGGCATCAAAAACTTACAAGTCTTTGGTGATAGTGAGCTGATTATTAATCAAGTTAAAGGAAAACATGCTTCCAAGAATGACCTACTCAAGAGTTATAAGAATAGGGTGTGGGACCTCATTAAGGATTTTGAGGGCTTTGGCATCAACTCCATCCCTAGGAAAGAGAACCAAGCTGTTGATAGGCTTGCAGCAGTTGGAACAACTTTTGATGTTGTGGAGAGTATCAAAAGAGATAAAATGCAGCCAAACATCCATGTGATTGTGAGGCCATCAGTGCTAGACAATAATGCAAGTTGGTAAGTGTTTGAGAGTGACCAACAAATCATCAATTTCTTGCAAGAGGAAGCTAAGTTCTTAGCCAAAAATTAGGAAAAGTTGGAACAACAGTATGGTGATCAAGTGGTACAGCTGAGAACCAAAAAACTGCCAAAAGGACTTGTGACTTTAGAGTCTATCTTCAATCCTAATGATCAATTTAGGAAGGAGAAAGAAAACATCCAAGTCAAGGGAGAGGATTCAGAGCCCATCTTAGTTAGAGAAGGCAAGTCACTTCAAATTGGTAAAGTGGCAATTGAGCAAGAAAGGTATGAATTCATGCAACTTTTCCAAGAGTTCCTGGATGTATTTACTTGGAGCTATAAATACTTGAGAGGTTTCAATCCCAAGCTATCTCAACACACAATTGAACTAGATCCAAGTGCTAAGCCAATCAAGTAAAAATAGAGACCGGTTAATCCACACATTGAGCCTCTCATGAAGAAGGAATTGAATAAGTTAATAGAGGCAAGTATCATATTCCCCATCAAGCATTCAAGCTAGGTTGCAAAACTTGGTTCCAGTTAGAAAGAAGAGTGGAGAAATCAGGTTGTGTGTGGACTTTAGAGATTTGAATAGAGCATCCCTCAAGGATCACTACCCACTTCCTTCTATGGAGCAGATTTTGCAAGTTGTTGCTAGCTCTGAGAGGTTTTCATTGCTAGATGGTTATTCAGGGTATAATCAGATCATGGTAAAGGAAGAGGATCAGTTCAAAATAGCCTTCACCACCAAATGGGGAACCTATGCTTATAGAAAAATGCCATTTGGGCTGTCTAACACCGGAGCTACTTTCCAAAGGGAAATGGATATGGCATTCAAGGGATTGATCAAAAAAATAGTGCTGATATACCTAGATGATAGTACTGTATTTTCTAAAAGTGCAACATACCATCTCTTTCATTTGAGACAAGTGTTCCAAAGATGTAGAATATTTTGGGTATCCTTGAATCCCAAAAAATGCATTTTCCTAGCTCATGAAGGCAAGCTCCTAGGCCATAGATGTTTCCAAAGAGGGGTTAGCAATTGATCTAGAGAGGGTTGAAGAAATAAGAGCACTGCCATTGCCAAAGCATAAGAAGGCTCTTCAAAGTTTCTTGGGAAGAATCAATTTTGTTCGAAGGTTTGTTCCAAACTTTGCAGCCCTTGTCAAGCCAATAACTATGATGTTGAAGAAAAATGTGGCATTCAAATGGATAGCTGAAGGTAAGGCAAGTTTTGAGGCAATCAAAGAAGCTATCTCATGGGCTCCAACTCTCATTAACCCATATTTCTCCAAAGACTTCATCCTTTATGCATTTGGCGGTGATGATACAATTTCTACAATTTTAGTACATCAAAATGAAGAAAATGCAGAGCAGCCAATTGCCTTCTTTAGCCAAAGCTTGGAGGACTATGAAGTAAGGTATTCCTTCATTGAGAAGCATGTTATTGTAGTGATTAGGAGCTTGAAGAAATTTAAGCATCTAGTTTCAAACAACAAGGTTCAACTGTTGGTTTCTCATGTGGGAGTTAAAGACATCCTCCTCAACAAAGATCTAAATGAAAAACGTGCAGGGTGGATTACTCGTGTCATGGAGTATGAAATTGAGATCAAAGTCACCAAGATGGTCCGAGGAAAGGGATTGTGTGAGCAATTGGCCTTGATCCAATCAATTGAAGCAAGCCAAGAGAAGAATGTTGTTTTGGTGTTGTAAGACAGCCAAGAACGAAGATATGTTCAAGAAGAAAATGGTGGTGTGCTCACTCCTTGCTGGACCCAAGACATAATGCACTTCTTACAAACAGGCCTATGCCCTCCAAAGATGAAAAAATCCAAAAGAAGACACTTGAAATTGCAGGCTATTCCGTATGCACTTGTTGATGGTGTCTTGTTCAAAAAAGATATCAATGGAGTGTTGTTGAGGTGCATTGAGACAAATCAGATTGAGAAAATGTTAGAAGATTTCCATAATGGATCAGCTAGGGATCATTTTTTTCCAAGAGTGATAGCTCTCAAGATCATGAAGGTTGGTTATTATTGGCCCAAAGTGTTTAGTGATTGTTATGCATGGATCAAGAGGTGCACTAATTGCGCATTCTTCACAGGCAAAGAGAGATTAGCAGCACTTCCATTGCACCCAATCTCAGTTGACTAGCCATTCATGCAATGGGGTTTGGATTTCATTGGATTCATTAATCCAAACTCAATCCAAGGGCACAAATGGATTCTAACATCAACAGACTACTTCACCAAATGGACTGAGGTGGTGGCACTCAAAGAGGCAAATGAATCTAGCATTCTAGACTTCTATGATGAGATAGCAACCAGATTTGGTATACCTACCACTATTATATAAGATAATGTGTTAGCATTCATAGGATCAAAGATAACTGAATGGGATGTTAGAAATGGAATCTATTTGAGAACTTCATCAAATTATTACCCTCAAGGTAATGGCCAAGCTAAGTCCACAAACAAGAATCTATTAAGAATCATCAAGAGGACTCTTGATGAAAATCAAAGGACTTGGCACACTAAGCTCAAATCAGCTCTATGGGCTGATAGGATAACTCCCAAGAGATCCATAGGTAACTCTCCATTCAGATTTGTTTATGGGAAAGAGGCAGTTTTGCCTATGTCACTTGAGTTGCCAACATTGGAACTCATGAAGCAATTGTAATTGTTAGAGTTTGAGGCCATGGAGGTTAGATATGCAGAACCTGATGGAACTCCAAGAAATCAGAGAAAGTGCAACCCAAACAATGGAAAAGGACCAAGCTTTGATCAAGAGAAGCTTTGATAGGAAAGCTAAGGCTAGAACTTTCTAAGTTGGATAATTAGTGTTGAAATGGGATGCAGACCGAGAAAATCCTAGGAAGGAATTCAAAATTTGATGCCATTTGGAGTGGCCCCTACATGGTCACAAAAATGCAAAAACAACAATGCCTTCTAATTGTCTACATTGGATGGTGAGAAACTACAGATTCCAGTTAATGGAATCCATCTAAAGCATTGCTACTAGAAGGGAAACTTCTCACCTTGTACATATTAGCTTAGATTTTTTCATTCCTCCAAGTGCTTATGCAAATTGTTTTGTTGTAGCTTAGATTTACTTTTCCCTAAGTGCTTTGGCACAGGTTTTATTGCCCCAAGGATGCATCTTTTACCGATCATGTTCCAGGTCAAAGTAATTTTCTACTCTCACAATCTTCATCTTAGAGATTTTCTAATGAATTGAGGGTAACAAGAAGTTGAGTTCATGACTCCATGCTCACTGGATTGCTTTAAGAAGTTGGTCACTTCATCTAGCAGGTAGATGACCCCTCTGAGTCACCAAAATTGTTATCCAAAATAAGCCCATGCTTGTTTTGGTTAGTTTTACTTCATTCTTACTTCCTTTTTTTGCAAGCAGATTTTTACAACTTTAAGGCACTCAAAATTTCCAGGAGATGGCTTCATTAGATAGGATTTTTCTTTCTCTTTCTAGAAAGGTAAAGAAGTCCTCCTAACTCCTTGTATTTTTTGAGTTATGGCTCGACGAAGTTTGGTGGGGAAATTTTTCCTAGGCAGACCCACAACCAATTAGAAAGAACCACTTGTTAAGGCAGAGTGGAGGCGCGGAGAGAAATTTGGCACTTAGCCCTTTTGGCTAAAAGGCACAAAGTCATAAACCGGCCCATGGAGGAGGATGGAGAAAATTGGTTAAGGCCCCCGCATCGAATCAAAGGGTGCCATGTGTCCACATTATTAGTGGGAGTCAAGGGAAGGGAAGAATTTTCAGTTTTTTGCCAAAACCGCAAACGCACAAAAATAAAAACTTGAACCACATCTCCATGGGCTAATCAGATGGTGCCATGTGGCCACATCAGTGGTGGAGGTCAGGCCAACGGGGTATTTTTGGAAAATTTTCCCAGGCGGGTAAAAGAGGCAAAATGTTGTTTTGAGCCCGCGGCTGAACCAGAGGGTGCCACACGTCAGCAAAGAGTGAGGTATGAAGAATTTTTGGGAAATTTTCCCAATTTGAAAAAATAGGGAAAAAGTTCAAATTTCGGCCTGCGAACCCAATTTTGCCCTAATTTTTCCTTTCTTTGCGCGCAAAACTTTAAAGGACCATATCTTTCGATCCAGAGCTCAAATTTTCATGATAATGGTGTCATTCAAAAGCTGTTGAAATTCTCCACATGATGGACACCTCAATTTTTAATTTTAATGGAGCTTTATGGGAGAAATTTGAAGAAATGTCTTTGGCATGGGAAAAATGTAAAACCGACCCCCAACCACCAAAATTGATGAAGTATGGCATTCGTTTCTTCTCCAGCATGGCTGAATGCATCGAAAAATGGATTTTTGAGGGAAACCTTATTGTTTTAATGAATCTTGTTGGTGGTTAGAGATCTCAAATCAATTTTCCCATGTTTTTTTCACCTTTCTTCATTCTGCTTCATTGTTAAAAGCCAGTTTTGGCTCATTTGTAAAGTGTTGGATGTTTTTGTTTCTTGCAAACTCCCCTCTTCCCCTTGACATGTGAATTTTTGGAGTTTCAGGCCTCCCATTGGAAGTACAATACATTTTTTCCTCCTTTCCATTGTAATGCATCGTATAAAAAACTGGGAATGATAAAGCATGTTCTGTGAATGAATTTTCAATCCTTTCTTGTGTTTATTGTTTCCTTCTAATCCTTCATTACATTTTGGTAATTTGTGCATGTTCTAGTGTTGCATTCTTATGATCTGTGTCTATTTGCAAAAATAGAGGTCCATCACTCCTTTGGTGTATCACCATTTTTTTACTTAGTTTTGTTTCTTTTTGCATATTTTAACTCTGTCTCCTTAGAATCTAGAGTAGGATTTAGCATTGAACCTCTACAAAATTCATGCATATACCTAAACAAAGGGGTAAGAACCAACTTTCTCTGGAGATTTTTCTCACCTTGCAAGGTCCCACACCTTGGAGAAAATTCAATGTTGTGCAATCACACTAAATGACCCAATTCTGGACTACAGATCTGAAGGTCATTTAGGGGGTGCTGTAGATTTTCCCTAACATGCGCTTATTACACAACACACCAACTAATTTGACAAAGCATAGAGACAAATAAGGAAACACATTAAGAAAATAAAGAATTGAAAACCTAATTTAAATGGAAATACTACCTTATTACAAACACCAAGAAGACTTATTTATAGTAGGGCTTCAACCTACTCCTGTTGAAGTAACCGGGTAGTCATGTCCCATCAAGTTGCTTCTAACTGGAAAGCACCTATTTCAAGAATGTAAGTGATAACATACGGCCCCAAAAAATGTACCTTAAGTTTTCCTGGATGGTGTAAAAACTTAGAGTCATAGAGAAGTACCATCTGTCCAATCTCAAAATTTTTGTTCTTTATGTGTTTGTCATGCCACACTTTTCTGCCTGGCCTTTTCTTATTTCTAACTCCAACATGCTATGGCTCGTTTCTCATCTAGCTGGATCGTCTTTGCAATCCATTTTTCTAAAGCTTGCTCATCAACTAGACCTCTAGCACGCGCGTAATACGTAAAGAAGGTAACATAAATTCCATAGGGAGAATGGATTCTATGCCAAACACTAACTAAAATAGTGTGGCTTTGTTTAGTCTTGTATATGTTGTTTGATACGCCCAAAGTATTGCAGATACTTTATCATACCAATCCTTTCTTCCAACATCATAGATTTTTGTCAATGTGTGGCCTAAAATTTTTATGAAAGCCTCAATAATTCCATTTTCCTAAGGATGATAGGGTGTAGTCTTATGTTGTGCAATCATGAGCTCATCCAATAAAATTTTGATTGTCTCATTAAGAAAATCTGTGCCCCTATCACTGGTCAAACTCAAAGGACATCCATACCTTGTAGTAATATTTTCCCATAGAAATTGGGCTACTGTAGTTGTTGTATAGTCCTTAGTAGGTGTTTGCTTCTACCCACCTCATCAGATAGTCTGTGCAAGTTATAATGTAGCGTGATCTATTTCTACACGCAGCTGGTGAAATGAGACCCAAAAAAACTATATCCCATTTCTCAAACAGTTCTATACGCTATCAATAGGTCTCAGAGGAATTTCATCTCGCTAACCTAGTCTTCTAAGACATTGACAATGATCACATGCCTTGCATAATTCCTTACAGTCTTTATAGAGAGTCTCCCACCATAATCTAGCGAGTAGAATCTTGTGGGATATGGCATCACCTACATAATGGCCACCTGTAATTCCACCATGAGCTTCTTCCATAATGCTATATGTGCTCATGTTTCAATACACAATGATGCAATACCTCATCACAACCCAATTTGTACAAGTCACCACTGATGAGCATATAAGGTGTGACACATATATCAAGTTGTTTCTTCTCCAAGGATTTCATTCCTTTTGGTGTCATCCCTGTCCATAGAAAGACAACAATGTCCTCTAGTTCTGATGGTGCATGTTGTAACCTATATAACTGTGCATATGGCATGGTATCTTCAATTGCATGTGCTTCCTCTCCTGATTATATTCTTGATAAATGGTTTGGTCTAGAATTACTCTTACCTAGTTTTACCACAACTGTGAAATCAAACTCTTGAAATAGGAGCACCCATCGACATATGTGACCTTGTAAAACAAGCTTATTTACCAAATAATTCAATTCTATGTGATCTGTATAAAATATGAATGGTGTAGTTAGTAGGTACTGGTGAAATTTATGAAACACATAGATCATGGAAAAATCTTCATGCTCTATAGTGGTGTAATTATGTTCTACATGAGTTAGCTTTCTACTAGCAAAATAGATAAGATGATCTACAATACCTTCTCCAGGTTGAGCCAACAACGTGCCAATGGCCATGCCAGAGGCATCAACATGTACATGAAATGGTTTGTCTCATGAAGGAAAATGTAGAATAGGCATGATAGTAAGTTTATCCTTTAATGTCTCGAATGCACGCTACTACTATTCTCCCTAGTAGAACATACCTTTTCCTTTCAGTAAATATTCTAAGGGTACGACAAATTTGGCATAGACATTTGATAAATTTTTCTATAATATCCTTTATGTCCCAAAAATCTACACACATCACTTTGACTGGTAGGATCCCCTAGGCCTATAATGACTACAATTTTTGTTGGATCCACCAACAAACCCTCCTTGCAGATTATGTGTCCCAAAATTATTCCAAATGGTGTAGCAAATATACACTTCTTGATGTTCAAAGAGATACTCAACTGTCTACACCGTTCAAACATCAAGTGCAGATTGTCATAGTATCCTTAACTAATTCATACACTGTCCAATTGTCTAAATATACCTGTAAGAATTTGTGAATAAATTCCTTAAATGCTTGGACAACTATGTATGAAAATACAACAGGCACATTCTTTAGACCAAAGGGCATTATAGTATAGGTGAAGCTACCCCATTCAATAGTAAATGTAGTCTTTTCTTGATCTTCCTAGGAAATCCTAACCTGATGATACCCAGAGAACCCATCTGTAAATGAATAGATTTCACGTGATGCAACACCTTATAGCATTTCCTCAGTAAATGGTGTAGGGAATGGATCTGTTACACATGCAACATTCAGATCCCTGTAGTCCACGTATATTCTAATCTATCTATCCTTCTTGATACTGATCACCATTGGACTAACCCATTTTGAATCATCAAGGGGCTTGATAATTCCAGATTTCAACATGTTATCAATCTCTTCTTTGAAATTTTCACATAAATTGGGGTTCATTCTGTAAGGCCTCTTTCTAATTGGGCATACACCCTCTTTAAGTTTTATCTTCATCTCCCCTAACGATTCATGCACGCCTTTAAGTTCATGGTACCCCCTAGGAAACAGGTCTTGGTAGTCCCTTAGTAACTCTATAATTTTTGCCACTTCAAATTCTGACCAATAGTCTCTAATTATGGCTTCCTTAGGCTTAGTATCTATTCCAATATTCACCCGCTTTGTCTTCATAGGTTCATGATAGGTGCACGTGGTCTTATCCGCATTTTCCAATACCTCATGCCTTCATGTTGAATGGTTTACATCCAGATTATCTACTTCTTCGTCATCCACTAAGTAGACCATTTTTACTTTCTCTTTCTCAAGGCAAGCGCGTTGAAGTAATGTTGCATCAGCCGTTGGTTCTTTATCAAAATGTGTTCCTGAGTCTTCTTTATCCAATAACTCTTGAAGGAGTTCTTCAGCCTTAGAACTATCCCCCATAGTTAAGCTCTTGATAACTTTCAATGCTTCTTTTACTGGAGGTTTTTTAGAGAAGAATTAGAACATTTGGGCCATTCCTATAATTAAATTGTGCTAATTTCAAATTTCTCTATGGACTTCTGTATATACATACCAAGCATGCATGCAACCTTGTAAAGTGGTATAAAACTGGTGCACCCATTGAAGGTGGTAAAGCTTCCCACCCTTCTGTCTAGATTCTCTCACACTTCTGAATGTGGTGCTGAACAAGTTGATTATCGTGATAAATACATATTTGAGTAGGTGCATTTCTCCTAAAGAACCTAGTAGTAAGAGAAATCCCAATTTCATTCCATTTGACAATAGTATCCATGTGGACCACCCATCAACGTGCTATTATCCCACGTAGCATATATGTTAGCATATTTCTCCTCTCGAGTGTGTCTATCCATTTTTATTCCATGGCACACATGAATATTATGGGATCCCCTTCTCTTGTGTAACAAGGTATCGAGTTGTTACCTATCCTCCTGACATAATGTGGTTTTATGCCTTAAGGGATTATGCTCTTTACATCACACCCTACCAACTCGTAAGTGTTGTGAGGCCAATTATCACAAAAAACACTTGTAGTATCGCTAATAGATTATGTATCCTCCCACTGAATTAGTCCTTATTTGGTTGGTTCAATCATATTTGGATCTTGGATGGCGCGTACATAAACCCTATTCAAATATTCTTCACTTAAAGGCTCAACATAGGGTGTGGACTTTCCATCTATTAAAGGGATAATGAACCTTTCCTCTTTATTTTCAAAACTGATATATCCCTTGTTGAACCAAAGATTAGCATTATTTGCATAGCACCAAGGAGGCCCTAATAGAGCTAGGAAGCTATCTGATTCTGCCAGTGCTAAAAATTAAAATTCTCTAGTGAACTTGGCTCCTTGTATGGTAATGGATACATCTTTTAAAACTCCTATAGGAGTGGCCTAAGTCTGATTAGCCATGAATAATACATTAGAGGATGGATGCAATGGGGGTCTCCCTATTTGTACCCATACATTCAAGGTAAGAACATTGACTTCCACACTTGTATCAATCAGTATATTACTCAACAGCCACCCATCCACAACAACATTTAGAGTGATTTCCTTTTCATAATATAGGCTATGAGGAGGGAGGTGTGCATGCATGATCTGTCATCCGGTCTCGGTACTTGCACGCGGAGTGTTCCCTTTTAGCCAACTCCCTAATATTGGAATGATTTTCTCCTAGCGCAACATTTTACACACTTCTCTCAAGTTGTCTATATCAGTTTAGACCATCTACGATGCTTTCTTATTCTCCTTTAAGTACTTTATCTCACCCTAAAGATTCCTTAGAACTTCCATGGTATCATGATAAACCTTCTTCTAATAGGCAAGATCTGGGTATCATACATGAAGAACCTCATCTTTAGTGATAGTAGGTTTCTGTTGTAATGCCTCCCTAACACGTGCTACCTCAGTGTGGATCGTGATCTTCACTTGTAGTGCCTTGGATTATACTCCCATCTTGAGCATCCATTGATTGTCCATAGCGCATTGTATCCTAGCCATCCATGCACCTTTGTTTTCTTGTTTATGTTGCTTACTCAGATGCTCATATAAGTCTGGGCACTCTTCATAGCTATGGTTCTTTCCGTAGAAAGAACATGTAATATTCTGAGGACATTCATGCCTATAGTTGTAAGGAGATCCACATGTATAACATGTTCTATGAGGAAACTCACTTCTTCCACCACCACGGCCTTGTCCTTCAAATCCACTGTGGTATCCTTGACCTTTTCCATAAATGCCTTCAAAACATCCCTCGTTCCAATCATAGCATGCTTGATTGTGCTCCCGGTCATGATGCTCATTCTTTCCCTTAGAGTTATTTAAAACTCTTGTCTGTTGTACACTAATATCTATAACATCATGGATCTGTCCAATACACTGGCAGTCCTCTGTGTCATGAGTTGTGGACCTGCATATTTTATAGTAGCTTGAAATGTTCTTCCTTATCATGCATTGTAATAATGGGTAGTGGATAGCATCATGGTTTTGGTGGCATGTTTCACAATCCATCAGAAATGTATGTATTATTTTGCGAGGCCAACTATCCTTTGTGTGACCTTCCACCTCACTATCTGTATACCAAATTCTTGTGCGTGTTTCATGTGCTAAATTTTCTGATATTTTCTCCAACTATTTTTCCATTGTTGTTATTTGTGCTTCTAAAAATGGGCTCACCCCAATTTCTATGCTCCCAACTGCCTCATCGCACAAGGCTACTTCAAGTGCTTTGTACGGATTAGTATATGTCTTATGTGATAATGCCCTCCTAAAAGGGGTAATCAAACCCCCAACGAACCATTGTGCATGTTGTATTATGTGTATGTCATAAGAAAGCTTTGATAACAATGTTTTAAATCATGCATCATACTCTCTAACACTTTTAGTAGTGCCTTGCTTAATATCTTTGAGCGCGTGTATACTCTTTTGCTCAAACTCAGGGATATAAAACTCTTTAAGGAATGCATCCTTTAAGGTTATATAATCTATGCAGGTCTGATCAGGGTCAAACTTCTTGTACCAGCTGTGGGCATGCCCTTGTAACGTAGTATCGAATTGGCTTGCCATATGCTCAGAAGCTATAATTCCTTTTACACGCCACAGTATCTCACACATATGCACATGTTCAACAACATATTCTATGCCCCTATACTCTAGAAGACGAAGAGACATTTACATGTAAATATTCTGGGGTTGGTGCGGACCTTGCCTACTTGACCCAGAACCTCCTGTGTTTCCCCTACCTCCAGAACCTCCAGATCCACCTGAACTAGAACTTCCCACACCTTCTGATCCTGAACATGTATCTAGAATAGGTCATGTAGACGTACTCCCCTGTGCTCCGATAGTAGTACTATACTAAACCCCTACGGTCTATGAAGTAGTTCCACTTCTAGATTGAATCCAACACTTGGCATGCTCATATTCTATACAGATGATACACCTGAAAACACACCTCCAAATACCAATGAATTCATCTTCACTGCCATTGATGTGATTGCTCTCTTACTTCCCACAATTGTTTGTTGATTACTTGTCGTACTAGATACTAGAAAACCAAGTGCAAGGGATAGGCTACAAAGTGGATTAAGATGCACGCTCGCGGCCCAGATAGTCTCTGATGGCGTGCTTTGTTGTGAGGTCAAGGGGGGATCCCTTTCATGATTTCTAAGATGGAGGAGTTCTTGATGCTCTGGCTCCACGTCTTCTATGTGAGCTTCAAATCCTTCATGAACCATCTCTCTCCTCAACACCATACTTTTTACAATGGTATGTTACTTCTCTATCTCCCTCTCGCACGCCTCATTATACTTAAGCCGCATTTCTTCTCTCTACCTCTTTGCCACTAGGTTTGCCATATTTCACCAATCTTGCTCTTGCCCCCGCACGTGGTGAAGTTTAGTTAGCCATCGGTTTACTCTCTAGATTCAAAGTTACTATCAAGATCTTGATCGTCAGTGGAATGCCTTGTAGGTAAGCTCCCCTTGGATGTCGTAAGAACTAGAATTCAACTACCTCTAGACACGAATAAGTGGAAATTGAGTATTCCAAAATATAACTGTTCAAGACACCACATAACCACTTATCCACAGCTTGATTCTAAATTATATTAGCATCATACAGAGCCTGGAATTCTTCTTGCATCTAGAAAAGTGCATGATACCTCCAATTCTGCTTAGATGCATAAGCAATTAGCCACTCATACAAATCTACTGGAAAGATAGTGAAAAATATCTCATATAAACTATCATACAGATTTTGTTCCACCCATACATGTGTGTTAAACTTAGGTCTAGTGCTGAATCACCATGTGTATTCTTCCTCCATATCGTGTATCCACTCTTCAATACTTGCTAGAGTTAACTAGTATGTCTTCATCACGAACCATCCTGAAATCAACTGAAAAAGAGGTCCCAGCAATGGAACCAATGATGTAGCCTAGAATTCAGTGACACAAACCCAATGAAACCCTATGCGCACTGGCACATTACTCATCCTAGACTAAGCGCTCACTCAAACCGCATAAAGGTACCAGGTCCCTCTTTAGGGTTGTTGTTGCAGGATGTTGGCAAGATGAGACTTAACATTTATAGTTCTATTACTATCTCATCATTCTATAGAGCATACCAGATCTATATATAAGGGAAAATAGAATTAATTACTAACCATGATGAGATAAAAAACATACTAGATTCAGATACAAACAGAACTAACGCTTAAATTCAGCCAATAGCCTCCATTATATTCAATGCAATAAGTTTACAGAAGCTTCATTACAATATCAACAGTATGCGCGTAGCATATTTAACAACATATCTATGTATATCTCGATCCCCTTCTATTACATAGTTTACTACATATATATAAGAGTGGGGACTTTCCCTTCACCTCTTATCCATTCCAAAAAATAGGTCGCATGCTACTAATAGCCACACATACAAGTGCGCTAACAATAGACTACTACTAGCTAACTGATAGTAACAGATCTATTTCTGGCTTGTGTCCATGCAAAGTGCTTCATATCCAATCCTCCAAAAATAGCCAATACATGGCACACACGTCTCTGCCTTGTTTGTGTGCTCTGTATACCATCTCTAAAAATAGACCTTTATGAGCAAAAAATGGCTAAGTCCCGAAAATCTGAACTTTTGTTCTGCACGCACGTGCTCCCTATCCATTCATGCCTTTGATTATGACTCGCTTCCCTACACAGATTTCTTATGTACTTTTTGTCAAGTGTTCTTTGATCACCATGTCTCCTCCTATTCATTGTTACTACCTAACCATTGACTGTTAAACATCCCACTACATAAAGAATCAAATTGACATATTTATTGTTTTATTTGAGACAAACACTGAATTCCCAATGTCGCTATACTATGATATCCCAAGTTTTTATGCCTCCAAATGCATGAATATAAGGATCATGCCACCAAGTTTAAACTGACCCCTCATGTATTGACAGATATCAAACATTTGATGGAAGGTTTCATTTTTTTTCTCTCCACAGATATCGTCCTTCTCAATGTTGTCATTCACACTTCTATTACACCCAAATCTAGTTCAGTGAACCCTATGTATCATTTATTTCATTCATTATGTGAAAGATTTGAATTAATTATTGAAGTGTAGACCTCTTTCTTCCATTGCCCAAGCCTCCACTATGCACAGAAATTTCATCCACCTTGTCTTGATGATTCACTTTTCCTTAGATTTCAATGTTGCATGCTGTATTTCTCCCTCTCGTATCTTTGCAACTCATAGATTGATTGATTCACAGGTCTTCACCTTGGTTTGAATGAGGTCCTATTTCATTTGATTGAATTCTCGATTGGCTTCTTATGTTCCTTAAATACAGATGTCACCTAATTTCTACACACTCACTTAGACTTCATAATAAACCAAATTACAATAGTCAAGACAATGAAAAGTGAACGAAATCATATACATGACTCCCTTTAATAATGAAAATATTTAAAATTCATAAATTTTATTCAATATTTACAAAAATGTGCACTTTGATACAAAAAATTTGGTGCATCCTTAGCTCATCCAAAATCACCTATGCACAAATCTAATTACAATTACATGCTTCCCCCTTTACACAGAAGCTCAGTACATTCCAAAATGGTAATTAAAATAATAAGAAAAATAAATCCATGTTTCCAAAATGATAGAACATTGCCAAATTCACTTCACTCATGTTATTAATTCAACAAGAAATACAAAATTATTTCTTCCTGCACCCACACTTCTTTGCTACAACACCAATTCTCCTACATAATCACCGATATTTTTTTTCCAATACACTTACCAACACCATTTCCCTAAGGGAACCATGTTAATAAGAACCCACAATCACCAAATCAAATAATACATAAGACTATTTTAGGATTGATTAGATTCACCACCAAAATAGTCACAACAGGCTCTAGGAATAGAAAAAATGGTTACAACTTCTTCCCCTTCTCTGAGATTATTCTCGGGTGACGAAGCTTATTTTCTTTATTTAGTTATTTACCCCTAACTACTTCCTATTCACTTTTTGAATTTTACAAGAATTTATAGCATTTACATAATTTTAACAGCTTTTACAAATTATTGAAATTTATCTTAATGTAATAAACACACACACCCCCAACTAATACTATGACTCTTAGGAAATGACCCTAGGAGAAGATTTTCCTGCATCAAGGATGTTACCCCATATATGCTAATATGTAACTTAGACTTGTTCTATGTTTTTGTTAAACTTTGTTTATTGTCTTACACAACTAATAATGACCTCTAGATTAACACACTTTGCTTCTTCTCTACTTCACAATTTTACTCCTGATTCTCCTTTTCTTCAATCCGCAAGTATTATATCACAAGGATATATTCATGGGATTCTGATAAGGGATAATTTTAGTGGCGAATATTTGTAATATGGAAAATATTCCATTTTTGAAAAATTTGAAAAGGTGAATTTCTGATCTGATTTACCCTTTTATTCTATATGAGACTCACACATTCATCTGACCTTTTCCATATTCACGGAACCAATCTCTGCAAAGTCTTCATGTACTAATATTTGAATCATTTAGTTCATATCTTCTAAATATCTTGTCTATACTATTCTATTTCTCACTCTAGCTGATTCTCACAACTTCATAATATTGTTTATTTCATTTCTGAACTCATCTATGTCAATCATATTCTTCTTAGATCACAATTTGTATCATCTTGCTCCTATACATCCAATTATTCACTCTACATAGCCAAGTAAATATAGTTCACAGGCATTTGTCATAGTTTTCATATTATCCCTATTTCACATTCCTATCAAAATGTACATTTCACATTAGAGTTTCCTATATACCTCTTCACTTCACATTCCATATTTATTTGACATTCACTACACTTAAACTCTATTATCATTCATATAATTATCATCATCCACATGAAGTTTTTAAGTTCATATTTGACATTTACAAAATCTACTACCCTTGCACATTTCTTATGCTCTCACTTTTTATGTACATTTGATTCATTTCCCTATATCATTGAATCACACTTATTTAGTTACATGATAGTTCTATTTCACCTTTTATTTTCACTTGCAGCACTAATCCATCCAATCACTAAACCTCTTGACATACATACCCTATATTAGCATAGTTCATTCACACACACTTTCCAACTCATTTATATTCTCAACTTGAATTTCAACTTCACTTAAACCTTTCCTTTATTTTAGTAACTCACAGTGTTCTTCATACTTGTAGCATTATTATCTTGTTTCTCAGTCTTATCTCTCACACTACACATACTCCATCACTCTATTTTGTATCTTTTGGTTACCTTTCATAGTATTTTCTTCCTACTGCTACACTCAACAACTTAACTTGTCCTCATTCTTTGAATCCATACTCAGACCTTTTTCTCTGCTCTGTTTTTATCCACAAGTACATTAACATTTTCCAATGTATTCACTTTCTTCAACTTCATTGTTTTGTTTCATAGGTTCCAGTTCTTCATTCAAGACATTAGAATATAGTTATCCCATTCATTTTCTTTAAAAAACACATCCATCACTATTTCATTAGTTTGAGATCACTCAATTTTGGAGTACTAAACTCTTCATATTCCATCTTTTTGTTTTCATAGTTATTTGAACTTCATGATTTGTCTTTAACAATAGAGAAACTCTTCACCTTCTGACTCGAGCAAGAATATTGTCTCTTTGGATTCTTTATGAACTTATCATTGGTTTGGTGATAGACCAAAACTCTAGTCTTCTTAAGAAGTTTGAACAACACCTAACTCACTTTACAACTTGTCACTATCTAGAACCAATATTGTTAAGGTTTTGAGGTGTAAGAATAATTCATTTGATAATGTTGTAGACACCTATATTCGGTACAACGCCCCCCAACATCTTATATTCACACAATTTCTATCCCCACTTCTCTTTATCTTAAAATAAATAAAATCTTATCTATTTGTTCATATTATTTGATTGATTATCAATGGGCTCCATATGGACCCATTTGATAATTCAATTTTCAGAATCATCCCCCATCTCTCATAAATTATTTAATTCAAAATGCACCCATCCAACACTTTCTTTAAAAAATGAAATCTTTATTTCACCACCCATTCAAATCATGTCCCCCACTTTGCCTAATATTCAAATTATGGGACCCACGTGATCACATCACATCCGTAACTCAGGTTGCTTTACTACACCCTGGTTATCATCTAACCTATAGTTAGTCTCATATCTAAGCTATAAATATGGGGTTTTCCCACATATTTCAAAAAAAAAGGAGGAGGAGAAGACATTTTCAAGACCCAGAACAGAAGACTTAGAAAAGAAGGATATATTTTTAGACAAAAGAAGAAGAAAGCTCTGACAGTGTCTCTTATCTTGCCATCTGGATGCCCAATTCATTTCCTTCTACCACATATTTCAAAAAAAAAGGAGGAGGAGAAGACATTTTCAAGACCCAGAACAGAAGACTTAGAAAAGAAGGATATATTTTTAGACAAAAGAAGAAGAAAGCTCTGACAGTGTCTCTTATCTTGCCATCTAGATGCCCAGTTCATTTCCATAGAAGGACATGAGCTAAGTAATCTTGTTATTCCATTTACTTATCATTTTTATTGTTTTTCACGATCTAATTATCTTATCTAACATGGGGGTTGACATCCTTCAAGGGAGTTGAAATCCTCTTGGAACCGGCACTGTCCGAGCAACCCCCACATATTGTGTTCTAATCTTATCTGGTTTAAGTTTTGCAGATCTAACTTCTTGACATCATGCATCTGATTTCTTTGCACCCGTATCATCCATCTCAATCTCCAAGGTACTAAGCCCTTGTATATTTGACATGGTCTCATGTTTCTTAATTACTTGTACACTCCCCTGGACAGGAACCAGGAAATCAGATTGACATTTGGCACGCCCGGTGGGACCATATCCTAGATCTGGTCATTTTGTATGATATTCTTTTCTAACTTTCTTGTTTGCATGGTCTTAATATTCGTGGATCGTCAGTGTAGCACAATCCATCGTTTAAGTCACCTAAGAGGTACGTGTTCTTTGTTTTTTGTTTACCCGCATGGGAAATGAATTCGGAAATTGATTGTATGACTTGACCTTTGTTTTTTGAACTTGGTTTTGTAATAAATATATATCTTGTTGTTATTACTTGCTTTATTTATTTTTTAAATATCACAAATATCACAATTAATCATCGTCAAAAGATTAGTATTTAGAACTTTCTAATTGGGATAAAAGTGTATATATTAATTAATATTCATTACATATATATATATATATATATATATATATATATATATATATATATATTAATAGTAATTAATATTACAGTTACATTTTGTGGTTTATATTCATCTCCCTGGTTTATGATACATTTGTCGATTTTATTTGAATAATCATTAATATACAACCTCATTTGTATTATTTTATATAGTAAAACTAACACTCACAATAAAACAAATAAAACAAAAAAATTATAGCCTAACTACCCCTCTCCCTAACTATCTCTCACCTCTCCACTCAGCCAGCTCGGCCACCTCCCTCACTGGCTCCACCGAGCCACACGCTGCCTCCTATCCACCGACCACCCTCTCCTCTCCACTCCACTCTTCCCTTCCTCTCCCCACATCCTTTCTTCCCATCCCCACCGACCTCCATTTATCCCTTCCACTCAGTGGCTCCATCTCCCTTCCACCATTTTTCCCTACCCACGACTCCCGACCAAGTCCTCCATTCCACCTTCCAACCTCTGCCCCGTGCCACACGCTACCTACTTGTCTCCCATCCATCTTCCCTTCTCTCCCTTCCCTACTCCGATATCCCTCTCTCCTGCCACCTTCTTCCACCCTCTCCTTCTCCTTCCCACGTCTCCATTTCCAAGCCCCAATCCTAACTCCCTCGACTCCACACCCAAGCCATCCTCTGCACCTCCCATTCCCTATCACCCACATAGAGCTCTCTGATCCTCCTCCATTTGGCCAAGCTCCCACAGTCCTCCCTGCCGCCTTCTTCCACCCTCTCCATCTCCTTCCCACGTCTCCCTTCCTTGCTCTGAACTCCTTTCCACTCCCCATCCTCATTGCTGTCCCTTCTCTCCATTCCATTGCAGACCCTTCAACCCACTTCTTCCACTCATTTCCTACTTTCTTGATTGATCAGGCCATCTTTGTTCATCTTCCAACTGGCTCAATAGTTCCCATGTAAATACCAAGCTACTTATCTTTTCTCCGTGAAGCTCACTCATCTCTTTTCCACATGTAATTCTAGTGATTTAATCTTGATGTTGGTGCATCATGCTAAAGTTGCTCCAATGATCCATATCAACAATATAGAGCACCGATACGCTACATCAACTACTCAAACTTTTGTCACTTCACATTCCAGTTTAATATTCCCAATAGTGAAGCTTACGAATTCCGTTGCAAATCATTTGGCATCATCGTGACATCACAGAAATTGAAAAAAATAGCAAATAGATAGCCTTTAGGGACCTGTGAATGTCAAAAACAGTGTAAAAGAGGCATACTGAAAAATTGAGACTACGTTAAAATGGTAATACTACCCTTCAAACTCCTCCATGTCTACAAAAATAATGTTAAAAAACAATATACATGTTGTAAACCACTTTTACAGACCTCATCCGCAATCATAATTTGTTCTTAAACACAACTTCTTTCATGATTACAATCTACATCTGTAAACGTCACAAAAACAAGTTATACCTCTAGATATCTTTGTATTTTTTGTTGTCCAATCCAATGATCATTTCTTTTGTGAAGGCCAACATAATATTTCTAGTTTTTCCTATAACAAATATAAATTTGGCGTGATTAATTTTTGGACAAAAGCTTATGAAGTCTCTAAATGATTGAGAAGTCCACGATTCTTCACCTACCTTCCACAATCTAAAGTTATGTTCCTCTTTTGTTTTGGACCAACCCACATGAAGGGGACCATTTTCTTTATCTGAAGCACCATCCATATCCCACAAGATCTAATCCTTTATTCGGTAGGAGGTTTTATTTGTTTGCCCCACATGCATGGGTGGTTGTAGTGGAAGTTAGATAAGACATTTCTTTTTCTCATCCCATCAATTAGAAGTTGTATCTCATTGTATCCGACATTCAAATATATTTTATTTTGTTAATAAACATTTTGTATTATGAAAAGTTATGTAGATTTCATAGATAGATAAACAAATGCAATATACATATTCATATTATTGTGATAATGTAGTTTATCATCTTGAAGCTTAATTGTTATTTTATTCATTCATTATTTATTTTTATAAAGGCTAAGGTTGGTTAAATGACTGGGACCTAAACACCCAACAGGAAACCGTCTCAGATATCTCCTAATCCATAACTGCTTGAAACCAACCTTAGACTCCTTTAGGCACCTTTATTACTACTTTTATTTTCTGTTCACATCCTCTAAATTAATCATGAGGATAATTTTTTTTTTGCTTGATTTGTTTTTTAACAACATACATAAACAAATGTTTCTTTATTTCACACCTATTGTCTCTCTCTGTCCCAAATCAAGACAAACAAACAATCTACTCTATCCAGTAAAGTTAATTCTTTTGATGATCTCACCTGATAAGACTCTAAACTCAAAACCACATTGTCGATCAGCCAATCTCTAGTCCCATGGTCTCACCTCATGAGAACCATTTCATACAAAATTCTCCCCACCTTGACACCAACCCTCCTATCCCCTGTCAAGCTAGTATTCCTAAATCAATCATACCACCATCTCCTGCTCCTCTAGATACACTCGAATCACATCCTAACCCCATGTATGACTTCTTACTCCAAAAATCCCCTACAATCTCTTAATCCTCCCAATCCCCTCAATTGGTGGATCACATTCCACCCACATCAGTTTGTGTCAATTCTATTTCATCCACCACTAGTATACCCATCAAACAATCTTATCTTTTGAATACCTACATCCCTACCCATCATATGCTCCAACAGTCTCAACCCCTTAAAACTCATATCCCTATGTACCATCTACCATAGCAACCTACCCATCTTCAACGAACACACCATATTCCTATTATTCAAAGTCAACCTATGCAACAATCTCAACCCATGACACATGTTCATCCTTACCAAGTAGCTTCCCAAATACCCACATATCCGCAAATTAATCAATTGTCTTATCAAACCATTCCATAAACATCCTATCCACAAACTTATCAACCGCTTTATCAGAAACTTCACCAAACACCCACACACCCACAAACACATTATTCACCTTATCAAAATACCTTTCAAACCACATAGCCGATTCAATCTCAACCTTACAATACCTAGACTAATTCAATTCATGCCTTAATGAATCCGTTAGCCAGTTTAGAAACCCTTACCGTACTACCCAAGAACACCTTATCCTATGAACAAATCTGTAACGAACCAATTCATCCATCGGTTCCAATCAAACCTTATCCCCCTCATTAGAAAATTCCTGCATTTAATAAGTTCAATAATAAAGAATATCCCCAACAACATCTCCTCGCATTTAAACATGCATGTTGTCTTATTGCACATGATCATGATTTACTTCTTCGCACTTTCCCTATGTCTTTGTCTGGTCCTGGGCTGGACTGGTATAACAATATCCAGCGACATTCCTTATTCTCTTTCACCCAACTTGCATAGTTGTTCTTAGAACATTTTTCTATCAATATCGCATGCAAAACCACTATCGCTGATCTATATACCATTTGACAGTATGAAAATGAGACCATCGCCAACTTCGTCGGATGGTGGCATGCTGTTATAAACCAACTATCCTTCACTATCCCGCAAACCGAACTCATTGATTTATTCTCGTGTTCGTGTGACAAAAATTTATCATCCACTTTGCAGATCCAATCATTTCGAACCTTTGATGAATCTTTCACAATGGATCGCAAGCTTGAAACCCATGCCATTGAGCAGGGTCATCTTAAATTAAGTTCAACTAAATCAAAAATTTAATCCACCAAACCATTCACACATAATGATGAGTTCAAGACTGTGGCCAACACTATGGTCACTAAACCCTCATCTCCATCTACACCAAGTACATGGTCTCAACAACGATCTCCTCAATCAACATCCCACTACACTCCTTTAGGAGAATCATACAGTTCCATATTTGATATGTTGATGAGTGTAAATTCTATCCAACTTCCTCCCATACAACTCGCAACTCGCAAGCAAGCCTATTTGGTATCATGAGGCCCACTTTTGTAAATATCATCGATTCAAAGGTCATGACATTGAGAGATGTCATTCCTTCAAAGATTGTGTCAAACAACTCATAAATCAAGGGGATATCCAGATTGATACCTCCACTACACAGACTAATCAACCACCAACGAATCACATCACCCCCTTTACATCTCAACTATCAAACGCTTGTATTGTTGACACTTTCAATCAAGATCTTATCTCATCACCAAATCCACATGTTCCCACGGTAGGCATTATTCCCACCCCTTATTTAGAACATGTCACATCTACATCAAATTTCACTACTTGTCTTGAATCTATACCTTCTTCTATCCTTGCCACATCCACATCAAATTCAACTATATCATCCATTTCTGCCACTTCAAACATACCCCAATCTATCACATTAGATTCATCCTTAGCACTTATTTTGGCTCCACTTGTATCCACACATATCCCTACATCTCTCACACCTATTCATTCACTGACATATTCATCAAATGCACCTGTTATTACATCTACGTTACTCACAACCATCCCAACAAAGCTCAGTTCTACTACGTGTACCCTTGCAACCCCATCTTCAACATTAATCCCTTTATCAAAAATATCATTCTTACCCCTCGAAAAATATTTAAAACAACCAGTCTATTGCTTCTACATCTGAAAATGTCCCTGCACTTGTGTTACCCTTACCCATAAGGTTTACTCTGTCAGTCATCCCGTCACTCACATCTCCACATATTCCAAAAGTGTCTACATCTTTATCTATCCCAACAACCCCTATACCTATCATATCAACAAGTCCACCTATATCTACCTTGCTCGTGGCCACATCACCCAGTCTACCCCAATATTCTTTAGCCAATCCTCCCATCACATCAATCAAATCCTTTAGATCTGCAACCCTACCAAATATACCCCTTGAATCACCTATTGAACCAACACATCCACCTCAATCAAATAAAGATGTTTTACCTTCTCCCTCTAAAAAATCATCTCTTTCCATGCCCAAATCTAAACCATCCATGTATCACATAGATATCATTAATCCCGTCATACAAACACCTATATCTTCATTAACATCTTCATCTTGTTTTAGAATAGTTTCTCCATTAATAACCACACCACCACTATCAGATCCTCCGGTTGAAATTATTGTCATCCCTGTTAGAGGTAAATATTCTTGGTTAAATTCTAAGGCTTGGGGCAAACATCCTCGACAGTCACCTATGCATCCACAGAAACATTTAGATTTTCCCTCTTCTCAACAATCCAATGTAACAACATCCAAGACTGGATCAGTTTCTCCATCTACAACATCTTACAACAATCATTCCACATCCAAAAAATACCATCCTTCAACCAAATTTTATTTGTCCTCCAAAACACAAAATTCACACATCCAATCTACACCTACATTTTCTCCTAACTCCAAGTTGAGACATCCTATCAAAACCCACAAGAGTTACCTTCCCCATGAAACTTCAATGGGTACATACACAGACTTTTTTTGACATTTAACTCAAACATCTACCATCAAAATTCCTCCTATTAAAGCCTTTAATCCATATGGTCCCAAGCCATCATGGTTCAATCCTAATTGTAGTTGCACTTATCATCGTACCCTAGGTCACAACATCAAACATCGTAAAGCCTTTTGGTCAATCATTAA
Source organism: Taxus chinensis (assembly GCA_019776745.2). Taxonomy (NCBI): domain Eukaryota; kingdom Viridiplantae; phylum Streptophyta; class Pinopsida; order Cupressales; family Taxaceae; genus Taxus; species Taxus chinensis. The sequence continues at coordinate 688,178,722 of CM034146.1, forward strand.
TAACCTTATTGAGAAAGATGATTTTCTCATTTAGGGAGAATTTCCTTCTCTATCTACCTTGAATCCAATCCATATCCCATCTAGTAGATCTCCCATTATCCCTCCATCCACATCATCCCTTAATATTCATCCAGCCCATTCATTCCTCCTAAGGAATGCCCGCCATTGTTCATCAATGCCACTTATCTTGCTAAACACACTTGTGGTCTCCGATCGTTTACCCCATCCAAATCTAAAACAATCTCATCTAAGCTCTTTCGACATCATTTACCTCCTTCACATTTAACTTGTTGGGAGAATAATCTTCCCTCGCCCTTGAACACATCATCAGTACAAATCCCTTGTTACTAGGGGACTTCACTCTTTGAAATTTTTTTATCTACCTTATTCACATCCATTCAATCTAAATTAATTATATCCAAATTCTCATCTCATTCTAAGTCCTCCTTTGAGGCCATATTTGTTCTTTTATGTTTGTGCTCCTTTTAGGAGTATCATCTTTTTCATTGAAGCCCTCCTTTGAGGCCATGTTTGTCTCTCCATTGAGGGACATTTTTCTCCATTTGTGTCTCTTCTGGGGCACCATCTATTTCGAAGTCCACCATTGTAACAATATGTGTGTCTATTTTGGGACATCATTTATTTCATCAAGCCCTCCTTTGAGGCCATTATTATCCTTCCATATTTGTGTATTTCTTGGGGCACCATTTATTTTCATCTAAATCCACCATTGTGGTCATGTGTTAGTTTTATTTCCTACTTGGATATCATCTCATCTTATTGCAAATACATTGTCTTACCTCTTGTGGTGGTAAAACCAGAGAAAAAATCTCTTAATGCATTACACTTGCAACCAATCTACTGTTAGCATATTTACCAATGAGAAATTAGTTACATCCTTAGATTGTTTATACCATATTTATCCCCTTCCATTTATCACTATAATAATCTGACTTATATGATCCGCCTTCACTACTTTGATGTGATCCTTTAACCATTACATCAATTACCTTCTCGTTCTCCTATTGCAGCCATGCAAAGGGTCCAGGGTGTCTCTTGTACATTCCTTATCCCCTTTTAAGTGGTTTACTTAGCTATTCCCAATTCTCCCCCATGCAAAGCTCAAACTCAAGTATGAAAAAGGTAAAATCAAAGTTACCAAAAAAAGACTGATCCCTCAAAGGAAATCTATACATGTAAAAAAAGAAAAGAAAAGAAAAGTATACAAATCAAAATCCAAGCAAAATCAAAAGAAATAGACTGGTCCCTTGAAGGACGGTTATCGTATTATTCTTATCATTTGTATTATGTATAAAGTATACCATACCCTCGAAGGATGGCTACTATTTTATTATATCTAGAAGGTTTTCCACATTGATCAGCCTTCCTTTTATCAATATTTCTTGAAGGCTTCCTACATTGATTAGCTTTCTATTATTGTTTTTTTCCCTTTCCCAGAGCTGGGGCATAGACTTAAAGAACACCACTTTTGGAGATCCCTCTTTCCACATACAAGTCACATATTTGATCCCTTTTTCATGTCAATATTAAGATTACGAGCATCCTTCATCCATATTTCCCTCATGATCTTTCGATATAATTAACTATCGTTGATAATGTGTTAACACTTGTTATTGGATACAAGTGCAATGCTTTGAGTGGTAGCCTTTTCTTGTTTATCTCCAATCCAATTCGAAACATAGTTTCCCTATACACCCTTTCTATAGTTATGTTCCATTCATCTCATCCATATCATCTTTTATAAAAAGCACATCAAATTGCACACTATGAATTTTATATCTATCCATCATATCCATGAATGTGTTTGCAAAGACACTCTTCGGTTTGTGAATTCTACTTGATCACCATTGTTGTTTGTGAATCCTACTTGAGGGTCCTTCTCATGGCAAGTTCATTATCCTACAGCTCCTTATCTCTCAACATGTTCAACACCATCTTTGATCCATTGATCCTCTCTCCATGTCCACTTATCGCCATTTGTCTCCACATCATCCTTCTCACCTTTCTATCCCCTTGCACAACGCCAGATATATTACTTGTCTTTCCTCTTGAGTTTCTCTTTTTCTCTTCTACTTTTGATTTGAAAATCTTGCTTAACCACCCATATAGCTAGAGAACCTTAGTTAAGGTATATCTTCTTTCTTGGATCTTCCCACTATAGAATCTTCTCCACCATTTCCTCTTTCAACAGATGATAACCACCACCACAAATGTCTTTCCACTCTTCCTTTTCCGCTTAAAACTCTTTCATCATCACTACCATGACGTGGGCATCCTAGTTAAGGATTGCCCTTACACTCTCCATCTACATTGCATATATTCCTCCATCCATGTCACACCCCTCTGTTTCCTTGTTATCACATTGTTATCACCTCCTTTCATCTCTTCTTCCATTTTGGTATACACTGCTGAGTCTTTTCATCATTATTCTTCTTCTTCGGTTTGGCAATCCTACTTAACCATCTCCATCACAGGGCAATCTTACTTAAGAGTTTCTCTTAAGAATGTTTGATCATCTGATCCTTCCATCCCCCATCATCTCTTCATCATCTTATGTCTCCCTCCTCTCGTCATATCGGTCCATTCCAACCAACCCTTCCACACCTACATCTGATACAATGTTGTCTTTCTCTTTCCATATCGTCACTGTCGGTTTGGTGATCTTACTTAAATCCTCCTGTGGCATGGCGATCTTACTTAAGAGTCCCTCTTAAGCATGATTTGCCATCCTGCACTCCCCCACTACCCCACATTCTCTCCATCTATATTTTCTCAACATTCCCCACCATCACATCCTCTCACCTCCTCTTTCATTCTCGCAAACACCACTTCCTACTAGTCCCTTGTTCATCTCCATCATCCGTCGATGGGTAATCTTACTTAACCGTTGCTTCTTCGTTCATTTCATGTCTTGTTTATTCATTTCTCTCTCATCCATTCTCATCCACTGCATCCTCTCCTCATCTTCATCTTCCTACACATCGAATATCCCTCCTTTCTTTACTCTTTCACTCCATCTTCTAGAGTTCTCCCACATATCTACCCCCATACTTACACGTCATTGTCATCGATCTTCTCCTAACATTATTTCATCATATCGTTCCGTTTCCATGCCAGTAATTATCGGTGGACTTCTCCTAAAAATCACTCATCCCCATTCTGCACAACCTGAATCCTTTTCTTTGACCTCCTCCATTCTATCTTCATTCCTTCCTTCCTCTGTGTCCTCTGATCATTATCGAGAGGACTTCTCCTAACGTCCCTTCATTGGCATTCCTCCTCCCGTTCTTCATTTACTTTATCCCTTTTCTTATCTTTTGTCCCATATTTTCCTACTAATCACTATCAGTGGAGTTCTCCTAACATCCATTCACTGGCATTTCCTCTCCTATCCCATCCTTTCTTTTTCCTCGCCACCTCTCTATCTTCCATTCTTCCTTTCCAATTTCTTTTCTATCTTCATCATACACCTTCTCTCTATTTTCTTGTCATCAGCATATCCTCATCTCATGCATCTCCGTTTCTTTTCCAATCAATGTCACTCCTTCCCTCAAGTTTCTCTTTACGTTCTTTATGCTTCCCACTCTTTACTAAATATCTTCATTCTTGGTTCACTTCCTTCAGCATAATTTTCTTCGTTGTCTTCTCCTCCTTTCTGATCTTCATCTTATTTCACTTCCTTTATATTGTCTTTCTCCCCATTTTACCTCGCACTTCCTCCTTACTTCCCCATCAAAAACCTAACTCTTAAGCGTTATCCCATTTCCTTTATCATCTCATCATCCACATGCATTTCCATGTGGTCATTTCTATATTCTTTGCCTTGGATTTCCTCACTATGATCTGTTTCCTTCAATTTTCTTTGCTCTATCATCTCTTTCATTTTCCATTACCTCTCTATTTTCCTCTGCTCTAATCTTCATCACATATTTCATTTTAAATAACTCTCTCCTTTTTCATGATTTCATCCTCTGCTCTGTTCTTTTCTTGTCTTCTCTTTGTTTATCCCTTTTCATAATCCTTCTGTGTTATCTTCTTCTTCCCCTTTCAATCTTTATTTTCTCCTCTTCCGTCTCCATCCCTCTATTGCATGTCCTTATCACCTTCATATTCAATCTTTTTTTCTCTTCTCATAATCAACCAATCCTTATGTCTATTCCCTTTTCTCTTTCTCGACATCTCTTACATTTGGCATTCATAGTCAATGTCGATGTTTCTCCATTTACGTTTCGTTATCCATCCCTTTCATTACTATTCTTTTTCTTCTCTTTGCCACACTGACCGCTTCTCTTTTTGAGAACCCATAGTCACATGCTTTTATATTCGCCAGTCCTCTCACAGGGGACATCATCATATTCATTTCTAAGAATCTTTTCCCATCTTCTTTTGACATTTTTTTGTCTTGGAAGATACCATAATAGCCATCACCTATCTGATCTTGTTCTCTTCCATGAATATTTGCTATTCTTTTTTTTTGATCGCAAAAGTATCTTTAGCATACTTGTCGAAGAATTAAGACTTTTTTTTGTCTTCTTCACCTTCTGATTTGCTAACACTTATTCATCATTTTCTATGAAACATGATTGTCATCATATTTATTACCCTTTTAGGGAATTTTATCTCATCCTTTCTATCCTATATGCTCATCTTGTCCACATTTATGAGTATTCCCCATGAGATATCTTATTTCAACATGTATCTATGTCTTATGTTGGAGCACCTTTTCATCCTTGAACTTTTCAACACATATAACTCACTTTGTGTCCTTCTCATGCCTTGTGTTGGGGCATCATTGTTTTCATCCATGTCCCTCTTGTGGACGCATGATTTTTCACACAATTCCTCGTAGAAAAAGTATTGCGAACATCTTTCACATTTAGTTGCACATATTTTGATGTTTTCCCATGACCCGTTGGTCATCACAGTTTATGTCGACACTACACTAGTGTTCACCCACTCACTGGTCTATAGAACATTGTAGTCTATCTCCATTGAGACCAACTTTGTCCTCTACCGATGTGATATTGGAGTCACCGCCATACATTTTTATTTATTGCGATTTTTTTTTCTTGGGGCATCTTGCCTTTGATCATGTATTCATCAATCCTTAGACACATCTTTCATCTAACCCTTTTTTTTTTGTCTCGTGGCTTGCTATCACAAACCACTCAACAAAAAGGGGCAAATGTAGACACCTATTTTTGGTACAACACCCCCTCGACATCTTATATTCACATAATTTCTATCCCCACTGCTCTTTATCTTAAATTAAATAAAATATTATCTATTTTTTCATATTATTTGATTGATTATCAATGGCCTCCGTATGGACCCATTTGATAATTCAATTTTTGGAATCATCCCCCATCTCTCATATATTATTTAATTCAAAATGCACCCATCCGGCACTTTCTTTTAAAAATGAAATCTTTATTTCACCACCCATTCAAATCATGTCCCCCACTTGGCCTAATAAGTCAAATTATGGGACCTACATGATCACATCACATCCCTAACTCAGGTTACTTTACTACACCCTGGGTATCATCTAACTTGCAGTTAGTCTCATATCTAAGCTATAAATATGGGGTTTTCCCCCATATTTCAAAAAAAAAGGAGGAGGAGAAGACATTTTTAAGACCTGGAACGGCCAAAAATTAGAAAAGAAGGATATATTTTTAGACAAAAGAATAAGAAAGCTCTGACAGTGTCTCTTATCTTGCCATCTTGATGACCGGTTCATTTCCATAGCAGGACATGAGCTAAGTACTCTTGTTATTCCATTTTCTTATCATTTTTACTGTTGTTCATGATCTAATTATCTTATCCGACACGGGGGTTGACATCCTCCAAGGGAGTTGAAATCCTCTTGGAACTGACACCATCTGGGAAACCCCCGCATATTGTGTTCTAAACTTATCTGGTTTAAGTTTTGTAGATCTAACTTCTTGACATCATGCATCTGATTTATTTGCACCCGTATCATCCATCTCAATCTCCAAGGTACTAAGCCCTTGTATACTTGACGTGGTCTCGGGTTTCTTGATTACTTATACACTCACCTGGACAGGAAGCAGGAAACTAGATCTACAAATGCATACAAAAACATGACTATACATCTTCAACTAATGTCCAATGGAGTCTATATACACTTCGAAGCATTTAATTTGAGGTAAAACACCACTAAAATAGTCTATTGAGACTAAAAAATAAGAGAATTGTGATCATTCTTCATTACTTTCACAAGTTTTTTGCACTTTGATCTCAAACTAGACACATACCTCCATTTTTGGACCTTCAACATGCCTTATGGAACATGTGAATGAGATTTGAAATGTTCATTTTGAATAATTTAACTATAAACTTGAATCTTGCCTCTGTATAGTCACGAGGGACAGGTTTTGAAAAGACTGTCAACAAATTCTCGATCGATAATTGATGAAAACAAAAAATCATTTTTCATTGTGTTCATGACATGTAGACAGAGAATACTTTAAATTTTTATGATTTTTTGTTGGGTAGGTTTTTATATTCAAAGAAAAACCCTTTCAAAACCCTAGAACCAGGGTTTATTCCTCTATAAAAGCCTGAGAGGCTTCAAAATGGAATTTCTTTGTCATATGAATATGAAATTAATAAATTATCTTTCTTGGAGTCCTATACAATCATCAAGAATATTTTCAACCATTTACCTAGTCTTCAAACATATGATTTTTCCTCTGACAACTAAGAATGTCAGTTCCTATCTTGATAACAACAATGATAGAGCTATTTTAACTAGATGGAATCTACTTTGAGTTTGGTTTGTTGCATGTCATGATTTAGGGGAAGCATTTACAATTCCACACCTTTATTTTAACATCAACTTCTCTTTAAACACCAATGCTTCAAATTGTATTTTGCATACTTCCTTATTACAGAGAAGCACTAACCATGCTTTGGGCCATATAGAGCTTTATAGGCCTCACATAGACTTCTATCCTAATCCAAATGATTTGGGAGAAAAGAAACATGATGAAAATAACATTTTACTCTCTTTCATACCCTTAGAATATGTACAAGGAGGTAGGAACCACATTTTCATTCTCAATCTCATACCTCATATCTTGAGCCTACAAGGTAGTGTAGGGGCAAAGAAGAAATGTGACCTTTTGTATTATGTTGGGGTAATTTTGAGCCTTGATCAAACACTTTGATTTTTTATAATAGGACCATTACCTTTTTAACCTCAACATTTTTTCTAAACAACACCTTTAGGAAAGTACTTTTATATAATAACTTCACTTATACACACTACATGGACTTTGTACTGAACTTGGACATCATGAAGATCATTTAAAACTTAGGGAATATGGAAAAAAATTGATATACCATGGAAAAAATTGAATAATCTCATCCAAGTGATTTTAAGATAAAAAAATAACTTTTTCCGTTGTTGACTCGGAAGAGTGCTTGTGAAGGAGAAAAACATAGCCAGAAAATTGTTCATAACTTCTCTGACACTTGTCCATTTTAGCTGAAAATTTTTACACTATATCAAGATTTGAATCCTATATAAATATTACTTATGTGATTTATCTGAAGGAGGCACTATATTTTTTCTTGGGTGCTAAGAATCCAAACAACTTTTTATGCACTTCTCAAAGAACCAGTTTTAGAAAAACTAACTTAACGTTCACACATCTTTTCAGAATTTGATGAAATTTGGCACGGAGAACCAAAAATCACCCATATACATGATCCATGAGCTCATTTTTCATAATTATTCATGTAATATCCTATCATGTATCATTTTTATCAGACTACACTATTAGTTCTCAAAGATAATTTATGTGAACTTTTGAATTTTGCCTCTAGGAGATAAAATAAGCTTCATTATTTCTCACACATGCCCTAGAAAACATTCCTATGTTTTTCTCATGATTATATGAGATTTCCATGACCTGTAACGGCATCTCACACTTCACTAGGCTCTAGAAATAGGCCTAAAAGGGCCAATTTGAATTGAGAATTCCTCCAAAAAACCTATAACACACTATTAGAGATATTACACATGCTGACATCATTAAAATGGACTTGTAGAGATTCTGAGACAAGCACACCAACCATGCCCATGCTTCCACTAAACTCCTGCCTCACTGACCAATCCTGCAGGACATTGAAACCATCCTAAATGTTCACTAATCCACTAAGACGGTACTACCAATCAACTTGCATGCCTCTTATAAAGCCTCAATTCACCAATCACTTCTTTGCCATCAATGCCACTTGACATCAATGATAACACCAATTACCAGGGTTCAACAATATCCCCATTTGTCCTTCATAGTAATATACTCATAAATATTTGATGGTAAACATAAGCTCACATCACCCTTCCTGGTTTCTGACAACACTCTCTCCCCCTTTGACATCTATGAAAAAGGGTTCTTAGCCACTTGACATTGAACAATAACAGTTAAAGTCAAGGAAACATGAGTAAATGAATTTACTTGTCCACAAGCTCCCCCTTGGATGGTGTTTTCTCTTTCCTGAGTTTTATCTTTTCTGTGTTTTCTCTTTTGACATTTTCTTGACTAAGCCAATCTCCCACTAAACATAAGCACTCTTCTCTTCACTCCCCCTGAGATTATACAATAAATCACCTTGTTCACTTGCTTTTTGAGAGGTGATAAACTATTAACCCCTATCCAAAACTATATATTCTCAACAATAAGCTTCTAAACATGATTAGTTTAGCAGTCTTCACAACTTCTCTTTAGTTTCCTTCAAGAATCCACTTAAGCCATCTATGATTTTTATCATGTATCAGATTTTCCCTGCTTCTAGAAAAATATTCATCATCATGACTTCTTTTCCATCTCATCATAGCAGTCAAAAAATTATTTACATACCTCCACTGCTCACAACACTTTTATACATTCTAAACCAATGATATTTGATGCTTTAGCCAAAGCTAAAATGAGATATACTCATCAATCATACATGTACCTGCTCAAAGAGACTTATAAAAAACACAATAATCTGTAGAGTTCATTAGTTATTTATGTGTTCATAATCATGCTCTTTAGATCAACACCCTGGTTAAGTATAATAATCCCTTAGCAGTCAAACCACATAGCTTGAGATGTTCAAGGACTACAACCTCTAGAATATTACACACAACATAACCTTAATTCCTTTAATTCATGGTGAACATTTATGATTACTTTCAACAACTCAGAACCTAGTTGTGTTTGATACTTATTAGTTTATAGTTTTTAAGACTTTCAAATCAACAAGTCTTCACACCTCCATTCTGCAACATTACCTTTTGTAATTTTTGGAAAGAAACATGTGACATACAAATAGAGATCTGATAGCAATATGTTCATTGGAAACTTTTAAATCTGATGGAAACCTGTTGTAACATACTTATAGAAGGATGATAAATTATTACTATTTGAAATCCTTGTAGACTATTTCCAAGAACACCCTCTTATCCTCTTCTTGAGAATGAAGTTTCTATCAATTATCTAACATAATAGAATGCTCACAGTCATGTCTTCTATTCTATTGATTTTGACTAGATATACTCCTCTTGCTTTACCATGGTTGTATAGATATTGATCATACTTGATAGCTTTGATTTCCATTGTTTGTTATTGAATGATATTAGTTTGCAGACTCTATGCCCTATGTCTTATATCTTCATTTCATGTATGATTTTTACCAAACTTCGGTCCATAATTTTCTTGAAGGATAAATTGTAAGCAAATTATCACATGTTTGTATACCCGATTTTCGTGGTCTGACAATATGTCTAATCTTGCTTGGTGTGATTAAACTTTGTCTTCTACATGATATACTATGTCTAAGTTTGCATCCTTGACACATGTTACAAAGCTATTTTGTTTGCATGTGCCTTGAAATTTCTACCATTCACATTCCCTCGCCTATGTATGGACTATGACAAGTTCTATATCATATTTTGGTCCTCTCCTTCAAGGATTGACATCCTCCTAGCAATGTCGCATGCACCCTAAACAAAGGGGGGTATACATCTGGTGAATGCAGTCACCCCATTTACTTAAACATCTCAGAGCTACAACAAAGTACCACTTCATCATAGGAACATAAACAAACTTACAGTTTTAGAAATGACCTAGATTCTGACTTGGGTCCACAATTAAAAGCACAGATACCATTTGCCACATAATCACTCATGGTACACTTAGAATTCCTTAACAGTCTTGACACTTTCCTATGTGCCTGTGACCAGGGGCAGACTTATAAGTTAATTTTTAAGACTAAGCATCACAGTTTCAATGATATATTTACACAGTATAGAGCACAATCCTCTAGTAATCTGAATGCATTCTCACCTACACTTTTTCTATTATCCTTGGATCGAACTGAGTATTCAACTTTTAGAAACAAAGAGAAGATCACACCATCTGTAATGGTGATATAAATTCAGGAAGAAGTCAGGGATAGGAGAATCATCACTAGAGGCTTTCTCCCCAACACTCTTTCTCTCTCTCTCAGAGTGAGATCGCCCAAAAAAACTCATTCTTTGCATGATATTGTCCTGAAAAACTCACTGTTCTATCCTTTTTCATTCATCATAGATCAGGTGCACCCTTTTCTTTTTACAACATGTATGGTGTGTTCACATTTACATACTTGTATACATGCTAAATTTTAGTGACATGTTCTTCATAACACATGGTCCTATGACTACTCTTTCACTCTTCTTGGCTTGATCATTAAATTTTGATGTCTTGTTCGAGCTTAAGCTGCCCACACTATTTTCTTGTCCTTCTTTGCTTCCTCAACTCTTAAGATTTATTCCTTGACCTTGTATATCCATTTAGTTTCATTCTTCTTAGGAGTTATTTTAACCACGACTGGCTTAGTCTCATTTCTAGGACTGATTTTCATATTGTATACCTTATTATCTTGTCCTCTTAAAGTATAATACCTACCATTGTACTTGGATTTATCATGGTAATAGCATTTCTTTGCAAAATGCCCAAAATTGTGACAACTATAACACATGACATTAATTATTCCTCTTTCTTGGTGTGAGTTATCATTCCTACCATAATTTACATCCTTGGACTCATAACATCTTTTAACATAGTGTCCAGATTTTTTATAGTTGTAGCACACTAATATGTTCATGCCTATTAATTGTTATTTATCCCAAAACTGACTTGAAGGTTCTTCTAAATAGTTTCTGACAGTATGTCATTTTTCTTGATAGTTGAAAAACAATATATTATTCTCATAATCAATTTTATAGCTTTTCCATGGGTGTTCTTTATCAAATTTCTTCATGCATTCCCTAGCTCTATGTCCAAAATCATAACATGAATAACAACATCCATTAAAATTTATGATGTAGGATAATCTCTCTTTGGGACACATTTTTATTTGTCAAAGTAATTTTCATGTGCAAGGTGTCCTAGAAGGTTCTAGAGGACATTAATAGTCATTAGAAGTCTGTGTCATGTTATCTAAGTGAGGTTTAAATTTCAAAAATTCAAATGTTGAACTTTCCCTCCAAAAGTAGTATTTTGAAATTGTGAGATACCTTAAGTCATTGTGGACTTGTATTATCTTAGGTGTTAAGGGTGAGTGATAAGAGTTAGTTTTGTTAATAAATACCCCTAATGCATGAAAAGGAGAAAACTATTTTAATGAACTTATTTTTGTAAAAATAAAGGTACATGGAGGTGAGTTAGTTAGGTCAAAAATGGTGATGAGAGGCAATAAAAGGTGATGAGTTAGAATTAGAAAGTTAGTTAACTTCCAAGAGGATGTACAGAGGAAGGAGAGGAAGATTTTATCTCGAGGGAAGGAGTGTAGAACTCAGGAAGTTAGAGTTTTTGTAAACAAAATATGGTTTTTGTAAAGATTACTTTGTTTTTACAGGAATAAAAAACTTGGTTATTGATAGCACAGTGTACCAAAGTATGGGTTAAGCATATGAAACATTTATTTATTCAAATGTAGAGATTATTTCATGTTTTCCTATGGTCATGCAATGTGTAAGGATATGTAGTATGGATGAATTCATCTTTGTAAGTGAATGATAGTATAGTATGATAGATCATGTGAAGGAGTGCTCAAAAGCATAGTTATATTTGCAAAGTTTTGGAGTGAATACACTCTTTAATAGGGTTGTTAAGAATATTTGATTGATAAGACAAGATCTCAGTGAAGTTTTAGAGTTGCATGTGTAGAATATTTAAATGCATGTTTTCCAAACTCCAAGAAGGTAAGACTGTGATATTCAATGCATAACTGTAACTGTGTACTCATTCAAACAGGGTAGTAGGAATATTGAATGAAAAGGAAATTTCACTTGCTTCCCCAACTATACTGGTAAGGAAAATTTTCTTAGAACTTTAAAACAGTCCTTGGGGAAAAATATTTTGCCTTGGATCAAAGAACAATAAATCTTTTTGCAAGATTAGACTTCTCGGGCTTGTAGGTTGCACAATTAGGGTTTCTTAAGAAAATTGAATGGAAAAAACCCTTACACTTGGAATTTGTCTCTAGAAATGGGAATAAATTATCTTTAGAATGTCCCTAAAGAATTATAAAAAGAATTTTGAGCTTTCATTGGTTAAATCAGAGCATTTACTTACCATTAATGAGAAGACTATATGCACAGTGTGAGAAGTCCTAGTTGTGAGAGGTGTTTTGTGAAGGAAATATGTTATAGTTTTTGAATTGAATCTTGAAACTTTTATAATATCTAGAATCCATTAATGGGAACCTAGAGAACCATAGTTGGGACCTTAAAGACATCAAAAGGAAAAGATATGCATGATAGTGTGCTCAGGTAGACCTAATTGAGGGTTTGGAGGCCAAATTGTAACAAGTGAGGTATAAAAAGATACACTAAAAGTTATACCCTAAAAATTTGCAAGCATTTCATGGATGGTAGAAGAAAACTATAGAAGCATTCAGAATGTTTTGAGTAGCCTTAAAACTTCAGGTGTATAGGTGAAGCAAGAAACCTTGTCTTAAGGTTTGGAAGGGCAGTTTGAGGGTAAAGAAGGAAAGGCAAGGTATAAACCTTGTACATGCATTTGGATGATTGTTATAGCATAATAGGAGCATAAAAGATAGAGAAAATTCATGGCTAAAAAATAATTAATCCATAAACCCAATTTAGCTAGTTTGGACTAAGTCCATTTGTGAACAAGAAGTTTAAATCAAATTTCTTAAACTCAGAGATAATGATGATGGTAAAAGATTGAAATAGGATGAGAGAAAAAGGTATGGCATGAGTTGAAGGTTAAATAGTGCATGAGGAAACCAAGAATTATTTTAGAGAAAAGTGAGAAAAAATGCTAAAGGAAATAAAATTTGACATTTTTGGTCATTTACTTTGTTTTGATGGTTGTTGTTGTTTAGATGTGGTCTAATGAACATGTTGGATTAATTGAACAAGTAGAGTTATCTAATTTTATTGATAATTTCATGGTTAAGGAGGATGATAACATTGAGAAACTAGTCAAAATTTGTCTAGAAAAGGTCATTATCGTGTGATAATTTGTTACCTAATTGCATAGAAGAGGAGATAGTGTAGGGATCTATATCAATTTATTTCATACATGGAAGCATTAGGTTTCCTAATAGGTTTAGGCCTTCTTGAATTTTTCCACTTAGTCGTCTTCATGTTTGACTGTCCACTTGAACCAACTTTGTCATCTTCATCCTTCTTTACAGGTTCCTTAATGAAGCCTAGTCCAATTTTGTCATCTACTTCCTTCTACTTGTCCAACATTTCATTTAGAGCCTCAAAGATCTTTTCTAACCTATTATACATCTTTAGTCTCTATATTTTCCCCTATAATTCAGATCTCAAAGATATCATCTCTTATTCATATCTCATGAAGGTATATTATTTGATATGTAGTGCTTTTGTCATTATTTCAACCTAATATTTCAGCTCTATGCTAATTTTGAGATACTCTTTCTCTTTGTCTCTAAGAGATGCCGAAACTAAATCTAATTGTGCCTGAAGATATTTGGCTCCCTCTTCATATTTATTCTTTTTCCTCTCCTCAAGTAACTTGATCTTCTCTTCATAATCTTTCAAATTGATCTTCAATTTATTTCTCTTTTTCCTTTGATATTTCAATTCATCTAGAGCACTTATCAGTTCTGCTTCAAGATTTACCACAACTTCCTCTTCATCTGATATTTCATCCTCACTGACATATTTTTCTCTTGAACTGCTGCTAGGAATTACTTTAATAACCATGCTTGTGTTTTAGGAAGGACCTACTCCAAGATGTTATACTTGATTCTAGAGTACTAGGCTCTGATACCAATTTTTGGAAACTAGGACACTGAGGGGGGGTGAATCAGTGTCTTCATGTACATACAAAACCATACATAAACAATTTGTAAGATACCACACAGAGACACAAGTTTTAATGTGGGAAACCCAAACTGGGAATAAAACCCACTAATAACAGAGAACTAACTTTGGAAAATTTGTCCTATGAGTTACAAAGATATAAAGTTGAGATGCAACTCAATTTTTGAGGCTACAACCCAAAAATAATTCATTCAACAACTACTGACCTTCTACAAGCTACAACTTGAAAGGAATCTACAACTCCCTAAAGTTTAATCAACTAAAACTGATATTTTGTAAGATACTACTTACAAGGAGGATCCTACCGCTATATGCTAAGCTGTAACTTAGACTTGTTCTATATTTTGGTCACACTTTGTTTACTATCTTACATAGTTGATAATGACCTCTAGATTAACACACTTTGATTCTTCTTCTCTACTTCACATTTTTTCACCCGATTCTCCTTTTCTTCAATTTGCTATAAGTATTTCATCACAAGGCTATATTCATGAGATTTGGATCTGATTTACCCTTTTCTTCTAAATGAGAATCACACATTCATATGATATTCTCCATATTCATGGCACCAATATCTGCAAAGTCTTCATGTACCAATATTTGACTCATTTAGTTCATCTCTTATGAATCTCTTGAATATATTGTTCCGCTACTAACTTTAGCTGATGCTCACAACTTCATAATATTCTTTCTTTCATTTCTAAACTCAACTATGTCAATGATCTTCTTCTTCGATCACAAGTTGTATCATCTTTCTCCTATACATCCAATTCTTCACACTACATAGCCAAGTAGATACAATTCACAATCATTTGTCACATTTTTCATACTATTCCTGTTTCACAGTCCTATAAAAATGTACATTTCACATTAAAGTTTCCTATCTATCTCTTCACTTCAAATACCATATTTATTTGACATTCACTACACTTGAACTCTATTATCCATCACATATTTAGAATCATCCACATGAAGTTTTTAAGTTCATATTTGACCTTTACATAAGTTATTGCCCCTATACATCTCTCAGGCTCTCACGTTTTCTGTATATTTGCTTCACTTCCCTATATCACTGAATCACATTATTTTAGTTACATAATAGTTATATTTTACCCTTTTATTTTCACCAGAAGCACTAATTCATTCAATAAATACAATTCTTTGTTAGGTTGTGGAGACTATTTTCATGTGAGAAAGTGTTGAAGACTGTACACTAAGAGTAGCGTATAATTTTTTTGGCCTTAAAACGTGCCCAATATGCCGGGAAATGTTTTCTTCTCATATGGGTGGGATTTTTGACCCATAGGTTTATGGGACAGTTTTGGCCCATGGTTTTTTGATACCCACAGTTTTGTAAAACTACTTAAGCATTTGTCTACTTATATGGTTTTATGCATATGGTAGATATTATGTAACATTGCAGATATGTTTTGAATTCGGGTGTGAATTTTGTAGAGTTTTTTGAGCATAGCTCCAAACATAGATGTGTATTGTATTGAGAGAGTGGTGGCTTGTAATAAAATTTGAGCAAGCGATTCTTAGTGGACGTAACCCAAATTGGGTGAACCACGTTAAATACTGTCTCTTTGTGTTGTGTTATTTTATTTTGCAATTTTATTTGAGATGTGTAATATTTTCTGCA
Source organism: Taxus chinensis (assembly GCA_019776745.2). Classification (NCBI taxonomy): domain Eukaryota; kingdom Viridiplantae; phylum Streptophyta; class Pinopsida; order Cupressales; family Taxaceae; genus Taxus; species Taxus chinensis. Next base: position 688,194,771 of record CM034146.1, read on the forward strand.
TATTAGTTTCTACTGTTGCGATTCTGTGAGGGATTATTCCGCATATTTTATCCCTTATTTCCTAACACTCTTGACACACATAACCTATATTAGCATACGGCATTCACACACACTTTCTAATTCATTTATATTCTCAACTTGAATTTCAACTTTACATAAACCTTTCCTTTCTTTTAGTAACTCATAGTGTTCTTCATACCTGTAGCATTATTATTTATTTCTCAATCTTATCTCTCACACTACACATACACCATCACTCTGTTTTTTATCTTTTGGTTATCTTTCACAGTATTTCCTTCTTACTGCTGCACTCAACAACTTAACTTGTCCTCATTCTTTGACTCCATACTCAGACCTTTTTCTCTACTCTATTTTTATCCACTGGCACATTAACATCGTCCACTGTATTTACTTTCTTCAACTTAACTATTTTTTTTCATAGGTTCCACTTCTTCATTCAAGACATTAGAGGACTATTATCTCATTCATTTTATTTAAAAAAACTTCCATTACGATTGCATTAGTTCGAGATCACTCATTTTTGGAGTACGAGACTCTTCATATTCCATATTTTTATTATCTTAGTTCTTTGAAATTCCTCATTTGTATTTAACCATAGAGAAACTCTTCACCTTCTGACTCAATAAAGGATATTGTCTCTTTGGCTTCTTTATGAAATTATCTTTATTTTGGTGTAAAACCAAAACTCTTAGGCTTCTTAAGAAGTTTGAACAACTAACTCACTTGCCAACTTGTCACTATCTAGAACCAATATTGCTAAGGTTTTGAGGTGCAAGAACAATTCATCTGATAGTGCATACAAAAACATGACTATACATCTTCAGCTAATGTCCACTGGAGTCTATATACACTTTGAAGCATTCACTTTGACCTAAACACCACTCAAGTAGTCTACTGAGACTGAAAAACAAGATAATTGTGATAATTCTTCATTACTGTTACAAGTTTTTTGCACTTTGAGATCAAACCAGACACAAACCTCTGTTATTGGACCTTCATCATGCCTTATGGAAAATGTTAATGGTATTTGAAACATTCATTTTGAATAATTTAATTATAAACTTGAGGGATGGGTTTTGAAAATAATGTCAAGAAATTCTCAATCGATACTTGATGAAAATGAAAAATTCATTTTGCATTATGTTCATGGCATGTAGACAGAGGATTCTTTAAAGTTTTATGATTTTTCATCAGGTAGTTTTTTAGATTCAAATAAAAACCCTTTCAAAACCCTAGAACTAGGATTTATTCTTCTATAAAATCCCGAGAGGCTTCAAAATGGAATTTCTTGGTCATATGAATATGAAATTCATAATTTCTCATTCTTGGATTCCTATACAATCATAAAGAAGCTTTTCAACTGTTTACCTAGTCTTCAAACATCTGATTTTTCCTCCGAAAACTAAGAAAGCCAGTGCCTATCTTGATAAAAACAATGATAGAGCTATTTTAGCTAGATGGAATCTGCTTTGAGTTTGGTTTGGTGGATGTCATGATTTAGGGAAAGCATTTGGGATTCCACACCTTTATTTGAACCTCAACTTCTCTTTAAAAACCAATGCTTCAACTTGAGTTTTGCATACTGCCCTGTCACAGAGAAGCACTAACCATGTTTTGGGCCATATTGAGCTTTATAGGCCTCACTTCTATCCTATTCCAAATGATTTGGGAGAAAAGAAACATGATGAAAATAACATTTTACTCTCTTTCATACCCTGAGAATATGTATAAGGAGGTAAGAACCACATTTTTATTCTCAATCTCATACCTCATGTCTTAAGCTTACAAGGTAGTGTAGGGGCAAAGAAGAAATGTGACATTTTGTATTATGTTGGGGTAATTTTGAGCCTTGATCAAACACTTTGATTTTGCAAAAGAGGACCATTACCTTTTTAACCTCAACATTTTTTCTAAACAACACCTTCAGGACTATACTTTTATATAGAAAATTCACTTATACACACTATGAGGACTTTATACTGAACTTAGCCATCATGAAGATCATGTATTAAACCCCTTAAAGATGATAATTATAGCAGTGCAATAGTTTTGGATGCACGAAAGGTAGGATAAAAGGAAAACATGAAATTAGGGAAGATAGCGTGTGAAGGCTCTTGCCTGGGCTAAACACATTTGAGACTTACATACTGAGGTACTAGACAAAATTGGAAGATGAATATTTGAAGTGGTGGCCAAGAAATATTCTGAAGATAAGATTGAGCATGAAGACTTGTAGTTAAAAAAAGTATATGTTTAGAAGGATATCATGCAATAATAAGATAAAGCATCATGCAGAGTTTGGGATAATAATAGGGTTAGATCTAGAGTTTAAAATAAAAGATAATCTATTATTATGCAAGGCTTGCATACTTCAATAGTTTCCTTGTAGTGTATGCATGGCTATTTTTGGAATGCGGGATATTTTGAAAGTGCATGGGTAGTGAAGGGAAATTCTCCACTCCCTATATATATCTTATAAATCACACTGTTAGAGAGACTGTGATTTATTTTGTAAGGTTATGTTGCTGATGGGTTTATGCACATGATCTTATGATGTATTAAACTATTGTAATGCATGGCGGGTTAATATAATGGATCTCTGTGGTTTGTTACTTATTATTAATGTCTCTGTAACTAGTTCTTTCTTGGTAAATCTGATATTGATTCTTGTTTAGTTCACCTTGCATATGGTTGCGATATGTTTACTTCATACTTTGCACTAGTTTATATATTATGGTTATGGAATGTATCTTCATGCATGTTAGCTCCTTGACAAAGTTGGAAATAAAAGAGGGAACTGAAATATTAGCATGGTTCGAGTGAGCGTTCAACCTTCTACTAGATGAGGTACCAACATGCTTAGGGTGTTGGTAAGGAAAGTGACTAAATTTTGGTTCTATTGTCGGGACCTATTTTCAAGAAATTGCAAGGATGTTTCATGATGAAAACGTATCAGTTGACTTTAGTTAACATTGAGACTTAGTTTGAGGACTTAAGAAGAAGAATTTTCTCATAGGTATAATATTGGACCTGATTTCGATGTTTGTGTATAGGTTGAATAATTTTTTTATCATGAACTCTATGAGATGTGATTTTCATGTTTTCCTATAGAGTTCTATGAGTGGCTATTAGTATACGCATCGAAGTGGAATTGGAGGTATAGAACAATTTTCTGGACACTGGAAGATTATTAGACACTGTATGATGTCGATTTGACTTGGACACATGTTGTAGATCATTGGTGGAGTGGTGTTTTGCATAGTTACACATTAGAGTACATTGTTTGTACTTATTTATGTCAAGAGGTTGTTGAGTTTCAGTTCTTGTGTGAACCTAGAGGATATTATTTGTGTGTTATCCCTTTAGCAATTAAGATCTTATTGACGACTCTGGATTTGGAAGAATGGCCTATGGCTAGCTAAACACCACCACGCACAGGGGAAGGAGAGGGTGTGGTGAAATATGTTGGACCTTGCGAGAGAAAGGTAGAGAGAATAAAGGTATCCTAGGAATAATGAGGCGTGGGAGAGAGAACTGGAGAATAATTGTGATATTGAGGAGCCTGTGCAGTTGTAGAGGATGATGTATTGTGAAGGATTTGAAGCTCACGTAGAAGATTGCGAGCCAGAGCATCAGGGTCTCCCCCACATAGGAAAATGTGGTAGAGAATCCCCTCTGGCTTTAAATGAGATCACATTTGGTGAAGAAATATTAAGGACCGTGGGTGTGCATTTGATCCCACCTAGTGACCTATCCCTTGCATTCAGGTGTTCCAGTTCCTAAATAAGTTATTGAGAAACATGCTAATGTTGGTGATAAAGTAACAACAGGTAGATTTAATTTTCCATTGAATACAAAAGTGTAATAGAAAACATCACAAGTGACAACATATTTCATGTTTTGAGGACCAGATGGTGGTATATTTTCTAGCGCATCATCATGATAGAGTGTGGGCGCATGGGGCATTGATAATACATCTGGAAGTAGCATAACTTCACAAAATATGGGAGTTCAATTTAGTACAATAGTTGTAACACATAGTAGCTCATCCTCTAGTATGGTTCCCGCTACATGAGGTGGATCAAGAGGATCAAGAGGTTCAGGATCTAATGGATCTTCTAGTTCTAGAGGTGGAGGGAATACTAGAGGTAATACAGGTTCTGGATCTGGTGGGCATGGTTCACACCAGCGACAACAATTCTTTTATGCTATGTCTCTTCATCTTCCAAAGTACATAGGTATTGAAGATGTAGCTGAGAACGTGCACATGTGCTAGATAATATGGCGTGCTAAGGGAATCACAGCTCTAAAGTGTAAGGCAAGTCAGTTTTCTACTACTTTGTAAGGGAACACACATAGTTGGTATAAGAATTATACTCCAAACTAGAATGTTGTAGATTACAACGTGCTACATGACACTTTCTTAGATAAGTTTCATATAGCTGAGTTTGAACAGAAAATCATTAGTTCCCTAAAGGAGATTAAGTAGGGCATGGTTGAGAGCATAAGGGAGTATGATGCATGCTTTAAAACTTTGCTATCAATTTTTTCTTATGATATTCACCCTAGAAAGCATGCACAAGGGTTTCTTGGTAGTTTGATCACACCTTTTAGAAGGGAAATTTCTCATAAGATGTTTACATATATCCATGAGAATTTGGAGGTAGGTTTGCACGTTGAGGCAATTAGGAGCATAGAAACTTGAGTTAGCCCATTCTTGGAGGCACATATTGCATCTATAGCGAAGAAGTTAGAAAAAATATCAGCCAATTCGGCTCATGAGACGTGCAGTGGGATATGGTGTACATATTGTGAGGTGGAAGGACATACTAAGGATAACTGCCTTCATAAATCGGTGTGCACCATGTTGCTGGATTGTGAGATATCTCACTTAGATCATTATTCGAGTAGATGTTTATTGTTGCAGTGTATCATTTAGAAGAATGTATCATGTTACTGTAAGATTTTTAAATCCCACACTCATGATATGAAGAATTATAGACTGATAGATAAGATTCATGAAGTTATTGACATCATTAGACTAGTGTTATGAATAATTCAAAAGATCAAGAAGGACAACATCATCAAGGGCACTCCGATGGAGGTGGTAGAGGTAGAGGTTACAATGGAGGATATAAAGGTCGTGGTCGCGGTGGTGGAAGAGATGATTTCCCATAACAAAATTGTTTTACATATGGATCCCTGATCATTATAAGTGTGAATGCCCTCAGAACATATTCTTCTCATGGTGCGAGAAGTAACATGAGTTTGAAGAATTTCCTAAGTTATATGATCACATAAGTAAGAACTATAAGAAGAATGATAAGGGCATGGGGATGATTAAAGTGTGGTACACCATAGAAGATTAGTGGATGCCTAAGATTGTGCCTGATCCTGAGATGCTACCCGTGTTAGTAACTATATGTGCTAAGGTTGTGCACGCTTAAGATATCCCGAAGTAGAATCTTGTTATTACGAAGCAAGTAGTGATAAATGTGAAGTATCCAGATCATGCCCATCAAAAAGAGGTATACTAAGATACTATGGAGGTTATTACAAACTTACAAGGTGAAATCCAATGCTTGAAGGAGAAGTCATGGAAGATGGAGTAGGAAAATGTAGTTGAATTCCTCATAAATATGTTGATGACTTGAAGAAGGTTTGTAAGATGTTGCGATAGGAAAATATCATTTCTTTGTTAGGGAAATGTTTGAGGGATAATATACAACGTGTTGGATCTAAGTGCGAGAGACAAGTATTGTATGTGAACTTACCTCCTCATAGTCTTGAGTATGATAAAGAGATTACTTTGAATGCAGTTGTTTATGGATTGTTGTTGAGTAACATACTAATTGATACAGGTTAAAAAGTAAATGTACTCATATTGGATGCATGGAATCAAATGGGGATACCACCATTACTACCCTCTTCGAATGTGTTGTATATGGCGAAACAGAATAGAGCCACACCCATTGGAGTATTGAAGGATGCCACTATTACTATACAAGGGGCCAAGTTTACTAGATACTTTGAGGTCTTGGAACTTGCAGAAGTAGATAGTTTTCTAGAATTTCTTGGGCACCCTTGGTGTTACATGAATAATGTTGATCTACACTTTAATAAAGTTTATATCATTTTTGAGAACAAGGAAGAGCACATGATTATTCCTTTGATGGATGGAAGCCTGCACCTTATGCAGAACCCCTGAGTGAAGAGGATTTGAATAGAATCTACGCAAGTATACTTAGGGATCCTAAAGGGCTTGAACCATCCAAGGAGGGTGTTATTCAATGGTATGATGCTCATTCTATGAGTGATACAACCAATATTTCCTATGAAAACTGGGTGCATGGAATGTATGATATGGTCAAGCGATATATTAAGAACACAGTTACTCGCGTAATCAGGTCGCGCATGGTTAGGCGCTTGGGTCATGACCATGTACCCTAGTACACTGATGAAGGAAATACTGACGTATTTTTGTGCACCATGAAATCCCAGTGGAAGGATGAGGGTGATAGAAGAAATATGTTGGTTTATACCCTACACGTGACAATAATGCATTAGTATACTACATAGATAGATAACCTTTTGGAGTGGCAAGAGGTAAGAATCACCTTCTCTATTAGGTTTATTAGGAATAATGAACCTTCACAAATATGCAAATTACATGGGAATGATTTTTCCTCGCACCACATTCAAAAGTGTGAGAGAATCTGGATAGAGGGGAAAGAGGCCTTGCCACCATCACTTTGGGTACATAATTTCTACGCCACCTTAATTGGTTGTGCGCGCGCATGGTATGTTCATGCAGAGTTAACAAGAGCAACAGTTAATTGACATGAGATAACCTCAGGTATGATTCAGACCTTTGACTACTTTTCTACAAAACCTCTGATGAATGAAGCATTACATATTATAAAGTTCCTTATGATGGGGGATAGTGCAAAAGCTAAAGAGCTCATGTTAGATATGTTTGGGGAGTTATATCTGGAGTTGTACTTTAAAGAAGATGAGATAGATGAGGAGCACCTTGGGTACACCTTCTTGGAAAAGGAAAAGGGAAGTTGGTTTATATGATCGATGATGAAGAAGTAGAGAATATGGATGTTGATCAAATTGTAGGTATGCGCGAGGTCTTGGATAGTGCTGATGAGAAGGCGCGCACTTATCATGAGCCTATAAAAATGAAGAAGGTAAAAATTGGGATAGATACAGAAACTAAGGAAGCCATTATTGGTGACTACTGGTCTAAACAAGAGGTGGAAAATATTATTAAGTTACTGCATGAATTCTAGGACTTATTCCCATGAGGCTATCATGATTTGAAGGGATTACATCACTCTTTGGGTGAGATGAGGATAAAGTTAAAGGAAGGGACACACCCGGTTAGGAAGAGGTCTTACAGGATGAATCCTAATTTGTGCGTCAAAGTCAAGGAAGATATTGATAAGATGTCGAAATCAGAAATCATTGAGCCCATTAAGGAGTCACAACGGGTTATCCCTATGGTAATAAACATAAAGAAATATGGTAGGATAAGGATCTTTGTAGTCTACAAAGAGTTAAATGTTTCATGCATTATAGATCCTTTTCCCACATATTTTACTGAGGAGATCTTGGAAGGCATTTGAAGGTGTGAGATTTAATCTTTCACTGATGGATTCTCTGGTTATCATCAGGTGTGAATTGTTAAGGAAGATTAAGAAAAGATAACTTTCACCACTGAGTGGGGAATTTTTTCATATACAATTATGCCCTTTGGGTTGAAGAATGCACCTGTAGTCTTTTCACGCATTATGGTACACACATTTGAGGACTTTATACACATGTTTTTATATGTTTATTTAGATGATTGGACTGTGTAGGGGATGGTAAAATATCACTGTGATAACTTGAAACTTATGTTTGAGAGGTGACAACAACTAAGCATATCCTTAAACATTAATAAGTGTATCTTTGTGACACCCTTTGGGAATTTTTTGGGACATATATGCAAGGAAGGTTTGTTGGTAGATCCTGCTAAGGTTCTTGTTCTCTTGGGTCTGGAGGATCCTACCAATCAAAGTGAGGTGTGCAGGTTCTTAGGACACACAAGTTACTATAGGAAGTTTATTAAAGGAAATTCTAAAATTGTTGCACCCTTGGAAGAATTTTTGAAAAGTAAATGAAAGTTCCATTAGGATGAGGTGTAACAAATAAAATTTGAGACATCGAAGGAAATACTTACTTCTATGCCTACTATGTGATTTCATTCTTGGGACAAACCATTTCATTTACATGTTGATGTCTCTGGCATGGCCATTGGCGCAGTATTAGCACAACTTGGTGATGGGATTGTTGATCATCTTATCTGTTTCATGAGCAAGAAGTTGACCCCAGCTAAGCAGAATTACATAACTATAGAGTACGAAGAATTGTCCATGATTTACACGCTGCACAAGTTTAGAAAATAATTTTTGGTAAGCCCTTTTATATTTTATAGATACCATATGGCACTTAATTATTTGGTTAATAAGATTGTTTTGCAGAGGCATATATGTCAGTGGATTCTCTTGTTCCAGGAATTTGACTTTACCATGGTGGTAAATCAAGGCAAGAGTGATTCCGGACCGGATCATTTTTCAAGGACTAACTTAGGTGAGGATGCACAAAGCATTTTGGACATAATGTCGGATTTACAGTTGTTTAGATTGAACTAAACGCCATTTGATTTATAAGATATTGTTATGTTTTTGTGTATTGGTATGGCACCTGAAGGGATGAATGTCTTAGAGAAGAAACAAATTGCCATATGCGTTATACCTTATATGTTGATCAGTGGAGGTTTATATAAGTTAGGCCATGATGATATTTTGCATCATGTGTACTTGAACATGAGCATGAGGCTATAATGGAGGAATCCCATGGTGGAATTTTAAGAGGAAATTATAGGAAATGCTACTACGCACAATATTTTTCTGGTTAGCCTTTGGTGGGAAACATTATATAAGGATTGATAAGAATTTGTTAGGGCATGTGATCATTGTTAGCTCATTGGGAAGTCATGGTAAAGAGATGAAATTCCATTGAGACCAATATTGCAGGTAGAACCTTTTGAGAAATGCTCAATTGAATTTGTGGGTCCTATTTCCCCATCTACACGTAGGAATGGTTCACGGCTATATTACTACATTTACATATTATCTAACTAGGTGGGAAGTAATGCCTACGAAGGATTTCTAGGTAGGTACAATAACAAGGTTGTTATGGGAGAAAATTATCAGAAGATATGGATGTCCATTGAGCTTGATGAGTGATAAGGGAACACACTATTTGAATGACACTATCAGAATATTATTGGCATAAGTTATGATGACGCATCATATGACAACACCCTATCACCTACAGGTCAATGGAACTGCTAAGGATTTTAACAAGATATTGGGACATACATTTAAAAATATTTGTGATGTTGGAAGGAAATATCTGGATGATAAAGTCTCTGATGTACTTTGGGCATACATGACAACTTACAAAAGATTAAACAAAGCCATGCCCTTTCATTTGGTGTTTGGAGTAGAGACTGTTCTACCGGTGGAATTTATGCTACCCTCCCTACATATTGTGTATGTAGGAGGATTGGATTATGAACATGCACTTGAAGAGCATATAGATAAACTAATGCATTTGGATGAGAGGCGTGTCATTGCACATTGTATCCAGAAGACAAAGCCAGGTAGAAGGCATGGTTCTACTTTATGACTCCATGTTTACGCACCACCCTAGGAAATTAAAGGTGCATTGGTTGGGATGGTATATGGTGACATATACACTTGATTCATGTGTTTGTCAGTTCCAGGCATTGGATGGAACATGGTTTCCCAGGTACTTCAATGGGAGTAGGATAAATCCCTTCTATAAATAATTCTTCTTGGTGTTTGTAATAACACAATGTTTCCAGTTAGATTAGATTTCCTTTAAATGCATTTTCTTTATCTATGTTTCCTTTCATTGTTGCTATGATTTTTCAATTTAGTTCATTTTTTGTTCTAATAAGAGCACTTGCGCGCCAATCTTTGATTACTATCTAAGTGATTTCATACGCAAAGGACCATGCATACTTTTAGTGTGGGGTGGATCAAAGTACAGATATGAGAATTGTTGATGCCCTCTTGATATAAGTTGGTTTGATTGAAGGATTCTTCTAGAAGTTAACACAGAAGAGAAAAAATATGTTATAAGTATCGTGCATAAGTTATTCTAAAGAAATTGAGTTGATTAAAAACCACGCAGGGAAAATGATCGTGCAGTGTAACATGAGGTAGGCAATGACATGGGAAATTACTTGGGATATGGCACAAAGGTTTTGTACTTTGGCACATGGACGTACGCGGAGGAATTTTTTGGCTAAGGAATAGTATAACATGATAGAAGGTTACGAATGTAGCACACCGAAGTGGAGTCGCAAAAGTTGTCAAAAATGGAAAGAGTATTTTAGTGAAAAATTAACATAAAAAGTGTGGGTCAAAGGGACAGGAGGGTCATGGAAAAATTATATAAGTAGGGTTTGAGGGTAGTCATTTGGATACCTTGCCTTTGAAGAAAACTTGTGCTTTTGAGCGAGTCAAGTGCGACAAAGCTTTAAAGCAACGTAGAGATCATACAAACCAAAGGTGCATGAAGACTGTGTGAATCCTTGCATAAGGGTGAGTTGGAGTCAAAAGTAGAGTATAGAGGAGGGTTGCATGCATTTGAAGTAGTCAAGATTTGCAGAGCTCGTGTAGGAAGAAATTTGGTATTCCAGAACACCTAGGGCACACAATTATAGTAAAATGGCACCAAAGGCATGAAATTTGAGAACAAAGAGACCCAAGATTGTGGAAAAAGAACCCCTTCAGGAAATATACTCAAAGATGTAGTATCCCCTGGTGTGCTAAGGGTAGAAATTTGGAAATCAAAGCTCACTCGATGCAAAATCAGTGAGTACAATCACCACACAGACAAGAACGAGAAAAAAATGAGGGAAAATTTGGAGAATTTCCTCCTTGGAATAGATTAGGCCAAAAAATTATTAGTTTATGACTCCGTGAAATGGTAGTTGGAGAAGACAAGCATATTGTAGTTGTGGGAGCTTATTTTCTTCTCCAAACCTGCACACCTCTTCCAGTGGTTGACATCACGGGGTTCATGAAGATTTCTTTTACTTCGTGGGAAGAAGAATGTGACTAACCACTCAATTGATTGAGCATGTCACATGTCTACAAAGTATAGGAGAAGACATGGCCTTTGACTTGTGTGTTACAGAAAAAATTAAATAACTTGTTGCAAAATTGAGTTATGAGAAGGATGGTAGGGTATAGAGCATCATTGATTTGAATGATCCAGCACTTAGGGTTGCCTCATGGCAAGTGAACTATAAATTCGGTGCTTTTGAGTGTTAGATGGACATAATTAAGAATTTTTTTTTACGTGGCATACAAAATTTCAAAAACAGAACACTACAACCTGGCACAGTTCATCACAAATGGAATTATTGAAGAGGACAAGTTACAGAATGAAGAAGGAGACAAAATCACATGGGAATCAATTTTTCTACTGATCGTATTTTGGGAAATTAGGGTACCAGAGGATAGCATGTGGTTTTACCCACCAGTAAACCCATCCCCTATCGTGTAGTTTGTAGGGTATACTTGTGACGACACCATCACAAGAATGTACAAGGACCAGATCAATAAGTGGTATGATGGACTATGTGAGGCATTTGAGAATGAATGGTGCATTCCATGCAGGTTTCCCAAAATGGTCAGGGAACAGGTCAAGTTTGCAGTAATGTAACATTTTATCCATGCTCAGTTTAGAATGGCTAAAGGTGAGATGGTTTTGTGCTGTAGACATCAAAAAACACGTCACATTTCATCATTCTCCTCCAAAATGACCAAAACAACCACATTCTACACAGGTGATTTATTTAACCCTAATTTAATCACCCGCCACCCCTTTCACACACCATAACGACTCTCACTCACACACACAAGGATTTTATTAAAATAAATTAATTAAATTGGCCCCTTTACCCACTCACCAGGCCACCTCACCTTGCCACTAGACTAGCCACCTCACCCAACCACATCACCCTTCCACTACCCCACTTGCCCCTCCACCTTACCATTCCACTTCCTCACCTTGCCCATACCTAGCCCATACCCTTCTAAAATCCCTAATAGTGGCCACCCTACTCACAAGACCCATTATTGTCTCATTCCTCATTCTAGGGTGGATGGCACGTGTGCCTCGCCACTCAAAAATCAATTGGGGAAGGCATATTCCACACTTTTGAAAAAAAAATCCCCTCGACATAACCGATGTCGGTCACAGTTTGACCGATGTCGGTTAGATAGGACCGACGATGGTCGCCTATAAATACACAACCCGAGCTCTTCTCAAGGGGATGGTTGGCATTTCAGTTGTGGGCATTTTGATTGTTGACTGGAAATCCTCACTCCAATGGCAAACGAAACTCCAAGCTGAAAAACTAGAAGTGGAAGAATTCACAAGGAAATTTTGTGAGATAAACCACTGAAGAGTTGAAGCCAATAAGAAGCTTAAGTAGAAGCTCTCCAACCACACCCAGCCTTCACCAACACTCACCATCTTTCTTCATCAGCCTCTCAGGGTTCTGCATGCTAATTGGACTCCAAGGAAGTAAATCACTCCATCCCTCACTTGTGTCTTTGTGCTTGTTTCTCTATTTTCCTCTCTTGAGAGCCAACCTCTCTCCTGCTCCCTAAATCCCCTCTTAAAAAAATGGATTGACAACCTACTAGGAAATCCCACCATCACCTATAGTATCGTTCCTTTCTGGTGCCTAAATCCCCTCTTAAAATCCTTCCTACTAAACCCACATCCCTTTACAGGACCTTCTGACCCTATTTCGTTCCTTACTAGCTTTCTGTCCAAACACAGAAAGCATAAAATCTCCATTTTCACACTCTAGCTAGATCACATTGACTGTCATTATTTCCCTATAACCATGGTTCGGTTGCATCCTGACTGACATCAGTTATCTTATTGTTTCTCAGTATCTCCACAAAACACCAAAACACCCATCCTAAACCTACCCCTCTATCTGTACCTCACCAACACACTTCCAACTCTCTGTTTTGAGAAAGAGTAGAACCCAAACATTCCTACCTGTTCATCATCTGACCGACCTGTCACTTCGATTGGGATTAAACTCAGTTACATTTCATCCTTGTATGATGCATCGGTCTCACATTAAAATGAGGGCAACCAATATACGCCTAACTTGCCCCAATACCCAAACCAACCCTCTGACACAAAGACCTCGTAGAAAAGCACTATACCTGCTCTCTCTCTCTCTCTCTTCACCAATCAACACAAAATTGAACCTTACAAATCTTGTTAATCAACATTTTACTTAAAAGTGTTCATATGAGATCACTACGATCATGGATTAACTAGTGGGCACCCAGCTGGTTGTTATGTTTCATTACACTAGAGGACGGCCCGCACATGCCATAATTTGTTTAAAATACTCTCCTATTAGATCAGCTTCTTCTAGGAAGCCTTCCTCACCAAAAACTCTACTTTAAATTCATGAGTCAGTCTTCTAAATAGCATAAGCTCAACACATTAAAATCACTGTAAGATAACATCTCTTTTAGGTTTGATTGATTCATTTTGAGGTGTGAGGATACGTTTCACCATTTTTCTTTTCTTTTCCCTTTCACACTCCGCCATCAAGTTGGAGTATCACTGACTTCCTCTGAGTGTAGACAGGAATTCATTGCATCATCTCCAGACTTCTGGGTTGATCATTCATCTGATCTCAATCCACAACAATCCATTTTTCTACATTTTTAAAATTTTCACAGTAACTGGCATCGTTCTATCCACTCTAGTTTCCCTCTTCCGACCATCAGTTTTTTTTAACCGCCATCAGTTATTTGTTCTTTTGGTTAACTTGACCCAAAGGAAACCTATTTCATCTTCTTTAACTATTTAGAGTTTCTATGAGTCTCTGTACTCTCTGTGCACTCTAATAAACAATCATCATACAACTTATCCTATCTGACATTCATCAGTTTTCACCTCGTTTGGTAAAACTGTTCTTTTCTCATAGTAACCAACATTGGTTATCCCTAAACTGGCATCGGTCATCCTTAACCAGTGTCAGTTACCCTATGCTAATTCTCAACTGATACATTGACCAAATCCACCTACAAATACCTATTTTTCTCATTCTTATTGCTTTTTGTGTCATCTGCAGGATACAACTTCACCTGATATACATCCATTCACATGGTGTTGACGTCATAACCAAGCCAATGCTCTTGTGTTTCACGCTAGCCTTCAACCTCTTCCACCTAGTCCATCACCTCCTTATGTGTCATCACCTATGGACCCCAATCTACCTGCTGTCGTTAGTATGGGTGACGCAGACTTCATGAGGTTTCTTGACCAAAATCCTACTGCCTTGCAACACTATCTAGCCCATTCATCCACTCATGACTCCTTCAGGCCAACTTATATATGACATGCCTGTATCCATCTCTCCTACCCTTGCACCTACTTCCGTTTCAGCTACTACTAGCTCAGCTCTCCCCGCTTCTACCTTACCACCGGTGGTGTCACAGCTCGACCCTACCGCGATGATATCTGCCCCCTATATGACATTTACCACACCCTTGATGTCCTTACCCCCTATGGAATCTACCATGCCTACCGCCATGGCCATCATTCCAAGTGGGCCCATGTCTTCCACTACCCACCCCATCCATCTCAACCACCACTAGTATCGAGAACTACACCCCCTTCAGAATCTGGTTCTCTCTATTCCCCAATCACTTCCTCTTGTTGCCACTAGGGTGGTCACCCCTACCCCTCCTGTATACACCCATTTCCAACCACCGCCAGTGGCCTCTACCTCTTACTCAACCTATTACCCTTCCTACATCCATCTCCTCTCATATCCCTCCACAATTTTCATACGCAGCTCCTTCACACACCATGATGCCTTCTACGTCATACTCTTCCTACCTTCCTCCCCATCCTTTGGGAAGTCAACCTCCACCACAACCTACTCCAGGATCTCATCAAGATGATGATGGACAAGATGCAAACATTAGAAGCATCTCTTTCCGGCTCGCGTACATCTCTGACCTACGAGGAGATTTGTAACAAACCTATTCACTTCTCCGTTCCAATCTGTCCATACCCCCCACACTGGGAAATGCCAAAATTCAACTGATTCAACAGCAAAGAAGAACCACAACAACATTTGAGGTCTTTTAGGCACATGTGCTATCTCATTGCTGCACGATGATGCTTTGCTCTTGCGAACATTCCCTATGTCCCTTAGTGGAACCGCCCTAGATTGGTATAGTGCCCTACCTAAGCACTCCATTTTCTCCTTCAACCAGGTGGCCCAAGCCTTTTTGGACCATTTCTCCATCAACGTGGTCAAGAAATTCACCATGACTGACTTGTACACTACGCGTCAGTATGAGGACGAGTCGATCATAGACTTTGTTGCTTGCTGGTGTAGCCTGATCAATCAACTGATGTTCCCCTTACCACAGACCGAACTGATAGAGCTATTTACATGGGCTTGTGCTAGACACATCTCGTCTACCTTAAAATCCAAACATTTCATACATTTGACGAGGCGTTCACCATGGCCCAGAAGCTCGAAATCTGAGCCATCGAGGAGAAAAGGATTCAATTGTGCAACAAGGGTGCTCATTTTAAACTGCACGAGCCCATTCCCAGTTCTAAAACACCACCAACCATTCCTCTCAATCCTTCTAAAGCCAAAGGATCCACCCATGTGGTGGTCCTAAAATCAGGTCCATCTCACCCATCCAACCTGCCAAAACCTTCACCTAACCTCTCTCCTGTTCAAACATTCTTATTCAAACATGAACAACGAAAATACACCCCCATTGCTGAACCATACCCCACTATTCTGGAAAAACTCCTAAAAGTAGGGGCTATCACCCTTCGGACTATCAAACCACACACTGGTTTTGATCCTGCCCATCTAATGCCCGCATGGTATAAGGAGAACAATTTCTGTGATTACCATCGTACGTGAGGACACAATACCAACAACTATATCACATTCAAAACCATTATCCAAGAAATGTTAGATAGAGGAGATATCGTTCTGGATAACCCCAATGCGCCCACAAACCAAAACCTCCATATCTTCCAAAAGCCATTTCCTAATCATACACCCCCACCCAACACAATGATTCTTCTGTCGATAGTGACAATACCCGAGAAGTTCATGTTGTCTTTGATACCTTACCTATTCCACTTGCACCATACCCCTAGCAGCACCTATTGAAGAACTTCTCGAACAACCTCCTTTACCCTCACCAGATACCTTCACCCTCTTCCTCACTACTAGTAGAAGATAACCTAGGGCAAACCAATTCATCTTCCTCGAACACTATATCTACCATGCTTGACCATGTCATTGACCCCCTACCCTTATACTCAACGAATCTCCATCAACACCTGCCTCTATACCCACCAAGGAGTCGGTGGTGCCTCCCCTTCCTCCCAGGAAGACCTTACCTCATCTACCTTACCCACACCTCAACACAAAGAAGATCCCTCTATGATTGCAACTGATTCTCTATCCATCCCCTACAACACCAATTGATGTCTTCTTGTCTCTTTTACCCATAGAGTCAGATGTAGAGGGCTTCCCTATTTCACGGATATCAATTCCATTCACAGGGATCACCACCAAATCAACCCTCATCCCTTTCTCCTCTTCATCACCCCATTCGAATGGACTTCCTAGAGTATGTTGACCATTCGCTACTTCGGGAACGTATCTTCAAATCCCTATCTCAACACAGATGCAAATGTCACCTACCGACTCACCCACTATTTACCCTAGAATGGTGGAAACATCTATACCTACCCTACCCAAAGAGGTGACCACAATGCCTCCCATATCACCTTCGACCATACATATACCCCCATCATCTGCATCCTTTGCATCCTCACCTCCCAATCCTTCACCAATCTCTACAATCTCTCGTATCTTTGGGGTCCAACCAACACCAAGCCTTACCCATCCTTCAATCAAGATTGATTTGACTACTCACTCTCACCCTCTCACCAAAACTACACCCCTACCTAAGCAGAAGGACCAACCATCCCTGAATGTCTGATACTAGCATCGCCCACTACCTACTTATCCCCTTCGCCACTACCATCCATCTTAGGTCCTCATCCATCGAACTTAATGAAAAAATCAAATACACATAGTATAACCAAAAGTCGACAACCTCCCCTATTACCACAACCTCCCCTTCTACCCAATCCCACAAAATTTCCCTCACCTACTCGTCAACACTGACTTCTGCTATTTTCTCCCACCCTACCTCCACAGTATCACCACTCTCACCTTGGGTAACTTGTCCTCTCCCGCCTTTGACATGACCCTCTTCATCACACCCTACTTCCATGCATTGCTAACCACCCCACCTCCTAAAACGATAGTTAAACCCAAAACTGGGTCACCCATCGCACCCTTACCTAACAAGGTGCAACCCAAACCTCAACCTAAGCCTAAATGCACCCAAACTACCCAGACAACACCCCTACCATGACAACTGGAACCCGCTCCTAAATCAACACTGAGCTCTTCACCCAAATCCCACCCATTTTACATTGCGACCTGATGGCAGGATCTTATGCTAATATCTTGGCCAACCTACGACCTCCTCCCACATCACCTTACCACCAATTCAACCTTATGACCCACTCAAACCTAAACCAAAATGGTTTGATGATTCCCAGATTTGTGCTTACCATCATGCACCAGGACACAATGTGGAAGATTTCCAAGCCCTAAAAGCACTCCTCCTACAAACCTTCACCCAAGGATGATCTTTTAGACAAAGATCTTAGTCCCCTACAACTGTAATCACCCCTTCTCTGCCACTACCTGTTCAACCATCTTCACCCCAAGCACCATACCCCTCTTATCCACCACCAATATTTGAAATCAACATGGTTCGAATTGCCACTCGAGCTCAACGTGATAAGGGAAAAGCCAAGGAAGACGAACCTTCTACCTCAAACATACCTCACATCGCACCCACACCCGCACCAAAAATCACTATCCTGAGGGCCTGCCTTCCCCATCTCCAATGGGAGAGCCCACGCACCATGATCAAACAACTCCACCAATCTCCTCTCAAAATGTCCTTATATGACCTCATATAGACCTCTAAATCTCATCGTCAAGCTCTTATCGAGGTTCTACAATCTATAGAGGTCCCACCTAATGACCTCCACACCAGTCACCTCTATCATCACACCTCATCATGTGGCCTCCCTTATTTCTTCACCTCCCACCTCGGTGCCTGTTGCCTCATCTCAGGTAGCTACCCTCAGTTTCTCTGATGACAGAGATTGCACCTCACTAGACAGATGACCCTGACCCCCGCCTTATTCATTTCTACCTATGTCGACAATATATGTGTCCAACATATTATGATCGAATGGGGGAGCTAGCATTAACATCATATCCTCTCATGCATTTAACCAAATGTGCATTCCAACCAATTACATGCATAACAATCCAGTTACGTTGTGTTCCTTCAATGACGCCATGACCACTACCCTGGGGATGGTTGTCTTGCACATTCGTGTTGGTCCTCATAGCATCCCTGAACTCTTCTACATCCTGGAAGGGGAGTTCCAATATAACATGTTACTTGGCCGACCCTGGATCCGTGCCATGGGATGTGTCCCATCCACTCTACATTGTTGTCTCAAATTTGAACATGAGGGACATAACTACACCATTCAAGCTGACCCTTCCCCATTTAAAACATGTAACATGTTATACCGACCCAATGATGTCCTCATACCTATCACCACACCCACCTCCACTATCACTTCTCCTTCGACCCCTACCTCACCTGTTATCACCGCTGTAACAATTCCTAGAGAACCATCCACTGCTCCTATACCCGCTCCCTCCTCATCTCAAACCCCTTTGGAGACATCCATCCTTGCCACCCACATTCTGGATACTAATCCACTCGAGGGTGTTTTTCAATGCCTCACATTGGGGGAGTACCATCTCTACAACATCAATACCTTCCTTACTCCACAGGAGTATGGAAACCTTCACCAACACCCCCATTATGACCACCGCATTGGTGAAGTTCTCACCTATGGACCCCCACACCTTCATACCAATTTGACCTATGGAGGCATCAAACACTCCTACCCACATGCCTGAACCACCAACCCAAACCTTACCATTTACCGCAACCCTTCCCTCATTGACCAACCGGTAGCTTTGCGCATACCTTTCTTCATCGATGTGCTTGGAAGGGTTTTGGCTTTGGTCTTTACAGAACAAGGTCGGTCACACTGTCATCCCTTGCACCACCCACAAACACAAAGACTGCAGTGGGGTGGGATTTTTTGAGCCTTCTCTTAAACAATCCCATGTCGACCTCATCATGGAGGCACCCTAGCCTCACAGCCCTTCACCTAGCCCACCAACATCACTTGTGGAGTCTATAGATCTAGAATCTATTCCTCCTACCTTTTTTCCATAAACACCATTTCCTTGGGACCTCTCACCATTCAACAAGATGGTGAGGTTCCTACTTCTTTTCCCATCCTCTATCCTGATATGATCGATGACGATGCCCCTTCCATCAACGTTATCCAGTGTCACAATGACGACTCCATTCTCACCTATTTGGGTGCGGAAGACTCCTATCTCCACCGCACACTACCTTCTGAGACACAAAATATGTTGAACGAATCAACCATCGACATCAAAATCACACATGTCAGATGACCCCTGCATTCTAAAGATAGGCCAATCTTTGGACTCCACTGAGCAGGAAGCCTACACTTCTTTCCTTCGTGACCATAGCAACGCTTTTTCTTGGTCATATGCTGATATGCCTGGTATTGACCCCAACATCGTGGTCCACAATATCGTCACCCTACCTAATGCCAAACAGGTCAAATAGAAACTGTGCAAAATGCACCCACGCATTTCCCTTCTCATCAAAGAAGAGCTCCAATGCCTCCTTTTTTGTCTCCTTCATCTTACCTATCAACTACCCCCTAGTGGATCTCCAACATCATTCCCATCACCAAAGCAATGGGGGACTCTGCATATGCACCGAACTTCCATGACCTTAACCTGGCTTGTCCTAAAGATGAATTTCCTCTACCCAACATCAACCAATTGGTTGACCTCACCACTGGACATGAGATGCTATCTCTCATGGATGGGTTCTCGGGTTATAATCAAATATTACTCACACCTGAGGATCAACACAAAACCACCTTCATTACCCCTTGGGGGACCTTCTGCTATTGTCATGCCCTTTGGACTGAAGAACGCAGGTGCCACCTACCAACGAGCCATGACCTATATCTTCCATGACATTATGCATACCATCTTGGAGGATTATGTGGATGACCTTTTGGGAAAATCCAAAAGTCACGCACTGAACACTTACCCATCCTTAAAATCATCTTTGATCGCCTCATCCAATATTGTGTATGCCTTCAACCTAAGAAGTGTGTCTTCACTGTCCTCTCGGGTAAGCTCTTGGGATTCATTGTTTCCTTGCGAGGCATTGAAGTTGACCCTGCCAAAATCAAGGCCATTCTCGAGATGCCTCCACCCACTAACCTACATGCCAACTTCATAGCTTGCAAGGCAAACTACAATCTATCCATCACTTCATTTCTCAATTGTCAGACCACTGTGAACCTTTTCACCACCTCCTTAAAAAGGATATCACCTTTCATTGGAATGTGGACTGTCACAAAGCTTTTGAAGCCTTGAAAGCATACCTATTACAGCCACCCATGCTTACCCCACCTAAGGATGACCAACCATTCTACCTTTATATCTCTACCACCGACCATTCCTTGGGCGCCATGCTTGCTCATCGTGATGACCAACATAGGGAGCAAGTGGTTTATTACATTAGTTCATACACTTGTGGATTACGAGACTAGGTATACACACACAGAAAAGTTGTGCCTTGCTTTAGTCTTTGTGGCCACCAAACTTTGCCACTACCTACTCAACCACACTACCTTTGTCATAACCAACACCGACCCCTTGCATTACATGTATGCTAAACCATTCCAAAACCAATGCATTTCCCACTAGCTCATGCTACTCACTGATCTGGATATCACCTTTCTTCACCAAAAATCCATCAAAGGCCAAGCTATCACTAACCAACTAGCCGATGCCCCACTCTCTGAACACCAACCCAACAACTTCGAATTCCCTAATGAATCCATCACTACCCTTTCCCTTGACAAACCTACTGAGGAGCCTCCCCATTATCAAATGACCTTATTCTTTGATGGATCTAAGTGTCAATGTGGGGGTGGAGCCAGAATCATCCTCATTCCATATGACAGTGAACCCATACCCCTATCCTTCAAACTTGACTTTGAGTGTACCAACAACATAGCCAAATACGAAGCACTCGTATTAGGTCTCCAAACCACCTGAACCTTAGATGTTAAATCCATTAATATCTTTGGTGATTCTCAATTGGTAGTAAATTAGGTCAATGGACTATACCAATGTTGCAATGAGGAATTACAATGGTACAAACACCATGTAGACCTCTTGTTAACCACCTTCACCCACTATAACCTACAAACCATCCCATGCTCTACGAACAAGTTCAGAGATACCATGGCTTGTCTCACCTCACAAATACCCTCATCACCTACCAATTCACAAATATTTGTTGATGTACAAAGATTGCAATCACCTTCTTACCTCTCTCACACTGTCAACCTCATTGAGAAACCTACCATTGACCCATCAGACCTCTGGTACCAACAATAATCCGACTACCTTTCCCTTTCTATCCTTCCTCAAGATCTTACCCGCAATGGTCGACGAGATTTCCTCCAAAAGGTCTCCCGGTACGTCATCATGGGAGGTCTCCTCTATAAGTGCGGCTTCGACGGTATCCTTCTTCCTCGATGCCTCACTAGCTCCGAAATACCCTATACCATCAAAGAAATCCACGATGACATTTTTGGAGGTCACATCAGTGGCCTAGCTGTCGCTAAACGTATCCTTCACCTCGGCTATTACTGGCCCACTCTCAACTGTGATTATTGTGATTATGTCAAATGATGTGTGAAATGTCAACAACACTCAAACCTTCATCACACCCCAGGTCATGCCTTACAGGTCACACAAGACCTCTGGCCTTTTTCTCAATGGGGTCTTGACCTCATTGGTGAGATTAACCCTCATTCTTCCCAATGCCACCAATGGATCATCACCGCTATTGAATACTACACCAAATGGGTAGAATCCATTCCACTCATTTCTACAAAAGCGAGAAAATTTGTGAGTTCATCAACCATCACATTATTTGTTGCTTTGGTGTTCCTCACCACCTTATCACTGATAACGGCAAGCTAGTTCAAAAACAAAACCCTCTAGAAACTCTGTGATGCCTTTGGTATCCATCTTAGTTTTTCTTCACCCTACTACCCTCAAACCAATGGCCAAGCTGAATCAAAAAACAAAACCTTGAACAAAATCCTCATGAAAGTGGTAGATGATACTAGGAAGGATTGGCATACGCACATTCCTTTTTCCTTATGGGCTTACCACACTAGTATTCACACATTGACTGCTGCAAACACCTTTCTCTCTGGTCTACGGTACTGAGGTTTTCTTGCCTCTCAAAGTCCAGATCCCATCTCTCTGCATATCACTCAAAGACATGCTTACCAATGATGAATTTCACCAAGATCATTTGGCACAACTAGAGTTGTTAGATGAACACCATCTTCATGCTCTGGATCACCTCCAAATATACCAAAAATGCATCAAACATGCTTATGAAAAACACGTCCAACCCCGAACCTTTCAAGTCAAGTGACCTCGTCTTGAAGGAAAATCAACATGTCACGAAAGCTGAGAAACATCTATGGGGTAAATTTTCTCCTAATTGGCTTGGACCCTATATCGTTACCCATACCTATGGATCAGGTGCTTATCATTTATCTTCACTCGATGGTAAACCTAAACCTGAGCCCCTCAACATCTTGCATCTTCGACCTTTCTATTGTTGAACCAAGTGCTCTATCACCTGTTGACTATTACCAACTCATCCCATGAGCACCCACTCTCTTTTATCACCACCTCACATACCAATGATTAAACAAAGAATCATGTGACTTTCTGTCACTTTTTCAACCTTGTTTTCAATATGAGTACCACGGCTCTACTCATGACATGATTCTCATGGATAATTTTCATCCCCTCGTGAATGGAATCCCATGGTCATTTCCACCCATATATCCCTCACAAATCCAATTTGATCACCTCCAACTCCACCTCTTGACCCACGATTTTCATATTCCTCTATAGCCTTGTCCATGGCTTAATTGGTAAAAACAAATTCACCTATCAAATGGGATCACCCTCCTTGAGTCAAACTTCCAAGCACAAAGATGAATCCCTCAAAAGGACATCTATCATTTGTATCTAGTATCCATAAATAGACTACTCCCTCGAAGGACAACTATACCACGCTAGCCACTCTACCTCTCCCTAGTGAAAAAAAAGACTAGGCCCATTCTGAAGCTTCCCGCATCGATCAGCTTCATGAAGACCTCAAGGAGATTATCTAATTATCCCACATAGACTTCCTGCATCGATCAGTATATCAAGCAAAAGTAACACACCCTTTTCACCATGGACTCGTCTATCTGGGTTTTCGAACATCTTGTACAAGAGGTACGTTATCCCCCTCCATGTTTCTGAACCTTCACCATATCACCCCTTTTTACCCTACTTTTTCTACCCACCATGGGACGATGTCACCAATATGACCTGTTGTGATCCTACACATTTCTTCACCTCTGGAACAGTCCAACATGCAAGGGATTTTTTAGGGCTTGGCGTTCATCGCTCCTACCCTTGGGTTTTGCACCGATGGTCCTTCCCAATTAGGCAGCATCATCCACCCTGTTACATAGTTACCTACTTTCTGAACTATTGACCCTCCTCAACCAAAATGAATATTTCAACTCACCTATACCCACCTCTCACCAACACCTACCTTGACCTACCAATCCTAATTTCACAACACACCTAACCCAAATCACCTTACCTACATGCACCCATACATCTGACCCTATTTACCCATACCTCTATCTTACCTATCTTCCCATACCCACCGATCCTACCTTACCTATTTACCCATTTACCCATACTCATTGACCCAAATCAACCAGGCCTATACCTTTACCCATGTTGACCCTACCCATTTAACTGTACCTTGACCCTTACCTATACCTACCCATACCCCAACCCTTACCTATTCAACATACCCACACATCTGACCCAAAATCTATCTCACCTACCCTTTACCCTTACCTACATTTACCCATACTCTCAACCCATGAACTCAACCTACCTCAAACCTATCAACCCTTTTCCCAAATACCTATTTCATTCCTACCCCTAGCTTATGGGAGAACTACATCCAAACCCTAAGGCCCCCTTTTCATCTTGGGGCTATATACCCAGCACTCCGAGGGCATCTTACCCTTGGAGGTTACTCGACCAAAACCCATCATCACCTTCTTCACCTTTTCCCATCCACAACCATTAACCTCTTGACATTGGTTACATGTTCCAGTCACATTCTATTCTAGTTAGTTTCCATATTATCTACCACACAATGGGAAATTAATACCCATACCCACTTACAACATTCATTTCACATTTACCCTTACCTTTGACCAAAATCATACATTACCTACAATCCTACCAACCATGATCCATACCTATTATGTTACATCCCACAAGATCAACTACCATCGGTGTGAGGCCCCTATATACATATATGTAGGTATCATTTTCCATTTCCATGGGGCCATATCAAGGCATACCTGACCATCGTCATCCCATTCTTTAATTCTCACCACAACCAGTCACCTGACCTCGACATTGGCTACCATTCCTAAACATCCTATTCTAGTTAGTTTCCACTCCATTACAATGCCTATTAAAACCTAATCACTGATACAACATTCATTACCTGCCTATTACCATACTCATACCATTACCTATGATCCTACCAACTCGATCCATGCTGCCATACAATCCCTTGAATCAGACCAAACCATATACCTACATCACACCTATTTTCCATCCATATCCAATACCTAAGAAATTAATTCTGCCACTACAAACATGAATCACATCATGCCATCACAACACCTAACTCCATCATGCCTATCATCATGACTCAACCATGCCTATGACCTAACTCCATCATGCCATGACCTAATTAAAATCCACCATGCCTACCATACATCAACCATGCCTATCACACCTAACTCAAAAAAACCACGGTGTATCCATACTCCACCATGCCTAACCCACCTAGTTTACATCCATCTACACCATAATGACTCAAATTCTACCAACACAAGTACATCATCAGCAAATCATCCATCTCATCATAAAATCTATGTATCCATATAATATACATTGATACCCAATAATATGTATCTCTCAAAAACTCTCATATACAGCCTCATCATCTTCGGTACGCAGGCCAGTATATGATCAAAAATCGAAATCTCTCAAAACTCTCGTATACATCCTCAATCTCTTCAGCACGCAGACCAGTATATACCAAAAATAAAAAACTACACCAAAAATTGAGGTATGTATAACTATCAGGCATCCCTCCCAATGGATATCCTCCATGTTTGTCTCACATGTCTCCTCCTTCTCCTCTGCCCCCGTGTGGTGTCCTGCTAACATCTCATCACCCACCATGGGCCATGGCATGATCTCTATTGGTACCCCACCTAGGTGTAGGCCTTCATGAAGCTAGTGGCCTCACCCTAACCCTATCTCATGGCTCAATGGCCCCGTATTCTCTCTACACTGTGGGTTGCGCGACTTGGTCCTCTCAGTCAAGGCCTACTGTGCTCTATACTCTCCATATGAGGGGACATCTATCCCTGTGGAAATCAAGTGATCCTGATAATACCTCACATCACCTAAGGCATCCCTCAACCTGGCCATGGGTGTTGTCTTTGGTGGTGTCATCGGTCTCTGACCCTATACCTGTCCAATGTGACCTTGTCCCACCCTTGCTTGTAAAGTGGAACCCTACCCCTGAACCTGCAGCAGTTCCATCAGCCTCTGACCCTATGCCTGAACCTGGGCCTAAAGGGCCATAATCTACACCTGTGTTGTGTCTTACTAGCTCTTCAAACCTGTAACTCACACCATGAGGGCGGCCACCTGTACCTCATATCCACCTTCGCCCTATGCAGGTGCCTATCCTTGTGCTACCTAGGCCTGTAGGGAGGCTACCTGTGCCTGTAATGTGGAAACATGTGCCTCTGACCCTGTCAACTATCCCTGTACTATCCCCATCTATGTAACCAGGGTAGCGACCTACCTTTGTAGGGCATCCCTCTAAACTGTGATGGTGGCTAAATCTGGCTGCCCCGACCTCGACAATACTGCTCGTACTTGTGCAGCCCACCACTGTCTATATCTATCAATAACACAAGCATCATTAATCTACCGGTCTACCACCTTCTCCTCCTACCCTTTAGGCACCATCGCCTCGTGTAGAGGTAGAGGCCTCTCCACATTTCCCCTCCTATACTGTGGGAATGGTGGGGGTATTTCCTGAGGTAACCCAAACTACCGTCTAACCCTATCTTTGGGTATCATCTTGTGCTCTCCAGCATGGCACCCCTTTATCCTTCTGAACATCTATAACCCATCTACCTCATCAACTATCTTCCTATATGATGGAAACCCCACATATGGCCTCGAAATGAAGTCCACGTCAGACAACCCCTCTAGTAAATGCTGATAATAGGCTACATCGTGTGTCACCCTAGATGCTCGATGCTCTCCAATAGCAGGTACCCATCACCTATAGCCCACTCATACCAAGCCCAGCTCAAATGCATCAGGTTGGGGTATACCAACTGGACGCACACACACAATGTTCTCATATGCCCAGTAGTGTAGTAGGAAAGTGCAACACAGGTTGATCCTCCATAGCCACCCATAAGCCCATAGCTCTCTGTATAACTGCACCAAGAATGTGGGTGCCCATGCAAAATGGGTCTTTTCCTCCACCATATCGTACAAGACCCCCATTAATGATCGTGGGAATCTCCCACCCTCTTCATTTAGCAGTAAAAAACAACAAACTGCATTCATCAGTAACACCACTAGCCTCATCTCCTCCTAGATGGGCCTCGATACATATCTCCGTAACTCATGCTGACACTATGGAATCTTAACTCCGCCAGCCCCTCACCAAACACTGTCGACATCAACTCCTTGTATGCCTCTAAGGACATCAAATACACCTTCATCCCCACTATTGGTAACATCTACAGGATTCTGTACACATCCTTCAGGGTGATATGTCATCTCACCTATCAACAAACGAAATATATTGGTCACCGAATCCCATCTAGTCGATGAGGGCGACCATCAAACTTGGCTCCAAGACTACATGTTGGTAACATCTAACCCCAATAAGGACAACCTATAAAACGTGGTGACCAATCATCGAACTTTCAAACTCCTTCATACTGCATACATGAGTAGAGGCGGTACCCTATCTTTCATCCACAGCTAATCTCTCACCTGCACCCAACATACCATCACATTATCAAACCTTGACCATACCCGCAATCACCCTTGACACCCCCAACTATACCTATTACCCTTCCTATTATCCCTCATACATTACCTTCATATTACATAACCTACCTAACCACCCAAACCATAACCGACTACCTTTCTCCCCATCCCAATTCCACACCCCTCGAGTATACCCATGTGTATCCCCCTTACCCAAGCTTATTCTCAAGTAACCATACCTTCCTATCTCCTGGCCCTATCTCACACTACCCATCCCTCTAATTTTTGGTCCATTTTTCTCCAAATGCTGACCCAACACTGATTATCATTAACTAGCCATGGTCTCACAACACCAACATTGGTCACTTCGTACTCGTAATCGATGCCTAGCTCACACCCCACCAATGTCAGCCAAACATTCACCAATGTCGTTCACTGTCATGCGATGAAAATCTGTGAAACCTAAATCCCTTTTTTTCTCTAAAACTTCCTTATTTCTCCCTTCTTACCCACCCATTCCTACCCACCACTCCCACCCCTCATTCACCTAAATACGCCCTCCCCCATTCCTATTTCACCCATTTTTCTTCCCAAATTCAAATTTAATTTTCCCCCCCAAAACCCATTGTCCCCTAACCCGATTTCTATACAAAAATATACCTAAAAAATGAGAAATGAGATTGAATCTTACCTCATCATGACTCCATCTACGTGGTGGCACATCTGGCCGTTGCACTAGTGTTTCACCCAATCCATCTCCTACCTCTGCCATCACAAAATTCCCTCCTAACCTCCAACCAACCGAATCGATCACACAGATCTAGTGGACCCGCCTATTGAATTTTGATCACCCGCTACGAGGCTCACCATCTCATCTCTCTATCTCACCTGATCACTTTCCACCTTTTCCCCTCTCCTCTGTCATTTTCTCTTATTTGGAAAATGACAAATGATTCCGTAAAAAGTAGAAATTTCCTTTTTTAACCTAACCTCGACCTGACCAACGTCGGTTTAACATGACCGACATCGGTCATGTGCCCTAGTATACCGTGGTTAGTTCCTTTAGACTGGCATTGGTTTAAAATGACTAGTGTCGGTTACCTATTTTAACCCCATTGCACCCTCTCTACTTGCCCGAAACCTTTTTCACTTAACCCAAAGCTAACCATGACACTCCACCTCATCCTCCTGACCTCATTATT
Source organism: Taxus chinensis (assembly GCA_019776745.2). Lineage (NCBI taxonomy): Eukaryota > Viridiplantae > Streptophyta > Pinopsida > Cupressales > Taxaceae > Taxus > Taxus chinensis. The sequence continues at coordinate 688,223,712 of CM034146.1, forward strand.
TATCACCCAACCTCACCATCCATTGGGGCATATTTCTTCCACTCCCATGATCTTACTTGTGCCATGCTCTTTTTTTACTCACATCTGACCCCACTGGTGCGACCTTCCACCTTACACACTCGCTCTACCTAGTGATGTTGTTACCACATTGTTTTAGCCTACCAACCATACATTACATTTGGTCGTGACTCTTATCCAAACCAACCATGACATTTTGAACTTTTGGATATACCGGAACCACACCTACACATTCCTACATCTTACCTCATTGTGTTCTTAGACCGTATCCTTTACCCTGGATACCGGACCTCAACAACCCTTATTTGGATAACCTTATCGACCTTGGATGATGTAGAGTTTGTAAGCTCTTCAACTTAGTACCATGTTTCCATCTATGCATGTGCATATGCTTGATTACCACTACCCATTACCCATTTTTACCACCACCTACCCTACCCACACCTACCTACCTAACCGTTGATTATGTGGATATTACATTGTCCTCACTCATTGCATCTTATAATGATGGTACCTGTTTTGTTCAGCCTAATGACCTTACCTTGCCTATGGTCGTGACCCTTATCCAAATCAAACCTTGAACTTTTGACCTTTTGGATGTACCAGAACCACACGTACACATTCCTTCATCTTACCTCGTTGTGTGTCCGTACCATATCCTTTACCCTGGATACCGGACCTCAACAACCCTTGTTTGGATGACCCTTGTGACCTTAGATAATGTAAATTTGTTTCGCTGAACAAAATTTTACCTCATTACATCCTCATACGTGTGCGTAGGTTTGAATGCTCTACCTAATCACCCACCCTACCTTTTACACTCACCATACCCTCGACCCTCACCTTATTCACACCTAACCCTGTTTTATCAAACAACCCACTGAATCTCTATTCTTCATCATCGGTGCCTGATTTGAGGGAGGATCACTCATGCCCTTATTTGGGGCACAAAAATTCACCTTGTCACCCTAAATTCACATGGGGCAAAAACCAACCTTCATTTTTGTCACACCACCTACCAATACAAGCTGCCCAATAAAAAGGGGGAAAATTTAGACAGTAAAAAAAGCATCACATTTCATAATTCCCCTCAGAAATGACCTAATAACTACATTCTACATAGGTGATTGACTTAACCATAATTTAATCACCCACAACCCCTTCCACACACACAATGATTTAATTAAAATCAGTTAATTAAATTGGCCCCTTTAGCCACTCACCTTGTCACCTCACCCAACCCCCTCACCATTCCACTCCCTTACCTTGTCCATACCTAGGCCATACCCTTCTAGAAGCCTTAATAGTGGCCACCCCACTCATATGACCCCTCCTTGTCCTATTCCTCATTCTAAGGGCAGATGGCGCATGTGCTCCACCACTCAAAATCAAGTGGGGAAGGCATATTCCCTAAATTTGAAAAAATAAATCCCCCCAACATAACCAGTGTCGGTCACAATCTGATAGATGTCGCTCAGGTGCGACTGACGCCAGTCACCTGTAAATGCACAATTCTAGCTCTTCCCAAAGGGTTGGGCTTTTGGTTGGCAAGTTTGGGCATTCTCATTGGAACATTGTGAGACTTATCATCTCCATCTGGTTGACACATTAATTAGAACACGATTGGAAGCCTGATCAAGCACCGAGATCCATCCAAGTAGATACCTAATTCATCCAAGAGGATGACATCATAGATAGCTCAAGTAAGAGCAATCTACTAGCTAGTGACTCTACACAGAACAAATCTTCAACCACTATCTCCACCCTTCATCCTCATTCTACTGGGACTAGATTTTGAGTAAGTACATCTCTCTACCTAACTCTTTCACTTGGATTCTTCTAGTTCATTCATTTTTCTTTGTCTTGCTTGTCTCCCAGCCACTCCATGGTTCTTCCCACCGATTATCTCCCTATACCCCCTTCAAAACCCTACCTAATCAACCCACATCCTTCTACCAGACCTTATCACCCTATTTCGTTCCTCACTAACTCTCTCTACAAACATAGGGAGCCCCTAAACCTCCATTTTCACCTTCTGACCTAATCACAATGACCGTCGTTAGTTCCCTATAACTGTGGTCAGTTCCACCCCGACCGACATCGGTTTCCCTACTATTTCCTCAGCCCCTCATAACTTTGCCTCACCACATCCAACTCCGAACCCAAAACCTCAAAAATCCTACCCCAAGTTCACACCTCACCCATACCTCACCTACACCATCCTAAAATCCATGTCCCAAGATAGAGGAGAGCCCAAACACCGGTTCACAATGACCGTCATCGGTCCTTCTTGACCATGGTTGGTTTCCCCATACTGATACCAATTACACTGTTGTTTCCCAACTCCCCAAAACTTAACCCTTATCTCACCCCAAACCTCACCCAAACCTCATCTAATCTACCCTGGACATGTTACCACACCTGCACCTCATAGACACCATTTTCAACTCTCAACACCAACGTGGAGGGAGTCCAAAACCTCTGTTACTGACCTTCTACAAATTTCCATAGTGAACGACACCGGTCATAAATCAACTGACATCAGTCACAGAGACCGACGTCGATCTCTATATTTAGTAAAACTACCCAAAATCAAACCCAAAAGTTGACCCAACCTACCCAATACCTACACCAACCCTCTACTAGACCTACAAAAACATGTACCAGCTTACCTTGACCTTCGGATTTGATCCTAACCTTACTTGTTAGATTAGATTTTACTTATTGTGTTCATATGAGATGCCTAAATCATATCGACTACAATAGGGTGTTATTTGCTTATGTTATTTCTCGCATTGATTTGTTTAAAACAATGGATTGATAACCTTCTAGGAACTATCACACTTCCCAGATCTACCGTATGCTAGGCAGTCCACTACCATATACTATTTAACTCTTTCTGGTGGTCTTGTTGTCTATTACAGGGTAGTCCTTCCCAGCCAAAAATTATTTCACACGATCGACCGAGATCGGAAGTCTACACGTGCACATTATACCTTCTACCCATCTCCAAAATAACAGGTATTCCTCCTACGCCCATCACCCTTATCTGTTTCAGTCTCTGATTATACGCAAAAAGGATCAAAACATGGGGTGTAAACTTCTATTTTCATTCTTGGAAAAATACCTTAAGTTCTCTATCAATAGGCTCAAGGACACATAAAAGTTGACCTATGATGCAAATAATGTTGATTTGGCTCTGCACATGTTGTGTGTAACTTACAGATATGAATCCAGGCCAACATACTTGGAGGTTTTGGAGATGGACATGTTAGATCTGGACCCCCCTAGTAAATGTGACTATTAAAGGATTTATTAGCAGGGTGTTTGTGCAATTACTCGAGGTGGAGGTTACTGACTCCACCTTCCCATAACCTATAGGAACAATGGTGCCACCTATTCAGAAGGCATGCGAGAAGAAGAAGGCTCTAGTGACAGAAGAAAGAAATAAATCCTAGTTAAGGAGAGCACAACATCATAAATAGAGGAACAAGGAGAGAAAGAGACTGGTGACACATTTGTCATTAAGGAGGACAAATGATTGGGAACAAGAACCAGTACCCCAACCCTAAAGAAACAACGAACAAAAAGGAAGGCACAAAGGAAATGGTGGACCCCAAGGTCATTGTATATAGATTACATGAATGATACCACAAAATTATTATGCGTGCGCTTCCAAAGCACAGTATCCACAAAGAAGTTACATGCATGGGAGCTACTTGATCAGGATGAGGGAGTGTCTAGAAAAAAGAAGATGATTATCAGGAAAATGCACAACCACTCCGAAGAGCCGGATTTTGAACAAAATGAACATGCCATTAGTACAATCCATTTGAAGAGAAATCCAGGAGAAACATACAAGGTAGTAGATCCAAACCATTTGACACATGAGCAAGCATGAAACACCTTACATAAAATGGCCTCAGAAGTGGTGAGGAGAAATTTAGATTCTAGTACCATTGTTTATACCCTTGTAGCAAACAAGAAGGAGAAGGAACATGAGGTAGATAGACTATGAAATGGATTGCAAGGCGAACGGAAAAGGACTAAGGAAGCTTATGATAGAGCTGGCACACTAGTTCAAAAGATCTTGGAGTAGTGTCCTTCTTTGGTTAGCCAAGTCAGAATGAAGTATGGAGATGAAATGTAGTATCTGGAAGATCTGGTTGGGATGTTACTAGTTAACATTTAGAGTGGTGTAGGGCCAACTACAGAGGAAATTACCAAAGATAAGGAAAAAAATAAAATTACAGTTGAAGAAAGGATCGTTGAGCTAGAGCACTTGCTCATCCAGCTCAAGGAAGCAAGCACAAAGGCGGATATAGGATTCAATGGGTGTCAGAAGTGTGATCCCTTCACTAAGGTTAGGTTGGTGGATGGGTGGGATATTTTGAAGACTATACAGGAAAGAAAACCAACCAAAAAACTTGAGCAAAATCAATTAATTAAGGAAACCATGGCATAGAAGGATAAAATCAGAAAAAAAACCTAAGAAACTTGAGCAGAAAGTTCACAAGTTCCAGAATTTTATACTGGAACATATGGACATTATTGATGGTTCTCACGCGGAGCTGGTGGTGGTTATAAAGGAGTTGAAAGGTAGATTCGAAGAGATTAATCCTGACGAGGTACCGAGGATTGTGGAGGATGCACCAAGGAAGTCCTTGAAGTATTTGGAGGAATGGAAGAAATTAGTATATGGGGTAGATGCAGATTTCCCAGAGATCTTCCAGGTGTTTTAGCATATTTTGGGTATGATGTTCATTTCAAATTTTGAAATTTTTCTCCTTCATGAATTTTTGTGTACGGTGATTAAATAAGTGCAAGAGATGGAAATATAGCTAGTGTGGGGTAATATTGGACCCCTGAAATATGTTAACTATGTGGACACGAGATTTTTGGACATGTGAAAGGTAGGCGTGAAGGTACTCATGGAGGTAAACTAGACAACGCATGAAGGCTAAACACATTTGAGACTTAGCCACATTCTCATCCATGGGACAAAATTGGAAGATCAACTGTTAAAGTGGTAACCAAGCAATGTTCTAAAGATAATATTGAGCATGAAGACTTGTAGTTAAAACAAAGTCTATTTTGGGAAGGATCTCATGCAGGAATAAGATAAAGCATCATGCAGAGTTCGGGATAATGATAGGATTAGATCTAGAGTTTAAAATAGAAGATAATCCATTATTAGGTAAGGCTTACATGATTTTGTAGTTTACTTGTAGTGCATGCATGGATCTTTGTGGCATGCGGACTATTTTTAGAGTCCATGGGCAGTGAAGGGAAAGTACCCACCCCTATCTATATGTTATGATTCACAGTGTTAGAGAGATTGTGATTTACTTTTTAAGGTTATGTTGCTAGTGGGTTTATGTCCATGATCTTATGATGTTAGTATTGATGTATTCAGCTATTGTAATGCATGGTATGTTAATATAATGGATCTTTGTGGTTGGTTACTTGTTATTCATGTCTTTGTAACTGGTTCTTGCTTGGTAAGTATGGTATTGATTCTTATTTATTTAACCTTGCATATGGTCGCAATCTGTTTACTTTATGCTTTGCACTAGTTTATCTGTTATCGAATGTATATTCATGCATGCTAACTCCTTGACAAAGCTGACATCAAAATAGGGACCTGACACCTTTGCGTGCTTCGGGTGAGCATTCAGCCTTTTGCTGGACCTGACATGTTTATAAAGAAAGTGACTACATCATTTACAACTTAAGAAATATGGAAACATCATTGATATACCATGAAAAACATTGAATAATATCATCCAAGTGATTTGAGGATAAACAAACAAATTTTCCCATTGTTGACTCAGGAGAGTGCTTATGAAGGAGAAAAACATAGACAGAAAAATTCTCATAACTTTTGTGATACTTGTCTATTTTACCTGACTTTTACACTATATCAAGCTTAGAATCCTCTACAAATAATCCTTCTATGATTTATCTAAAGGAGGAAATATATTTTTTCTTGGGTACTAATAAGTTAGAGAACTTATTATTTACTTCTCAAAGAACGAGTTTTAGAAAAACTAGCATAAATTACACACACCTTTTCAAAACTTTATGAAATTCAGCATGGAGTGCACAACGCAACCCTATGCATGATCCATAAGCTCATTTTTCATAATTATGCATGTACTCTCATATCCTATCTCATTTTCATCAGACTACACTGTTAGTTCTCAAAGCCAATTTCTATGAACTTTTGAATTTTTTCTCCAGGAGCTAAACTAAGCCTCATTATTGCTCATACGTACCCTATATAGCATTCCTATGCTTCTATCATGTTTATATGACCTTTACATGACTTGTACCAAAATCTCACACTTCACTGGGCTCTAGAAACAGACCTAAAAGGGCCAGTTTAAACTGAGACTTCCTCCAAAAGACCTATAACACACCATTAGAGATCTTTCCCATGCTTACATCATCAAAACTGGCATGTAGATATTTTGAGCCAAGCACACCAACCATGTCCATTCTTCCACTAAAATCTTGTCTCACTGACCAAGCCTACAACACACTGAAACCATCCTAAATGCTCGTTAAACCACTGAGAAGGCACTACCAATCAACCTTCATGCCTCTTACAGAGCCTGACTTCACCACTCATTGCTTTGCCATCAATTCCACTTGATATCAATGCCAACACCAATGACCATCGTTCAACAGAGAATCATCATTGTAGCCACACCCGTACTAAATGGGGAGAGATTCCAGGGGAATGTTCATGATTTTAAGTTATTTATAGCCCTTACATAAGGTGATTTGAGCTCTCTTTTGGAAGCAAGTTAAATCTTTCAAGTGGTTTACAAACATGAATTTTGGAATGGAATTATACAAACTATGTTTTCATATGACTTTGTAAATAGTGGTAAGTTGGTAGATGGTTGTCCTCCTTACAAATTAGTGGTTTTATAGATAAGGAAACATAAATTTTCTCTTCTTATATTGATGTTGATTCAGTTGTATCTCTAATCATGTGAACGATAACTGTCATTTGTAATAAGTTGAATCTATGTGGAAGATGAGTTATTAACAACATTAAAGAGGATAAATTATTATTGTCTTCTACTTATATTAGAGAATAAAAATGTAAGCATGATGGTGCTCCTACTTACTACTTTTAATATCTTTTGGTCAAGTTTGAAATTTCCAGAATGAAGATTTTTCTGAAGTTTTCCCACTATTTGAAAATTTTCAGGAAATTGGTCACACCAATTCCCAAGGATGATTTAGGATCTAGACTTTTTAGCTTTAATTTGTATCAGAGTGGTGCATCAAAAGCATGGTGAAGAGTTCATGAGCTTGATTTTAGATCCTAGAATTGATATAAAGGTTCAAAGTAGAGAAGTAGAAGTTGAACCAACATTTCTTAAGGATAATCAATTTTTGTGAAGGGTGGATTGTCATGTCCCTTTGTTAAATAAAATAAAAAATAAGGAAGTTATTGTTTTAAGTTTTCTAACATATTTTTGGTTTTTTTAAGTGATAACTTAATATTACTTTATTATTATTAGAAATAAAATAAAAATGTGAGAAAAAGGAAAATTAAAAATAAAATAAAAAGGGAAAACCTAAAAGTGTAATCCTAACCCTACAAGATGCAATTGAGTTCTATATATTGAGATTTCTCATTATAAGGTGTGAATTATTTATCATCAATATTTCTCAATTGATTGAGCCTTCTAGTTCATCAGGTTATCAACATAAATATGAAAACCCTTATATTTTAAAGATATTTTGGGTACGAAAACACTCAATATTTTTTAGGTGATTTCATTTACAGACCACATTTATGTTGAATAGTTACAAAATATTTATAGGTTATGTTGGTTTGTGAGATTTGATGAAGATATTGAATATTTCCTAAATTTTGAAACATGCTACAGTAATCCATACGACTTATACAGTACTCCATATGAAAACTACAATGATCTCTATAGCCCTATCAACCAACCATACCTTTCAGACTATCTTTTCCAACTTTTCAGGTATTTTAAAGACATCTAAGATGACATTTACCAAAAATATCATGTGTATGGTGAACTATTATTCCTCTAAAATTCTAGGTTGAAAATTAAATAAATATTGATGTTTTCAGTGTTTATTTTGTGATTTTAATTACCTATATAATTTTGTATTTTTCCCAAGGGTTTATCAGTAATTCCAACATTTCATATTTTTTTCATTAGGGTTTGCTATAAAAATTATATTTTATTAATTATTCCCTAAGGGTTTATAGCAAATCAAAAATTGCTTTAAAATTTCCACTTAAGGACATTATAATATCTCTCTAAGTAATTATTCCTTTTATATCAACATGTACATGTATAAAACATAAGATTATGTTTTCCCTAAGTTAAGTTTCATTACAAGCTTATGGTCATCTTGAACTATATTCTACTTCCTATACGCAATATCCTATGATATATGAATTTTTTGTTCTCCATATCAACATGTTATTTATGTATATGGGACTAACCTCTTAGATTCATTGAATTATATGGTAGTTGTGATCATTTATGTTGAGTATGTTTCTTAGCCTTCCTTGCTTACCTTACCATAATTTAGGTTGTCCACTATTTGTTCAAATTTTCTATTCTTATTCATAAGTGTGCCAAGAACTTAACTCTCATATATGGAGGTGGAAAATATATGTTCAAAGAACCTTTTAGATGAGGTTCAAAATTTTAATAATTAAGTTATTGTTGAATTTTTAATTTTTTTTGTTTTGATGTAATACTCAATTGGTTGCATAGAATATTGATATTGAACTACGGGATCTCCTTCCAACTAATAGAAGTTGTTTCTTTTATAATTAGATGGTATTTATGTCTAATGATCCTAATATATATATATATAGCTTTGACATGAATACATCTTCATGTTACAAGTGAATAGTAAATAGATCCTTGATTTCTTGAATTATATAGAGAAATAGTACATATTCATTAGAGTGGTTTCATTTATTTCAACCAAAAATGAATTATTCTTACCGATATACATAGTAAATGAACTCTTCCCCCTTATTTATTTTTTGTTTGGCCACCTATCCACTTTGTAAAAAAAATTTTATAGATGAGATGTGATTTAGTCAAGAGAATGTATGTCAATGTCATTATGTTGACATAATAACCATTAACTAAATCGACACAAGTATTATTATTTATCTCTTGTCATTCAAGCCACTTTGAATATATGCATCAGACAAGGGACTTTATATAGCCATACTCCTTGAATCCTACATTCTACCATTTCTTTATTAGTAACTACTAATAATAAAAATTATAAATATATGTGGTTTGTGTCACAGGGAAAGGCAAGATTAGAAGCATCCAATAACTATTATACAAGAGAGGGAATATCTAATATCCATACCAAAAACTCACACATTTTTGGGCACGCTAGTAGATGCTAGAGAAGGTGTCATTTTCCTACCCAATGCTCTTGGCCCTTCCCGATTACATTGGCATATGTTGCCTCTTAAGAGCCCTGAGTGTAAATAATGGTCTAATTTCAACAGAAGAGTTATCACACTTTGTTGCACTTGGTAATATATTTTTTCTACCTAAGGCTTGACATGAATTCCATATATAAAATCCTATTGAGGTTTCTCCCAAGTCCTAATGGTTTTATTGTTCTGACAACAAATGAAACGCTATAAAAAGCCTCAATTTGTCTCAATGTTAGGTTTTCAAGGATGATACTTAGTAATATGTGCCTCATGGCACCAAACGGAAAATTCCCACATGTTTGAGTGGGTTGGTAGATGCTAGAGGAGACATCATTTCACTACCTAATGATCTTGGTACTTCCTGGATACATGAGTCAGGCATTGTCTCTTAAGAGCTTTGAGAGAAAAAATGGCTTAAGTTTGACAGGAAAGTTCTCATATTTTGTGGCACTTTGTAATGTTTCATCTAGACCTACAGCTCAACATGGAGTCCCTATATAAAATCCTCTCATGATTTTTCCTAGGTCCTGAATATTTTCTCACGGTGGTAGCGAATGCAACACTGCAAAAATCATAAATTTATGTCATTGTTAGGTAGCTAACAATGATATTTGGCAATCAACACCTTGTGGCACTGAATGAATAGTGACCACACATCTAGGTGGGACGGTAGAAGCTAATAGAGGTGTCAATTTTCTTCCCAAAAATCCTAATCCTTCACATCTACATCGGTTGGGGGTTGTCTCTTAATATATCTAAGAGAAAAAAGGGTCTAACTTCGAGGAACGAGTTCCCAAGATATGTGGTACATAGAAATTTTTCATCTAAACCTATGTCTTGACATGTATTTCATATATGAAATTTTCTCATGGTTTTACCTAGTTCTAGATGGTTTTCTCATGGTGGCAACGAACGTAATGTCGCAAAAATTCTAAATTTGTGTCATTGTTAGGTTATCAATGATGATATTTAGCAATTAGCACCTCGTGACAACGAACATACAACACCCACACATCCATGTGAGTTGGTAAATGTAATAAGATGCATCATTTCATTTCCTAATTATCCTGTTCCTTCCCAGCTACATAGGCTGAGCATTATCTCTTAAGAGCCCTAAGAACAAAAGGGTATAAATTTGATGGGCGAGTTATCGGACCCTTGGAGTTGACAATTTCTTGTCTAAACCTACGGTTCGACATGGATTCCCTTTATATTATTCCTCTCATAGTTTCTCCTAGTTCTTGATGGTTTTCTCATGGTGGTAGTGAGCATAACACTACAAAAAACATAAATTTTTGCTTGTGTTAGGTTATCAAAGATAATATTTATTAATGAACACCTTGTGGCACCAAATGAATAACTCCCACACATTGGGGTGGGCTGGAAGATGCTAGAGGAGTATTTTTTCTAGTTCTTAGTTATCGTTGTCTTTTCCAGCTACATCATTTGGTCATTATCCCTTAAGATCTCTGAGAGAAAAAACTGATATAATTTTGAAGGCTGATTTCTCATAATCTATGGTACCTGACAAATTTCTCGTCTAGAATTATGGACCTACTTGGAGTCCCTCTACAAAATCATATGGTGGTTTCTCCTAGTTCCCAATGGTTTTCATGTGGTGGCAGTAAACGCAATGCTGTAAAAATCCTAAATTTATGTCATTGTTAGGTTGTCAAGGGAAATATTTGCCAATTAGCACCTTGTGGTGCCAAAAGGGCAGTGCTCACATGTATGAATCTAAACACTAAAATAACTTGCACAAAACTAAATAGTAAACTAAAACAAAAGTGAAATTAAATTCTCAAAACCATAGTAGTAGGTTAAATATATTTTTAAGATAGCAATCAGCCACAAAACTTGTTGGAAATAACATAGAAACCCTTCAAAATATTATTCTTCAAAGAGGGAATTAATTGAAAATAAAATTACGAAAGAATATATCTTTTTTTCCAATTTAATATTAGTCAGAAATTGATTATCAACAACAACAAATACCCTTTACAAATCTAGCTATAAATGAAGATTTCTAATCCCAAAATCAATTACAAATGAGGTTTCCAGCTGTTAAAAATATGAGGAACACAATGATGATTGAATTTGAAGTTTTCATTCCCTTGAAAACCTGAAACTCCACCTTAGGGCACATCATTACCCTTATGAATGGTTGGAAATGCCTTCAAATATAAATTCCTCATAATTCAATCACCGCATTAGATAACCCTTTGGAATTTTGAAGGGTTTCGTCCTCAAACTATCTCACTATTGAGAGGTTTCGTTCTCAATAGAACTTTTTAAGAGGGTTTATGTCCTCAATGGATAAGAAAGAAAACAAAGTGTGCTCCAAATCTAAGAGAATAAATTAAAAAGCATGCATAAACATATTTCAAGCCAAACAACCACTTTAAATAGCTAGAGGTAACACCAAAAACCAAATAGAATCCTCATAAAGAGGAAAACCTTCCTTAGGGACATAATAGTTCATTTTAATTTTATTTTTCAATTGGATTTTCACTTTTTTACTAGCCAACCTAACTATACTTAGAAAATTACTTTAAAATAATGTAAATCTCATTAAAACAACTAAAAATCATGACATTAACTTCCCTTACTCAATCCCTTTTATACCATGGAAAGTGGAATGGGACCAAGGTATATAAAAAGAACTAGTGTTAAGAAGGGGATATTACAATCCTCCCCTCCCAAAATTGCTTTCCCTTAAGTAATTTTGTAAGCTTGGATGCTCCAATAATTTAGATCCTATACTTTTCAAATGAAATATCTCTTGTCAAAACAAGCTTATATATATGTTGTCCTTCCCCGTAATGATGTTCTTTAGCAAACCATGAAGTTTAATAACTTCCCTGAAGCAAGGATAAAGTATTACCTTAAACCTTTCATATTCATTTTCTCCTTCAAAAATAAAATCAACAAATTTATTCTTCGTATACTCAACTGTACTAAAAACCTTCTAAGTTTTGGTAATTTCATACCTAGAGTAAGGAATTGATGAATAACTAACAACTTGACAAGCTAAAACATATTCCAAAGTGATATGGGTAAACAGACAAATCAAGAATAATAAGATTCTCATATATTTCAATATGAAATACATTAGCTATTATATAGGCAATATAATAGCTTAAACTACTTCCTATTAAATAGGAAGCACAATTAACAAATAACCCGTTTAATCAATTTACGGGTGTAACAACTGACTTAATAATATGATGTTGTTTTAACAACTCGTATAACAATATTTATCTATATTATATTATTATTAATGAGTTATCAAACTCATATAATAATATAATGAATTAATAATGTTTACAACAATTAATTCCTAACATTCACCCCCTTGGTGTGAACATTATTAATTCCAAATATTCACCCCCTTAATGTGAACATGATGAAGAACCATATTCGAATAAGTTGAATCCACCTCTTGAAAGAAATGCTTAGACCAGGTACAAACTCCATACATTATCTCTTTACCCTCGTAAAGGTGTAGTGTCGAGCTGAATTATGCAGGAATGCTCCCTTCCTCTTTGGGTTCATATGGTACTTTCCCTTCCTCCCTGGGCACCCAAATTTTGAATCTCCAAGATCCACAAGCTTCACACTAGCTAGATAACCATCCGTTGAGTCTACCTTGAAATCTTCTCATGATCCCCAAAAGTGATTATTCTGAAAACATGAATCCTCCAAAAATTCTGAAAAGGGGTTTATTCAGCAAACATCACACTGCAAATAGGAACACTGAAAATAGACTTAACATATTGAAAACAACACTGAAAAAAATTCACCAAACCATCTGTGCGGCCCCGTCATTGGCGACTGACGAGAGGTCGTTGAATGACCTCAACCTCTTGATGCCTCCATCCTCCAGTGATCTAAACTCAATACAAGTAGTCTTCAGAATTATAATCAGGTTCATCAGTCACTCGTTCATCTTCTGATTTAGAAGATTCTTCTACAACTATATTTGCTTCATGTGGCTTCAATTTTCCACTGAGAAGATCTTTGGCTCGAGCCGTGCAAAATTTAGATGTATGTCCTTTTTTCTTGCAATAAAAGCATTCTAAGTCCTCCTTTTTAGAGAATCTTTTTGTATTTATTTTTCACATACATTGTCGTTTCCTCTTCTATATCTTCTTTAGTCCTTTTTTCTTCAGCTAGAAGAGTTGATACCATATCTTCCAATGAGTTGGAAGGAATCTGACCAAAAGTGAAAACAACATTACTGTATTTGGGTGGTAAACTATTTAACAAGAATAGATTTTGCATCCTCATCGTCTATTGGAGCTTTTACTTCTACAAGTTGTCTTAGAAGAGATCTTAAATTGTTGATGTGACTAGACATTGTATCTCCATCACTCATTTTGAGCTTGAACAGCTGAAATTTTCAGGGAAAACTTTGCATTGACTAGCTTTTGAACCAAATAATTTGCTTAGAGTATCTCACATGTCCTTCGAGGTTTTACCTAGATCAACATAATGTAATTTAGAATCTAAAAGGGCAAGGCCAATAATGGCTTTGAATTTATCACCCCTTGTTTCCCATTCTACCAATCTAGTTGGATCTGAAGGTGTTGGTTCTTTTCCATCTACTATCCTCCAAAGATTTTTGTTCATTAACTGCATCTGGATCTTGACTTTCTAGGTGTGAAAATTGATTCCATTGAATTTTTCCAATGGAATATCCATGATAATAACTATGACAAGAGGACAATAAAAATCCTAAAATCACCTATTTGACTCTTTTGATGAATTTTTAATTCATAAAAAATAATGACTCAATAAAAACTCATCTTTTATTTTGAACTTAACTTTGAAAATCTTACTATTACGAAAGGACTATTATGGCTTGACGACTAAAAATACCTTGAATATTTTTTCGAAAATGTACTTTGACCTAAAATCACTTACAAATTGACTAAAATTTTCGACTATTTGTTGGGCATGCCCTTACGTCAAGTAATACCAACATACTTTGTAACATCACAATTATTGACATTACGAGGATTTATAAAAATAAAAGATGACTATGGGCATACACTAACATATGACCTTAAAACATTACCCCAGGACATGGACTTTTAATGCCATTAACATGTTGAACACATGGAAGACTTGAAGGGTTCAATGAATCTACATTTTGACTAGACCATAAACAATTTTAAAAGTAATAGAATACTCTTGCATGGCTATTAGAATTGTTTAATGTTATCTATTTCTTGTGACAACTCACTTTGCATTTGCAGGCGTTTTCACGTATGCATGAACTTTGAGGCAAACAATAAATTTTAAACATGCAGGTTGATCAAGGAGAAGAGGATGTTTTATTGCATAATGACCTATATCCATCAAGAACTGTGAGTCTTCGGACAGGAGTCTCTGCTTAAAATGGGCGATGAGTGCACAGATATATCAAACTCGTTGAGTGTAAATTCAAATGATACAAGGTTGACTTGCTAATAGAAATGGTGTGACTCCAGTATGGATGGAATGTCCCTTTGGTGTAATACAAATATGCATATGGATCTATGTCAATAATAATGTGATTAATCATCCAATGTTTTCTTTTTGAATGCAACCACGTCGTAGATTGATGAGAATATGTGACAAGTCTGAGTAAGCATGACACATGGATGTTTACAATTAGATATGAGGATCTCTAGATTTGAATGCGAACTATGCCTTCAATAGATCTGACTCTTTCTGGAGTGATCAATTTTTTTTACAACTGCAACCAAGAAAAATGGAGACCGTCTACGCATAAATTGTCTCCATTCGGTCTTGTATGTGACAACTCCCAATAGAATGACTTAGCTGCCTTAATCAACAAGAAATTCATGGGTGAAGATACCAATAACAGAAAAGTTGCTAAGCTCCTCATATGCAAATAAATGAGTTCCCTTTATTCTTACACACGTCCAAACCAGATGCAAATAACTCAGGAGATAACTATTTGCATTTAGAAAATTTATGACTCATTGAATGTTCTAAGCTCTGATACCAAATATTGGTAAATGACAAGTCAAGAATAATAAGCTTCTCATATATTTCAATATGAAATACAGTAGCTATTATATAGGGAAATATAATAGCTTAAACTACTTCCTATTAAATAGGAAGCACAATTAACAAATAACTGTTTAATCAATTTACGGGTGTAACAAATGACTTAATAATACGAGTTGTTTTAACAACTCGTATAA
Organism: Taxus chinensis; assembly: GCA_019776745.2. NCBI lineage: Eukaryota > Viridiplantae > Streptophyta > Pinopsida > Cupressales > Taxaceae > Taxus > Taxus chinensis. The sequence continues at coordinate 688,239,426 of CM034146.1, forward strand.
CAATATTTATCTATATTATATTATTATTAATGAGTTATCAAACTCATATAATAATATAATGAATTAATAATGTTTACAATAATTAGTTCCTAATAAGTGACATATTCATTTTTGGTTCCAACCTTTTCAACTATGGTAAAAGGAAATCCTATATTCGGAAATATGAGTGTGACTGAAATAATATGGTGGTTGTTAAGGATAATGAAAATAACGTTAGTGGAAACAATTTGGCTCATGGGTGTCATGAAAACACCTTCTCTAGCATTTGGAGGTAGTAATACATCATTTTGTGTTTCTTCCATGCCTTTTTGAAGATCTTTTGCATGACAATTCAAGTTAGGAGCCCTTTCACCATGTTTTTGTTGCTCTACTATGATATTCAAGTGGTTTTCCCCTTAGGATATTCCTTTGGTGCTTTTCGTTTCATCATTAGGAGGAATGTATATCAAACCATTCTCCAACTCTTGTTGGCATTCTTCACTCGATGGAAAACTTGGAAACATTATGCAAAGATGACAAAAAAAAAACACGACAAACTAGAAATGTTGATAATAGTACAAATATTTGTGACAACATGGTTTAAAACCCATAAGTAAAATCTTCATATACTTATATTCATACCACCAATGAAATGTTGAGTTATGATGTTTTTGACAATGATATAACATCCATCTTACTCACTTATCAACGCAAAATTCATGAACTCAACATCAACCCCTATTGAAGGACTTCTTATAAGAGCATGTGTACTACTTAGAAGCTGAAAAAATCTATGAAGTGATCATTGTTTTAAAACTAAAAATGTAGGTGTTATCTTACCATGTGTTGCCCATAGGTCTTCCCTTCTTCCATAATTTCTCTCCATCCTCGTTGTTGTAACAAATTTAGGAGCTCTACTTATCATGCCTTAACTCACAACCTCTTGAACATCAATTTTGAATCTCAACTCCATACTTTGATAGTTTTGGGTAATTCACCCAAAGAATGCAACAATTGAACCCCAAGTACTACATCTTTCTCCTCAATACCAACAAAATAGAAATATTCATTTTCCTTAAGTCTTCCTAAAGCAATATTGAGGTGTTGGAATTTTTTAATGTGTAGGATGATTAATTTATCAGCAATGTAAATATTAGAATTAAGAGCTCTATTCTCTCTAGATTCAAAAATATCAATCGGATCCCATGCTTCCTTTGTCAAAATAAGAATTCTTGAGTTATCCTCAACACCTCTATCATTTAGACCCCCAATATTCTCTTCAAACACATGTCCTTTCACAATTTTATTACAAAAATCAGTCATTGGATCATTTTTAAGAATTTCAAAGGATGGTACTTGTGCCTCTATCTTAAGATATTTGCATTTAAATTCCCTTTTTTTTTAATTTCTTCACTATTTTTTTGCCACATGAAATCATTGGAAATCAATAAAACATCATTTATTGTCAAAGAGTATTTACCTTTGAGATGAATATTGGGCTACTTTTGCTATTGTTTTATGAGTTATTCCTCTTTCCTAAAGGGAGAATTCTTTTCCTCTTGGGCTGGAATATCTTTTCCACTTTTATTTGGCATTGTAGATCCCTCCATGGGTTTTTCTCTCTTCATTACTTGTAACCCTAATTTTTCTTCATGCTCCACAATTGTAATTTGGAAAAAAATTACCTCTTCCTTTCTTGGGGCATGTTTAAGGTCCTTCTATGGTGCTTGAGACCTAATATCAGGCATTTATTTACCCTTTCTAACTCCTATTAACTTTGCAAGTGATATTTCATCATGAATCTCATCCAGAAGATCTGTATACTCCTCATAGTTGGCAGCAATGTTATGACCCATTGAATGTCTTGTTTTATCTTCTACAATGGAATTTCCCTGAGGAAAAAGGCAAGATGCAAAGGCCTAAAAATAGATCTAAAAATTGAATTTTGGGGCTTTCTATTGTTATGAAACCTTAAAGATATTCCCTCATTATTGGGTTTCCTTGACCCATGAATTTTTTGTAAAGTTATGACTAGTGAATCCATAATGTCTCCCAATATCCTTTACCCTTCAACAATTCGATTCATCTTAGATTATTATAAATTTTTGTTAGCTATTTTGGAACCCTCTTATTGTTATTCTGTGTAATGTAATTACCTGTATAAATCTGATTATTAGCAACAATAAAACACAAAAGAACACAATATTGTAGATAAATGATCTCAATATGCAAGTAGAATAACTAAGTGACTTCGAGGGGGCAACCTCCAAACCATGCAATAAGGATCAAATTATCAATATGATATCACCTCCTACCTACTAACCCCTATTTATACTATTCCTATACTACATAAATCCCCAAGGCCGGCCCTCCAATAATAATATAACATCTATGAAAGAGATAGATAATGATAATAAGTTATGATATCCACAAGTTGGCTATATACATCAAATGTAAGATTTATTGCATTGAATATAATGGAGGATATTGGCTGAATTTAAGTGTTAGTTCTGTGTGTATCTGAATCTAGTATTTTTTTGATCTCATCATGGTTAGTACTTAATTTTGTTTTCCCTTAGAAACAGATCTGGTATGCTCTGTAGAATTATGAGCTAGTAATAATACTATATATGTTAAGTCTCGTCTTGCCAACATCCTACAACAACAACCCTAAAGAGGGACCTTGTACCTTTACCCACTTCGGGTGATCACTCAGTCTAGGCTGAGTGATGTGCTAGCACGCATAGGGTTTCATTGGGTTTGCGTCACTGAATTCTATGTTGCATCAAGACGTCTGCCTAGATCAAGTAGATATCATATAGTTTAAGTGAAAATTGTGGACGTAATACTCATGGAGAAGTGGAGTCCGAAAAAGAGAAGGACATAGAGAATCAATGTTGACAATTTTTAGATGATGATTTTTGGTTAAAATGAGAAGGAATTAATCTATAAGAAGGATTACAAACATTAATTCAACAAGTTGAGGTATTGGAAATTTTCAAAGAGAGGAGATTTAATTTTCGAAGATAATACTGGACAAACCTATTCCTCTACACCATATTATTGATTAAATCAAGAGAATAATAATTGGGGAGAATGTTGAAGAAGGTTGATTGGTAATTCAAAGAAGATCATTTTCAAAAAACCTTTCCCATGCATCGTATTGTTTATAAAGGTTGCTTGTATAGAGTTTTAGGAATACAAAAAAAAATGCTTTGGGGTGAATTTTTATAATGGATTCCAATAATTTTAATATTTGTATGTGCCAACAAGTGTTGTTCAACATGATGATGGAGAGAATGGGGAAATTGGTGATGCCACTACATGCTAAGATAGATGCACTGGAAAATGTTGTTAGAGGAAAAGGAAGGTCACAACATGAGCCAAGGAATGGTGGTAGAACACAACAGCAACATGAGCTACTTCTGACTAGGAGGGTGTTGAATTTTGATAGGAAGGAAGAAGGCATGATGACCAGAAGGATTATTTTTAGAAGAAGATGCAAAACCAGAGGTAAATTATGCCAGGTAATTATTGATAATGGAAGTATAAACAATATTGTGTCTGAAGAAATGGTGTCCAAATTACATTTGAGAAGAATGTCTCACCCTAAGCCTTATATGGTTGCATGGGTAAGAAAATACCATCAAGTCTTAGTAAATGAACAGTGTATTGTTCCTTTTAAAATTGGTGAATAGATTGGTGAAGTTGAATGTGATGTGATGCCTATGGATGTGTGACACCTTCTGTCAGGTAGGCCATGGCGATTTGATAGGCATGTTGTTTATGATAGAAGACATAATAAATATCATCTGGTGAAGGATGTTGTGAAACACACCTTGTGGAATTTGAAGGAAAAATAATCAATAGTTGAAAGAAGAAGTATGTTATTTGGATCAAAAGAATTTGTTGATCTAATTTCTCCATTTGAGTGTGCAGATGCAGGTAAACATGAAGAAGAATCAGTGAATATTATTGAAAAGGAAGAAAATAAAAAAAAAGGAAAGAATTTGGAAGATGAATGATGAGAAGTGGAGGACAAGAGGACATGAGTCCAAAATATGATGAATTTTTGGAAGAGGAAGATTATGATGTGAGTGTAGAAATTGAGTTGCTGGAAAATCTATAATCCCCTCTAAACACAGTGACTATAAGTTTGATGAAAGAATAAGAAAGTGAAGCAATATTAATGGGAGATATGAATAAGGGCAGTTTGAATGAAGAAAAATTACAGAAGAACCAAATAGGTTTGGGATTCCAAGAAAGCCCTGAAGAAAATAAGGAACATGGTGTTAATAAAAATGAATTGGAAGAGGTTGATGAAACTTTTAAACATGGTTTAAATGTAGTTGTCAACATGTTTGCAAAAAATTTAGAAGGTAAATCCAAGTAGTGAACTTGTAAAGAAATGGATCCAGGAAGAAAAAGGACAGGAGCTAGAAGCATTCAGTGAAAAGAAGAAGGAAATAAGAGGTGTAAGTAATATTTCATCTAAGAATGCAGAAGTTGGTTTACAGGAAGGACAAGTGATTGAAAAAGGATATATAGAAAAAATTGAGGTACAAAAAGATAAGGTATTTAATGCCTTGAATAAAAAAATTGCGTAAAGAAAATCATCAAAAGGAGTAAGTCATCTATGTGATGACTTTGCATTTGATGATGGTGAAGGAAACACTCTTTAGTTGAATGCAAAGGAAGCGTGCTAAAATCAATAAAGGTTGAGTTCTACATTGATGACATCCAATTTGTAAGTAAGGTCAAACAAGCATATGAAGAAGCTACAAGTGAAGAAGAGAAGAAGCAGGTTCTCAAGAAAGTAGAAGATGCAATCAAGCCTCATATTTTTCAAACTAACATTGTATTTACTTTTGAGTGTGTAGGTGTATATGATTATGGAGAAGAAAATGAATTGTTGATTAAATTCAAAGAAGGTAAAATACTTAAAAAGATAAGTGAGTGTAAAGAATACTTTGAAGCATTAAAAAAAGATCCAAAATATGGACGACAGAAATAGAATCAATGGTTTGATCAATATTCTAGGATTGAAGGAGGAAGTTCAGCAAACAAGACAAACAAGACAATTATCATGAACTGGAGGAAAAATAAAAAGATGTATATGATCCATAATGAGTTCGAACTCAATTTTATTCAGATGGGGATTCTGATGCAGGAGCATATTTTCCTAGGGTCATTTCCTAAGATTCATAGTATTAGTTGGGGGGTGTGTGTGTTTATTCCATTAAGGGAAATTTCAATAAATTTGTATAAGTTGTTAAAATTTTGTATATGTTATATAAATTCTTGTAAAATTCAAAAAGTCAGTAAGAAGTAATTAGGGGTAAATAACTAAATAAAACAAAGAAGCTTTGTCACTTGAGAATAATCCCAAAGAAGGGGAAGAATTTGTAGCCATTTTTTCTTTTCCTCGAGTTTGTTGAGACTATTTTTAGTGGTGAATCTAATCAATCCTAAAATAGTGTTCTCTATTATTTGATTTGGTGATTGTGGGTTTTGATTAACGGGGTGCCCTTGGGGAAATGGTGTCAGTAAGTGTATTGAAAAAAATGTCAGTGAGTCTATAGGATTATTGGTATTGTAGTGAAGAAGTGTGGGTGTAGGAAGAAAGAATATTGTATTTCTTGTTGAATTAATAAAAGGAGTGAAGTGAATTTGGCATTGTTATGTCATTTTGGAAACATGGTTTTGTTTTTCTTATTATTTTAATTACCATTTTGGAATGTATTGAGATTTTTTGAAAAGGGAGAAGCATGAAATTGTAATTGGATTTGTGCAGAGGTGCTTTTGGTTGAGATAAGGTTACACCAAGCCTCCTTATAAGTAGTTAGCTTACAAAATATCAGTTGTAGCTGACTAAATTCTAGGGAGTTGTAACTTTCTTGCAAGATATAGCTTGTAGAAGGTCAACAGTTGTTGATTAAATTATTTTGGGGTTGTAGCCTTGAAAGTTGAGTTGCAACTCAACTTGAAATATTTATAACTCATAGGAAAAAATGTCCAAAGCTATCTATGATTTCAGTGGGTTTTATTCCTAGTTTGGGTTTCCCACATTAAAACTTGTGTCTTTGTGTGCTCTCTTGCAAATTTCTTATGTATGTTTTTATATGTACATCATAAAAAATTTAAGAAGATAAATTTGAGAAGACATTGATTAACCCCCCCTCTCATTGGCATAGTTTCCAACATTATCTTCACCTGAAACCTTTCTCCAACATTTTCCATCAATTATATTCCCTTAAATTGTGTAAACTTGCAGTTTTTCATGCCTGATAACAGTAGATCCAAGCCTGATATTTTCAAGATTAAAAACATTAAAATGGTATAAAAACTACAAAACTAAAACTTCCTTGTAAAAAATTAAAATGTGAGCAATGTAGAGACTGAGAACCAACATACAAGTATTGAAAATACTATATTAAAAGTTATAAATTGAAAATTCCTCTTCCCATGACTAAAAACACCTATATAGATACAACTGGTGCCATTTAATAGCTATAAATGATGATGATAACAACCTAAAAGATGGAAATTATGTGGGAAAAAATATTTGTCATGTTTCTTTCGCAACATAGTTGCTTGTTTTGCAACATAGTTGCAAAACGTGAGCATCATTCTTCCTCTTATACCTAGTTTGTATTCTTGTGAAAATGAATATGAATTTGAGCTTCTTTCATCAAATTCTTTGACATCCTTGAAGTAAATTTGTGTTGTTTCAATTAATTCCTATATATGGATGATGCATTGAATTTATACCTCCTTTTCCTTGGGTTATGACAATGGCATGCTCAAAATTATGTTCATCACTTCTAGATTACTTCCATAATACTTACTTTGTGTTCTAAAGATTCTTAACATGACACCACAAGCTGTACCTTTTGGTAAATAACATGGATCAAATTTTATGTGTGATGTAAAATGAATGTAATATTAATATGTTGCTCAAAATTTATATCTAAACAAAAAAATTTAGGTGGGGATACTTGCACTTATTGATCATAGTAGGCGAGACCTACACACATCCAACAAAAAAATATTACTTTTACATGTAGATCTATAGTTGTTCATGAAAGACATCATCACTTCAAAATATGAATTTATCAAAATGATTAGTAGGAAAATAATACCCTAGATGTAAAACCAAGTCCCTTTATTTGAAATAAAAAATATAAACGCTGGAAACTATCATGTACTAGTTAAGAACACTTAAATTGGTAATGTGCTGAAAACTTATCCACCATGTGACTAAAACCCCTTATATGTTGACTGCAAAGAAATTATGTAAGAGGATGGAAATTTTGGCCATTGTGTTATTGTTTTTTCATTGATTTCAACCCCCATTGATGGAAAAGGGTTTCATGCAGTCATGAGAGTCCTCATATGGTGTTAGTTAATTGTCAAGCATGGAGATTGTCAAGTTTGGTGTTGTTCTTGGGTGTCCTAGTGCATGGTCTAAGTGAGATGAATCATAATATGAGGCTTCCCAATATTTTTTGAGTTTTACATGAGGTAAAACATGGTCCATATGATATGTTTCAGGTTTATACGAGTCTGTATGAGGTCAGCATGGTCAATTCATGGTTGAGTTACGTCATTTCAGGCTTGTTTCCAGCCCTGGAACATCTAGAATGAGGTAGAGGTGTGAGATTTGGTATATATATTTATTTTTTGGATCATGGTTTCATAATTTTGGTAGTTTAATTGAGGTGTATGGTGATTTTTAGGTCATTATTCAATGATATAGTGCTTTTATGAGGTCATTGGGAAGCAAACAATTGAGAACAGATAGTTTAGCATGGGTAAGTCACTGTGTCTGGAGACTTTAAAGAATATATGAGATATTTTTTGATTATTTATAGGTATAGGATATTTTCATGGTACTTAATGCCAAGTATTAGGTCATTCTGAAGAAGGAATTGCAAGATATACAAGTTTTAGCAAAACCGGGTAAGAAACAATGTGTTTTTGTGATAAAAATGGATCTTCGGATGCTCGTTGTGAATTGTATAATTTTCATGGGGATATGATATATTAGGAATATATTATATGGTCAGTTATCAATCTTTCAAAAAAGTAATGAGGTGGTTTTATCGTCACGTTTTTATGAACGATCGTTAAGAAGGTAAAGTGGTCTAAAACCCTAGCTAAACCCTAGCTAAGAGCAGTTTACATAAAGGTGAGTATATCACCTCAGTTTTGATTGGTTCCTAAAAATATATTTTATGTTGTATAGGAATCCTCATTATTTCCATAAATTTATGATTGAGTTCATGGTGATATGTGGGCCCCACCTAAAAACTAGAAGTTTATGAAAAAGAAGGTTTTGGAACAAGATGGTCCAAAGGAGTAACATACAAAATTGATGGTGCATTATGATTTGGAGTTTTTATTAATTTCCATTTATTTTATAGGAAAATTTCATAAAATTTCATGATTTTTTGAGGTCTAAACAGGTTGACTGGTCAAAAGGGTAGTTTTGGGATCTCAAATAGTAGGGTCCAGTAAAATGGTTATATCTTAAGCTAAAGGTGGATTCTAGATATTATTAAATTTGTGTTGGAAATAGGATTCATATATAGTTCCATTTATATAATTTTTTACTCATGATGAGGTAATTTGACAGGGTTTCCTAGGCATTCTTTGAGCAAGAAGCTTTTTGGAAGTTCAAGACAACATCAATTTTTGGTGCAAGTTTGATGATCCTTTAAGCATGAAATTGATTGGGTGATGCTTATTATCACCTGTAATCTTAATAGGTATGGATTGGGAATAAAATTAATATATTTTTTATGTCTTGAGTGCATATATAAAAAAAATTATGAGTTAACCTTTGGAAACAACATTTTTGGCAAGTTGATTTGGTGAAGGCAAATGTTGTTGTGGTTTGCATTTCAGGATGTTTCATGACTTATAACTTAATTATAAGTGTTATAAATGTTCTTAAATTTATTTTTAGTGGTTACATGACACAATTTTTTCATTTTTAAGTTATTTTATGGCATTATGACATTTCCAGGGTGTTGAAGGGTGAAGGAAACAACTATTTTAAGGTTTGTAAAGGGAACTAGGCCCAGTAAATTAAATAATTTAATGGGTTGATGTCAATTGTGACCATGTATGAATTTTTTATGATGCATCAAGCATATTTAAGGTGTTTTGGGTCATGAAAAATTATACATTTGATGTAAGGGTGTTTTTAAGAATGTGCCTATGGGGTTTTGAGCCATTTTTGGCACATGTAAAGAGGATTTTAGCTAGGCTGGACTATTTGGGTCTTATGTGACTATTGTAATTCAAAATTATTAATTTAATATAGATTTATGGGTTGAAATTATGATTAGGGACCGACATCCTTTGGGTAAAGAAGAATAAAAATCTATAAAAGTCAAGTTTGAGCTCATTTTGTGAGCTAGTATTACATGGGGGTGTAGTGCAACCTAAAGGAGAAATATTTGAAGGTACTAAGGAATTTTTTTAGGGAATATAATGTTTATTTTAGATTGAGGATGAAATGTTCAGCATGATAGAAAGATTTTAGAGGCAAGACAAGTTGAAAAAGAGGAAGGAAAAGCAAGGTTTGAAGACATGGGTTTGTGAGATGAATTAGTGATCTCCATCAGTTGTGGTAGTAGAATTATCTAAGATAAAACATATTAATGATTCTGATTTGGTGTTTTGTCATCATAGGTGGTTGTATCCTCCTTGTGGAGTGGGTTCTTCACTAAATTTAATGGTTATTGCTCTACTAAACTAGCGGTTGGTGTTGCTTGTGAAGTTGGTGCTTCACTAAATTAATTTGTTGTGTGTAATATAAGAAAAATTTCAGTGGGTTTTCTTCCCCCATGATGGTTTCCTACTTTCATATGGTTTTCTTGTGTTGTGTACTTTGTTTTATTCTCCTGTTATTTATGTTGCACATCTTAATAAGCACCCATGGTTATAAATGATGTATGGGCAATCTAATTAATTTGAATATATGGTTTGTTTGATGAAGTGAATTTGTTTTAGGACTGATTCACCCCCCCTCTCACTCCATTGTACTTCCAACATGAAATATTGAGAACATAGCTAAGGTTAGAAACTGAAGCAGGAGCATCACTCCTGAGGCTATTCATAGAATGTTATGGTACAATTTTGGTTTTTTAGGTGCTCTAGGGTTTCATAAGTGTATTAGGAGTCAAGTAATGTTTTCTTGTGGAGATCAAGAATGTAACATCCTCATTTCAGAAAACCAGAACAAGGGAATTTTTTTTTTTTTTTTTGATAACGTTCACTGTTATGAATTATAAAATTCAAACACACGTTCAAGTTTTAATAATTGTTCTCTGCCCAAACAACACAGTTTGGATCACACAATTCCTTTTTAAAACGAATGTTCCCTATTCGCATATTTACAATATGGAACACACATTCAATGCCATTCAATCTTATAACAGATTCTATATGCTGCTGTAAATGACTCGATGAACTGCCGATCTTCCATTTTCATGGCTCGGAGTTTCAACGATCCTTCATTTCATGACTCGGCAACAACCGATCCTTCATGTTCATGACTCGGCAACAACCGATCCTTCATGTTCGTTTATGCATAGTATATTATATATACCTGTTCTCATAACCTTTCCCGGTTATCGAAGTGATCCATTTAAGAAGCCTATCTGAATATCTGTTACTGATATTCATCTGACATCCTGCATCTTAAATTAAGTGATAAGGACAACGCAACCAGCAATTGCGATACTTTGGCCAAAGATTTTCACATGCTTTGCATGATCATATTCCTGGATGTGATACACATCTACGGAATACGTCCTTCACGTCACTTCACCTGTTATCTAGAATGGTCTTTCCTGGCTCCTACCAGTCCTCATCGTTTAAGGTCAGTTTTAAACTTTCAATTCCAGCTAGTAATATGAACGGGTATAGGAAGGCACTCCCGGTAACTAAAGATACGCAGACATACGGTGTCGTTACCCCACGACTCCGTGTGTCTATTTGTCTTTAGTATTCCGGAGTCACTCCGTAAACCAGATCATACCCTGTCCCCCTGCTAAGATCTACACATTCAGCCTATGTATTCTAAATGTTTTAATTCGGGAGGGCATTGCTATATGTCAGCTGCAACATTGTGTCGTCATGAACACCCCGTCTTCATGAAGACACCTTGCTGTAGCTGGCGTATGCCAATGTCCTGCAGAATCCACCCATCGAGAATACACATCCTGCTCAAGTGACTTAGCCACGAGTTAATAATTAAAATCAACTTTCAGCATTCGTGCTGATCCCTTGATCCTCGTTTCCATTGCATTTGTATATAACTAAGAGGGACTAAACCGTCCATTAGTTTGTTATGTATCTTCACCTTCGTATCGAAGGGCTACAATTCCTTACTTGGTTTATTTCTTAATCATTGGATTAAGCAGTCCGTACCGATGGACGTGATAAGTTTAACCTATTAAACTTAGCCAAGATTTTTCCAACTGCAACTAATTTCAGAATATTAACTTATTAGACGTCATTCAAACGAGGTCTAAACTTCGAGAAATAAATTCATTTGTTCTCCTTAACGTTATATAGTTAAGGTCCATTAGTTGTGGATATATTTATCCTATATCCTTTATTCTGAATTTTATCAAACGGGATCATAAATGGAGTTCGAAAGCGAAGTTCGATTACTCCGAAGTTGAATTGATATTCCTTAGCTCCTAAGCTAATCCTGAATACCTTCTGATTATGGAATCATATTCTTCTTAATCCTTTCTAATGTCAATTAAAAATTCATCTTTACCCAAGTATGAACTAATTGCACTTTTCAACTTAAAAGTTGCATTTAAGTAAGAATAGATATCAGTTTCAATTCAGCATCCATCCAAGGACAATGAAACAATTTCAAATCAAGAAATAACATCATATTTCCAATTTAAACAACAATATCAAACTGATATAATTATTGAAAATATCACACTTGTAATTGTATTCAATATTTCAAGTCATAATTTGTACATTTGCCAATCCAGCTGATTAGGCATAGTTTATACAAAACATCCATACAACTCATGGACAGAAGAATATATTTTCTTCTTTTCACAATTCCTCGAAGAGGAATAAAAGCAAAAATTACAATTCATTATCAAATCAAAAGCATCCGAAAACAGCCAAGTCTTCATTCTAATCAAATTCCATCTGCAAAATGAATTGCACGGGTCAGTTCAATGAACTGAGCATATTAAGCACTTATCCTTAAAATAGGGTGCTTCAACTAACTGTTTCAATAAAAGAACCCTACTTTTTATGAAACGACAGTTAAACATCAATCACGAAATAGGCACAGAAGAAAGATCAACATAACAACTGAACTATCAAAACTATCATCACAATCAGCCAAGGGACTGCTGTCCCATTTCCACATAATCATTGCAAGTATCAATTTACAATAATTGTAAAGTTAGGAATACAAGTAGCTTGCTGCCTGTATAGCATCCAGTTATCCTTTCCACGCCTTTCATTAATAAAAAATGCAAAGGATGAAACTAACTGAAATATGAATCCATTACTTTCCTTTCCATTCATGAAGCATATTAAATTCAAAGCATTCAAGTACAGACAAGAAAGCGAACAACAATGCATATAGTTGCTCCCATCTAAGCACTATAAAATTCATTATTCATGAATTCCAGATTTCCAACTAAATGAAAGAAGAAAAGATCACTTTTCCAAGTCATTCATTCATATCTCTATTTCCTTCCGCATAACTGTCCTAACAGTGAAACCCAAACGAAAGTCAATTCAAGATAACAGTTCAGAGTGAAACTTACAAAATCCATTCGGAATTCACTTTCCGGCAGCAAGGATAATTTCATTTATAATCACTTTAAATGAAAACAGGGAAGAATTCATCATCCATATCCATACTTCATTTGAGTCAGACTCATGTAAAGATCCGAAACAGGTTAGTACAACATTATGTACATCCACGATCAAACAATATAAGGCTGCATACCTTATATTACCATAATTATAAGGGACCATATTTCTTTCACTGTACCATTAACCACACAAACAATTATTCATCATGCAGTCAATAAATCACATCAATTCATAATCCTTATGAACGTATCCCGTTCAAAATAACATATTATTCATTGCTGTTACCTACAGCAAGTCCAATGTTCTCATGACTATGAATTTCACCAAGTGAGAACAACAGGCAGAAGGAGGATTTCCTTCCAACAATAATCTACCCAATCCATTTTCCAGTTTCATAACAGTATGCACAACTTTCAGAATGCAAAATCAGAAGTCATTACCTCATAATTCGAAACAGCAGAAGGAAGAGAGAAGTCTTATCTCTTTTAAGCAAGAAAGGAAAGAACAGTCAATAATGTGTTATATTTTCTTTTCCCAAGGCAACTTCCTATATTCAGACAAAATTGAATGTTGTCTTCATCCTAATCAAACACAGCAGAAGAAAAGAAGATCTATTTCCTCTTGTAAAAGAAATTTCATTATAGAAACGACCTCATGCAACTCGCACAGCCGATACAATTATAACACAAGTTCAGATGACAACAAAACAATAGTACAACAATAAAATACCCACACTGCCTATACAGTTCCACATTCTATTTCACAAGAATAAGCAGTTCACATTTTCATATTAAGTCAATAGCCAGCACAACATGGAGGAGTTCCATGCAAGAAGAGCAAGGCAGTTAAACACAGCACAGAAAAATGATTCCCTATCATTTCAAAAGAAAAGAATCAGCAAGGGTCAACGAACCCAAATTATGGCAACACACCCAACCATATTCAACCTCCATTTACATGCAATGGCAGTTCCAGACACAACAGCAAGGAACGATTACACGACCAGTTCTACTTTCAAACATCGCGAACAGTGAAAGAAAAACATCTATTTTAAACACCATAATGTCAACAAACCAGCACGTCGTGGAAGTATTTCCAACCAATCAAAATGCAAGGTCAGATTAATCACACAGCAAAGAATGATTACACTATAAGGAAACAATTAAACAGCCTGTTCCAATTCCAACAACACGAACAGTGAAGGAAATATCTATTTCCAACCTCCATACAGTCAATACCCATACAATAATTCATTTCCAATTTGATTCGACAAATACAAATCAAAACCGAACACCAGAATGATTCATCATATCATTTCCCAAAGAGAAGAAAGCAAGAACCAACAAAATCCAAGTCAAATCGACTCGACAGCAATCACGAAATCCAAACCCAAGAGCAGGGTTGTTTTAATGAAACACTTAATCAAAGCAAGGGTTTTTAAAGAGAAGGGCTTAACATGCCTGTAATCTCTCTTCCAGAACTCGAAGAAAACTTCGTTTGCCACGTTTTTCCTTCCACACAAGCGACAACACAAACTCTCCAACACTTCCTTCCTTCTTCAGGCTTAACAACAGCCTCCAAATCTCCACGAAAAAATTCAAATGCCAAGAGCTAGTTCGACTGAACCAGACCAAAAAACCAAATGCAGAGCAACTTCGGCCAAAACCAAATCGAACAATGAAAAAATCAAATTCCCTCATGCTGTTTTCCAAGGCGAGCTGGTCGCAGAGGACCAAAAATAATTAATGCAATTTAAGGCTCTGCCTTTTTCCTTGCTTCTCACGCCACCCAGCCACTTGGGTTGGCGAACTTTAAATTTCAAAATTTCCATGCAAACTGAATTTGGCTCTATTTCTAAATAGATGCCTCTAATTCCTTACCTGCCCCGCCAAAACTGGCGCTGTCCACGTAGGGACAGTTTATTAAATGCCAATGAATGCCTCCTTCCCATCCTTATCCCTTTCCCTCCAAGGGTCTGCGCACCCCTTAGATTAGGATTAGTTTAGGTTGGCAAGTAGTATTCAACCTAGGTCCTAGTTTAACCTTAGGTTTTAGAACTTAGGTTTATTTTCCCTTTTTTTTTGTAATTTAAAATCCACTTAGGATAGTAGTGTAGGATGTATGTTAGGCCTTAGGGTTAGTTTAGGTTTAATTCACACTAACCACTAACACTAACACTTCCATCCAGCCTCCTTACTAACATTCACGTTAATGCAGAGCAGGACGTTCCGATTACGTGCCAAGGCCACCTGTGTCCAGGCATTTCTTGGCCTCACGAGGTCCCAAATTCGACAGTACAGGGTTCAAGAATCGAACCCCTGTCGTTGGCATTTTTCGTGCTAGCTGTTCACACCTGCAAACAGGCGCTGCACGCTCATAACAATCTCAGTCCGGTTCAAGTGTGAATCGACACAGAAATCACAGAGAATCTCAGCATACTTGAATCAATGGAATTGATTCAGGGGTATGCTGTCAATCAGCAACAAGAGCTAGCAGTATATGACAATTTTTCGTCACATCAGCAAACAAACAAGTACAATATTTGCTGTCCCATGTAATAAATCACAGTATGCAAGAATCCAAATTAGCAACACATTCTCTTAAGATCAAAACATATCTTAACATGTTTACTTTCATTTCAGCAGCTATAACAGTATGTAAAACATTCACCAAGTTAACATCCAAAATCAGAGTGTTACATTCTTCCCTCCTTAAAGAATCATCGTCCCGATGATCAGATTAACAAATCAAGGAGTTCCTAGGACAAAGTTCAGTTATTGTCCTTTCGTTCATAAGTTCATACCAAAAACATATTCTCTCTTAAAAAACAGCGTTTTAAGACAACTGTACAATAGACTAATAATTGTCTAAATTTGGTAAAATTATCAGTTCTCTGAATTTCAAATTCAGTTAAACAGGTGTGGAAAAGTAGATCTCATTTCTTCGAGATTCTCCCAAGTTGGCACTTTCTTCGCTGAACTGGTCCCACTGGACCTTACATTGGTTCACTTCGCGATTTCTCAGTACAACTGGCGAGTTCCCAGCACTCGAATGGGCTTAACCACGATTAATTCCTGGGTCTTGGACCTACAAGGAATTCCAATTTAGCACATGGGATAAATCTGTCACGTATTTCTTAAGCAAAGAAATATGAAAAACATCATGCATTTGAGACAAGGCAGGAGGTAATGCTAGACGATAAGCTACAGGGTTGATTATTTCAACAATTTCAAAAGGTCCCACGTAACGTGGCGACAACTTGGCAGCCTTGCCAAAAGTTATGGAGCTCTTTTCAAGCTTCACCCGAAGAAAGGACCCTTCTCTCCAAGTTATAATGCCTGTCAACCCGCTTCAAGTCTGCATAGCTCTTTTGCCTATTGTAAAGCCTCCTTTAGATGTTTCTCGAATCATTTTGATTTGTTGTTCCATTTCCATAAGGATTTCTGGCCCAATTACCTCTCTGTCTTCAACACTGTCCCAGCTGACAGGGGTTGCTGGCATTTTCGTCCATACAATGCTTCAAAGGGCGCCATTTTTAAAGAGGCATGGTAGGTGTAAATGACTCGAGGAACTTCCGATCTTCCATTTTCATGGCTCGGAGTTTCAACGATCCTTCATTTCATGACTCGGCAACAACCGATCCTTCATGTTCATGACTCGGCAACAACCGATCCTTCATGTTTGTTTATGCATGGTATATTATATATACCTGTTCTCATAACCTTCCCCGGTTATCGAAGTGATCCATTTAAGAAGCCTATCTGAATATCTGTTACTGATATTCATCTGACATCCTGCATCTTAAATTAAGTGATAAGGACAACGCAACCTGCAATTGCGATACTTTGGCCAAATATTTTCACATGCTTTGCATGATCATATTCCTGGATGTGATACACATCTACGGAATACGTCCTTCACTTCACTTCACCTGTTATCTAGAATGGTCTTTCCTGGCTCCTACCAGTCCTCATCGTTTAAGGTCAGTTTTAAATTTTCAATTCCAGCTAGTAATATGAACGGGTATAGGAAGGCACTCCTGGTAACTAAAGATACGCAGACATACGGTGTCGTTACCCCACAACTCCGTGTGTCTATTTATCTTTAGTATTCCGGAGTCACTCCGTATACCAGATCATACCCTATCCCCCCTGCTAAGATCTACACATTCGGCCTATGTATTCTAAATGTTTTAATTCGGGAGGGCATTGTTATATGTCAGCTGCAACATTGTGTCGTCATGAAGACCCCGTCTTCATGAAGACACCTTGCTGTAGCTGGCGTATGCCAATGTCCAGCAGAATCCACCCATCGAGAATACACATCCTGCTCAAGTGACTTAGCCACGAGTTAATAATTAAAATCAACTTTCAGCATTCATGTTGATCCCTTGATCCTCGTTTCCGTTGCAGTTGTATATAACTAAGAGGGACTAAATCGTCCATTAGTTTGTTATGTATCTTCACCTTCGTATCGAAGGACTACAATTCCTTACTTGGTTTATTTCTTAATCATTGGATTAAGCAGTCCGTACCGACGGACGTGATAAGTTTAACCTATTAAACTTAGCCAAGATTTTTCCAACTGCAACTAATTTCAGAATATTAACTTATTAGACGTCATTCAAATACTTCGAGAAATGAATTCATTTGTTCTCCTTAACGTTATATAGTTAAGGTCCATTAGTTGTGGATATATTTATCCTATATCCTTTATTCTGAATTTTATCAAACGGAATCATAAATGGAGTTCGAAAGCAAAGTTCGATTACTCCGAAGTTGAATTGATATTCCTTAGCTCCTAAGCTAATCCTGAATACCTTCTGATTATGGAATCATATTCCTCTCAATCCTTTTTAATGTCAATTAAAAATTCATCTTTACCCAAGTATGAACTAATTGCATTTTTTTTTTCAACTTAAAAGTTGCATTTAGGTAAGAATAGATATCTGTTTCCATTTAGCATCCATCCAAGGATAAATAAACAAATCCAAATCAAGAAATAATATTATAATTCTAGATTATACAACAAAATCAAACTGATATAAATATTGAAAGTATCACACTCGTAATTATATTCAATATTTCAAGTCATAATCTGTACATTTGCCAGTCCAGCTGATTGGGCATAGTTTTTTATACAAAACATCCATACAACTCATGGACAGAAGAATATATTTTCTTCTTTTCACAATTCCTCAAAGAGGAATAAAAGCAACAATTACAATTCATTATCAAAATTCATAAGTCTCAGAAAACAACCAAGTCTTCCTTCTAATCAAATTTCATCTGCAAAATGAGTTGCACGGGTCAGTTCAATGAACTGAGCATATTAAGCACTTATCCTTAAAATAAGATGCTTCAACTAACTATCTCAATAAAAGAACCCTGCTTTTATGAACGACAGTTAAACATCAATCATGAAATAGGCACAAAAGAAAGATCAGCTTAACAACTGAACTATCAAATTAAAATCACAATCAGCAATAAGACTGCTGTCCTGTTTCCACATAATTTTAAACATACTGTTATCCTTTCCACGCATTTCATTAATAATAAATTCAAAGGATGAACTAACTGAAATGTAACTCATTACTTTCCTTCCAGTTCATGTATTAAATTTAAAGCAATCAAGTACAGACAAGAAAGCAAACAACAATGCATATAGTTGCTCCCATCTAAGCACTATAAAAATTCATTAATCACGAATTCCAGATTTTCAACTAAATGAAAGAAGAAAAGATCACTTTTCCAAGTCATTCATTCATATCTCTATTTCCTTCCACATAACTATCCTAACAGTGAAACCCAAACAAAAGTCAATTCAAGATAACAGTTCAGAGTGAAACTTACAAAATCCGTTCGGAATTCACTTTCCAGCAGCAAGAATAATTTCAATTATAATCCGCTTAAAATGAAAACAGGGAAGAATTCATCATAGAACAAGCAATATCAAGTTGCAGACTATGTATTTACTGTACTAGAAGATCCCATACCTCTTTCACTGTATTGTTAACCAAACAAAAAGTTATACAACCACGCAGTCACTTACTCATATGACCCTCTATATCCATGAACGCATACAGTTCATAATAACAAATTATACATTGTTGTTACCTACAGCGAAACCAAATTCTTATGCACCGTAAAGCTCCAATATTATTTTCAGAGTCAAAAATAGCAAAAGAGAAGAATTCATTCCCTATATTTTCATTAAGAAACAATCATTTTGTTCAAAATGAAATCAAACACCCAACCCGTGTTCATCTTAAACAAGACAACTCATTATAAAGATAACAGAACAATCGTTCTTATCAAAAAACAAACTCTCATAGCCTGTACCGTTTCAATCTAATACCACAAACAACGCATATTCAATTGTCAATTCCTTTATAAAAGCAAACCCGCACCGGGTGTTAATTGCATGAGCTCGGTACAGCCAAGGGAAACTCAGAAGACAAGTTAGATCCCAAATTTCCCATTTATTTCCACAAAATCAAATCAAGTTCGTATTGTCCAGATAGTTCAAACAGAAGGACAACCCTAAACTATAAGATGCAATGAAATCAAAAATTTTTTTCTTCCATTACAGTATAAAGAAATATAATCATTCTTTGCACAGAATACAATCAAGTTGTAATTGTGTCAACAGTCCGTATAAGAAGACCAAAAAAAACATTATAAAACACAGTGAAACCACCTTATTCTCTGAACAAGGAGAAACGAAATCCATTGACGACTTAAGAAGGAAAAACAGTTATCTTTTTCCTACATCACGAATACCCAATATGTATTCGTTTAGTTCCTACTCAAGAAAAGGTATAGCAATGTTAACCTATACAGTCAACAATCAATACAATAATTCATTCAGTTCGATTCGTTCAATTACGCATCAAAACCGAACAACCAGAATGCCATTTTTCTTATCATTTCCCTCAAGAAAGCAAGAACCAACAAAATCCAAGTACAAATCGAAACAGCAATCTACAATCCTTAAACCCAAGCGCAGGGTTGTTTTAATGAAACTACTTAATCAAAGCAACTATTACTTAAAGAGAAGGGCTTAACATGCCTGTAATCTCTCTTCCAGAACTCGAAGAAAACGCGTTTGTCCTTCAATAGTGACAGCACAAACTCATAATAAGTCCTACAGTCTTCAAGATTTACAACAACCTCCAAATTTCCCGTTACAGTCACACGTCCAACGAACAAGAGCTGGTACGACTCATTCAGACCAAAAAACCAAATGCAGAGCAACTTCGGCCAAAAGGCTCGAATCTACAAAATGAAAAATCAAATTCCCTCATGCTGTTTCCAAGGCGAGCTGGTCGCGAGGACCGAAACAATTAATGAAATTAAGGCTCTGCCTTTTTCCTTATTTTCCACGCCACTAGCCACTTGGGTTGGCGAACTTTAAATTTCAAAATTTCCATGCAAACTGAATTTGGCTCTATTTCTAAATAGATGCCTCTAATTCCTTACCTACCCCGCCAAAACTGGCGCTGTCCACGTAGGGACAGTTTATTAAATGCCAATGAATGCCCTCCTTCCCATCCTTATCCCTTTCCTCTCCAAGGGTCTGCGTACCCCTTAGATTAGGATTAGTTTAGGTTGCATAAATCATTCAACCTAGGTCTTAGTTTAGCCTTAGGTTTTAGGTTTATTTTCCCCCTTTTTTTTTTGTAATTTAAAAATCCACTTAGGATAGTAGTGTAGGATGCATGTTAGGACTTAGGATTAGTTTAGGTTTTTAATTCACACTAACCACTAACACTAACAACTTCCATCCAGCCTCCCTACTAACATTCACGTTAATGCAGAGCAGGACGTTCCGTCCTTCGGATCACGTGCCAAGGCCACCCGTGTCCAGGCATTTCTTGCCTCACGAGGTCCCAAATTCGACAGTACAGGGTTCAAGAATCGAACCCCTGTCGTTGGCAATTTTCGTGCTAGCTGTTCACACCTGCAAACAGGCGCTGCACGCTCATAACAATCTCAGTCCGGTTCAAGTGTGAATCGACACAGAAATCACAAGAGGACCTCAGCATACTTGAATCAATGGAATTGATTCAGGGTATGCTGTCAATCAGCAACAAGAGCTAGCAAGTATACGACAATTTGTCGTCACATCAGCAAACACACAAGTACAATATTTGTTGTCCCATGCAATAAATCACAGTATGCAAGAATCCAAATTAGCAACACATTCTCTTAAGATCAAAACATATCTTAACATGTTTGCTTTCATTTCAGCAGCTATAACAGTATGTAAAACATTCACCAAGTTAACATACAAAATCAGAGTGTTACATTCTTCCCTCCTTAAAGAATCATCGTCCCGATGATCAGACTAACAAATCAAGGAGTTCCTAGGACAAATTTCAGTTATTGTCCTTTCGTTCATAAGTTTATACCAAAAACAGATTCTCTCTTAAAAACAACGTTTTAAGACAACTGTACAATAGACTAATAATTGTCTAAATTTGGTAGAATTATTAGTTCTCTGAATTTCAAATTCAATTAAACAAGTGTGGAAAAGTAGATCTCATTTCTTCAAGATTCTCCAAAGTTGCACTTTCTTCACTGAACTGGTCCCACTGGACCTTACATTGGTTCACTTCGCAATTTCTTAAGTACAACTGGCGATTTCCCAGCACTCGAATGGGCTTAACCACGATTATTCCTGGGTCTTGGACCTGCAAGGAATTCCAATTTAGCACATGTGATAAATCTGTCACGTATTTCTTAAGCAAAGAAATATGAAAAACATCATGCATTTGAGACAAAGCAGGAGGTAATGCTAGATGATAAGCTACAGGGTTGATTATTTCAACAATTTCAAAAGGTCCCACGTAACGTGGCGATAACTTGGCAGCCTTGCCAAAAGTTATTGAGCTCTTTTTCGGTTTCACCTGAAGAAAGACCTTCTCTCCAAGTTTATAATTCCTGTCAACCCGCTTCAAGTCTGCATAGCTCTTTTGCCTATTGGCAGCCTCCTTTAGATGTTCCCGAATCATTTTGATTTGCTGTTCCATTTCCATAAGGATTTCTGGCCCAATTACCTCTCTGTCTTCAACGTTGTCCCAGCTGACAGGGGTTCTACATTTTCTTCCATACAATGCTTCAAAGGGCACCATTTTTAAAGAGGCATGATAGGTGTTATTGTAAGCAAATTCTACTAGCGGAAGGTATTCCTCCCATTTATACTGCTGGTCCATGCAATACATCCTTAACATGTCCTCTAAAACCTGATTAACTCTCTCAGTCTGTCCATCCGTTTCTGGATGATATGCAGAACTGAAGTTCAATTTAGTTCCCAAGGCCGCATTAAGCATTTGCCAAAACCTTGATGTCATTCTCAGATCTCTGTCCGATATGATTAATTCTGGTATTCCATGCAATCTGAAGATTTCATGCACAAATATTCATGCTAATACTGGTGCATCGTCCTTCAAATTACCAGCAATGAAGTGTGCCACTTTGGTCAATTTTTCGACTACAACCAGGATAATGTCATGCTTTATTTCTTGACATAGGCAATCCTTGAACGAAATCCATCGTTATCACTTGCCATTTATATTGCGGAATGTTGTGGGGATACAATAATCCAGCGGGGTGCATATGTTCTGCCTTAACACGCTGACATTCCAAGCAGTGTGTTACAAATTCTGCCACATCCTTTTTCATTCCCTTCCAAAAATATTGCTGCTTAAGATCAGCGAGCATTTTTGTAATGCCAGGGTGTCCAGAAAAAGGTGAATTATGGAATTCAGTTAACAATTTCCCTCTTAAGTCATTTGCCACAGGTACATATACCCTGTTTTCGAACCTCAGAACTCCTTCGTTATCAAAACGGAATCCTTTATACCTGATGTCCTGCGGGTCTGCAGCAAGTGCTGATTTGACTTGCTGGAAATAAGGATCTGATTCCAAGGCATCTTTTACCTCATCCTTAAACTGAGTTCTTAACGTTATAAGAGCAGAGATATGCTTCCTTCGACTCAGAGCATCTGCTACTCTATTTTCCTTGCCCTTAATGTAGCTTATTTCAAAATCATACTGAGACAGAAATTCTAACCATCTTCGCTGCCTTGCATTCAGATTTGGCTGAGTGAAAATATACTTCAGTCCCAGATGGTCTGTTTTTAATTCAAAGGGCTTGCCAAGAAGGTAATGCCTCCATATTTGAAGCGCATGAACAATGGCAGCGAGCTCAAGATCGTGTGGAGCATAGTTCTGTTCATGTAACTTAAGCTTTCTGCTTTCATAAGCGATAACATGGTTATTCTGTAACAGAATACCTCCAAGGCCTTCTCCTGAGGTGTCCGTTACAACCATAAAATCTCCATTTGGATCAGGTACAGTCAAAATAGGTGCTGTAGTTAACTGTTCCTTTAACTTTTTAAAGGCAGATTCACATTTGTCTGTCCAGACAAATTTCTTTTCTTTCTTTTGCAACGAAGTGATTGGGGCAGCAATTTTTGAAAAGTCCTTGACGAACTTTCGATAATATCCAGCCAAGCCCATGAAGCTCCTCACTTCGTGCACGTTCTTAGGCGCAGGCCACTCAGTTATAGCTGTGATCTTTGAAGGGTCAACAGCTATCCCGTCTTTACTTATAACATGTCCTAAATAATGCACCTCTGCATCATAAAAGGAACATTTGGACAGTTTGCCATACAACTTCCTCTTTCTTAAGATTTCCAGCACTATCCTGAGATGTTCTTGGTGCTCTTCGACATTTTTAGAGTATATAAGAATGTCGTCTAAGAATACAAGCACAAACTTGTCTAAGTATTCTTGAAAAATGTTATTCATTAGATTCATGAAGGCGGCAGGAGCATTAGTCAGCCCAAAAGGCAACACCGTGAACTCATAATGCCCATACCTTGTTCTAAAAGCTGTTTTATGAATATCTTCCTCTTTTATTCTCAGCTGATGGTACCTTGACCACAAGTCTATTTTTGAATAGACTGATGCTCCTCGCATCTGATCAAACAGATCATCGATTCTCGGAAGTGGGTATCGATTTTTAATGGTTGCTTTATTCAGCATTCTGTAATCAATGCACAGCCTCAAGGTGCCATCCTTTTTCTTTACGAAAGATTACCGGCGCTCCCCAAGGTGAGACGCTCGGTCTGATCAGCCCTTTAGTCAGAAGTTCTTGTAACTGAGCCTTCAGTTCTACCAACTCAATGGTAGTCATTCTATAAGGTGCCTTAGATATGGGTTCCGTTCCTGGTTTGATCTCTATAGCGAAGTCAAACTCACGTTTGGGCGGAAGACCCGGCAATTCCTCCGGAAATACATCACGAAAAATCCCTCAACAATGGATATCTTTCCATGAAATCATTATCTTCCTCTTCATTTTCTGTCATTTTTACTGCATACAAGGTGCAGCCTCTGTTTTTAGCCCTCTTTAGTTTCATAGCCGTCAGTTTCCTGACTACAACTTCCCATTTTACACCTTGAATGACTGCTGCTTTCTGCAGGTCATCAAGGCAACAGATTTGTTTTTCATAACAGTCGACCTTTTCCTTATGTTCAGCCAACCAGTTAACTCCAATAATGATATCATATGATCCTAGAGGAGCGACATACAAGTCAACTTCGGTGGAGAAACCAGGCAGATGAAGAATTGCCCCAAAAAGGCACATTTCGACTGTATGGACAACATTATTCCCATAATGCACTGTCCATGTTTTATCCATTCTTGCAGCCTTTCTTTTTAATTTCAAGGCAAGTTTAGCAGAAATAAAACATTCTGTAGCTCCAGTATCAAAAAGTACAACTACAGGTTTACTGAATAACTTACCTGTAACTTCTATGGGCGTCACTTGCTTTTCAGCTTGTCTGTTAGCCACTGCAGCATGTATCCTATGATGCTGTCCGCGATCATCCTTCTTCAGAGGATAATGATTCGCATAGTGGTCCTTTCCACAGTTGAAGCATCCTCCAGCTGGCCCCTTTTCTAGGCTCAAATTTGTTACCAGCTTTGAAGTTATCATTCTGGCTTCCATAGGACTTCTGTCCAATGCCATTAACTTTTGTAAAGCTGTTCCACACGTTATTTATAGGTCTGTTCATCACAGTTTTCTTGTTGTTATCCACGACAATTTTGTTTTTCACACCAAACCTTTTCCAAGGTCCCCTTTTTGGTGCAAGAGATGAAGAAGGATTGGGAATCTTCTTCCTTATCTCTTCCCTGTGAGTAGATATTACTCTCAATTTCTGTTCCTATCTGATTGCCTTTTCGACAACTCCATCCATGGTGGTTGGGCCGTGAACATCCACTTCGCCACCAATGACGGGATTCAGTCCCATTATGAATTTCCGTATTCTAAACTTCTCGTTGGCTTGGTACTGCGGCACATACTTAAGGAGTTTAGTAAACCCTTCCCAGTATTCCGTTACCGACAGCCTTCCTTGCGACCAGTTCTGAAATTCAGTCATTTTCCTATCAAAACAGAGTTGAGGCAGCCATCGTTGCCTAAAATAACTCTTAAATTGATCCCAAGTTATGTCTGATTCGACAATATTCAAGTCAACCTTGCGGTTGTCCCACCATGATGATGCTTCATGAGAAAGCTGATATGCTCCCCATATCGCTTTAGTCTCTTCGGAGAAGTTTCTTATTGCAAAATATTTCTCCATTTCACTGAGCCAGTTCTCAGCTCCGTCCCCAAGAGTTGTTCCATCAAACTTTGGAGGACTTATTCTCTTTATATCATTTGTAAGTTCAGCTGCTAATCTTGCCCTTTTATTTTCAGGGGGATTAGGAGCAATTACATTATTATCATCAACACCCCCAGATTCCCTCCATTGATGTTGTCCATAGGATGCAGCTGATCATTTATTTCAGCTTCATTCTCCTCCTCTTCATTTCCCATTGACTGCTGTTCCAGTACAGTCAAACGATCCCTCGTATCAAGTAGGGCAGCAAGGATTTCATCCAGCTTTTGGGCAGTTGCTGCTTCTCCACCCTGCAATGGGTTATTCGCAGCATTCCCTCTTGTCCTGACCATTTTCTGTTCAATAAGAAAATGTAAACTTTATTAATATCGTGGACTCATTAGGTCCAAGAGCTGCAACCTTCAGCTCTGATACCAAGATGTAACATCCTCATTTCAGAACACCAGAACAAGAGAATTTTTTTTTTTTTTTTTTGATAACATTCACTGTTATGAATTATAAAATTCAAACACACGTTCAAGTTTTAATAATTGTTCTCTGCCCAAACAACACAGTTTGGATCACATAATTTCTTTTTTTTAAACGAATGTTCCCTGTTAGCATATTTACAATATGGAACACACATTCAATGCCATTCAATCTTATAACATATTTTATATGCTGCTGTAAATGACTCGATGAACCGCCAATCTTCCATTTTCATGGCTCGGAGTTTCAACGATCCTTCATTTCATGACTCGGCAACAACCGATCCTTCATGTTCATGACTCGGCAACAACCAATCCTTCATGTTTGTTTATGCATAGTATATTATATATACCTGTTCTCATAACCTTTCCCGGTTATCGAAGTGATCCATTTAAGAAGCCTATCTGAATATCTGTTACTGATATTCATCTGACATCCTGCATCTTAAATTAAGTGATAAGGACAACGCAACCAGCAATTGCGATACTTTGGCCAAAGATTTTCACATGCTTTGCATGATCATATTCCTGGATGTGATACACATCTACGGAATACGTCCTTCACTTCACTTCACCTGTTATCTAGAATGGTCTTTCCTGGCTCCTACCAGTCCTCATCGTTTAAGGTCAGTTTTAAACTTTCAATTCCAGCAAGTAATATGAACAGGTATAGGAAGGCACTCCCGGTAACTAAAGATACGCAGACATACGGTGTCATTACCCCACAAATCCGTGTGTCTATTTGTCTTTAGTATTCTAGATTCACTCCGTGTGTCTATTTGTCTTTAGTATTCCTAGATTCACTCCGTATACCAGATCATACCCTATCCCCTTGCTAAGATCTACACATTCGGCCTATGTATTCTAAATGTTTTAATTCGGGAGGGCATTGCTATATGTCAGCTGCAACATTGTGTCATCATGAAGACCCCGTCTTCATGAAGACACCTTGCTGTAGCTAGCGTATGCCAATGTCCTGCAGAATCCACCCATCGAGAATACACATCCTACTCAAGTGACTTAGCCACGAGTTAATAATTAAAATCAACTTTCAGCATTCGTGTTGATCCCTTGATCCTCGTTTCCGTTGCAGTTGTATATAACTAAGAGGGACTAAATCGTCCATTAGTTTGTTATGTATCTTCACCTTCGTATCGAAGGACTACAATTCCTTACTTGGTTTATTTCTTAATCATTAGATTAAGCAGTCCGTACCGATGGATGTGATAAGTTTAACCTATTAAACTTAGCCAAGATTTTTCCAACTGCAACTAATTTCATAATATTAACTTATTAGACGTCATTCAAATGAGGTCTAAACTTCAAGAAATGAATTCATTTGTTCTCCTTAACGTTATATAGTTAAGGTCCATTAGTTGTGGATATATTTATCCTATATCCTTTATTCTGAATTTTATCAAACGGAATCATAAATGGAGTTCGAAAGCAAAGTTCGATTACTCCAAAGTTGAATTGATATTCCTTAGCTCCTAAGCTAATCCTGAATACCTTCTGATTATGGAATCATATTCCTCTCAATCCTTTTTAATGTCAATTAAAAATTCATCTTTACCCAAGTATGAACTAATTGCATTTTTTTTTCAACTTAAAAGTTGCATTTAGGTAAGAACAGATATCTGTTTCCATTTAGCATCCATCCAAGGATAAATGAAACAAATCCAAATCAAGAAATAATATTATAATTCTAGATTATAAACAACAAAATCAAACTGATATAAATATTGAAAGTATCACACTCGTAATTGTATTCAATATTTCAAGTCATAATCTGTACATTTGCCAGTCCAGCTGATTGGGCATAGTTTTTTATACAAAACATCCATACAACTCATGGACAGAAGAATATATTTTCTTCTTTTCACAATTCCTCAAAGAGGAATAAAAGCAACAATTACAATTCATTATCAACAATCAGAAGTATCAGAAAATAGCCAAGTCTTCCTTCTAATCAAATTTCATCTGCAAAATGAGTTACACGGGTCAGTTCAATGAACTGAGGATATTAAGCACTTATCCTTAAAATAAGATGCTTCAACTAACTGTCTCAATAAAAGAACCCTACTTTTATGAAACGACAGTTAAACATCAATCACGAAATAGGCACAAAAGAAAGATCAGCTTAACAACTGAACTATCAAAATTAAAATCGCAATCAGCCAAGGGACTGACTGTCCCGTGTCCACATAATCATTGCAAGTATCAATTTACAATATTTGTAAAGTTAGGAATACAAGTAGCTTGCTGCCTATATAGCATCCAGTTATCCTTTCCATGCCTTTCATTAATAATAAATGCAAAGGATGAAACTAACTGAAATGTAACTCCATTACTTTCCTTCTCCGTTCATGAAGCATATTAAATTTAAAGCAATCAAGTACAGACAAGAAAGCAAACATCAATGCATATAGTTGCTCCCATCTAAGCACTATAAAAATTCATTAATCACGAATTCTAGATTTCCAACTAAATGAAAGAAGAAAAGATCACTTTTCCAATTCATTCATTCATATCTCTATTTCCTTCCACATAACTATCCTAACAGTGAAACCCAAACAAAAGTCAATTCAAGATAACACTTCAGAGTGAAACTTACAAAATCCATTCGGAATTCACTTTCCGGCAGCAAGAATAATTTCATTTATAATCAGCTTAAAATGAAAACAGGGAAGAATTCATCATCCATATCCATACTTCATTTGAGTCAGACTCATGTAAAGATCCGAAACAGGTTAGTACAACATTATGTACATCCAAGATCAAACAATATAAGGCTGCATACCTTATATTTACCATAATTATAAGGAACCATATTTCTTTCACTGTACCATTAACCAAACAAACAATTATTCATCATGCAGTCAATAAATCACATCAATTCATAATCCTATGAACATATCCCATTCAAAATAACATATTATTCATTGCTGTTACCTACAGCAAGTCCAATGTTCTCATGACTATGAATTTCACCAAGTGAGAACAACAGGCAGAAGGAGGATTTCCTTCCAACAATGATTCTACCCAATCCATTTTCCAGTTTCATAACAGTATGCACAACTTCCAGAATGCAAAATCAGATGTCATTACCTCATAATTCGAAACAACAGAAGGAAGAGAGAAGTCTTATCTCTTTTAAGCAAGAAAGGAAAGAACAGTCAATAATGTGTTATCTTTTCTTTTCCCAAGGCAACTTCCTATATTCAGAATAAACAATTGAATGTTGTCTTCATCCTAATCAAACACAGCAGAAGAGAGAAGATCTATTTCCTCTTGTAAAAGAAATTTCATTATAGAAACGACCTCATGCAACTCGCACAGCCGATACAATTATAACACAAGTTCAGATGACAGCAAAACAATAGTACAACAATAAAATACCCACACTACCTGTACAGTTCCACATTCTATTTCACAAGAATAACCAGTTCGCATTTTCATATTAAGTCAATAGCCAGCACAACATGGAGGAGTTCCATGCAAGAAGAGCAAGGAAGTTAAACACAGCAAAAAAAAACGATTCCCTATCATTTCAAAAGAAAAGAATCAGCAAGGGTCAACGAACCCAAATTATGGCAACACACCCAACCATATTCAACCTCCATTTACATGCAATGGCAGTTCCAGACACAACAGCAAGGAACGATTACACGACCAGTTCTACTTTAAAAACATCGCGAAAAGTGAAAGAAAAACATCTATTTTAAACACCATACTGTCAACAAACCAGCACGTCGTGGAAGTGTTTCCAACCAATCAAAATGCAAGGTCAGATTAATCACAACAGCAAAGAAATGATTACACTATAAGGAAACAATTAAACAGCCTGTTCCAATTCCAACAACACGAACAGTGAAGGAAATATCTATTTCCAACCTCCATACAGTCAATACCCAATACAATAATTCATTTCCAATTTGATTCGAACAAATACAAATCAAAACTGAACAACCAGAACGATTCATCATATCATTTCCCCAAAGAGAAGAAAGTAAGAACCAACAAAATCCAAGTCAAATCGACTCGACAGCAATCACGAAATCCAAACCCAAGAGCATGGTTGTTTTAATGAAACACTTAATCAAAGCAAGGGTTTTTTAAAGAGAAGGGCTTAACATGCCTGTAATCTCTCTTCCAGAACTCGAAGAAAACTTCGTTTGCTGCGTTTTTCCTTCCACAGCGACAGCACAAACTCTCCAACACTTCCTTCCTTCTTCAAGCTTAACAACAGCCTCCAAATCTCCACGAAAAATGTCAAATGCCAAGAGCTGGTTCGACTGAACCAGACCAAAAAACCAAATGCAGAGCAACTTCGGCCAAAACCAAAATCAAACAATGAAAAATCAAATTCCCTCATGCTATTTCCAAGGCGAGCTGGTCGCGAGGACCAAAAATAATTAATGCAATTTAAGGCTCTTCCTTTTTCCTTGCTTCTCACGCCACCAGCCACTTGGGTTGGCGAGATTTTAAATTTCAAATTTCCGTGCAAAACTGAATTTGGCTCTATTTCTAAATAGATGCCTCTAATTCCTTACCTGCCCCACCAAAACTGGCACTGTCCACGTATGGACTACCTATTAAATGCCAATGAATGCCCTTCCTTCATCCTTATCCCTTTCCTCCCAAGGGTCTGCGTACCCCTTAGATTAGGATTAGTTTAGGTTGCATAAATCATTCAACCTAGGTCTTAGTTTAGCCTTAGGTTTTATTAGGTTTATTTTCCTTTTTTTTTTTGTAATTTAAAAATCCACTTAGGATAGTAGTGTAGGATGTATGTTAGGCCTTAGGGTTAGTTTAGGTTTAATTCACACTAACCACTAACACTAACAACTTCCATCCAGCCTCCTTACTAACATTCACGTTAATGCAGAGCAGGACGTTCCGTCCTTCAGATTACGTGCCAAGGCCACCCGTGTCTAGGCATTTCTTGCCTCACGAGGTCCCAAATTCGACAGTACAGGGTTCAAGAATCGAACCCCTGTCGTTGGCATTTTTCGTGCTAGCTGTTCACACCTGCAAATAGGCGCTGCACGCTCATAACAATCTCAGTCCGGTTCAAGTGTGAATCGACACAGAAATCACAAGAGAATCTCAACATACTTGAATCAATGGAATTGATTCAGGGTATGCTGTCAATCAGCAACAAGAGCTAGCAAGTATACGACAATTTGTCGTCACATCAGCAAACAAACAAGTACAATATTTGCTGTCCCATGTTATAAATCACAGTATGCAAGAATCCAAATTAGCAACACATTCTCTTAAGATCAAAACATATCTTAACATGTTTGCTTTCATTTCAGCAGCTATAACAGTATGTAAAACATTCACCAAGTTAACATCCAAAATCAGAGTGTTACAAAGAAGATAAAAATTCAAATTGTGGAGTTTCCCTCCATTTTTCATACTTAATTTTGAACTGTTTTTACCCAATTTTGGATTTTTAGGAAGGTGTAAGGTTTTTAAAGTGTATTTCAAGAATGTTTTAGGTTGTTAGTGAAATCATGAGTCATTGGAGACTCTTTATGGGGATTGATTTGATCAAGTAACTCTTAAACTTTTTCTTTAGCTCCTTTACTTAGAATGCAAGCTCTATATGACTTGGTCATGAGACCCTAGTGGTCAGTTATTGAGCCAATTAAAGCAAGGAGGTATAAGAATTAATTTGTAAATGTTTTATATTCATTGATAAATCAAGGGAATGAATGAATGGGAGCTCCAAGAACATGTTTTAATGTGAAGTTGTTTTCAAACAATCTAGTACATGGCTATCACTTGTGCATGGGCCTTGAGTAGCTATTTGATTTTATGTATTCAACTTGAGGAATAACTATTTGATTGGTAAGAACTAATTTTCATTACAGTGGATGAATTAGGAGTGTATTCATTGATTTAAGTGGAAATAAGGGATATTGAGGAATATTGTGTCTCAGAACAGTTCTCACGTGTTCATCTAAAGAGGAGAGTGCTTTCAAAGAGAGAGAGAGAGAGAGAGAGAGAGAGAAGTATGATTCAATAGCAACTAAGAAGTATGATCCTAACACTCTCAGAGACCAAATATAAGGTAAGTTGATCATTATCTTGTTGAAAAGAAACCTACACATGGTAATACTTTGTTTCTTTAAGGCATAACATGGAAAATTTTAGATAAAATACGTGTTTTGAGGATGCATGTAACCTACTAGTAAGATTAGATTCTTAGATGCTCATAAGAATTGGAACAAGCCTAAAGAAGTTGGTTTAGGATTTGGAGGCATGAAAAAAGAAATTTGTAACTAATTCCCTCCTCTCGGGATCTAGGTAAAACCCTCACAGGGTTTATAGGTGAAAGAGCATTTGGAGCCCTTAAACTCAAATATTAAGGCATAAACTCTCAAAAAGTAACCTTAACACATCCCTTAACAATATTTACAAGGAATTTTGTATTAACAGGTTGTCAAGAGAGAGAAAAGTTTGATAGTTTCATCACAGTCATGTAGATGACCTAAAAGACCTAATGGAAGAGTTAGGAAAATGGGATATGAGTGAAATTTTGTGAAGTAAGACCACCTGAAACTTTGAACACTAATTTTTTTCCCAAATGGGTTCTCAAAATGGCGATGATTTTGTAACTTGAATCCATATATCAAAATTGAAGCTCAAATTTCACTTAAAACAAGGTTAGTATAATAGAATGGGCCTATGAGGAAGATTGTAAAGGAAGAGATATTTGCATAGAGATTGGAACCAATATTTTTAGCACACACTAGGATATTGGAAAAGGGTGTTAAAAATGGTCTTATTTTATTTGGATGACTTGTAGATTGTTCCAACCTATAACTCACCACTAACCTTGTTTTTTAGAAGCATAGTGGGAAGATTTAGCAAAAGGGGGACAATTTGACCTTTTCTAGTAATTTCATCAAATTTTGTGATTGATTTGGTCTGATATAAGGATGGAAAAAATTTTCAAAGCAATTTTTAGTTCAATTTGGGCATTTTAGGGTTGAATTTTCATATTGAAGGACTTTCTAGCCTTGAGAAAAGTGTAGAATTGCAAGCTTAAACTGACTAGCTGAAGTTGATTTGGAAAACTAACTAATTAAGTGAGTAATTGTGAAGGTATTCTCTATATAATTTTGTGTCAAAGTAGAGAATAAGAATAAAGTGACAAATCAGAAGACAAAAAGGAGAAATAAGTAGTGAAGAGAAGAGATTTGCAAGAGAAGAGAAGATTGTCAATATGCCACCAAGAAGAGTTGTCAAAGGAGGAAATAGCGAATATCCTAGAGATACTAAGTTGGTTTTCATTATGAGAAACATACATGATAGATTTATAGCATTGGAAGTTTCTTAGAGAAGAGGGAAAGCATTGGATGAAGACAGTGACAAGGAAGAAGAGAGAGAAGAGAGGTAACAACAGAGAGAGAACCATAGGAAGTGGTTATGATCTTAAAAGTAGTCATGGGAACAAGTAATAATCCAATGATGAATGTACCAATGTATGGTGGAAGCATGCATCCAGAAGATCTGATAGACTGGATAGCAAAAATGGACAAATACTTTGATTTTGAGGACATTGCAAAGGATAAGAAGGTAAATTTTACATGTACAAAACTTACGGGACATGTTGTTATTTGGTGGAATTTTTTACAAGAGGAAAGAGTGAGAAGAGGTAGGTAAAATATCAAGAAATGGGATAAGACGGTTGCAAAATGAAAAGGTAAGTTTATTTAAAAAGTTACAAATTTTGAGGAAAAGGGAAATGAATGTGGTTGACTGTACTAAAGAATTTTACAAATTGGCTATGAGATCTAGTCACATAGAGAATAATGTTGAAGAGGTGGTTAGATATGTGAATGGATTGAGGATAAATATACATGATGAGATCAACTTATTCAATATAAGAACAATGGAGGAAACATACCAAGCAACCTTGAAGGAAAAAGAGAAATTGTCAAGGAAATAGACACAATACTTAAGAGGAAGAGGAAGAGGAATGATAGGAATAAGTCAATAGTCAAATAGAGGACAAAAACAAAAAAATAATGAGGAAGAGGTAAGAAACTCACAAACACATATTATATTTAGAGGTGGATATGTTAGAGGTAGTTACTCATATAAAGGAAGATGTGGATTTGGAAGAGGACTATGTGAGTTCACTGGTAGGTTCTTCAAGTGTAATAAATTTACTATTCATAGGTCATTTGATCATCCTAAATATCCACAAGCAATAAAAAACAAAGTTAATGAAGCTAGGAATCAAATTACACATGCTAATGAGGAAGAGAGTGTGGCATCACCATCAGTAGTGGAGGAACTGTCATCACCAATCCGGCATTATGATAATTATTCACCGGGAACTCCTCGTGCTATGATTATTTACTAATGCACAGCCTTTAGTTTGGTGGATGTAATCCATGAGATACTTCAACAAGACTATGGGAGAAACTTTACAATTACACCTCTTGATGGCTTCTTCAACACACCTTTAACTGATGGCTTCCTTCGCACACTTCCTACAATATTTCTCACTACTTCTTTCTATGCTAAATGAGGGGGGTGGCCTCTCTATTTATAGAACTTCCAGGCTTATCCATCCTATCTCTAAGATAGGATAAGAAATCCACTCTGACGAATCATATTCCATACCTTAACTCTTATCTGTACATGTAAGCTTATCTGTTAAGATAAGATAAACCTTATCATTTTACATGGGTTCCACATTTTTAGACTTTTTACAAATAAAATACACAAAATATTTATGACCTCACTCCTTGTCCTTATTACCAATATAATATTTCTAATTCCTAATCACGTAGACCCTACTTCTCTAATTACCCAAACTTTGACATTTAACATTACCGGACCACTTACGACAAATATTTACTTTTTACAACATTCCTATTATACTTTGACTGTTACCGTACTCCACATTATTGGCGGCACCGTACTGCGGTGCCGTTATCTTCTATCAGACGCTACTACTAATTATACTTAACAACATCATACATTAATGAAATAGAAATTACGGAGGAAAATTTTAGTGTCGATATCTTCCCCCTTCCTAGCTTCTACTCCGTCCTCGGAGTAGACTGTTCTGGTGCTTGGAAAATCTTCAACTTGTCGTGGTTGACCCATTTCGTAATGGGAGTGCCATCCAATTCCTCCAGTCGGTACGTACCATTTTCATGCACAGCTGCTATTTTGTAGGGCCCCATCCATTT
Organism: Taxus chinensis; assembly: GCA_019776745.2. NCBI lineage: Eukaryota > Viridiplantae > Streptophyta > Pinopsida > Cupressales > Taxaceae > Taxus > Taxus chinensis. The sequence goes on from CM034146.1 coordinate 688,274,670, forward strand.
TGGAAGAAATTTTCTCTGTCTTCTTTTTTTGTATCTGGAATCATATACTAGAACCAAGTCATTCACATGAAATGGAGACCACCGGATCTTTTGATCAAAGTATTCCTTCTACTTCATTTTCTTCTTATGGCTTGTATCCTTTGCTATTTCTCTCATTTCCTCCAGGAAATGAAGATGTACCAACCTTTCTTTTACTGAATCACTTTCATCCATCCTTTCATTTTTCATAACTCTCACAGTGGGAATATCAAACTCAATAGGAAGAACTGGATCAATGCCATAGGCCAACTGAAATGGGGAGTATCCTGTTGCTGACTTTGATGTTGCCCTATATGCCCACAATGCTGCATGAATCCTTTTATCCCATTTATGTACCTGCAAGGCTGCATCTTTTGCTAGAATTTGACACAACACAAAATTTGTTCGTTCCACCTGTCCATTTGTGCTTGGCTTGTATGTTGTTGCCTTCCTGTGCTTAATAGAAAACTTATTGACTAGGGCTTCTACCACCTCATTAATGAAGTGGCTTCCTTGATCTGTTACAATTTCTAATGGGCAACCAAATCTGGTGACAATGCGTTCATACATGAACCTTGCCACTTCATCCATGGAAGCTGTTTTCAATGGCCTAGCTTCAACCCACTTGGTTAAATAATCTGTGGCAACTACAATATACTTATTTTGGCGTGATGTAGTTGGAAGTGGACCTACAATGTCTATTCCCCACTTTTCAAAGGGACCAAGGGGAAGAATAGGACATAATGGAGATGATGAAGTCTTACGGTTACCATGTGTTTGACAAATATCACATGTCTTACAATAATTATAACAATCTTTAAAAAGAGTGGGCCAGTGATAACCTGCATCCAAGATCCTTCTTGCTGTAAGTTGTCCAGAGAAGTGCCCTCCACATGTACCATTGTGGAATTCTTCTAGCAGTTCCTTCCCTTGATCACGTCCAACTGCCCTCTTGTACTGTCCATCAGGTCCTATTCAAATAATACTCCATGCAGAATAGAATATGGACGACTGGCTTGAGTAATCTTTCTCTTAGTCTTTGCATTGGCACCATCAGGAAACTTGAATTCATTCAGATAATTCCAAATATCTATGTATTCACTAGGGATTGTCTCAAGGGATAACAAGGCTACATCGGGGAAATCATCATCATCACAAGATGATCCTAAACCATCATAGGCTCGAGAGAGTGCATCTGCATTGACATGCTTCTTTCCTGGCCTATCTATAATATCCAATTCAAATTCTTGTAGCAAAATTATCCATCTTGTTATCCTCCCTGATGGGTTAGGCTTATTTACAATATATTTTAGAGCCTGATGATCTGTTACAACTAGAAATTTTTTCCCTAGCAAGTAATTTCTAAACTTCTTTACAGCAAAAATGATAGCCAGAGCCTCTTTTTCAGTTACAGTATAATTTACCTCAGCACTGCTCATTTGTCTACTCCCAAAGTAAATTGGATGTTCATTCCCATTTTCATCCTTTTGGCTCAAAGTAATTCCTAGTTCTGTATCTGAGGCATCAGTGTATACAATGAATGGCTTGCTCCAATCTGGATTCTTCAAAACAGGTGAAGACACCAGGGCTTCCTTCAGTTGTCCAAAAGCTTCATGCGCCTTATTTCCTGGTTCATAAGTAACATCCTTCTTAAGAACTGGGTTAGTGGCTGTGCAATCTTTGAGAAATTCTTGATGAACCTTCTATAGTAACCCACATGGCCTAAAAATGATCTCAACTTACTTCTATTAAGAGGAAATGGTAAATCTTTGATTTTTGAAACTTTATCAGGATCAGTACCAATACCATCTCTAGATACAACATGCCCTAACAAAACGCCTTTAGAACATCCAAAGACACACTTTGTAGGGTTTAGTGAGGCTTTTGCTTCATCTAACCTTTGAAATGCTGTCTCCATTTGGTGCAGGTAGTCCAACTTGCTCCCATAGATGCAAAAATCATCCAGAAATACTCTGATGAAGGTCCCAATGTAGGGTTCGAACACCCTATTCATCAAACGCTGGAATGTTGCTGGAGCATTACACAACCCAAAAGGCATAACTCTATAAGCAAACGTTCCCCAAGGAGTGGTGAACGTGGTCTTCAGCTGATCTTTCTCTGCTATACGAACTTGGTTGTAGCCACTATATCCATCAGCAAAACTATAGCACTCCTGGCCAGCTACTTCGTCCAAGATCTGATCTGAAAATGGAAGAGGGTAATGATCCTTCTTTGTTGCCTTATTGAGCTTCCTGTAATCAACACAAATGCGTAGCTTCCCATTCTTTTTTATTGAGATCACAATGGGAGAAACCCATTCTGAATTCTCCATAGCAAATATGAATCCTGCATCAAGCAACTTATCTATTTCTTCTTTTACAGTCTTGGAAAAATTAGGATTCATTCTATATGGCATTTGCTTTATGGGCTTAGCACCATCTACCAGCTCAATAGAATGTTCTACCCAAATTACTTGATGGAGTTCCTTGTAATCAAAAGTGAATAGGTGTATGTACCTTCGAAAGAGTTGGAGGTAGGATTCCTTCTCACTCTCCATCACAGCATCACCAATCTTTATTTGTTGGAGATGATCATCAACTTCTTCTTCAGATAATTTTATGGGGTCATGAGTTGGTGTGACTGGAAGGATATCCATGACTGAAACATCAAATTCACTTTCTTCATCTTCAGTGTCCACTTCACTGGTACTAGAGTAATCATAGGATGTCCAATCATCAGTTTCATCACTTGAATCCACAGGTTCTGCCTTATGATGTCGAGGGATCACATTTATCTTCACCCTCTCTCTACCACGTCCAAGTGTCATGAAACATTCATTCCAGTAGTTTCTTGCATGAACTCTCCTTAGCCATGGTCTTCCCAGCAGCATTGGGTACGCAACAGTACCATTTTTCATCACCTGAAAGTCTACCACACATACCACACCCATAACAGATATTGCCACATTTGAAACTACACCTTCTGGTTTAGTTTTTCCTTTATTTAATGACCTTAACATAAGTGTTGAAGGGCGATCAATTTTTAAACCCAACATATTCATTACAGACTCGGTCATTACATTAACTGCAGCACCTCCACAAACTAAGACATCATGAATTGAAATACCAGTACATAATACCTCAGCTTGTGGAGCATAGGGATCTGCCTCTGCCTCCAAAACAGGGACCTCAACCTCCTTCCTTCTTCGAGCATTGAGTCCACCTCGCAACTCCCGTCTCTTCTCAGAAGACATAGCCAAGAGTTGACCATATGTAATATTTGCAGGCCTTTTGGAAAGATCTTTCAAGATGGAGTATGGTCCTTGCCCCTGTGAAATCAGAAAATCCTACACACCCAACTTTCTTCTCCTATGTTTCTTACTAGATTCTTCTTTCATCTTCTTAGGATCATTTCCATCTTGATTATCTTTTTCTTTCTTTCTTTTTGTTACAAACACATCTACTTCATTATTTCTGCTCTTATCTACTACATCAAAAGAATTCACAGGTGCTTTTCCTTTATCATTATCTCCTTTACCAGATGTAGAAGCTCTATCTGGACAATTATACTTATAATGACCCTTTTTATGACAACCATAACAAACAACTTCAGAAATATTTCTTTTTGGACCTCTATCTCCTCCCTGAGAACTAAATTCCTTTCCTTGAACAAGATTAATAGTTAACTGACCCATCTTTTTGAGCAGATCTTCATACTCAGTAGATGTACTAGGAGAAATATTTGTGCTCACCGGGAGTGGTTGTGGATTCTGGACCAAAGGTGTTGGTGTAGGCTCTACTTTAGCAACAATTTCTTTGGGCTCCTCTTCCATGCTTTCTTCTTGCCTTCTTGCAATCTCCTTTGCTTGTTCAATGGTGGCTGGGCGGTCATACTTCACTCGTTGTCTGATCTCTGGCTTCATCCCAAGAATGAAGTGCTTACAGAGGAGATTATCCATGCCATTCATCAACCCATCCGCTAGTCCTTCCTTCCGGATCTGGGCATCGAGCTTCCTCCTTAGCTCTAGAACACAAGCATGAATCCCTTATCTTCTCCTTCTCTCCTTGGGATAGCTTTGTGATCTCGATCATGAGATCTGCATATTTCTGTTGTTCACCAAATTCTTCAAGAAAACTTTCGGTTAATAAATCCCATGAATTTTTCACATTATCACCTAGTGTTTCAAACCACCTAAGTGCTGAACCATCCAAAAAGGTAGGAAAAAATTCAGTCCATTGTTCCCTTCTTATAAGGCCGTTACAAATACAAGATCGCTTAAACTCTTGAATGAAAGAAGAAGCATATTCATTAGATTGAGCTGAAAAAATAGGAATCTTTCCCATTTTCAAAAGTAACCACCGTGAAATACCAACCCACAAGTATAATTAACAAGACTTATGTGCACAAATAATTGGAATCACTATACTAGAAAGTGACTTTACACCTTTCTACAGTAAAATAGAAATGACCACGGTAAACTATGGTAAAACTTGACTTACTACGGTAAAAACTGACTTTACTGTGGTAAACACTATTCACGGTAAAAAGTGAAGTTACTGCGGTAAATACTATTCACGGTAAAAAGTGACTTTACTGCGGTAATTACTATTCCCAGCAAAAAGGACTTTACCAGGGTAACTACTATTCATGGCAAAAATGACTTTAACATGGTAACTACTATTCATGGTAAAAATGACTTTACCATGGTAACTACTATGCACAATAAAAACAAGGTTACCCTCCAATTAATTTTTGCCTAAGTGGGAATATCTCTCCAGAAAATCCACCAACGAGGAATGGTCCCGGCAACGGAACCAAAATGTCATCACCAATCCGGCACTATGATAATTCTTCACCGGGAACTCCTCGTGCTATGATTATTTACTAATGCACAGCCTTTAGTTTGGTGGATGTAATCCATGAGATACTTCAACAAGACTATGGGAGAAACTTTACAATTACACCTCTTGATGGCTTCTTCAACACACCTTTAACTGATGGCTTCCTTCGCACACTTCCTACAATATTTCTCACTACTTCTTTCTATGCTAAATGAGGGGGGTGGCCTCTCTATTTATAGAACTTCCAGGATTATCCATCCTATCTCTAAAATAGGATAAGAAATCCACTCTGACGAATCATATTCCATACCTTAACTCTTATCTGTACATGTAAGCTTATCTGTTAAGATAAGATAAACCTTATCATTTTACATGGGTTCCACATTTTTAGACTTTTTACAAATAAAATACACAAAATATTTATGACCTCACTCCTTGTCCTTATTACCAATATAATATTTCTAATTCCTAATCACGTAGACCCTACTTCTCTAATTACCCAAACTTTGACATTTAACATTACCGGACCACTTACGACAAATATTTACTTTTTACAACATTCCTATTGTACTTTGACTGTTACCGTACTCCACATTATTGGCGGCACCGTACTGCGGCGCCGTTATCTTCTATCAGACGCTACTACTAATTATACTTAACAACATCATACATTAATGAAATAGAAATTACGGAGGAAAATTTTAGTGTCGATAGAACCAGAAGTAGGTGAAGCATTGATGATGAGTAGAATATTGTTGAATGCAAGCATGAGGAGTGAAGAACCTGTTTAGAGAAGAAAATTATTTAGAACCATATGCAAGGGAAAATGTAAATGTTGCAAACTCATCATTGATAATGGTAGTACATATAACTTAGTCTATTATGAGATGGTTGAAAAGATAGAGCTGAAAAGAATGAGGAATCCTAATCCATACAAAGTCTATTGGGTTTAGAGAGATCATCAAATGTTGGTGAGTCATCAATATTTATTTAACTTTCATATTGGTAGATATCATGATCAGATTTTATGTGATGTATTGCCCATGGATGCATGCCATCTTTTTATAGGTAGACCATGGTAATTTGATAGGAAATCCATCCATGATGGACATGTAGATACTTATACCTTTGTGAAGGATGGGGTTAGACATACATTGAATCCACTAAATGATAGGCAAGCATGGCATGAAGACCACCCTGAATTAATGCTAATGGGGTTGACAACATTATTTCAATAAAGACAGGAAGATGAAGTGATGAAGAGCATAACTGGTACTGTCAAGAAGATGTGGAAATGGCTAAGTGGAGAGAAGAATACCAAGATGACATGTAAATAAGAGTGAGTATGAAAGGCGAAGAAGGGGGATCTACCGATCAACTTGAGAACAAGGAAAATGATGATCTATTAGTGGCAGTCAAGAAAGAACAAAAATCAGATCATAGAGACAACAAGAAGCAATCAAACCTTGGAAAGAGTGAAAAAAATTATACAACATGCAAGAAAAAAGTTCAAGAAGGCACAAGACTACAAGAATAAGAGGAGAACAAGTATGAAGAGGACATGGAGGTCAAGAATGGAGAATAAACTTAGAATTTCCAAACTTATTGTTCTTCAAGTGTTTGTTATGAAGGTGTGATAGGTTAAGTAAAGTGGGAATAATCAAATGACATACATTATGTCAAGCAAAGGCCATTGGTATCCAGTTTTGAAGGTGAAATGAACCAAGAAGGAAAAAAGGAAGGTGTCGAGTATAGCTTAATAGTTAAGGAAGGTGAAGAACCATCACATATGGGCATGAATCAGGTGAATAATCTCAACAAGAAGTGAAGAACATCAAATATAGTCCTATAAACATCATTTTGTTGCAAGATATGGTCATTTCAAGGACTATAAGACTTGTAAGAAGCATAATACAACTGAGGAATATGAAGCAAACATGAAAATTAGTTAAAGATAACTTTCAAAAGACCATGAGTAATTGGAAGCAAAGGAAGAAAGAGAGGAGTGTTAGAACTATAATATTAAGTGCATCATAATGTTTAGTTTATAGTTAAATAATATAGAATAGTTATATTCTTATTATTTAATATAAACTTTAGATTAGGTTTTGTTATTTATTAATTAACTAACTATTAAATAAAATTGGGGTGATCCCCATCACTTAATAGACATAACCCTTTCGGTTATTTATATATGACTATGGGTCATATAATCACATGAATCTTTATGGGTCATGGGTAAAAAAAGGAATAGAAGGAGGGGGTGTTACTGGACTGTGATGTAAATGTTTCTCACATTAGTATAATATTCTTTTTGGTTTTTGACCCATTTACAGGTTTTCCACATTAAATAATGTGACAATGTGTTCCTTTATTAACTTGTTTATTTATTTCATTCATTGTAAAGTTAAGTTATAATATGTAAATAATATTCAATGTTATTTCATTTTAATATATTGGCCCTGACATGGTACCAGAGTGAGATTATTAAAGTTAATCTAACCTATTAAATGAAAGGGTGTAACCATTGGGAAGTTAGGTAGTTTTGTTGAAATATTATATAAACCCTCCTCCCTTCCTTTTTGAATGTTATTAGCACAGGTGGAAGTTAATGGGAGTCTCCACAGTGAAATGAAAATTCATTAGAATTTCCCGACCTGCAAAATCAAGGTAAGGACTATTAAATATTTGAAATATTTTTTATAGTTTATAATGTATGTAGGAATTCAAGAAAAAAAGTAAAATTTCCAATTGAAAAATAAGTGCACAGGAGACAATATTCGAGAAAATAGGCCATTTGAATTTTTTCATTGGTCATGTAGAAACAATGGTCTCCTAGTAATATTGTTCTTTTTACATTTTTGAAAAATGGTCAAACCAAAAACCCAGTATATCTCATTTAAGAATCTTTGGTAGCCCAACTTCTCTCTTTATTCCAAAATCAAAACAGAAGAAACTTGATCAGACCTCATTTCCTTGTATCTTTGTAGGATATAATATAAAAATTAAAGGTCCTTAGGATCTTTGATCCATAAAAAAGAGAAGTTATAGAAAATATGAATGTTTAAATCCTGGAAAAACTTTTTTGTTCTTCTGCTTCTTCATCTTCTGTTATCTTATGATGTTTTAAATGAAAATGAAAATGAATTTGAATTTGAAAAATTATGAAAATGATGTATGTAATGAAGAAACTACTGTAGTTACAACTATAGTTAGATAATGAGATTATTCCTAGTTCTTCTGATAACTAAAAGACCTAGATGGAATGAGTCTATTATTCAAGACTCTAACTTAGGAAATCTTTAGAAAATGATCAGGAGTCATCATACATATCATGCTTTGACGACCTTGTATGAACCTGAACCCCAATATTTCGAAGAAGCCTCTTATGACATGAAATATGGATAGATGCTATGAAATCTGAGTACACTTCTTTAATTAAAAATCAAACATGGGAATTAGTCCCTCCTCCTGAAAAATGAAGTATAGTCAGATTCAGATGGCTATACAAGATCAAATATAAAACAGATGGTAGTATAGATAAATTCAAAGCCAGACTTTATAGCTCAGAGGGTTTACTTGAAAACCCGGTATCGATTACGTTGAAACATTTGCACTAGTTGCAAAAATGAGCACAACAAGAATTTTGATTGCCGTAACTTCTCAGTATGGTTGGGAAATCCATGAAATGGATGTAGAAAAATACTTTTTTGACTGGTTATTTACAAGAAGAAATTTATATGACCCAACCTAAATGCTTTGAAGAACCAGGAAAAAAAAATGTATGTTTGTAAATTGAAAACATCTTTGTATGGTTGAAAACAAGCTCCTAGAGCTTGGTATTCTAAAATTAACAATAGTTTTTCAATGAAATTAGATTTGTCTAACTGTGCATTTGATAATGATTTATTTGTTATAATTGAAGAAAATGCTATTATTCTCATTGTATTATATGTTGATGATTTACTAATCACTAGTAATTCTAACACTTTAATTATGAAAATTAAAGAGAAAATAATGCAATATTTTGAGATGACAGATTTAGGATTATTACATCATTTTTAGGCATGGCTATATTTCAAGATAAAAATTCTATTGTATTATCTCAATCACAATATGCAACTAATCTACTTAAAAGATTTGATATGCTTGATTTTAAACTGAGTTTCTATTCCTATAAAAGTAGGATGTAAACTTGATCCTAAACCTGCATGTGAAAAAGCTAATCCTATTTTATACAAGCAAATAGTAGGTAGTTTGATAAATCTTACTATTACTAGACCTGACATTTCTTCTGCAATAGGGATTTCTTCAAGGTTTATATAAGAACCTTATCAGGATCACTAGAAGTTAATTTTGTGTTATGTAAAGGGCACTATTAATTATGGTTTACATTATGTTTCATATAATAATACATATTTACATGGATATTGTGATTCTGACCATGTTGGTGATGTGATAGATCGTAAATCTACAACTGGATATATATTCAAGCTTGGTGCAGGTGCCATTACTTGGAGCAGTAAAAAATCAGCCAAAATTTTCAATTTCTTCTATTGAGACAAAATACACAAGTGCAATGGAAGCAGAAAAAGAATCCATGTGGTTGAAAAGGCTGTTGGAAGAAATACACATGGAAACTAAAGGAAGTAATTATCTTCTATGTGATAACCAGAGTTGTATTGCTCTTGCAAAGAATCCAGTTCAACATCAAATAACGAAGCATATTGAGATACATATGCACTTTATTCATAAGAAGGTTCTCAACAGTGATATAGATTCCAGTACTGCCTAACTAAATATTAGGGTTGCAATCTTGCTCATGAAGCCATTGTGTGCTGCGAAGTTATGCAAGTTTCTTGCAATGCTCGGCCTTTCATATTTTCCATTGAGGGGGAGTGTGCATGCAATGCTCACCTCCTAATGGTTGGCTGATTGATTGACTCTTCTTCCTCTATACTTCTACTCTAGTTTAAAATCATTGTAAAAGATCTTGGATGATCTAAAAGTAAATTAATAGAATTTACATGTAAAGTGATAGAGTTTACGAGGAAAATACAATCCAGTTTGCATCTAATTATAAAGGAGGTCCTTATGTTATAAAAGGCTCCTAGAGATGCGGTATAAGAATATTTCCATAAGAAACAATGAGATGTAGTCTCACAAATCATGCTTAGCCTAAATCATATGTCTGATTTATGGATTCTAAATCCTTTTGTACCAAAAGGTAAGTTGAGCATGATGAAGGTGTTATAAATCCCTTTGTGTGCATGATTTGTACAAACTAATTTAAGCTAATGAAAAATAAAGACTAAGTGCCTAGTAGTCTTAATTAACAAAATTGAGAAACCAAAAATACAAAGCACCATCAAGATAAGAATTAAACAAGGTTAGACACAAGTAACATTTATCATGTGTTGTTATTAAAACTTTAAAACTTAACATGCTAGTTGTCTAAATCCTCTATTCTCTTAATTAACAACAAAATTAAATACAAAACGGTGAACCTATGTAGGCTCTATGGCAAATCAAAGTGGTTGCTCTTGATATTCCAAGAACCTAGGAATGGGGGCTTATCAAAGTTGGGCTACAAGACCCTTTTGACACCTCTCGTATGACCTAAGCACTTTTGACTAGAAAAGAGGTTTAACTTTCCAAGTGGTGAACTCTCAAGAAAACAAAGGAAAGCTTTTAGTCTATTTTTCTATATGCTTTGCTTTTGTCTTCTTAAGAAGTTTAGGTGTAGGTATAAAGGTAGAAGGAGGGCTCCTTATATAGCCCAATGGATAAAGGAAACACTTCATCCCTTTGCATGTGGGATAAAAGGTAAAACAAGATTAGGAATGGATAAGGTTGCTTTATAAAAGGTAACCTTACTTTAGAAGGGTTTAATTTATACTTAGCAAGTCATGGGAGTTGGGGGGTGTTTTAATTAATCAAAGGTGATTAATTAATAGGTAGATGTAAGCTTATAGAAGCTAATTAGAGGAATATTAGTACGATTTAGGCTATTAGAAGGGGATTAAATCAATTAAATATTGATTTATTGGTTAAATGAAAGGGAAAGTTAATTAATTAATAATAATTAATTAGTCTAGATAGAAGGGGTGATTAATTAATGGAAGGTCGTTAATTAGGTTGTTTGTTGGATAGGAGACTTAACTAATTAGCGTATTGTAATTAATTAACGACAATAAGAGAGAATACGAGCACTTTTTGATGATATGTCGCCAATTTGCAAGAAGGGAGATAATTAGTGCAATTTAAGTATTTAAATTGCTCGGGCGTAATTATGGGTGTTTACACCCTCAAATGTACATGTGCTAGCCTACCTTTAGGGCTTATGGATTTGTAAATCCTGTTTTACAAACAGGTAATGTTGGCATATGGATCCCCATTTAATATTAAGGGGGTGTTAGAACTATAATGTTAAGTGCATCATAATGTTTAGTTTATAGTTAAATAATATATAATAGTTATATTCTTATTATTTAAATATAAAATTTAGATTAGGTTTTGTTAGTTATTAATTAACTAAAGTTATTAATTAAAATCGGGGTGAGCCCCGTCACTTAATAGACATAACCCTTTGGGTTATTTATATATGACTATGGGTCATATTTGAAATGTATTCAAAATAATCATGTGAATCTTCATGTATCATGGGTTAAACATGGAGTAAAATGAAGGAGGAGTTATTGGCACTGTGATGTAAATTTTTTTCACATTAGTGGAATAGTCTTCATGGTTTTTTGACCCATTTACGGGTTTTCCCATGTTAAATCATGTCTCAATGTGTTTCTTAATTTACTTGTTAATTTATTTCATTCATTGTAATGTTAAGTTATAATATTTAAATAATATTCAATGTTATTTCATTTTAATATATCGGCCCTAAAAAAGAGAATCTTGCAAGCAAAGGATCAAGGGAAGACTTCTCTTTTTCTTAGGAGTCTGACTCATTAGCATCACTCCTGAGGCTAGTCCTAGAATGTTATGGTACAATTTTGGTTTGTTAGGTGTTATATGGGTTCATAGGTGTCTTAGGAGTAAATTCATGTTGTCTTGTGAAGCTAAAGAGGTTCAAAATTCAAATTGTGGAGTTTCCCTCAACTTTTACATATTTGAAAATTTGAATTGTTTTGAGCCAATTTTGGCTTTCTAGGTAGGTGTAAGGTTTTTAAAGTTTCTTTCAAGCATGTTTTAGGTTATTGGTGACATCATGAGTCATTGGAGACTCCTTATGGGGGTTTATTTGATCAAGTAACTCTTAAACCTTTTTCTTTAACTCTTTTACTTAGAATGCAAGATCCATATGACTTGGTCATGAGACCCTAGTGGTCAGTTATTGAACCAACTTCGAGTAAGGAGGTATAGTAATTGATTTATAACTATTTTCTATTTATTGATCAATCAAAGGAATGAATGAATGGGAGCTCCAAGAACATGTTTTAGTGTGAAGTTATTTGCAAACAATCTAGTGCAAGGGCAATAATCTTATACATGGACCTTGAGTAGCTATTTGATTTCATGTATTCAACTTGAGGAAGAGCTGTTTTATTGGTAAGAACTAATTTTCATTACATTAGATGAATTGGGATGAGAGTATTAATTTATTTACTTTTGTTTATTATGGTTACAATCAGGGATATATTGAAGAATATTGTGTCTCAGAATAGTTCTCACATGTTCATTTGAAGAGGAAAGTGTTTTTCAAATAGAGATAGATGTACGAATCAATAGAAACCATGAATTATGCTCCTAAAACTCTTAGAGATGAAATAGAAGGTAAAGTGATCATTATCTTGTTTAAAAAACCCTAAAAATCGTAATACTTCATTTCTCTAAGGCAAAAAATCGTAACTTTTAGAGAAAATACATGTTTTGAGGATGCATGTAACCTATTGGTAAGATTAAAGGCCAAAAAAATATTGGGAAAAAACCTAAATAAGTTGGGTTAGGCCTTTGGAGGCACAAAATAATAAAGTTGTAACTAATTCCCTCCTCTCAGGCTCTAGATAAAACCCTCCTGTGGTTTATAGTTGAAAGAGCATTTGTATTCCTTAAAATCAAACACTAAGGGCATAAAATCTCAAGAAGTAACGCTAACACATCCCTTAACAATATTTACAAAGGAATTTTGTAGTAACAGGTTATCAAGAGAGGAGAAAATTTTGATAGTTTGATCACAATCTTGTAGATGGCCTAAAAGACCCAATGGAAGAGTTAAGACAATGAGAGATGAGTGAAATTTTGTGAAGTAAGATCACCTGAAACTTTTAACACTAATGTTTTTCCCAAATGGGTGCCCAAAATGGTGACGATTTTGTAACTTGAAGTCGTATATCAAAAGTGAGGAGAATAGGCCTGGGGGAAGATTGTAAAGGAAGAGGTATTTACTTAGAGATTGCAACCAATGTTTTTACAGCACACCAGGACATTGGAGAAGGGTGTTTAAAAATGGTCTTAGTTTATGTGGGTGACTTGTAAATTGTTTCAACCTATAACTCACCACCAACCTTGTTCTTGAGAAGCCTAGTGGGCAGTTTTAGCAAAAGGGAGACAATTTAACATTTTCTAGTGATTTCATCAAATTTGGTGATTGATTTTGTATGAGACAAGGCCTGGTAAACATTTTTCACGCATTTCATAGTTAAATTTGGGAATTTGAGGGTTGAATTTTCATATCGAAGGACTTTCTAGCCTTAATAAAAGTTTAGAATTGCAAGCTTAAATTGACAAGTTGAAATTGAATAGGAAAATTAACTTGTTGAGTGAGTAATTGTGAAGGTATGCCCTACATCAAAAACTATGTTTTATATTGGCCCTTGGTTCATGTTTATTATAACCAACACTTTCCCCCTACCATGTATATTTGGTAACTTCTAACAAGGAAAGCGCCATTTTGCAAATATTTCATTTGGTGGCCACCTTAGGAATGTGATATTAATTATATCCAAAATAAACCAAAAAATTATCATATTGAATTATCTTACCTAAGGGTATACCCTCAGTTGTCTCTATATATTATGTGGTTCAAAGCCACTTGGTTTCTCTGAAAATATACCTCCCTTATTTTGGTTGTATTCCATGCTTGTGAATCCATTCACTGTACCATGCTTAGTCATTAAATCTTGAACATTTAATCAACATATTTTTTCTGACCATCTTTCCACATTAATAACCCTACGGTGACTATCTCCACTTGGTCATTGCCTAAAATCTTGTGTTCAAGTGTGGTATCTAGCTCTCATGAGTGATCTATGAATCATAAACATTGATCCTTCAAATTTTGGTTAGAATTAACAAAAAACCCTATTTGATTCCTCATAAAATTCCTTCCAATCCTAGAGCAATAGATGAAGAAATCAATAGTGATACTAAGGCAACAAGTAAATCAATTTCTGCCTTTACTTCATCATTGTTTTGCTAACACATAAAATCATTAGAAGTCAATAAAACATCTTTTATTACCAAATAATTTTTACCTTCGACCTATATGTTGGGTCCATTTTGTTATTTCTCAATGATGTCTCGTGGCTCTGAATTTGATTGTTCTTGCTTCTTGATTTTAATGAGATAATTCTTTTCTTTAATTTTCTACAGGTATTTTTTTCTTGAGTGGCTATCGACTTAGCCTCCTTAGATCTTCTTATCCTCACACCTTTTTTGGGTCCTCATTAAATCCTTTGCACTCGTGTGCAATGTGCTTAGTTTATTTTCAAAAAAAATCTTGGGTTCTATTTCTTCCTTCAAGGGAAAATATTTTGGCTTTGGCACTTTGGCAGATTATTGAGGCTTAGATTTTGACCTTTCCTCTTCTTTATTTCTATCCCCATCCGCTCCTTTATATACTTCTAATATTATTACAAATCTTGTAACATTTCTAACATGGATTATTTCATTGTCCTCGTGATTTACAAGATGACAAGATCATAACTCTAATACCATTGTAATGTCCCTAAGTGAACATTTTAAAATAATTCCATATTTATTGGAAACCCTTAGGAAAGAATTACTAAAATCTGAATTTTATAGCAAACCCTAAAGACAAAAATTTGAAATGCTATAATTATTGATAAAGCGTTGGAAAAATACTTAATATATATATATAGAAAATGACAACCATAAAATAAACAATGATAACATTAATTTTTTTTTAATTTTTAACCTAGAATTTCAAAGTAATAACAACTGACTATACACATGAAATTTTTTGGTGAATGGTACCTTGGATGATTGGAAAAATGCCTTAAAATATGGATTTTGGAGGTACGGTTAGCCGATAGGGTTGTACAAATCGTTGTAGTTGTTATAAGGAGTATTGTTGAAGTCATATAGATTATTGTAACATGCTTCAAAATTTATGAAATCTTCAATATCTTCACCAAATCTCACAAACCAATATAAATTAGAAATATCCTGTAACTATTCAACATAAGTGTAACATTTGAAATAAATCACCAAGAAGATGTTGATATTTTTTCGTCCCCAAAATATTTTACAACTATAAGGGTTTTTGTGCTTATGTTAATAACTAGTGAACTGGAAGGCTCAATCAATTAAGAAATATTGATGATGAAAAAATTCACACATTACAATGAGAACTCCCAATATATAAAACTCAATTTCATCTTTTAGGGTTAGGGTTACACTTTTAGGTTTTTACCATTTTTTATTGTATTGTTTACTTATCCCTTTTTTTTACCCTTTTCTTTTATTTCTAATAATAATAAAATAATATTAAGTTTTCTTTTTTTTTTAAAAAATCACTTAGACAACTTAAAATATTAATTATAAAATGGTTTTTGGGTAAAAAGTGTTACATTTTTTTAATTTTTAATTTAAAATATTAACTTTTTTTATTTGTTACTTTATTTTTCAAAATAGGGGCATGCCAACTCTTTATATGATATAGATATTGCTTTTAATAATATGAATTTATTTCCAAATATTCATGGACATTATATGCCTTACAAGCACACCAAAGGTCATAAAAAAACATTAGTATAACACCAATAAATCTTGTATATCCATAATGTCATGATGTCATGCACATCATATTAATCCATACAATTATAATCTTAGAAATGTAAGACCATAAAATCATATCAAGTTCCAAATATGAATGCAATATAAATATTTGAATATCATAGAATGCCAAGTCAATTCCATATAGGCATACAATTTCAAACATGTGTGCATTCCCATATAGGCATACAAAAAATGTCATAAGACGTGTGTGTGTGTGTGTGTGTGTGTGTGTGTGTGTGTGTGTGTGTGTGTGTGTGTGTGTGTGTGTGTGTGTGTCTTAATTATCAAAAAACATCCCTCTCTTTGCACTGCTCAAAGAAGGATCTTCCTCAGACACATATGGAGATCAATGAGATGAATCAAAATCCTCCAAGGTTTGACTATGAGTCCTCTTATGCTCAAATCTCACATATAGTTTAACTTGTGCATACATAAACTTATTGTTAAAATTTAACATACTTGACATGTATAGTCATGGTAATGAAAACTATTTACATCCATACATTTATCACAATATCCCAGTCATGCTCAATCCACCTCTTGCACTTAGTAGGGTCAAGGAGAGGTAGTGGATCACAAACAAAGGTGTCAATATATATAAGATCGAGGATTCAATGCCCTTAAATTGAAAATGGAAGGGGTTAAACCATACATACATATAAATATACAAAATAAAACTTCAAAACTATCTCATAGAGCTATTAACAATTAAATTTTCAAATTCATATAAACCTTTAAACTAATTGATTTACATAATTACAATATTATAAATAACCTATTAATCATTCGTACTAGGTTAATACTTGTCACAAGAAAGTCTTGCATACTTCACATCAACTATCTACATCATGCTACAATGAGGAAAATTATGAAAATGATTATATAATATGAATAACAATAATACAAATTATTAAATTCATCATATACCTCAATGAGTTTCTATGTAGAAAACATCACAACAGAAACACCCTTGTCTACTCCTGCTCGTAGAGAAGGTGGAGTGTCCTATGTGGTCATCAAATTTACAAATAATATATCACCGTTTTTAGTTGATACATAAACAAGAACATATATACATATACACAAACTTTATAACATTATTAATACATATGTGCAAACAATTCAAAACATTCTAAATTACCTCTGTGAATGTAAACATTGGCATGATAACACCAACATGTGGTTGCGATGATGACGTGCCTTTATTGTGTTGTAATATTAGTGCATATATGTGTAAATTAATAAATTTTACCATGTTCAAATACAAATATTTTGAATTTAACATACACGTTAGTCATTTTTTTGCAACATATATAAAAAATACAAAATTCCTACAAGGGTATCGTCGAGGTGTGAAATCTAAATGTTCCACTCAAAAAAATTTATACATAGTCACACAATTTTACACCACCAAAACAAATCTCCATGAAATTTTCATCCTTGTCAGGTCTAATACATATGTCATGATAAGATGTGAAAATGCATGTTCTCATGTTATGTCTACCTAAAGTACTCCCCTCTCCATCTCCACCAACATCAATATGGGAAACTTGTCTCGTATGTTGAATGTTGGTATCAGTTAGCACCTCCTTCACTATTTTAGGGATCATCTCAAGATGAGGGGGATTTTGGATGGGAACTCTAGCTGAGTTAACAAAAATAGAATTATGTTAAACTCTAATTATATAGTAATAGATGTGAACTATGATAAGCAACTATTGTAATATAGATGACACAAGTAATAAAATAATGGAAATATGAAACCCTCAGTGAAAGAGAGAGAAGGACTTAGCTTATTCGCGCATAATGGCGAAACTATGCTGACTGGAGAAACTGACAAATAGGAAGGTCATATTGTCACAACTATGCATGATAAAATATGGAGCTATCAGATAAGCTTAGACTCGGTCCAGGGGCTTCTAGGCACTCGAGTCCTTTGCTAGGTGCATGTGACTGTGAAAATGGATAGAACCTGATTTTTTTGGTGTCACACAAGTGTCATTGGTTGTCGCTTTTTGGTCACCTGTATGTCACTAGATGATCGTTGAATGCCTCTAAAACTTGCAAAGAGATAAGGACTTGAAAAACCCCTCAAACTAAGTCAAATCCCAAAAAGAAAAAATGCAAAATGAGGAGTCAGACTGACCCCAAATATCACCTGATTAAGTGAGCTTACAATTGAGTGCTACACTACATTTCAAAATCCATGTAGTTTTGGTGCCTATGTGATAGAATTATGCCCTATGAAGCCCTTATGTAAGTGCACACGATAGCAGGAAAATATCTAGATGTACCAATGTAAATAGATGTGTGGATTGTGAAATGAACTTCCCTTCCTATGTGTGTATGTAGAAAATACAATCCCTTGTCCCTTGGGTGAATGCTAGATGGATGCCTTTTATTCTTTTATAATGCCTTTGGATGTAACCTTAGGTGAAAATAATAGATGCTTAGAGCTTGGTCCTTTATTATGGTCACATAACTTTGTATTTATATTATTCCCTTGGTTGAATTTCATAATTGACAACTGGAAGGCTATCCCATAAGAAATTAAGATGTCCAAAATATAAAAGATGCCCAAAAAGAGTGAGTAAAGTAGAAAGAGGTCGAGGGTGCTTAGAAGGACAAGGGTACTTGGGTGCTAGCATTTTTTCTTGGTGTTAGTGTCCAGAGTCATAAAATATAAAGTTTTGAAGTACTAACTGGGATCCAGGGTGTACAGGGCCAAATAGAAAATAAGAAACACAAACAAAAGGCTCAAGGATAGTAGTCAATTGCTAGTTTTCTCATTTATGAATCATATGAATAGTAATATGTGATTGGACCTATAAATCTACCCAAGTGTGGTGATTTTTTGTACTAAATATATTTCCCCCACTTTATTTTGTTGAGGTGAATACATGATAACATTAAGTAGATAAGATATTTGTACCTAGTAACCATGTAGAATGTGATGGCAATAGTGTGCCGATCAGACAAGTGAAAGCGTGGAGTGATAAAAATTAAGCGTGGAAGCTAAGAAAAAGGGAAGTGACCCTAGGGGTGAAGTGTATCGTGTTGTACCATGTTGTACCTATAGTACATGATGTGGGGTTTCTTCTTATTGTGTATTAAGGACAACACAACAAAAGAAGAGTGAAAGAGTAGTCAAAGTAATGTATTATGAAAATTCTGGTAAAAGCATGTAAAAAATATGTAAATGTGTGTAAAAAGTAGTAGAAGTAAAGTGTGCACCTGATCCATGAAGAGTGAAAAGGGATATAAAATGTCCTAAACTATTGTAGGAGAGCGAGTTTTTTGGGAAATATCATGTCAAGAGTGATTTTTTTTGGGTGATCTCACACCAAGTGCAAGTTTTTGGGCGATCTCATGCTAGATGCGATTTTTTTTGGACGATCTCATGCCACAAAAGAAGCGTGTTAGGGAGAGAGGTCTAGTGTTACTCTCCTTTCATTTCTGCTTCACGAATAAGCACTACTACAAATGGTATTTCTTGTGTTTAGTTTTGTATTGTTATGTGTAGAAAAATAGAGAAATAATGCATTCTCATTGCTGAAGGATTGTGCATGTACTGTGAAAACTACTTTGTGAACTGCCATGAATTATGTTGATCTGAGAAATTAACTGTAATTACCCCCTAGTCATAAGAACCCAAGAAATTTTAGGAGCACCCAAGCACTAGTGTTTGTAGTTGGACACTGGTGTCTGTGCTGAACTGAGGACCCAAGTCAGAATTTGAGTCATTTATGTAATTGTAGTTTATTTTTTTTCCTATGTTGTACTAGTTTGTAATATTTTATGGGGTGATTGATTCACCAAATGTATGCCCCTCCTCATTTGGGGTGCATGCAACATCACTAGGAGAATGTAGCCCCAAAGGAGAGTACCAGATGCTTATCTCAAATTATATCCCTGCAGGGGAGGGAATGTGCATGGAAGAAACCAAGGCACGTGAAAAAAAGTGGCTAGATACATATGTTAGTAGAAAAATAAGCAAACATGTTATAGGAAATAAATTTCACAATAAAATGTGTATACAAGAGAGAGACTGTGAAAAGTGGGTTTCATACATGGGACATCACTCACAACATCACAAGATAATTAGGTCTGAAGTGACCAAAATCATATAGTGTGCACATAAGACAAAGGACATAGCCCACAAATAATAACATATAATGACCAACAATAACAAGTAAATTATCAGACAACCATGGTGGAAAATAGTTCATGCAAGACAAATTCTACACATGAAGCACATGTTAACATGTTAGAAAGATAAAGAGTATGTCAAAGCGTGTATAGATCAATGGAAAATAGTGTGCTAGGAAGAATAGGAAGTAGTATAAAATGAAACAATAACACTTGTGATGTGTAAGAGTAGAAATGTAGATGCCCTGAAGAGCCTCAATGGGACTCGTAAGAGGTACAATGTCAAGCATCATTAATGCATGTAAGGATTTGTAGAAAGTATGCACCATAACTAAATAACAAGTGAACGTACCAGGGTAAATTTTAGGGGTGAATATTTGTGAATAGGAGAATATTAGGAATTTTGAATTTGGATTTGGAAAATTTTTACTACCATATGGTAGCACGTTCGCCAAAATTTTACGAGTCCTAAAAAATATGAATATAATTTCACCTTTGTGTTTCCACTAAGGGCCGACCAATGTTAGTATATTCGCCTTCATGTTATAACATTATAATATATATAGGATTAATTCACCATAATATAGTCATACTATTTACATTATAAGCGTGTGAAAAAGCCAAAATTATAAGACAAAAAATCCAAAGGATTCAGGAATATGCGAAAGGATTGGAGAGGTAAGTGAAAAAGAGAACTCTATCTATAGACTGTCAAGTTTTTGTGTTGGTGGACGGTAACAGTTATTTGTGTTACCACCTGACAATAAAAATATGTGATGTTGGGTGACAAGGTAAATGTGTAATGTCGAACGGAAACAACAATATGCTACTGATCGGTAACAGTTATATGTGTTACCGACTAGTAAAAATTATATTTGTTACCGGCTTAATAACATTGTTTTGTGTTACCATCCAAAAACTTACTTTATGTTTTTTCAACTACTCATTTGTGTTGTCATTCGTTCAGTGTTAATTTGTGTTGTCGTATGGTTGGATAAAGTTGTATTGCCATTAGTATTTGAAACTTCTATATTTTTGTCACATGTGCAGACTTCAAAATCACCCATTTGATGGCCCCTGTTACAAATGAGAAAATAACTCAAGGAAAAAGAAAACGTGATATGTACATTTCAAAATATTTCAGTCATCCAACAGTAACCCGTAATGGCAAGAGGTAATTTTGACTCTTACTATGATAATATTACTTTATTTTTTGATTTACTTAGGGATGTTGTAAGAAAACCAATTTCTTTCAAATGTAGAAAACCCTAGCAGTGACCTTACTCCAAGATGAAATTCCCAATCAGCACAGTAATTCAATTCAAATTGATAGTACTGATAATATCATTTCCCATCCAACTCAAACTTATGATAAACATTCCAGAAACACACATCAGAAACGTAAGAGTGGGAAGTGGACTATAGGAAGGACTTATAAATTTGAATGGTCAACCAAATATCCATTCATTAAACCTATTGAACTAGAAAATAGTAACTGATACTCCTACAAAATGTAGATGTACTATATGTAGTTGGAAACTAGGCAGAGACCACAAAATGCAATTGAAGTTAGACACAATAGAGAAGCATTGTGGGAAGGTATATGAGTCTAAAAAGTCAAGATGATGGAACGATAATAAAAACAACTAGATGGAAAGTTAAGGAAGATTTTTTACATATAAGATATGTTGCAGAATATGAAAATCATCATAAACATCTTCAGGACATTGTTGAGAAAGGTGGAACAATAAAAGCTAAATTTGAAAAAGCTACTGACATAAGTCTTTTGGAAAAACTCATTCAATTCAGAACAATATTTCACATTTTAAAGAAGGGAAGACCAATTTCAGATCTCATTGATTATAAGATATTGTTTCAATCTAATGGGTTTCCAAATATTCCAACAACACACTGGTCAAATACCAGTGCATGGGAAATGGAAAAGTGTATAGGAGAAATTGAAATCACTGATTTGAGAGAGAAGGTAAAAAATGTAAATTTTATCGCATTGTCGATTGATGAGGTCACAACATCAATAGACAATACATCCTTGGGTATGCATGCATGTCTACACTTTCAGTTTCAATAACCATTTCAGGGAAAATCATCTACTAGCTATGCACAAAATGATGGAGAACTGCAATGTTGAGAACCTCTACAAACTTGTTATTAAAAATTTGAAGGAAATAAGTTGGTATGGATGATCATTCAATCTCTGCAAAGCTGATTTGTGTAGGATATGATGGCACTTATTTCATGCAAGGTCACAAAAATGGACTTTGTATTCATCTACAAACAACTGTAGCCCCTTACATGATACCTATTTACTGTATGACTTACTGAATGAATCATCCTTACAATATTGTAAGTAATTTTGAAAATGTTGCTAAAGTGGAGGAGCTGATATGGGACTTGCATTCATATATGTCAAGCAGTCCTAAAATATTTTTGGAGTTTCATAGATTTTCTGTTGGAATAACAAATGGTAAAAAAAATGATAAAAGATGTTGACACAAGATGGATATCATTGTATGAACCATCTTGCAGGATTTTTGAGGAATACAGGTCCTTAGTAGGGTATATGTTCAAGCATCGAAATAGAAGTGGACAAGGCTAAAGATATGTTGTATCACTTGAAAAATTTAGAGACATTATTAACTTTATGCAATATTTTTCCAATGCTGAAGGAAATAAACAACTTGGTGAAACATGCTCAGGAAAGATCCATATACATTGTTGATTTTATAAAATTAAGGAGACAAGTATGTATGATTTTGGATACCTTATATTGCACCCAAGACTGGATTCAAAATCCAATTTTCAGCATAGCTTCAAGGTTTTGACAGATACAAAAGATCCCAATAGTTATTTGAAGTTCAATATCAGTGGTCATCTTTGTATTTTTGTTGATGGGAAAAATATTCCAATGCACACTTTATACAGAGATCCTTATGTAATAGGTTCTAAACTTGAGGAAGTACCAGTCACAAGCTCTTTTTTTGATGTTACGGTTTTTGATACACGTAAAAAATTGATGAAGATATCTGAAACATTATCTTCTGAGATCAAAGAGCATTTTAAAAATAGTGATCTTCTTGAGGCCATGGGAGTTGTAAATCCCATTTTCTGGAATCTGATGATTGATGAAGAACAAAGAGCTACAAACTTCAAGAAATCCATGATTGCACTTATGGAGCAATTTTACAAATCTTCAGATGTTGATGGAGGGGAATTGAATGGTATATTGGACAGAAAATTACTCATATCACAGTCACAACATTTTACATATAAAATGTCTTGATCAATATAAGTCTATTGCTGACCCAACAAAAATGGGAGCTATCACACTATTGTGGAGAAAGATGTATCAGAGTAGCATTCTGAGAGAAAATATAAGTGAATACTTCAAACTATATGAACTCATATAGACAATGATTCTTGGGTCTATTGAAGATGAAAGGTATTTAGTGCACTTACATTTGTGAAATCAAAACTTCGCAACAAATTGGACAAGAATTTGGAAACTTGTTTGAGAATCTATGTTTCAAGATATGGGGTGGACACATTTCCATATGAAAGAAAACTAGCTACATGGACATCTCTTGCAGAGCACAGAGTTGTTAATCAGATAGCAAATGATGGAGTCTCTAATAATGGTAAAATTAACTTGGACTCTGCTGGACAAGAAACTACAACAGATACAAGAAGTGATGAAGGACCATTCAGGATAGGGTTGTTTCAACTACCAAATAGTTGAATGTATTCATTTTCTGAAATATATATTGTGAATCGATATTTTTTTTCATTTACATATATTACGCATATAATGTTTGGAAAATTTTAAATCCTTCCTTTATTTTTTATAATGTTTGGAATGGAAATAACAGATGGTAGATAGTTGTGCAATCTGCAAACTAGATAATGTAATAAAATTGAAGTTCCTTACTAGGAAAGTATGTTAAATCAATCTTTGATTCCTCACTATCAATTCCACAAGCACATGTGTTCGCAAAGATATTATAATCCATATATCCCATCGTGATTATTATAATTAATAAAAAACATTACAGTCTATATCCCATCATGAGTGCAACACGCACATCTAATTTTTAAATATTGAGTGCATACATGTTTGAAACTAAATTGAACAATGTAAATCCAGATTCTAGAATCCATTCATTGGATGTACAAGCTTGAAAATAAGATAAAAGACTAAATTTTTCATTCGACAACATGCATGAGAGAAATAAAAAGATTGACAATTTCACATAAAGATAATATTTTCAAATTTCATTTGTCAAATACAGTGATTTACATCAATATTTTTAATTCAAGTTCATTTGGACCCTTGTCCTTGAACAAAATTCCATAACATTGACAACATTTGAACTATCTTTTATCACACCAGACTCTACTAATTCTTTTGCACTTACATTAATATTTTCTAAATTTTCTCTATCTTCGCGAGTTGCATCTCCTGCTGAAAGGAGAGAAGGATCCTCATTAGTTTTTTTATTCAAAAGAATATCTGGATCCAATTCATTCTCCTTTATAATCCTCTGCAAAGTATTTTATACTTGTTTAACAGGAACAAGTTTTTCTTTAAAATTAATTTCCCTGTAGACACTCTCTCTCACTTTTTTCAGGTGCTCATCTAACACTTGCACCTCTGTCTTCAAAGTATGGTATTTTGACTACAATTAAAATCCAATTATTAGTATTTAGAAGTAGATAAATGATAACTATATATAAAATAATCTACAAAAAATCAGAACTTACCACGGCCAACACATTAGCAATAGTGACAAGTTTCTTGTCTCTATTCCACTTGTTGTAGTAAGCTGCATTACATTCAAATTAGCCAATCTATTAAGCATTATAGACAAAAATTCATCCCTAATGTAATTATTATTGGTGACTGCTTCACCAGATTGTGCTTGAGAAAGTAAAACATCAATCGTCACCGATTCATTTTTAATCAATTGAAAAAGTCTTTCTTTGTGTTCAAAATTATGATATCTATCATTAATTTATTTTATCAGAGCTTTTGCTCTGATCTCCCAAATCTTCAGCTCCTTAATGTCAGGAATAAAATTTTACATGACAAGGGTTGTAACATTATCTGACACAAGGACATCCACTGAAAAAAATTTCTTTGCATCATCATCCAAATTTTGCTTGCCATGTTGGCGAAGGAGGATCTGAAGAGGATGACACTTGCACCTCCTTACATGTAGATTGAGTGAGCTCTTCAGCATTCTTCATGCTGCTATAATGTCATAAAGGTTTTCAAAGCTGAGATACTCCTCATCCATATCAATATTATTTAAACAAGAAGTGCCTCTGGCACTCTGCACGCCACCAACTAAAAAATTGGGGAACTCTGATGTTGTGAAATTTTATGTCCCCCTACTCAATCCAAGGAACACAATCCTCTTTCCCCTACCATAAGACACTGATAGAGGTGGAAGGGGAGGTTGGACCAATGTACTCCTTAAGTGTTGAGCTGGAGCAGTGGGGGTGGTCATGTCGCATGGAATGAATTTCAGATTGCATTTGTAAAACATCTACGAGCATCAATACTTTAACAATATTAGATTCAGTAATACAGTATGTTGATTCTTGAATCTTGAAATAACAAAGACAAACAAGTGAACAATAAGAACTTCAAATTAATAAGAATGAAATCAATCAAGATTTCTTACGTTGTGAATGTTGTAGTCTGTAATCAATAGACTATGGCACTGGGTGGAAGGGGGTGGTGGAACTGCAAAACCTAAATTTAGCAAAAACCAATTAAAAATAATGATACATTCCTTAAATAATTTAAGAAAGACTAATACAAATAAAATTTAATTCACTATTTATTAGTTACTTAGTACCATAACTTGAAGGGTCCTGGGCGATGGAATGGTGCAGACTCAATCTCTTCTTGTCTCAACAATGTATGTAGTGTCTGCACCAGTATGAGAAGACACCATGTGTCTTGGAGTCTTTGATGTGCTAGAAAAGGTTGCACATTAGGATAATGAAATATGTCAGTGTCAAGAATCAGAGATTCAGATTATCATTAGTCTGTAAAATAATTTAATTAAACTAAAATGATTATGTAGTATGTATAAATTAAAACCTAGATTTTCCGTAGTGGCAGCACGTGTTCTATCCTGGCTGTGGGACTGGGACGAATCCATTGAACCACACATCCGTTTAGTTGGTGTTATCCTTGTATGTTGTTGGATTTTAGTGATAGCCAAAGATTCATCAGTCGTGGTGACATCAATTAGATTGTTTTCACCAGAACCCTCAGGCCCAATAGGGTTATGTGCAGTGCAAACTACCACATTACTGACATTCCATTATTTCACTTGCTTTGACCTGTTCAAAAAAGAGTTACAAACTTATAGATTATATATTTATAAGAATTGATTTTAAAATGATTTTGTTTTTTAAAATAATCAAGATTAGATGCTTTTAAAACAAAATACTCACCAATTGTTGGTCCAGAGGAATTCCATGCTTATCCATCTTCTCGTGTAGAAAATTTGGAACAGTTGTTGATTTGATCCCATAAAAACCCTCATAATATAAAGCAAGAACATAACAAGAACAAGAAATAACTGCAGCATGAATCAATTTGGCTCTAACAAGGTCAACATGAATCCTTGATGAAAGAAATGTGCACCAATCAAATCTAACACCAGAAATGGTTTGGAGAAGGTAGTACAGTGCCCACTAAGGAATGTCAGTGTATCTTCCCTGTAACATGATGCAAGACTGGAAAAATTCTACCATTGCTAGGAGAAAGGGGTATTTGATAGATTGTGTGTTAATCCCTCTTTTGGAGGGATTATTAACCTCAACCCCAACAGAGAGATCATAATGAGACTCTAAAATTTCTTTTTCTCATTAGGTATAATGGATTTGGTGGTTACAGGAAATTTGTTTTGATGGGGTAGGCCTGTTAGATGATGAATATCGTTAGGTGTTATTCTCATGACAAATTGGTGGGATGGTAAGGCAACAGTGAAAGTTCCATCAGAACTATTATACACTTGCATTAAATTATTTAATAAATTGTGTTGTATGTCTGATACTGGGGCATGTAAATTAGTCCATGGAAGCCTGAGTTTGCAATCTAAGTGGATTGACTGATTATTTGAGGGTCTTCCAGTAGTTGTAGTAACTACGGATACAAAATATTTTGATAAACGTAAGAAGTTTTTTTAATGGTATTTTTTCTAGGTGCCATTATTCTTGAATGTTGAATCCTTGATGTTTTGATTCTTTGAAAAAAAGAGGTGTTGGCAAATGGAAGATACATGTATACGAGCCTCGAGGATCATAGAACAAATCTAGAAGTGGACGAGAAGGCTGAAGGCTACAATACTGGAAGTGGATGAGGAGGTTGGAGGCTGGAGCTCTGAAAAAATCTCTCGGAGAAACCTACAAGTGAAAATGGGACAAAATGAGTGGGGATGGGTATATATATAGTCAATAGAAGGGAAGTGGGGCATGGCCCAGTTATTGAGTCTGAAGTCACGTATAACGTGACCAAGGGAAAGAGAGATGGAAACAGAAATAAAAGAGTTATCAGATGACAACAATTTAACAAAGGTTTTCTACTGTGACCTTCCAAGAAGATAATCACAACATAGAACATCTACAAAAATATTTGTTTCCATTTCACAACATATGTGAAAGTATTGTTTTTTGTCAACTGGAAACACATATTATAGTGTTGTTTTGTTACTGTCTGGTAACTCACCTTCTAGTGTTGTGTTACCAGTTGGCGACAACATATGCAAGTGTTTTGATACTGACTAGTAAATGGAAAGATGTCGTAGTGTTGTTTATTACTAGCCAATAACACATGTGACAATGTTACTAGTCGATAACCCATGTTACAGGGCTATTGGTTGGTAACACATGTGCTAGTGTTGTCATTCTATAACACATGTGATATTTTTTACCCACCGATAACACATTGCATTACATAATTTTCGATCATTAACATACCCAAAAAATTATGCCTGCCACAAGTGAATCTCAAAATGCCTCCATTTTCTGTCATCGTGAAAACCTCATTCCCTACATTCTCCAACCATGCGAATTTCCTTTTCATCAAATTCTCCATCCATTCTATAATAAGTTTTGGCGGGTCTTAAAATGAACCCTGAAATGCACATGTGTATATAAAAAAGATAATGACAATTGGATATCCAGCTAAATGTATATATGGATGTGATAGGAGAAACATTTCCTCCAAGAGAATGTGTATGAGTATGCGATGAGGTTCATTTTTAACATACCCCTCAACAATCAAGAATGAACCATGGAACAAGAGTGCGTCATCGGGAAATGGTTTGAAATTTTACGCTAGCTAGATAGATCGATGAGGTATAGAGTGTAAAGAGTGTGAGTGAGGTCAGGTTAATTTCAAATTGATACCTTCAACAGTTGAGTATGAACTGTGGAACTAGAGTGTGTCATAGGGTAGTAACAATACAAAGTGTATCAAGATGTTTAACGATGCTCAGAAAGATGAAACATGAAGCACAAAGTGTATGAGTAGAAAGGATAGACACCTAACAAATTTAGGAGGGGGCATAGAAGTAAGCATGATTCTCCTGAAGTGTATGATGATGATCAATCTATCCAACAAAATTAAAGGTAAAGGGTCCTCCACCTGATTTTTTGATACAAGAGCGTCTTGTATGATGCTTGAAGAGCATGAACAAGTTAAAATAAGCCTTCTCAAGGCACTAAAACATGTATTAGGAGTTTCATACATTCCTTCTAAATTTTCAAGTTTGAACATATGAAATTGTGATGTAAAAGTTCTTTACCATAAGGATAAAAGTAAAGAATATGTGTATTAAAAGTGAATGCCAAATTCCTGGTGATTTTTGTATGTTGGTAGGAGGTTCCACAACATTGGGAATTCAGTATTATCTATTTATGATTGTTTCCAAGTTGGTACGAATAATCTCCTTATTTCATGCATATATGGTTGAGGAAAAATCACACCAAATGTGGGAGTTTAGTTAAAATAAGACACCTGATAGCTAAGATAAGAAAATTCAAAAGATAAGGTCGAATTCCATCAAGAAGGAGGTAGTAAAGTGAGTAATTTGGAGAAGGAAGTTGATTTTTTGAGTTGGGATGTAAGAATTGTGTGAAAACAATGTTGTATGACAGGTTTTGGATATGAATAACGTTGATTTGAATCTCTTTATCCTCATAGGTCTTTGAATTAACCTTCATGATATGTATTTCAATGGCTTATAATCTGTGTGGTGGTTGTAGAGTAAGAATATATCTCTATTCTTGTATCTTGCATACTTACTAGGAATGTACACAAGGTTTTAGACAAGGCAGTGGACTTGAAACCCCAAAATCAAGAAAATCACTAATTAACACCCTACTGTCACAAAAAAAGTTGAAGGGGTGATTTAAAACCCATGCAAATTTATTATATCTCTTGAAATTGAGTTATAAGGTTTTTATAGCCATTTAACTCTTCACAAGCTAGATCTAGGGTGAGGCATAACTATTGTTTTGCCTAATAGAATTCATCCAAATTTGGAAAAAATATCTAACTCATCTTGAAAAGGAAATGTGCAAAGTTTCAATTTGATCCCACATGTGTGTAGGGATATCTCAGGTACATAATTATTGCATGACTATGAGAAGACACAATTAGCAAGGGACGATGGAAATTGATGCAATTTTGGT
This sequence comes from Taxus chinensis, assembly GCA_019776745.2. Lineage (NCBI taxonomy): Eukaryota > Viridiplantae > Streptophyta > Pinopsida > Cupressales > Taxaceae > Taxus > Taxus chinensis. The sequence continues at coordinate 688,304,447 of CM034146.1, forward strand.
AATTTCTCATGTTTCAAGGCTTGAGAATGATATTGATAATGTATTACAGTATTTTCAAGGTGTTCATGATGTCTCCTATGGTGTAAGAATTCTTTTTTATCCAACTGTTACACCACAATCCTAAATTAGGCCTATGAAAAGATTGTCTTACAATTGTTTCCTCAAATTGTTTCTAAGGAACCTTGCAGAGGTTATATAGGTTTTAAGTCTCGAAAAAGGGTTTTTTCAATGGTGGTTAGAGTCTTATGATTAAAGTTCTAGTGAGTGAAGATTACAAAGAGCTAAACCTAAGACCTATTGTATCAAGAAAGAAACCTACTAGGTAATAGTCTTGAAAGTTGATTATATGTGTGTGTGTATGTGTAAGTTCTTGCAAGGTGTGAGATAATGAAGGTTAATGAATCTTAAATGATGTCTTGAGCAATTGATTGAATGTAGATGACAGGGTTATAAATACTTAAGGACAAGAATCTTCATCAATGCAATGACCATACCCTCTTTAGAGGAAGACTAAAGAAATGAGATGTTTAATTCTAGTAAGTTACATCAATTTTCATTTAAGGAGTGAATTAGATAGGGAAATTTCAAAGGATGGAGGTACATATAGTTCATAATTTCATATTAATAGGATTGTGGATATTAAATTGTCCTTAAGCACAAGGAGGAGGTTACATGGAAGGGTAAATTGACTCAAATGTAAGCATGTTGATAGAGAGTATATGATCTAGTGGGAGTTAAGATTTCATACACTCAATAATATACTATATCTTTTCATACTTGTCCATATTGTTATAGAAATATTGTAACTCCTCAAACTTCTTGTTGTGGACCTAGTCTTACTAGTAAGTTCCTATTTTGAATGTATTGATGAAGGTTGAGCATACATTTCAATAAAAAAGAGAGTTAAAAATCTTTAAATCTTACAAACATGCAAGTATGTGATTTCAATATGACCCTTCTAATTACATCTCAAAAATACATAGATTAGTAGGACCGTGGGTACTCTAGTGAAACATAACATGATTTTCATGGGATGAGCTAAGAATGGCACCATTTTGATATCAAAGCAGGGCTGAGAAGAAATTATTGAATGCATATTTGTTACTAATGATGAAATTTTGAATGGTACAGTGCATATTATAAGTGATTGTTTGAAGAGACTACAAGTCGTCAAAACATGGAGTGGATAAAAGGATTATACTGAGGTAAGAAGAATCCTAAGAGGAGGTTGAACCTCAAGAATAAGTCAAGAGGCTAAGACAAAATAAACTTGGTTGGGATAAGTGAATAAACCAAAATATTAGGGTGTGAAAGACCTAGGTGAGGAATTGAGGATCCATAAACAAAGGTGGAAAATAATTGGGTGAATATCTTCGTGAAATGGAGAGAATGAGAAGAGTGAAGGGCTCAGAAGAAGGGAAATGCCACAGGAGAAGAAAAGATCTAATCTCTGAAGAAGAGATAGATGAGATAAGAGAGAATATTAAGGATTTAGATTCCATGGTATAGACCATGATATAAGATGAAATCCAAAGAAGTTGGATGGAGGATGAAAAAATAGGGTGAAGTGGCCAGTTAAGCTACTAGTGGAGAAGAGAAAAAGGAAAAATTTGATTTCCTTGAAAAGAGAGAAAGGTAATCATAATAGGATGATGAAGAATGAGTTACCTTGTGAATAGAAGAGAGTTCTCATTGTAGAGAACATGAACAAAGAGGTGTCTAAAGAGGAACTTGAGAAATAAATCATGAAGAATGGGAGAGTGTCCATGATGGAGGCACCCATAAATATGTTTTAGTATATTTCTTTGATTTCTAACTCTTTATTTTAGGTTTGTCCATACAGGTGTAAAGGATGACCTAAAGAAGATCAAGGACATGAACTTGATACAAGAAAGAAATGGGTCAAATGAAACAACTATGAAGAGAGATGAAGTGATAAATGAACTTGAGATATTTCATGATGAATAAGTACATTCTAAATCACCTATAAGTTCAGAAGATGATGATAGGAAACTGCTGCAACCAAGTGAAAAGAATAAAACAGAACTTGAATTCTATGATGCATTGGGAGATGAACTAGAGAAAGTACATCAAAATTAATATTCATTGGTTGAATAAGTTTTGATCAAATTTATGAGCATGCAACATAATGATGAGAAGGTAAAGACAAATTTTTATTCTTATCATGCATATGACAAAGAAATTGTAAAGAGCCAATTCATACAAGAAAGTACATATAGACATGAAGTTTTTGAGATAAACTTAGATTCTAAATATGATATTTATAATGCCTCTAAGAAGTTAAATACAGATGCACATGTTATGAAGAGGATGAATGAGGAAAAAATCAAAACATTTACTTATAATCATGGCTACATAGTCCCTAAACGGCTTAAGAAACCAGAATCTAAAGTGAAAACACAAGTTTGGGTAGCTAAGAATGTAAGAAATTATGGAGATACACCTTAAGAAGATGCAACTGACAGTGATGGGCATGAGAAGATGATAATGACACCAAGAATCCTATGGAATAAGGGTGAAGAAATATCAAGCAATTTTTTTATGATGATTTAAATGGTGAAGAATTTGTTTATGAGGCATTCACAAGAAAGTAAGAATAATTCAAGAGCATGAGGCATTCAAGAGGCATTCAAGAAGCATTCACAAGCAAACAAGAATAATTCAAGAGGCATGAGAGATATATAAGAGAAATTAAAGGTAAAGAATTTTTTTATGATGATTTAAATGGTGATGATTGTGAATATACCTTTGATTTAATGTCTCAAATCAGTTCTAGTGATGAAATATGGAATGAGATACCTATGATGACTAATATGCAGCAGGGTGAAGGTTCTAAGTTGGCATGCAAATATCATTATTATGATCAGGTGATGGTAGAAATTGAGATTACATTGAGTGAATAGGATTCATACCTCTTGAATGAAAATCATAAGAAATTCTTAAGACAAGAAGCAATAAAAGAGTGTGCTAATGTAAAATAGAGCCTAGAAGAGGAAATCAAAGACTTCGTTCCTAGATATGATGAAGAAATTGATTAAATAGATGATATAACATTGCATGAAGAGTTGAAAAGGATTGAGGAGATGTTAAATCCTTATAAGGGACCGCATCCAAGATCAAATCAGAGTGAGAGCACCATTGATCAACTAGAGAATGAGTTAGGACATGATAAAAACATGATGATGATGGAATATTTTAATAAGGTCAATGAAGAAACTAAAGAGAACCAGCATCATGAAGGCACTTGAGGGGCTGCATGGGCCCAAGTTTTTGAATATAATCTTTCCTTTGATGTTTTGAATGCATATTTAGAAGACATTAAGATTAATCAAGCATATAATTCAATGACAGAGCTCATATAACAGGAAGAAATTGAAGACATAAAATATAGATGATGATGATGATGAGGCATGGACATGGAATTTTGAAAGTTATAAAGATATGATAAGGAAGACCTACAAGAAGAGAGAAAGAAGAAAGAATGTGAAGGAAAAATAATACAATAAGGAGACTTAAACATAGATATTATAAGAGAGACCATTGGACCCAGGCATACAAATAAGATTGGATAATGAAGAAGACACTAAATTTGAATTGGAGTTCAAATATTTTCTTACTTAAGGAGTTTGATGTAGGAGCATCCTTCATGATGCTTGAAGAGCATGAAATTTTTTGAATAATCCTTCTCAAGGCATTAAACCATGTATTAGGAGTTCCGTACTTTCCCTCCAAAGTTTCAAGTTTGAACATATGAAATTGTGATGTAAAATTTATGTACCATAAGGGTAAAAGTAGAAAATAGGTATATTAGGAGTGAATGCCAAATTTATTTTGAGTGTGCTACATTGGTAGGAGGTTCCACAACATTGGGAAGTCATTATTATCTAGTTATGATTGTTTCCAAGTTGGTAAGAGCAATGTCCTTATTTTATGCATATATGGTTGAGGAAAAATCTCACCAAATGTGGGAGATTAGGAAAGATATCTCACATAAAAACTAAGAAAATAAAATTCAAGAGATAATAAGGTAAAATTCCATCAAGTAGGAGCTAGAGAAGTGAGTAATTTGCAAGAGGAAGTTGATATTTTGAGTTGGGATGTAAGAATTGTGTGAAAACAATGTTGTATGATAGGTTTTGGATATGAATAAAGTGAATTTGAATATCTTGATCCTCATAGGTCTTTGAATTTTCCTTCATGATATGTATTTCAATGGCTTATAATGTGTGTGATGATTGTAGAGTAAGAATATGTCTTTATTCTTGTATCTTGCATACTTACTAGGACTGTACACAAGGGTTTAGACACGGCAGTGGCCTTGAAACCACACGATCAAGAAAAAAAATTAAATACCACCCTAATTTCATAATGAAAATTTGAAGGGGTGATTTTAAAAGTATGAAAATTTACTAGAGCTTTTGAAATTGAGTTATAAGGTTTTTATAGCCATTTATCTCTTCACGGGATAGATCTAGGGCAAGGCATAATTAGATTTGTGCCCAATAGAATTCATATAAATTTGGATAAAATATTTGTCTAATCCTGACAAGGAAGTGTGAAAATTTTCAATTTGATCATACGCGTGTGTAAGGAGACCTCAGGTAAAGAATTATTGCATGACTATGATAAGACACAATGAGTAGGGGATAGTGGAAATTAATGCAATTTTGGTCATTTCTCATGTTTCAAGGCTTAAGAATGATATTGATGATGTATTAGAGTATTTTAAAGGTGTTCATGATTTCTTATATGGTGTAAGAACTCATTTTTAGCCAACTGTTACATCACAATCCTAACCCATGCCTATGAGAGGTATGTCTAACCTTTGTTTCCTCAAATTGTTGCTAAGGAACCTTGCAAAGGTTATATATGTTTTAATTCTCAACAAAGGGTCTTTGAAATGTTATTTAGAGTCCCATGATCATAGTCCTAGTGATTAAATATTGCAAAGAGATAAACCTAAGACCTATTATATCAATAATGTAACCTACTAGGTAATAGTCTTGAAAGTTGATGATATATATACAAGTTCTTACAAGGTGTGAGAAGATGAAGGTAAATGAATATAAAATGATGGATTGAGATTTTATTGAAGGAATATGATAGGGTTGTAAGTACTTAAGGAAAATAATCTTCATCAATGCAATGACCATACCTTATTGAGAAGAAGGCTAGAGTAATGATATATTGAATTCTAGTAAGTTGCGTCAATTGTCATTCAAGGAGTGAATCAGATAGGGAACTTCCAAAGGAAAGAGGTACATATAGTTCATGAATTCATATTAATAGGATTGTGGATATAAAACTATGCTTAAGCTCAAGGATGAGGTTACATGGAAGGGTAAATTGACCCAAATGTAAGCATCTTGATAGAGAGTATATGATCTAGTGGGAGTTAATATTTCATACACTCAATATTATGCTATATTTATCCATATTGTTATAGAGATATTGTAGCTCCTCAGACTTGTTTTTGTTGACCTAGTTTTACTAGTAAGATTCTATCTTGAAGGTCTTGATGAAGGTTGAGCATACATTTCAAGAAAACAGGGACTTGAAACTCCTTAAAGCTTACAAACATGCAAGTATGTGATTTCAATATGACCCTTTCCATTACATATTAAGAATACAAAAAGTAGTAGAGTTATGGGTACTCTGTTGGAACATACATGATTTTCATGGGTTGAGCTGAGAATGACACCATGTTTGGGGATATAAATTCGTGTGACCATGCTCAGATATTGGATATGTATGAGAGTGACAACGTATTGGTGAATGTGACATATTTTCTGAAGGAGGTGGTGAACACATGTATGAAGAAAACCTAGGAGGTGATGAGAACCTATGTGAAGGAGACCAAGGAGGTGAAGATGGTGATGAACTCCTCTGTAAAGGGGTTACCTGAGTAGGGTACTTAAGTCATAAATATGGACTGGTTGACCGGTGAAAATGATTAGATCGAGTGCCAATGGGTGAGATAAGTGCATAAGATGCCTTATATTTGAGAGGCCCAGGGGGCCTAGATGCTATAGCTAGTGAGAAGACAACCTCAAGAAGAGGTAAAGACAGCGGTGTAGATGGTGGAACACCTTTGAGAATGATAACTTTATTATTGTGAGTAAATTTTACACACATGTGATTCATGGAAATGATAGCTCAAGCAACACAAAACCAAGGAAGACCTAAGAGCATATCACAACCTTTGACAACAGGTGCCACAGTGAATGGCATAAGAATGTTGAGAGGCCCAACTATAATTGGAATCTTGATGAAGCCATAATATTTTGGAATTGGATATAAAATTTAAGATAATGGATAGTTTGATAGCAACAAGGAGTGCAATAGATCATGCACCAATAGGATCCAATGGATTGATCATGGTGTTATTGATAACATAATATCTAATAGAATCATTGATGTGTAATGTATTGGAAGAAAAAATGGCATGATAATCATGATCATAGAATATTATAAGTGGTGGAGATGCATCAGTATGAGAAACTAGAAAATCAAGATCCCTCGATGAAGGAAGAGGCACAACACAATATGTATGATTGGTTGAAGAAACAACATCTTGGTTTTCATGCTTAGATAATGGATCATTGAATATTTTTTGAGCATTTTGTTTTCATTGATCGGCTTGGATGCCAAAGGTTCAAGGAGCTCAATTGTGTCATTATCAATGAGATCTTGAATGAGATACCTAAGTTTGAAACATCATTCAATTGAATGCCCAATACATTGATGATAGTCACATTGATCATTTTCGTTATAATTGTATCCCTTAGGGAAAGATCTATCAAGATTCAGTGGTGGTGGAAGCATAATAAGATTGCTCTCGATAAGTTGTGGCAATAGAATACACAAAGCATAAGGAAATTTTGTGAATGTGCACTTTGGAGGTTTCCATTGAAGCTATTTCAGGAGTAGTAACAACATTGACATTAGCTTTTGCTTTAATGGGTTTTAGGATATGGATTGAAATTATATTTTCCTTGAAACTAATTAGGAATATGAATCTTGATCATGATCCTTCATATTTCCCATAGATGATAGTTTTATTTTGTGTAACTTAAGATTGTGATGTAACTGATCAAATGATGGAGAGGTCTCAAAGATGAAGCTCTCTTGCATTGGAGAAAAAATACTTTGGATAAAAATATATTGCAATTTAGATTCTGTGAGTACATTAGACATCTTAGCTAATTTGTTCTTGTATCGTAACACATAATCCACTAGATGCTCATTAGATCCTTGTTTGATTTTTGCAAGCTAGGCATAGGATATCTTAGAACCGATATTGATTGAAAAATGAGTGAGGAAAATCATTGGATAAATGCGTAAATGATGTTACCAAATGAATAGGTAGATCATATAACCAATGCATAGAATAATCTTGGAGGCTTCTATGAAAGAACTTTGCTAGTAAAGTATGATCATCCACATAATCTAGACATGCAACATGAAAAGCTTGGAGATGATGTTGAGTATCACCATGGCCATTGAAGGTGGGAATCTTAGGAGTAAAAAGTTTGGAGGAAGTGCATAAGTGGAAATCACGGGTATGAAAGGAGTATGAAGGAATAAGGTGGAATCAAGAGATGGATATGCATGAGAAGTAGCCTGCTGAAGTTGACATATTTGAACTTGGAGATCCTAATAGAGAGAGGCTAGGTCTTGAGTTCTAGTGGAAGATGACTTTTCGCGTGTGAGAAATAAGAGGAAGAGTGAAGTGGTTGGTGGGAGTAGGAACATATAAGGGAACAGTAGAAGTAGGTGTAAGGGTGGAATTAGGTGGTTTAGTAGCAATAGGCATAAAAGTGGTAGTGGATGTAGGAACATTAAGATTAGAAATATTTTTGGATTCCTCACGAGCAACGAATAAGAGAATATATAGATCTTGGGGATGTTCAACAAGACGAGCATTGAGCTCCTGAAGTTTTTCTTCAGTAAAGGGTTCATAATATTGATTCATGATAAGACTATTGCAAAAATATGTAGAAGCAAGATTGGGTCTGAACATATGAGTTCACCAAATGCTTTAAGAAAAATAGAAATTATGTTAACCCCTAATTGCAGAGTAGCAGATGTAAACTATGTTAAGAATTTGCTAGAATATATATGACACAAGCAATAAGCAAATGAACTATGAAACCCTAAGTGTAAGAGAGAGAGAGAGAGAGAAGGAATTAGATGATTTGTGCCTGATGACAAGACTCTACAAAATCAAGAAACTGAAAAATGTGAAGGGAAGATTGTCGCAACTGTGCACGATACAATTTGGAACTGTCCAGATAAGCTCTGGACCAAGGTGCCTAGACTGGGTCATAGGTGCCTAGGCATTGAATTCCTCTATTAGGTTCCTATGATTGCGAAAATGGCTAGAACCTAAAATTTTTGGTGTCGCACAAGTGTTGTTGGTTGTCAATTTTGGTCAACTATATGTTGTTGGATGATCACCAAATGTGTTTGAAACTTGCAAAGAGATAAGGGCCTACAAAACCCTCAAACTAAATCAAATCCCAAAAAGAAAAGATGCAAAATGAGGAGTCAAACTGACCCCGGTGGTCACCCGATTGGGTGAGCTTACAACAGAGCATTGCACTATATTTCAGACTCCATGTAGTTCTAGTACATGTGTGATAGAATCGTGCCCTAGGAAGCCCTTTTGCAAGCACACATGATAACGGGAAATAGCTAGATGTACCAATGTAAATAGATGTGTAGATGGAAAATTAAACTTCCCTTCCTATTCGTGTATGTAGAAAATGTAGTCCCTTGTCTCTTGAGTGAATGCCAGATAGATTCCTTTTATGCTCTTATAATTCCTTTGGATGCAACCTTAGGTGATGATAATAGATGCTTAGATCTTAGTCCTTTATTATGGTGACATAGCTTTGTAGTTATATGATTCCCTTGGTTGAATTTTTTAATTGATAACTAGAAGGCCGACCCATAATAGAATAAGATGCCCAAAAAGAGTGAGTAAAGTAGAAAGAGGTCAGGGGTGCCCAGAAGGACAAGGGTACCTAGGAACTAGTGCCATGTCTGGGCGTTAGTGTCCAGATTCATGAAAGATAAAGAAGTGAAGTACTGTCTATGCTGTAGTGTGAAGAAGGCCAAATAGAAAATAACAAAACACAAACAAAAGGCCAAAGATAGTTGTCAATTGCTAGTTTTTTCACTTAGGAATCATATGAATAGTAGTATATGATTAGGACCTAGAAATGTACCCAAGTGCGTGATTTTGTGTCTACACTAGCATGTTGAATAGGAGCATGTCGTACACTTGATCTATCATGTGCATAACCTTTTCCTCAGCCCTAAAACTAGGAATAGTGAAAATAGTTTGGGATCTCATTGAAGATAAACTTGTAATAAAGTTTCTTGAAAAAGTATAATGAAACTTTGTTATTTTTGCAAGGTTGGATATAAAATACTATCCACCATCGGTCCTAAAAGTTATCTTTTATCAAATTATGGTTGCACCAAAGGATTGAAAAGTTTTTTCATGTCAAATTAATAGGTGCATTGGTTTAAGGATCGATGAATAGTGCAAAAATGAGATCTTTTGCATTTTCTTTATCTTTTACTACTAATGTTGATAATTTATTAGCAGAATAATCCCTACACACTCTCTTTAATGGATGTCCATCAATCAATCTAACTCATTACTAAATCAATCTGACCCAATAATGACTCCAATGTGTTTGCAAGGGAGATACGATGGAGGTTGGTGGAATAGGTATCCCTCATTAATCTAATTAATTCCTCAATTTGTATCTTTTTCTCCACTATATGTGCAACTAAATCCACTTGACTAACTAGAGGGTATACAACAACTATAGGGGCTAGGATGTCTCAAAGGGATAGGAAGATTTGTAGGGTTTTTTCTGTTTGTGAAAGAACCATAATAATCATAAAATATGTTTTTTAAACATTACCAAATTTGATTGCAATTAATAGAAAACAAGTTTTCCTACCTCTTCTCTGACACGGAATTTTCTAATCTACCACAATACAACATTTACAATGATTTGGAGATGATTTTTTGAGCAAAGGGGATGGAAGTTAAATCATGACTGGAGGGTTTGAAGGAGAATAAAGGGTTTTGAGGAAAAAATATATAATGGAAACTAGATTTTTTATAATGATTACTACACACTTATGCATTATAGTGCATACGCATTTTAGTTTGGTAATTTTCAAACCAAAAACACTTGACTACTTACGCATTTTTTTTCGTTTCATGTTTTTTTCCTATTTTTCCCCCACCTCCGTGAACTTACCATATTATTGTTTCCGTGGAGTGAAATTGAGGTTGGTGGGGAAGATATTAAGATTGATAAAAATGATTTTGAGTTTGTGTTAATTTAAATTTTTTTGATTAATGTATGTACTTTATAATTTGAAGTGATACACAAGAATGGAGGCTAAAGGTAAATGGGCGGAAAGTAAGGAAGAATAGTTTAACATAATTTTTATTATTTTTCCATTTGCACTTTGTATTAATTTTTAAAAAATTTGTAGATGGAGTGAAATGAAGGTTGATGGGGTTGAATTTTTATATATATTTTGATTGAGAAGTAATGATGAATGAAGGATGAGAGAAGGGGAAGGAAAATAAATGTTCTTTTTATTTGTTAAAATGTATGATATTATGAATTTTCAATTGTATTCATATTTTTATTAATTGTGTATTTGATTTTTTTTTTGTTTTTTTATTGAGAATAAATTTGTCTTATTTTCTCTTTTGATTATATATGTGCTTGGTTGGAGTAATATGGGGGTATGGGAAAACAGAGCCTAGTTGACCCTTTTAGTAAAGAATAAAATTCTCGAAGTTGAGAGAAGCTCATGTATTAAAAACTAAAGTGTGTTTATAGTTCATTTTTATTTGGTAGTTTTCTATAATACACATTTACATTTTAATGTTATTAAATATTAATATTGTATGTTCTAAGTTTCATCAATTTGTTTGATTAATTTATGTACTCGATTATAAACATGGAGTAATATTGAATAATGGAGGTTGGAAGGAGAAGGGTGGAGGAGAGGAAGAAAATATTATTGCACGCAATTTATTTTGATTGTTCATTTGCACTTTGTATCAATTTTAAAAACTTATTTTTTCGGTGTTTCAGTGAAATGGAGGTTGGAGGGAAGACATTAATTATTGATAAAAAAATTATCTTGTATGAATTTTTATTTGCGGTTGTAGTTTTGTCTCTACAAATATTTAGTGATCACAAATTGGTGTATTATCCTTTAATTTTAGTGTTTTTTGTGTGATGATTATAGTAGTTAATTTCGTGTATTGGGTCCTACATCTCTTTATGTTAATCGTACAATTAATACATGATCTTTATAAATTAAAAAAAAATCTCTGTGTTTTTCAAACATTTATATTTTGACATTCATAGTAATGGTATACAAGATATATATGTAGCATATGTTTCAAAGGTTTCATTTAGACATAGGTTGGGTGGCTGTTTGCAACTTGGCTTATCACTTTGGCTATGAAACTGACCATTTCCACTATTATTTTGGATGATTGCTAAAATAAAACTTGGTTGCACAAACATTTATTCCTAATCTTTTTTTTGTGGTTGTGTAATCTATTGAAAGGGGATTTAAGGAATCATGCACGTCATCAATCCATCATAGAATTTTACAAATATTTGATGATTTGTGAGATCCATAGTAGATTATTGGTTTTTAATGTGGATATAAAATCTCAATGGTGATTAGATATTGTTAAAAATATGTGAAGCTTGATTTGGACAAGTCCATTTATGCATATTCAATAATTATTGTAGTCCACAATACCAAATCTCGTTGAGGATTTGTTTCTGAAAAGCCTCCGAAAAATTGTTAGGAAATATAATATATTAGTGCTCCATTAGTAAATAATAATTATGTGAAGTAATTATTATATTGTAAGTATGTGTTAGTAAAATGTTATTAGTTGTTATATAAAACAACAATAACAATTATATTTGGTTAGTGTGTTAGAAACAACTCACGTAAGTTAGTGAGTTGTTATAACTACTTCCTATTATTTAGGAAGTATATTTCCTATATATTTGTATATTCCAGAATAGAGAAATACAAAGATTTATTATTGTGTAATCTGCTACTGTACCATCATTTGGTATCAGAGTGACCATAGATCTGTGAGATATTAGTGAAGGGGCAGTGTTATTCTTTTTCCCTAATGGATGGAAATTTATTTGTGATGAGTTTGGTGATTAAGATTTTAGATTATTAATGGGTCCGTGAAGAAGAAAATTCCAGTTGAAAAGGTGTCCCTCTGCAGATACGTATGGTAGTACTGTTATGATTTGACAACATGTATTGTCAATGATCTATGGTGTAAAGAAATATTTTCATGTTCATATTGAGTCTTGGAGATGCGTTGATCTGGTGGATTGCTTGACAACTCAATTTGGAAGCATATAAAAACAAGAACCATCCTAACGTGGTCTTGATAGTCTCAGATATGATTCAGATATCATCCATATCATAGTTCTTCCTCAGCTCGTGTGGACTGGCATATCTATACACATCTGAGAACTACCATTTCAGGTCTTCACCTCCTCTCGGGATACATATTACACATTATTCCTCACTGAAAACTACCGCATCATTTATGATCTTCCTGTATGTGTTGTAATTTGTGGTATCTAAAATGTATGTGCTCAAAAAGTGGATGATCTATATAAAGGAGAGGGAGAAGAGCTAACTGTAATATTTGTAGTTTAGTTTCCCAATGGGATGGTAGAACCCGTTTAAAGAGTCATCTTGGTAAAATATATATTGTGAAAGACATACTAACAGGTATGCGATCCATTGGAGATCATACAAAGTTTTATATCGACTCAGCCAGCGATTAATTCATTTGTTGATTCTGCATGATTTTATCAGAAAATCATTATCATCTGGATAGTGGACCTCAACCTTGACATGTTTACTTGTTTAATGGTGGACCTCAAAAACCCGTGCGTTTAGCGCGGCCATCTACTATTTAAAGTTCTGCATATCTATGAGGATATTTATCTTCTAGATTGAAATCTAAATGAATCTTCTCACTTGACATTTCCTGATCGTCTCAAGTATTGGTGATACCTCACGCCTGCCTGTAGTTTTAATTATAGTCATGCAACAATGACGCCATCAACGAGTCATGACAGAATTCTTATGCACGTATTTCTTTAATAAAATTTTCAAACACCATTTCTACATTGCCCACGTGTTGTTCCTAGACAATTCTGGTGTGTGTAAATTTCATCGAGCTCCCTCTCTTACCTATCCGGGAACTGCAACAAGGCTTCAAGCTCTATGGTTAGATTTATTTTTACTTTCTACATATTTTTTTGTTAGAAAGTAATAGGTTTTGATCACTCAAGTCTCATAGGGTCACTAATTTGTGTTTTAAGTCCGTAGTATTGTATCCATTCATTTTAGTATTTTTTAATACATTTTTAGAGTCATTCATTTAGAATACTAAGTCTTCCAAGTAAATGAATTAAAGTTATTAGAAAATAATCAAATATTACATTATAGTTAAATAGGTATCAATATCCCTATTTTCCATTTTGAGTAGTAGGTTTTAGTGTTAATAGTTAAAGTCTTTATCAAAATTAAAGTCTTATTGTTATCAAGTTTATAAAAAGAGTCAAAGTTCATATAATAGTTTGAGTCCTAGTAATCAATGTTAATGTCGTCTTGTTAAGGTCATTTAAAATTTATTTAGTGTCAAAATTTTGTGAGTTGTCAAAAGTAAAAAATAAAATAAAAATTACCTCACGGACGCATTTTTGGTGTTACCCAACGTCCTAACAACTAATGATCCTCAAAAGAAAAATTTGTTGAGCTAGCAACATGAAACTAGAGGATGGAGGCAAACGGAGGTTGGAGGTCATTCAGCGACCTCTTGTCAGTCGCTAACGACGGAGCCACATTAAATATTTGGTGGCACATTTTGTTTCAATTGTGTGTTTGCTTCAGATTCCAGTGTTGTTATATGCAATGTTCATGGTTGTCTAATTTGCAAAATAAGTGGAAATTTCACATTGAAGGGGGGAACATGATCCAATGTTCCATTTCTAGTTTTCAGTTTGTGCACGAGCAACAGATTTCAACAGAATTTCCTATGTTATTCCCTACAGTGAGATGTGATGAGGGTTGAGAATAGTATTTTACATATCATGATGTGGTTGTAGGTAAACCACCTGAAAACCTTCATTTGTGGTTTGTGGTAAACCAATAACAAAACCACCATTCTTGGTTGTTGATAATCCATTTGCAAAACCATCACTTTGTGGTTTGTGGTAAACCAATTGTAAAACCACTATTTTCAATTTTTGATCAACCGTTTGCAAAACCATCCTTGAGGTTTGTGATCATCCTGTGAAAATCACCAGATCATGAGCAGGTGCAAGTACAAAGGCAGGTTTTCCCCATGTTCGCACTAAGGGGGGAATGTTAGGAAATATAATATATTAGTGCTCCATTAGTAAATCATAATTACGTGAAGTAATTATTATGTTGTAAGTATGTGTTAGTAAAATGTTATTAGTTGCTATATAAAACAACAATAATAATTATATTTGGTTAGTGTGTTAGAAACAACTCACGTAAGTTAGTGAGTTGTTATAGCTACTTCCTATTGGAAGTATATTTCCTATATATTTGTATGTTCTATAATAGAGAAATACAGAGATTTATTATTGTGTAAATCTGCTACTGTACCATCAAAAATGTCCTTTTGTGTGTATCCTTTATTCCTGATAATGTGTGAGATGATATTTACATAATAAATGTCGTTCTTTCTTGAGTTTTTACATTCTACATACATGTCTATGAGGATTGAACATAATTACCAACTTGATGAGAACTTTGACCTCAAAACAGAAACTCTAATCATAAAAATCTACATTTTGCATCAAAACACCAAAATCAATCCCCAAATAAATAATTGGTGCTATCAATAGCACCCTTTTTAATTTTTGGGTTAAAATTAAAGTGCTTTGTTACCATGGAGCTAAAAATGTGTAATGTTGCTAACTAAAATGTCAAATCAACTCCTTAATTAAGTGGTGATACTAGTAGCACTCTTATTTTTTCAAGGTTAAAATTATAAGAATATTGAAACCATGGACTTAGCAATTGGTATTGTTCTAAATAAAAATTTATAATCAACTCTCAAATCAAATATTGGTTATACTAGTAACAATTTGTTTTATTCAAGGTTAAAATTGCAACATTTTTGAAAACATATGCTTAACAATTGGTAATGTTACGATCAAACTTTTAAAGTAACTCCATAATCCAAATGCAATGTTGTCAATAGAACATTTTTTTACCATATTTAAAATTGTGAGAGTATTGATATTGTAACCTATAAAAATGGTATTACTACAAATGAAACCACAAAATTAACCTTAAACTAATCAATATAATCAAATTAATTTATCATACTATATACTAAATAAATAATAACATAATAATATTAACAAATAATTTTAAAATTTAGTATATTTTTTTTATAAGAGGTAAATGAGGGTTGAGGGGACCCTACCTCGTACAAATATTACAACCTCATAAACACAAAGGCCAAGGGATTAACCATTGAATCCCCTACAAAACCAAAAGATCAACATTTCAAAGCATAAAAAAAACTACATAGATAACCTAAGGAAGAGTAACTAACAAGAAGGGTCTAAGTAACTAACAACATAAAACTTATGAACTAACAGAGTATTAAAAATAAAGAAGAAACCATAATCCAGGAGACCAGACCCCTTCATCCCTCTTTTACCAGGTCCCCCACAGTACTCATGCATCTATTCCATTCTTTGACTAAGCTGGCTATAGTAGACTTCTAGAACTTGTAGTTCGGTTCAACTATCTGTACTTTGGGGCCATTTCCTTATTTTTCTTTCTCCTTATCTAATTCCATAGAATGGATCATCTCTGATAGGAGTTTAAGGTGGTGAATGATACTTTTAACATTAATAATGTGAACATCTCTTATCTGAAGAATTATTTCCTTCATCTTCAGCATTTCATTTTCCATAGCCAGGCTTCTTTCATTAGAATTTTTTAATTGTTCACTAAGAACAATAGAGGAAAACTTCTCCACTTTTTCATTCAATTCCCTCAAGTCCATAGACACCATACTGATCTTATGTCTTTTAATGTCATTGTCTAACCTGTAATTCTCAAATTCTCTCATAAAAACATTAGACTTGACTACACAGTCTTGAGCATTAAAGAGTTTATTTTGGGCAGTTTTGAGAGCATGCAAGCTTTCAATATCCTCCTCTGAGTTCTTTTATATCTTTCCCTCATATGCTTCAGGAGATTTCCCACTTTCCATCTCCTCACTATGATCTCCTTCTAAGGCCTCTTCATCCTGATTTTCACTGGGAGCGGAATGGTCAGACTTACCTTCTTGACTCTCTCCCGACTCCAAAATAACTTCCACCTTCTCCTCCCTGCACCACTTCTTGAGGCTGACATTTTCTTGGTGGGATCTAGCTCTTTTTTCCATAGGTCTAGCAGGAAAATCCCCACTACCAATAACCGGCCCCTTGATTTCCAGGCTTTCAGAATTCCTTTTCTTGAAGAAGCCTTCTTTAGGCTCGCAAAATCCCCTAATTTTTTTTTTTTCCAAAGAGGGGGGTTCCCAGCCTAAGCATGGCTTTAATGAGACCTTGATGCAATAGCAAGGAGGAAGTACCTTTCTCAACCTGAGCTATAGATTTGGAAAAGGAGGAGAAAAAAAATATGGGAAATTATAGGACTTGTTGTTTCTAATATGGTTCAACATGGGAAATTGGTACCCATTAATCACTTTGTAACGCCCTTCAAGTGTAATATAGACCATAATTAACTGAGCAATTTCCCCATAAGGATGGGGCAAATTACCTCTAGCATAACCATTATGGATAGAGACGAGAACACCCTTACCTTGCATGAAGTAGTCAATCTCTTGGCTATACTCTGACTTAAGTTTGAAAATGCTTCTTCCTTCCATGGAAAGACCAGATACTTTAGCAATAAGCTTGGGGGAAATGGTGAAGGACATCCACTATTAGAATCTTATTTATCACAGTAAGCCAACTAAACACATTAACTTTAGGAGATATGTTCTTGAGCCATATTTTTCCAACCATTAAGTCTTCATCTCTAGTTTCCCCCTCAAAGAATAGAGAGTAGGAATATTTGACTGAGAAATTACCATTGTTTTCTTTGTCCCACATTATTCTATCTAGATCCTTGTTGTTATAAGACACATAATTTTTAAGAAAAATATTGAGAGCAACCATGTGTTCTTTGACTTCTTGAGTGTCCAGTTCTATAATTTTCCATGTTTGAAAGTTGTCTTCATCTTCCATATAATTGATAATTTTTTCCCCATACTTCTCTTCAATCAAACTTGCAATTTGGGGAAAATTTTATTTTAGGGTAAAATTCCCATCCCATTTATCATTCCAGAAACATATCTCATTTCCTTTCCCTATTTTCCATCTACTGCCCCTAGCAACAATTTCTTTAGCCCAATTTATAGCTTTCTATATGCTTGAACCGTTGAAAGAAGCCGGTTTGAATATCCATCTTTTGTCATTTGCATCCATCCAATATTTTCTCTTAAGAATTCTAGTCCACACGCTATTTTCTTTCGTTAACCTCCAACCAATTTTAGCTAAGAGGGCTTTATTCATTTTATTCCAGTCTCTAAGACCAAGACCCCCAAATTTTTTGGGATTACAAACTCTATTCCATGCCACAAGTGGAATTCTTTCCTTACTTTCAGTTTCACTCCATAAGATACATTTTTGGATCTTTTCCAGTTTTTTCCCCTATGCTCCCAGGAAGTTGGTAGAGAGACATGACATAAACCAAAAGACTTTGGAGTGAGCTAGAAAAAAGAGTAAATTTTCCAACCTGAGATAACAAATTATCTTTCCGCCCTGCAAGTTTTTTTATCAATTTCAATTAGGAAGTTCCACTCCGAACTAGAGGGTCTTTTATCCCCGAGAGGGATTCCTAGATAGATAGTAGGGAAGGATTTATAGGAACAATCCATAATTTCAGCAATCTTCTTACAATGGCTCTCCAAGGTATGGAGGAAGAAAAGAGAGATTTTTCTATAGTTCACCATCTGGCCAGGTACTTCCATGTATTCATCTAGAAGGTGTTTAAGCTTCTTAGCATCCAGAATGATAGCTTCTCCCACAAGGAAAGTGTCATCCACAAAATGTTGGTGAGACACATTGTCCATTTCCTTCACCGGAGAAATCCCTTTTATGTAGCCATTCTCGGTCTCAACATTCAGTCTTTTGCTTAGAGCTTCAGCCATAATAATGAAAAGGAACGGGGAAAGAGGATCCCCTTTCCTTAAACCTTGAGAGCTAGGGAAAAAACCAAAATGGGTCCCATTATTGAGAATGGAAAACTAGGCACTGGAGATACAAGCCTTAACCAAGCTTTGTAGGGAAAAATCAAAGCCAAACTTGTCAAGGATTTTATCAAGAAAACTCCATGAGACCCTGTCATAGGCTTTAGCCATGTCCAATTTAAAAAACAAAGTTGCCTTGTTACTGAGTTTAACTGAATGAATAGTCTCTTTTATTGTGATGATCCCATATTGAATTTGGCGTCCAATAAAAAATCCCACTTGCTGATTAGATATGATAGAGGGGAGAACCACTTGCAAACAAAGGGCCAAAATTTTAGTACATATTTTATAGGTGGTGTTGCAAAGAATTATAGGTCTAAAGTCTTTAAATTCCATGGCATTACCACATTTTGGAACCAAAGTCAAGAATGTACAATTCATATCCTTTAGCATATTTTTTTGGATGAAGAATTCTTTCACAGCATTGTACACATATTTTTTTATAATGTCCCTAAAGTGCTGAAAGAAAAAGGCTTGAAAACTATCCAGACCAAGTGTGTTATTTGAGCAAAGATGTTTCACCGTGAATTCCACTTCCTCCATTGATGGGATTGAAGAGAGCATCTGATTATCATCATCAGAGACTAAGGAAGGAATGCAGCTTAGAAAATCTTGCTTTTTGGCCAAATTTGGGGTACCTTGATTAGTTAGCAGCTTTTGAAAGAAAGAAATAGCCTCTTTATTTATTTCTTCTTTCTCTTCCACAAGATATACATCTTCTTTTCTGATTCTACTAATTCTATTAAAACTTCTACGTTTTAGAGCAGACAAATGGAATAACCTAGTATTTTTGTCCCCTTCCTTGAGCCAAGTAATACGATATTTTTGTCTCCAGAATATTTCCTCTTTTCTCAAAATATTATGGTACTCTGCCAGGAAAGATCTTTCCTTTTCTTCGAGATCCCTTTCAAGATCCTTACTTTCAATTTGTCTTTGGAGGTTTTGTAATCCAGTTCTGGTTTCCGTTTTCTTTTAGAAAATATTACCAAATCTCTTCTTATTCCAAACTTTAAGATGATTTTTGACATTCTGAATTTTTTTGGTTAATCTATACATCACATATCCCTTAACCTTTAGTTTCTACCAATCAGTTAGGAGATCTGTCAATTCCTCACTGTGAAGCCACATCTTCTCAAAACGTAAGGGGGTTCTTTTCCTTGTAGGGTTCTTGATTTGCAGAAGGATAGGAGTATGATCAGACATAATGAAGGGAAGAGAGAAAAGAGATATGTCATGAGATAACCACTCTTCTGAGACTAAGGCTCTATCCAATCTTACATGAATATGATGAGCACCTGATCTTCTCTTAGACCATGTAAAACTACTACCTTTAAGGTCAATATCATGAAGTTGAGAGTCAAAAATAAATTCATTAAAATCCTCCATGCCAATAGTGAACTCCTTAGATCCTCCTTTTTTTTTCCGGAGACAAAGGGGTGTTGAAATCCCCCATCACTATCCATTCAGATCCCTTGATAAAGCAATTAAACGAGAGAAGATGAAGCCAAATATTTTTCCTCTCTTTATGAAGGGTAGGGGCATATATATTAGATAAGACCCAAATTTTTATATTTTCAAGATTTTTTATCATCACAGCCATATGATGATCTCTTTTCACCAACAAATTCCCTTCAAAGCGGGAAAGATTCCAAACCACAGCTAATCCTCCCGAAGCCCCTTTCGAACTAACAGCAAAAGCTTTGGAATTTATCCAAAAGGACTTGCAAGAGTTTAAGAAAATGTCTTCTTTCATTTTAGTTTCTTGCACAGCTAAAACATCAATTTTATGTCCTTCAATCATATCTTTAAGAATCATCCATTTCATAGGGATATTAATCCCTCGTCCATTCCATGAGATGCAATTCATTTCCTAAGATCGAGTTTGTTCTTTTTAAAAACCTTATGGTCTAAACATAGTTGTTTCCCTAAGTCTATATCCTTCTAAGTAGTTTTTTTCCTGGATTCAAATTTGCTTGGTCTACCTTGTTTGCTGTTGGTAAGCTCCACATTTATAGGGTTCAAACACTTCTGATTAGGAGTCAAAATATTAGAGGATTCACCCTTTTTAACATTCGGTTCTACTTTTATTTTTGCTGAAAGATTTGTTTCCTTAGTGATCCTTTTATTTCCAGGCGTTAACATTTCTTTCTTTCCTTCCATCTCCTTATTTGGGGATAGTTGAGCATCCATTAATTTTTTCATGGGGAGGTTAAATAGATTTCCATCTGTCAAACCTTCTCTCACAAAAGTGTCTAAACTTTCTTCTGACATCTGGATATCCTCAACTTTACTTTGTTCCTTCATTGTTTCCTCCAGAAAACTATCAACTAGAATTAAGTACCTCTGTGGAATTTTCTCTATACTTACATGTTCCTTTAGTTTACTTTCTTCACCTATTAATGGAAATAATTCCAGATTTCTGCCTTTTGTGGGATCTTTTACAAGTTCTTTCATTTTTTCCTTTACCTTTGAATCTGACCATGCCTGAGTTTTGGATTTTCTTCTATTGACCACCAGGGTAAAACCTTCCTCATCCTTTTCTGGAGCATCTTTTAATGGAGGGCTTTTGGTCCAATTATTCTCTTGAATTCACAAGGGAGTAAAACCTTCCAAGATATTTTTTGAAAAATATTTCCTATGATCATCTGCACTTTGCATTATACTTTTTCCTTTCTCCCCTTTTTCTTCATTCCTTGGCACAATAATATACTTTTTGGAAACTTTGACCTTACAATTCTGGTTCGTGTGACCCCACCCATTACATTTGGTGCATTTTGCTGGAGTACTTTCCATTTCAATCTTTTGTTCCCATATCCCTAGTTTGGATTTTAGCTTAATACTGCTAGGGATCTAATTATTAGTTATTGTATAGATACAAAATCTAGCATAGATAAGTCTTGTCATATTCATTGTTGCATTATCTATTATAACCAGAGATCCCAGAGAGTTCGCTATGCCTTTTACAATATCTTCAAGCCAGAATTCCAAAGGTAGGTTTGGAAGGCATATCCAAACAGGAAACTGATTCAGATTTTCCTTTTCTAGGTTACAGGTTGGTTCCCACTTCCTCAGATACCAACCAGATTTTCCCCAGAACCAGGGTCCTTCTTCCAAGACCTTCTACATATCTTCACAGATAATTAATTTAAAGAGGGAAAAACCATTGGTGAGAGCACTTACCTCTATATGCCCTTTTGGAATCCATTTTAGCTTGGCCCATCTTCTAACAACATCAATATTGGGTCTTTCACCCACTAGTTTCCCCACCAAGGCTTGGTTTAGGTTATCCGTAGTGTATTTAAGTAGAGAATCCAGTATTTCAAGAACACTTCCAAAATCCTCTTTAACCACTTGGAGGAAGAACTTTTGGGTTTTTGAAACATATCCACCATTTCCTACTTTATTCCACCAGGAATCTAAGGGATTAGCTGGGGGACTCCTTTCCAGTTGATCTTCATGTTCATTAATCTTGCCTTCTTCTACATTTGCCACAAGATCCTCTAATTTGGGTGGAATTTCCCTTCCATCACTTTTTCGCTCAACCAATTTCAGAGATCCTTCTTTCCTGCTCAACATTTTTTTAGGTTTTTGTATTTGCACTGAATATGGTATTTATTTATTAAGAAAAAAATTAAATAAAAATTATATTAAAATAATTATAGATTATTTAATTAAAAATATATTACAAAAATCTTTTTAAAATATTCAAACTATTTAAAATTTTAAAAACATAATCAACAAATCAAAAAAAAAAAAAAAAACAATAACAAATTAAAATTAAAACTTAAACATATAAAATTAAAATAAAATAAAATTAGAAAAAACAAAATTAAAAATTAAAATTAATAAAAATAGTGGGGAGGGGAGTCGTATAAAAATTAAAATTAATTAAAATTATAATATATGTTAAAATGTATTATAATGGGGAGGGGCACAACTCCCCTCCCCACCATTTTTTTTTTTTTAACTTTTGATTTTTTTCTTAAATATGTTTTAAGTTTTTGTTTGATTACATAAAATTTATTTATTTTTAAAATATATATATATATATATATATATATATTTTAAATATTATTTTTAAAATTAATATCTTATTTGTTATAATTACTTAGGTTTCATAATGTTTTTGAAAATATGTTTAATTTACACTATATTTATAATGTTTTGAATTTTAAAATTTTACATTAAGTATATATATATATGAATTTTTACGTTGAAGGCATGTTTCAGTCAGAATGTATATGGAGGATGTGATTCGGGTGGAAGCATTCAATGACGATGTTTTACAACCATTTTATATTATTATGTCGTTGACACACGGACTATATATGGACCGAGCCTTGATAACTCTAATAATCCATGTGTCAACAATATAATAATATAAAATGGTTATGTGCACAGTTTGAAATTGATAAAGTAAAATATATATGAAACAAAACAAGGCTGTGAGGAGTGGGAGAAGCATTATAAAACTCAAATGGTTGGAGAATTTGATTAAGAAAAGAAAAATTATAAGCAGAGTCCACGTGGAATGATTGTGTGCATAGTTAATGTCGACGTTGTATGGTCAACCCAATGTGGCACTGTCAACTATCAACCGTCAACCCTTAATCATGAGTTGTCAATGTCATGGCCGACTTCGAGTCCCTAACATGAGCATTTCATTTTTTCTTTCACCGTGGAAGCTATTTTCTAGAAGGCGTTAAATTTGACGACCATTTAGATGTTTTTGTGATTATAGATGTAAAATACTTGCAAATATTTAATAAAACCATCACGTGTTAATTGCATATTTAAAATGTGAGCGTCAATTTTTATATAAATTCATATATATATTATGTTAGTATATAATAAACATAGTTAAATAAAAATAGAATAGTCATTTATACATTTTATAAATAATGTATAAACAACATTGTTTTGTATATTTAACTGACAACATTAAAAAATTTACCGTCACCTAAAAATTATTTGACAGGCATAGGTGCCCATCAAATTTAACCCCTGGTTTCCAGTTAGAATATATATAATCTAAGGCTTGCTAACTATGACAATCCATGTGTCGATGATTTAATAATATAAAATGGTTGCATAATAGTTAAAGTGATTGATAGTTGCCAAAGAATGGTATGGGAATAACCTACCATATCAGAAAAGATAACAATGAATGGCCACCATATTCACCCCATGATAGTGCCACAATAATGTTTGACCACTGATATTACTATGTAGACATGATGTATGGGTTTATTTTTTCATAAAATCCTAGTGTAGCCTTAGGAGACGAAGGGTTATTCCGATTCCACTTTTGTTGGCCACCCATTAGTCGTTATCGTCTTCCCAAGTTAAATAATCAGTATTTTTAAAGGTGTTTTTCTTTTAGTATTTCAAAACAAGTATTATTAGGCCAATATTTGGTCACAATCAGGAGGATTTAGCAAAATTCTTAGTAGGTGAGGAAGAGAAGCTGAATAATTATAATGCAAAAATGTGAGCCCTCTATTGAATCTTGTCGAGAGCTCCATTGGCATGGAGTTAGATGACGGTTGCACTAACAACCACTTGGAGTTTATTTCCATGGAAAACAACACAAGCATAAATTTCCATCAAGGGAATTGAACATCAGTATAGATATTCGATATACATGAGTATCATCAACATCAGTATACATGTATGTTTGAGCTCGAGTGAAACAAGAAGGATGAAGATTTGAGTAAAGAGGATGATAAAATTACCATGTTCTTGGCGGTAATCGGGATTAATACATCAACATGGATACATCTTCCCAAATCTAACCCCTTCGTGGTGTTTTATCAAACTTAAATGACATTCACGAGGACAAAGAATACATGATTGTGGATGATATAGATCAAATGGACAATAATAACATTAGTAGTAATATTATTGAAGGCTATAACATTATTAACAACACTATTATCAATAATATCATGAGAAATAATGATGTTAATATTAAGATGTTGATTTCAAGGTTAATACTAATAATCATAGCATTTTCATGGATGCCAACTATAGAGCCAAATTTTATGACAAAGGCATGAGTGAGTTGAATGAGAATAGCATGGAAAATACGAAAGAGATAAGAGATCATATTACTAACATACAATGGAAGTTATAAAGTACAATAACTTAATTATAACAATGCATACAACATTGTCAACTTCTCATTCACCATTTTCGACACTCGTGCATTAAGCTTACTCTTTAAAGGCCTCGGTTTTGTCACTTCCCCACAAGACATTCCTTCTGATAAATTTATGACAAGCATCAAGATTGCAATATAAGAATTGGATTAATACAAGGAGATTCATAAATAAAATAAAAGAAATACATGCATATTTAAGGATTTATAATCATTAATTATTAGAAGATTGTTATTCGGATTCTAAGCCCCTCCACCAAAGATTTCTTGCAAACATATACATACGTTTACACTTGAACACAATAACATGGATGAAGGTTGAGTAGAGATGATGATGAACTTACTAAAGGCATGGCACCAATAAGGCTTATGTCAACATGTATACATGATCACATACCTAACTCCTCCATGCAGTGCTGGATTTTGACATTCAATGTTACATGTCACAGTAAAATTGTTTGGAGGTCTAGAAAATTATGTGGATGTTATTTGACGTTTAAAATTTAATATGTACATCAAATTTGTTTTTATAATAACTATATATATATATATATATATATATATATTGAGTTAAATTATAATATTATCTCATAGTTATTGTGACTTTTTTTAATTATGGATAATAGATTGGACTAATCCATTTCATAGTTTTTCACATATTCATTTTCCCCCAAAAACTTAACGTTGCACTAATCAATTTGAATATCCATAAAAATCTTTAAAGTTTATGAAAATATTAAAAAATAATTTCAAATTACAATTTAAAAACAAATTTGAAGAAAATGCACTCAAAATTCCACTGCTTTTGAGAAGTCAAAAATTTAAAATTTTTAGTTTAAGTGTCTTTTCTGTCGAACTGATAGTGTGAAAAGTCAGGAATTTGAGAAAATTTGTGTTTTTGGGTCATTTTGTGTGTTTTTCGGGCCTGTCGGACATTTTTGTCCCGCGTGTCCCAAGTTCATACGGGCCCTCTATTCCCCGATCGGCCAGTTTACCCGAAGTTTATCTTTTTCGGGCCCGTCGGAACTTTTTGTCCCGCATGTCCCAAGTTCACCCGGACAAGTTGTTCCATTTTCGGCCGATTCGCCCGAAACGGGTACTTCGCGCCTTCGCGTCCCACATGTCCCAAAATCTCCCGGACCCGTTGTCACCTTTTCGCCCGATCCGGCCGAGTCACGTACTTCGCGCACTTTTTTCCTGCATGTCCCAATAACATTTGTGCGCCTTTTCCCCGCATCGCCCGAACCGCATGCTTCGCGCTTTCGCATCCCTCGTGTCCTAAATGAACCAAGTGCCATTCATGCTATTTATTCCCGCTCTACCCGAATATCTTTCCTTTCAAATTGGTAGATATGAATTTAATGCGCATTTATTACCTTTCTCTCTCCAAAACGGCTATATAACGGGCAAACCCCCTATGCGTTTTTCACACTGCTTCCATGCTATCCTTTGCTCGAACCCTTGCAATCTAAATTCCTACGCGTGTATCCATTCCCTCTGCAATTTCATCCCAAGTTTAGCTTGCAGCTCTAGTCTCTCTCAATTGCTATCAACATGAAAATCAAATTCCAGGGGCAGGAGCAAATCTCACCATTAGAGTCTGTCGTTCCTGATATCGGGGACAGTGAAGTTCGCCACCTTGATTTTGGCGATTATTGGTCGAGGATGACAGATGCAAATCCTACACCAATGGCACAAATGATTCATGATAGCGGTCTAGCTTTCGCTGGTGGTTTCCCCATCTCGGTCTAATGTGCAGACACAGTGCTTTCATGCGGGGCTCATTTCAACCCTGATTCGAGTGAATTAACCAACGTGCACGGGGAGCTCATCGCCAAACTTGACGCTGCCACCATTGGCACTGCACTGAGGATTCCGGAAATGGATAATGCTATCGTTGTCTCCCAGAATCAAGCACAAGCCCTGTTCAATCAAGACAATGATAACTACAAGGCACGGGTGGCGAAGTCATGGCTTAAAAACCCTAAGAAGGGAGCGTCTCGTCTATCCAAGACTCTCTTCCAAGCAGATTTCAATGAAGAGTTGTCAGATTTCATAATCCTACTGGCTCGGGTCATGGGCTTACCTTCTACTAACGAGTTCCATTTCTGGATGTGCCCGCTCATCAATATGGTGTGCGAGGGGACTCAAAACATCAACTGGGCAGAAATCATCAGCATGAACCTAACGGAGCAGCTGTCTAATGTGCAGCAAACGAAGAAATTCTATATGACTTCATACCTGATGTACACTCTGATGGCATCAAGGCAATGGTTTGGTTTCTCTTACATTGATGCCCACAAGGCTGATCCTGTGTATGCCTACTGCCCACAGTTCACCGTAGAGACCAGCAATCACAATTTTCGAAGGGTGAATGATGCTTTCACCATGTACATGGTTAGACTTCTCGAGGGTGACACTGCTAGAAGATTTTCTGACGAATCCATGAGCCTGATATCGCACTACGGTGCCTATTTTATCCAATTCAGAAAATTCTCCTATATCAGGCTCACTGGCTACGAGAGCACCCCTCTGAGGCTTCCTATGTTCTGCAGTGACAAGATGGCTCTGATAGAAGTATGCAGGCAATTGGAAAAATTGCATAGAACCTGCAGGGACAAGAAGATCACTGGTTTGCACTTCCCCATCTCTTTGGGAAACTACACCTGTAAAATGGCCCTGGACGCACAGAATATTGAAAGAGCCCTGGCCCCCATCACTGTCCATTTCTTCAAGCCAAGAACTTGCTTCGACTTGAAGAAGTTCATTGAGCAAAACATCAAGATAACATATCATCACAGGGCAGATACAGAAGACTATTGGGCTGACTGTGCCAATGATTTTGAGGCCAGAAGAAGGCATTATGGCAGGTTCTCTCTGCAATTGATCGAAGAACTGGCTTGTACCAAGTTCCTGAAGGACTCAAGGATGAAAACTCTGATCTGTACTCATATGAGTATGACAATGTGGTCAAGCACACTCCCTTGGAGGACTTGGATTGGTTCAAGAAAGAAAAAGATGATTTGGCTGAGATCCTGGCTCCAGTCTTAGTCAGAACTAAGATCTGGTTTGATAAGAAAGTTCGAGAGCTTAGGAGGCACTCAGGAGAATCCTCCTCTAAGGATGTTTCAACACCAAGGAGGGAAGCATCGATTCCAAGATCAGACACACCTGTGCAAACCCCTCCTGCCTCATCAACACAAGGACCTGCAGTTTCAACTCCTCCTTCATCCACCCAGGTATATCAGAAGAAACTCAAAGAGGTTAAGAAGGAGCCTGTGGAAGAAGATCCTCAGAAAAAGTAGACAGAGTTGCCTTTGGGACCTGAGAACATCATTGTTCTCAGTGAAAGTGAAGAAAGTGAAGTACCAGCTCCTCCAAGCGCCCCTGAAGCTCCAACGGATAAGGACAAAGAAGTCCAAAGCACTGAACTTCCAAGTGCTATTGATTCCTCTGCACCAGTTGTTACAAGCACTCCACTCATGTCTCAACTCGAGACAACAGCAGTACAGACCTTGGGCGCTATGAGTTCTCTGTCTCTTGGTCCTCTTGCCCCACCTGCTGCTTCTCCTCCTCTTTTGCATGGGTGCAACCTTTTGTTGACAGTAGGAAGAGGAAATCTTCCTCTCGGAGCTCAGGGCCAAATTTTGATGCTGTGGCAGCCTTGTTAGGCACTACTCCTCCTTCTCGTGCCAAAAAAGCCAGAATCACCTCCAGAATAGTGTCTGATGCTCAGGGTCAGCAATTCCTGGAGATTGCTAAGCCTACAGTAGATAAACCAGAGCAGGATTTGCAGGCATCTGACCTAGAACTCTCAAGAATTCCCATGGGAGAGTCTACCCCTGAAGGAGAGATACATAACCTCTAGGAAACAGTCACAAGAGTCATTGGGAGGGTAGAAAAAGGGCAGCAAACTATTGAACAGTTGGAGGAACAAGCCCAGATTCTCACAGGTTTCATCAAGTCTCTTTTGTCTAAGGACAAAGTTTTGGACCCTACCCCATTGACTACTCTTCCACCACCTGTAATTTTGAGCCAAGATGAAGTACAGAGTATCAAAGACATGCACAAGTATTCCGTCTATGGCAGAGCTATGGAGGCCATGGTGGATGATATGCTTGTTGCAGGGTTGAACTTCATCGATGAAGCTTTCAAACTCCATGGAAAAGTGAACAACTTACAACAGAAGCTCTCCTCCACTATCGGGATCATAGATAAAGAGCTCAAACTTTGGAGCAGTTGCATAGTAGACCTCCGCCTCATGGGACAGACAGATGAGAACATTTTATTGGCGAGTAAGGTTTTTGATGATGCAAAGGATAATCTATCAAAGTCCTGGGTTTACAGCGTGGAGTGGAAGATCAAAGTCTTGGAGGAGGCTTTGGGAGAACTGAAGAATAGCTGGCAGAAGGGTGAGGCTTTCAAGACACTGGTTGTATCTGCTTTCAAAGATATACATTGTCATCTTCAGGATGAAACTTCTGGTGTGCCTCTTTCCTTGCAAGAAATCAAAGCTCAATTCAGAGCTTTTGTCAAAGATAATCTATTCAAGGAAAGCTCCATTTCCAAAGAGAAAATGAAGGAGATCTGCTCTCTTCAATCTGCCATTGAAGAAGCAAATAAGGACTATCATACTCATGTCGAGTTTGATAAGGAAATGGAGAAATGCCTCGGATTTTGGACCCAGTCTACAGCCAACACGTCAGTCCCCCGTGGCAGAGACATAGCCGAGGCATTGAAGAGATTCAGGCAGCGGATTTTGAAGTCAGTGGGTCCCTCCCAGTCATAACCACCTGTCTTCTTCTCCTTATTCTTCTCTTCTCTTCCAATTCTTTTTCTCGGATTCATTGTAATAAGTTGAGGTATTGCGATTGGCAATCCTTAACTAATCTTTAGTTAAAAGAAGTAGTTACCGAGAGTAACTGATTTGTAAACTATATAATGGCCTCTCCTCGCCATTTTGAAGGAGGAAGAACTTGGCATATTTTCTGAAAGTGTAAATAAGTCATAAAGAAATCAATACAGAAGGGCTTTTCATTCTTCGTCTATCTGATCTCTTTTATCCCTAAGCTTTTCATTTAATTTTGTGAAGATCATTTGTCTGTGTTATGTCAAGAAACTTTGTGTTCTTGCAGATGTTATTTATAGAACTTTGTGTCTTTTAAATTTCATCTTATTAATATGATACAAATGGTCTTGTTCTCAATTCACTATACCTTCGCACATACATAAAGAATTACTCTGTCATCTATAATTCTGAATGGTGCCTTTCTGCTCATTTTCGTATTCTCTTTCCTCAGTCCTTTTGTAATTGATGATCCTTATAGAAAACACTTTCGTAATATCCAAGTTCAACCAGGAAATCATGTTTTGTATATTTGTAAATAGGTTCGTTTCTGAATAAGGGAACCTCTCCCATTAAAGAGGAGGGACTTCTTGTCCCCTGACTGTTGCTCTTCGTAAAGTCCTATTTGACGACCAACAATTTTTGGCGACTCCGCTGGGGAAAATCATATTCCAGTTCTATTTTTGATCATCCTTTGATCTGGTGACTCCGCATTTTACTCGAGGGAGAAGGGCCCTTGGTATTGAAGATTCTCAGTTTCAGCTTTTGGAGCAGCAGGGTTTTCCTTTCCCTTCAACAAGAAATAGAAAGACTCGTTCGACAAGCACTCCACCTGTCCAAGATAGAATTCCTACGGGTGGTATTCCTTCAGAGCCAACTAGTCCTAATCTTCGAGCTTTGATTCTTACTGGTGTTGCAGTTCCTCTCCAAGCCATTTTTCCAAGAATGGCGGGTACCATTGCCCTGGGGTCATCGTGTCGGGCCCCTTGCCCTTCCTCAGCCTTTGCACGAGTTACCCAGAGGTAACCGGAAGAACTTCCCTAAATTCAAAGGCAATGGTAAAGTGCATCCTGATGAACACATCGCAGCCTTCATAGTTGCATGTGGAGTTCTGGGAGTTGAACATGAAGATGTCTCCGTGAGACTTTTCGTTGAGACTTTACAAGATAATGTTGCTGATTGGTTCTATCACCTTCCGGCTGGTGCTATCACTAGCTGGGACACAATGAGAACTAGGTTTGAAAACCGTTTTCAAACCAGCAGAAGATGTGCATGCCTTGCTAGCCCAAATCTCTCAAATAAAGAAAGATTCACAAGAGCCCATGAGAGAATTTGTGGCCCGATTCAACAGGTTGATTAACAAAATTCCGCCAACTACTCAACCTGTAGATCAAATTCAAAAATGTTTCTTCCTAAATGCTCAATCACCTGAAGTTAGTTATGCACTGAGAAGGGCTAATCTCGCAACATTGGCTGAGGATCAAACTCTTGTTGTTAGTGTCGAAGATGATTTAATCATGTCAGGGAAGTTGAGGAGAGACCCTTCCAAATCTAAATCTGCTTCTTCCTCCTCTTCCACTCCCGGACCGAATACTGATCCATTGGTTCAAAAACTTGCGAATGATCTCATCGCCATTAAGAAACAATTGGCTCAGCATGCTCCCTATGCAGACGTTCCAAGGAGGAATTTTCAGCCCAGAAATTGTTTGCCTGCTTCTCAAACAAGGCTAGCTCTTGAAGGACCTCCTGTTAAAGTTCCTGTCAATGCAACCTGTGAAGTTGAAGAACCAGATGATGAGGAGGATAATGAAGATTGCGAGGAGTTTGTTGAAGAAGTAGATGATGAAGCAGATGAACTTGAGGGATCTCGAGTTAATTTCTTCACCACTGAGGGCATTGATGATGGAGATGATTATGATGAAGTAGTAGCAGACATGAATAGCGAATCATACGCTGTCATGACTCGAGAGCAGACAAATCAGAGGGAGAAAGTGACGCAGCCCACCAAGAAATCTAAGGAGCAGCCGACAACTATCCCGTAATTGCAAAGAGAGGATCTCCTATCCCCACTTCATCTACACCAAAGGTGAGTCCTGTCAATTCTGCTACTAAAGTTATTTCTTCTTTTTCCCCCAAAATTGATAAACCTAGGATCTCAAGTGATGATAACCCGTCCACTTCTGGGTCTTTTGATATTATTGACCACCTGAAAAAGACTAAGGTTCAAATCTCAGAGGCTGAGTATTATCAAACCCATCCCAAGGCTTTTGCTAAAATGATTCACTTTGTCAATTCCCATTCTAAGACTACCTCTAAAGGCCTTTTACCCACTCCTTCTGCACCACAGCCTAATCTGGTAGCCGCTGTCACCTCACCCAATGACAAGATCAAGCCATTCTATGTGACACTTCTTATAGCTGGCCATAGACTCAGTAATTGTGTCATAGACTCAGGAGCATCAGACAATGTGATGCCTGCTAAAGTAGCTCATGCCTTAGGCTTGACTCTCACACGCACTTATGGATCTTGTTATTCTATGGAGAGTAAGGAAGTGCCCCTGGTCGGAAGAATTAAAGATGCACAAGTGGCTTTTGCTGCTTTGCCTGAGAAGAAAGTTTTGGCTACCATCTTAGTAGCAGATATTCCTCCTTCATACGGGATGTTGCTAAGTAGAAACTTCTGTAAGGATGTGGGTGGAGAAATTCAAATGGATTGGTCACATGCCCTTGTACCTGTTAATGGACAAATGAAGAAGTTGCTGCCTGAGAAGCAATCTGAGTATATTGTACAAAAAACGGATGATCCCAAAGCACAAATACTCTATGAGGATATGGGGCATGGAAACTACATGATTATGTCTCCTGAAGAAACCAACTCCCTAAAGTGTCACCTAAAGATCCTAATGGTGTTTGGATTTTAGAGTTTGATGGAAGTTGTTCCTCAGCTGGTTCTGGAGCTGGTGTCCTATTAGTGTCACCTGAAGGAAGCCTTCATCCTTTCTCATTCAAGTTGCAGTTCGAAAATACCAATAATACAGCAGAGTATGAGGCTCTCATTCTTGGACTACAGGTGGCAAAGGAACAAGGTGTGAAGAATCTTCTAGCTCGTGGTGATGCGGAATTGATTGTAAAGCAAGTTAGAAACCTTTTCCAGGTAAAGAATGGAAGGTTGAAACATTACCGGAATCAGGTTTGGGATTCCATTGAATTTCTTGATGCTTTCTCCATTGAAGCAATACCTAGGGAAAAGAATACCAGGGCTGATTCACTAGCAGTCTCAGGGTCACTACTGATTCCTCATCCTGACTTCTCTCAAGACAAGTTCACCATTGAGATGATCCATCGACCCAGTGTACCTGATAATACAAGTAACTGGCAAGTTTTCAATGATGATCAACACTTGCTTTCTTTCTTAGAACTCAAGGATAATTTTGAACAGCTGTACTTTGAAGGAAGCGATAACCTGCCTCGTGAAAGTGTGCCCTTTGATAAAGCAGTCACCCAAGGAGAAGAAACGGATCAGGATGGATGCATCAAACTCAAGGGAAACAAGATTCCTAAAGGATTGGTGAGTTTAGAGGAACTATTTGATAAACACGACAGGTATGTAAAGTCTAGAGCTTCTACTGGACCTCAACAATCAGCTGAGTATGACAAAATTAATATTGGGAGTTCTGCTGACCCTAAGCTCGTGAACATTGGAAAATGTTACACAGCAGATGAGAGGAAGAAAGCAATTGATCTTTTAAAGAGGTATAAGGATGTTCTTGCCTACTCTTATGAAGATTTAAAAGCTTTCCAACCAAAAGAAATGCAGCATTTTATTCCTCTCAAACCTGGAATTAAGCCTTTTGAACAGAAGCAGAGGCAATACAATCCTAAAATAGCTGACACCATTTTTCAAGAAATACAGAAGTTGTTGAAAGCCAAAA
Source organism: Taxus chinensis (assembly GCA_019776745.2). NCBI lineage: Eukaryota > Viridiplantae > Streptophyta > Pinopsida > Cupressales > Taxaceae > Taxus > Taxus chinensis. The sequence continues at coordinate 688,337,874 of CM034146.1, forward strand.
TCATTTTTCCTATCCATCATTCAACATGGATTGCCAATATTGTTCCTGTTAGAAAGAAAAATGGTGAGATTCGTATCTGTGTTGACTTCAGGAATCTGAATCAGGCTTCCTTGAAAGATAATTATCCTTTACCTATGATGGATCAGGTCTTGCAAGCAGTAACAGGATCTGAAATGTTGTCTATGCTTGATGGATTCTCAGGATATAACCAGGTGGAAGTTAATACTGCAGATCAACACAAAACGGCTTTCACTACTCCTTGGGGTACCTTTGCTTACAAGAGGATGCCTTTTGGGCTCATCAATGCTGGTGCTACTTTTCAGAGAGCTATGGACTTGGCCTTTGGAAGTTTGAAAGGGAAGTGTATTGTTGTATACCTTGATGACTTGACTGTGTATTCTAAAACAAGGGCGGATCATTTTCAACACCTGGAGACAGTTCTGCTAAGATGTAGAGAACATGGGATCTCTTTGAATCCTAAGAAATATGTCTTTTGTGTCACAGAGGGGAAATTATTAGGGCACATTGTCTCCAAAGATGGTATTAAGATTGATCCTGAGCGAGTTCAAGCTATTCAGCAAATTCCTCTCCCAACTAGCAAAAAAGGCGTGCATTCTTTCTTTGGTAAGATTAACTTTTTGAGAAGGTTCATCCCTGATTTTGCTGAGCTAACTTTGAATATTTCCCAAATGATGAAAGGAAAACAAACGTTTGGTTGGTCTCCTGAAGGGAAAGAAGCCTTTGAAGGCATTAAAAGAGCCATTGCTAAAACTCCTGTTTTAGCATGTCCAGATTTTAGCAAAGATTTCATTATCTATTGCTACGCCACAGACAACACCTTGGCTGCTGTTTTGACTCAGGAAGATTCTAATGAGCATGAACTCCCAATCACCTTTATGAGCTATATTCTGAAAGATCATGAGTTAAAATACACTATGATGGAAAAACATGCTTTTGCAGTGGTTAAAGCTGTCAAGCAGTTTCGTTTTTACATTCTCAACTCCCACTCCACTGTGTTGGTACCAGATACAACTGTTAAGTCAATTCTCACACAATAGGAATTTGGATCCAAGAGAGGGAATTGGGTGGCCAAGGTCCAAGAATATGATATTGACATCAAACCGACCAAGCTCGTCCGTGGAAAAGGCCTTTGTGAGCTCATTGCTGAAGGAGCTAGACATGAGTTGCTGGAGGATAAGGTTGGCCTTCCTACCGTTCTGTTTCTTAGCTCAGTTGACGAATGGTATGATAACATCGCCCATTTTCTCACCTATGGAGAATGCCCCTCTCATTTGACTGCCAAAGAAAAGAGGGTTGTTAAACTAAGGTCAGTACAATATGTGTTGTGGGAAAACGCCTTGTTTAAACGTGGGATAGATGGAAGGTTTTTGAAATGTGTGGACAAGGAACAGCAGAAAAGGCTACTCTCAGCTTTTCATGATCAGGCTTGTGGAGGGCATTACTCATCAACTGTCACTGCTCATAAGATACTCCGTGGAGGATATTACTAGCCTACCTTTTTCAGGGATGCATCAAAGTGGGTTGATAAATGTGAGGCTTGTCAGACTTTCGTGGGTAGACCCAAATTGGCCTCTTTGCCTCTTAAGCCAGTTGTAATTGAAGAACCTTTTCAACAGTGGGGTTTGGACTTCATTGGAACACTTAATCCTTCTTCTAGTGCTGGTCATACTCATGTATTAACTGCCATAGATTATTTCACCAAATGGGTAGAAGCTATTCCAGTAAAGAGTACTACTTCTGAAGTGGTGTGCAGCTTCATCAAAGAAAACATCTTGGTAAGGTATGGTGTGCCAAACAAGATTGTGACAGATAATGCCTCAAAATTTCTCTTCAAATGAAATGATGGATTTTTGTTATGGATATGGCATCTCCCTGGCTCATTCTTCAGATTATTACCCTCAGGGAAATGGTCAAGCAGAATCCACTAATAAAAATCCTGGTGACCATAATAAGGAAGTTAGTCAATGAGTCCCAGCGAAACTGGCACAAGAAGCTCTATGATGCTCTTTGGGCAGATAGGATCACACCTAAGAGAGCTATTGGGATGTCCCCTTTTCAAGTGGTATATGGAGTAGAAGCTCAATTGCCAGTAACAGTGGAGCTGCCAGCCTTGCATCTAATGAAGGCCATTGAAGATACCAATTTCAATGATGCTTTGGATAAGAGAATTATGTACCTTCACAAATTGAATGAGGACAGATTGGAAGTTGCTGATAAGATATCTGCTCACCAGCAGAAAGTAAAGGTTCTGTTTGATAAGAAAGCCAGGTTCAGAGATTTCCAGGTTGGAGACACTGTTTTGTTGTGGGATAAAAGACATGAACCTCGTGGCAGCCATGGCAAGTTTGATTCCCTTTGGCTCGGACCTTTCAAGATCAGGCACTTTGCTGGTAAGAATTCTTTTTATCTTGATTACATGGATGGTTCTTCTCTCCCACTTCCTTATAGTGGGCAGTACCTGAAGTTGTTCAAGTCATAGGTGATTAGGGAGTCTCTGTGTATATTCTGTATAGCGTTTTGTTTTTCTTTCCTTTTGTTTTGGTGTGTTGTCCTCTGTATTGGTCTGCTTTTTGACTCCGTGGCCCAATGGATAAGGTACTGGTCTACTTCCCCGAGTTGGTCTAAGTTCTTGCCTTGTCCCATTCTCTTGAATTTATGCCAAGTCATCCCCAAAAGGAGCCAACTGTTGTCCACTCAAAATTCCACTGCTTTTAAGAAGGTGAAAATTTAAAATTTTGAGTTTAAGTGTCTTTCTGTCGAACTGATAGTGTGAAAAGTCAGGAAATTGAGAAAATCTACGTTTTTGGGTCATTTTGTGTGTTTTTCGGGCCTGTCGGACATTTTTGTCCCGCGTGTCCCAAGTTCATTTGGGCCCTCTGTTCCCCGATCGGCCGGTTTACCCGAAGTTTGTCTTTTTCGGGCCCGTCGGAACTTTTTGTCCCGAATGTCCCAAGTTCGCCCGGACAAGTTGTTCCATTTTCGGCCGATTCACCCGAACCGCGTACTTCGCGCCTTCGCGTCCCAAATGTCCCAAACTCTCTTGGACCCGTTGTCACCTTTTCGCCCGATCCGGCCGAGTCGCGTACTTCGCGCACTTTTGTCCCGCATGTCCCAATAACATTTGTGCGCCTTTTCCCCGCATCGCCCGAATCGCCCGAACCGCATGCTTCGCGCTTTCGCGTCCCTCGTGTCCCAAATGAACCAAGTGCCATTCATGCTAATTTTTCCGCTCTACCCTGAATATCTTGCTTTTCAAATTGGTAGGTATGAATTTAATGCGCATTTATTACCTTTCTCTCTCCAAAACGGCTATATAATGGGCAAACCCCCTATGCGTTTTTCACACTGCTTCCATGCTATCCTTTGCTCGAACCCTTGCAATCTAAATTCCTGCGCGCGTATCCATTCCCTCTGCAATTTCATCCCAAGTTTAGCTTGCAGCTCTGCTCTCTCTCAATTGCTATCAACATGAAGATCAAATTCCAGGGGCAGGAGCAAATCTCACCACTAGAATCTGTCGTTCCTGATATCGGGGACAGTGAAGTTCGCCACCTTGATTTTGGTGATTTTTGGTCAAGGATGACAGATGCAAACCCTACACCAATGGCACAAATGATTCATGATAGCGGTCTAGCTTACGCTGGCGGTTTCCCCATCTCGGTCCAATGTGCAGACACAGTGCTTTCATGCGGGGCACATTTCAACCCTGATTCGAGTGAATTAACCAACATGCACGGGGAGCTCATCGCCAAACTTGACGCTGCCGCCATTGGCACTGCACTGAGGATTCCAGAAATGGATAATGCTATCGTTGTCTCCCAAAATCAAGCACAAGCCCTGTTCAATCAAGACAGCGATAACTACAAGGCACGGGTGGCGAAGTCATGGCTTAAAAACCCTAAGAAGGGAGCGTCTCGTCTATCCAAGACTCTCTTCTGGGAAGATTTCAATGAAGAGTTGTCAGATTTCATAATCCTACTGGCTCGGGTCATGGGCTTACCTTCTACTAATGAGTTCCATTTCTGGATGTGCCCGCTCATCAATATGGTGTGCGAGGGGACTCAAAACATCAACTGGGCAGAAATCATCAGCATGAACCTAACGGAGCAGCTGTCTAATGTGCAGCAAACGAAGAAATTCTACATGACTTCGTACCTGATGTACACTCTGGCGGCATCAAGGCAATGGTTTGGTTTCTCTTACATTGATGCCCACAAGGCTGATCCTGTGTATGCCTACTGCCCGCAGTTCACCCTAGAGACCAGCAATCACAATTTTCGAAGGGTGAATGATGCTTTCACCATGTACATGGTCAGACTTCTCGAGGGTGACACTGCTAGAAGATTTTCTGACGAAGCCATGAGCCTGATATCGCACTACGGTGCCTATTTTATCCAATTCAGAAAATTCTCCTATATCAGGCTCGCTGGCTACGAGAGCACCCCTCTGAGGCTTCCCATGTTCTGCAGTGACAAGATGGCTCTGATAGAAGTATGCAGGCAATTGGAAAAATTGCATAGAACCTGCAGGGACAAGAAGATCACTGGTTTGCACTTCCCCATCTCTTTGGGAAACTACACCTGCAAAACAGCCCTGGACGCACAGAATATTGAAAGAGCCCTGGCCCCCATCACTGTCCATTTCTTCAAGCCAAGAACTTGCTTCGACTTGAAGAAGTTCATTGAGCAGAACATCAAGATAACATATCATCACAGGGCAGATACAGAAGACTATTGGGCTGACTGTGCCGATGATTTTGAGGCCAGAAGAAGGCATTATGGCAGGTTCTCTCTGCAATTGATCGAAGAACTCGGCTTGTACCAAGTTCCTGCAGGACTCAAGGATGACAACTCTGATCTGTACTCATATGAGTATGACAATGTGGTCAAGCACACTCCCTTGGAGGACCTGGATTGGTTCAAGAAAGAAAAAGATGATTTGGCTGAGATCCTGGCTCCAGTCTTAGTCAGAACTAAGATCTGGTTTGATAAGAAAGTTTGAGAGCTTAGGAGGCACTCAGGGGAATCCTCCTCCAAGGATGTTTCAACACCAAGGAGGGAAGCATCAACTCCAAGATCAGATACACCTGTGCAAACTCCTCCTGCCTCATCAACACAAGGACCTGCAGCTTCTACTCCTTCATCCACCCAGGTATATCAGAAGAAACTCAAAGAGGTTAAGAAGGAGCCTATGGAAGAACATCCTCAGAAAAAGTAGACAGAGTTGCCTTTGGGACCTGAGAACATCATTGTTCTCAGTGAAAGTGAAGAAAGTGAAGTACCAGCTCCTACAAGCGCCCCTGAAGCTCCAACGGATAAGGACAAAGAGGTACAAAGCACTGAGCTTCCAAGTACTATTGATTCCTCTGCACCAGTTGTTACAAGCACTCCACTCATGTCTCAACTCGAGACAACAGCAGTACAAACCTTGGGTGCCATGAGTTCTCTGTCTCTTGGTCCTCTTGCCCCACCTGCTGCTTCCTCCTCCTCTTTTGCATGGGTGCAACCTTTTGTTGACAGTAGGAAGAGGAAATCTTCCTCTCGGAGCTCGGGGCCAAATTTTGATGCTGTGGCAGCCTTGTTAGGCACTACTCCTCCTTCTCGTGCCAAGAAAGCCAGAATCACCTCCAGGATAGTGTCTGATGCTCAGGGTCAGCAATTCCTGGAGATTGCTAAGCCTACAGTAGATAAACCAGAGCAGGATTTGCAGGCATCTGACCTAGAACTCTCAAGGATTCCTATGGGAGAGTCTACCCCTGAAGGAGAGATACATAACCTCCAGGAAACAGTCACAAGAGTCATTGGGAGGGTAGAAAAAGGGCAGCAAACTATTGAACAGTTGGAGGAACAAGCCCAGATTCTCACAGGTTTCATCAAATCTCTTTTGTCTAAGGACAAAGTTTTGGACCCTACCCCATTGACTACTCTTCCACCACCTGTAATTTTGAGCCAAGATGAAGTACAGAGTATCAAAGGACATGCACAAGTATTCCATCTATGGCAGAGCTATGGAGGCCATGGTGGATGATATGCTTGTTGCAGGGTTGAACTTCATCGATGAAGCTTTCAAACTCCATGGAAAAGTGAACAACTTGCAACAGAAGCTCTCTTCCACTATTGGGATCATAGATAAAGAGCTCAAACTTTGGAGCAGTTGCATAGTAGACCTCCGCCTCATGGGACAGACAGATGAGAACATTTTATTGGCGAGTAAGGTTTTTGATGATGCAAAGGATAATCTGTCAAAGTCCTGGGTTTACAGCGTGGAGTGGAAGATCAAAGTCTTGGAGGAGGCTTTGGGAGAACTGAAGAATAGCTGGCAGAAAGGTGAGGCTTTCAAGACACTGGTTGTATCTGCTTTCAAAGATATACATTGTCATCTTCAGGATGAAACTTCTGGTGTGCCTCTTTCCTTGCAAGAAATCAAATCTCAATTCAGAGCTTTTGTCAAAGATAATCTATTCAAGGAAAGCTCCATTTCCAAAGAGAAAATGAAGGAGATCTGCTCTCTTCAATCTGCCATTGAAGAAGCAAATAAGGACTATCATACTCATGTCGAGTTTGATAAGGAAATGGAGAAATGCCTCAGATTTTGGACCCAGTCTACAGCCAACACGTCAGTCCCCCGTGGCAGAGACATAGCTGAAGCATTGAAGAGATTCAGGCAGCGGATTTTGAAGTCAGTGGGTCCCTCCCAGTCATAACCACCTGTCTTCTTCTCCTTATTCTTCTCTTCTCTTCTAATTCTTTTTCTCGGATTCATTGTAATAAGTTGAGGTATTGCGATTGGAAATCCTTAACTAATCTTTAGTTAAAAGAAGTAGTTACTGAGAGTAACTGATTTGTAAACTATATAATGGCCTCTCCTCACCATTTTTGAAAAAGGAGGAAGAACTTGGCATATTTTCTGAAAGTGTAAATAAGTCATAAAGAAATCAATACAGAAGGGCTTTCCATTCTTCGTCTATCTGATCTCTTTTATCCCTAAGCTTTTCATTTAATTTTGTGAAGATCATTTGTCTGTGTTATGTTAAGAAACTTTGTGTTCTTGTAGATGTTATTTACAGAACTTTGTGTCTTTTAAATTTCATCTTGCTAATATGATACAAATGGTCTTGTTCTAATTCACTATACCTTCGCACACATAAAGAATTACTCTGTCATCTATAATTCTAAATGGTGCCTTTCTGCTCATTTTCGTATTCTCTTTCCTCAGTCCTTTTGTAATTGATGATCCTTATAGAAAACACTTTCGTAATATCCAAGTTCAACCAGAAAATCATGTTTTGTATATTTGTAAATAGGTTCGTTTCTGAATAAGGGAACCTCTCCCATTAAAGAGGAGGGACTTCTTGTCCCCTGACTGTTGCTCTTCGTAAAGTCCTATCACCTTGCTTTCAAAATACGAAATCCAATACATATAATTTATTGTCTAGTATTTATTTGTAATAAATCAAACAAATAAAAAATACCAATTACAAATCAAAATCAATAAAATACAACCAAAAAAGAAATCAAATAAATCTAAAAAAGAAATCAAACAAAACTAATTAAAAATCAAAAGTAATGGATGTTTTTATATTATTAATGAGATATGCATATATTTATATTTCATTAATAAAATATTAAGATAATTCTATTATCTTTTATTTTTATTTTTGTTTACATTCCAAAGTTTCCATTTTCATTTCTGTTATATTTTTCATGAATCTCACAAATTTATAGTGTAGTGTCTATTTAATATTTAATTTATTATCTTTCTAATATATATATATATATATTGATTGTTGGGAATGGGTTTATGCAGAAACATTTGCAACTATAGAATATAAAATCTAAAACATGCAAATAGGGATCTAACAATCCCCCACAAATTCTACAGCAATGGAAGTATAAACAATAATAATTCAAATCACACAAAAGTACACACACATAACACAACATGTATTGTGCTTCACCCAATATGGGCTACTTCCACCAAAGATAAAGATTTCATATATATAATATAACAAGAGATTACAGACTAACTCTTCTACACAAGAGTACATGTATCTCTACAAGAGTATCTCTTCCTCCCAGATATCCAATCAGATCTTCCTGAGTACACTAAACCATGCCTCTATACCACCACCCATGTCTCCTCGAGATATATAACCAAATCTACATGAATGCACTACAACCGTGGCTCTGAAACACCACCAGATCTCACATACCTGAAGCTACCCTTGCATCTACCACTATGCAACCAAGCTCTCACGATATTGTGAATCTACAAACAAGACCTCTAGAAGGGTCTTAATAACGTGCAATCGTAACCATGCACCAAGAAGTAAGTCTCTCCTCCATCACCACATCAACATTTGCAAACATGAAGACAACTTCCTCTACAATACTAGATTCCTATGGATCAACAATACATCATGATCTCATGGATCTGTAATACAAGATCTCACAACATGTGGATCTACAAGAATGAGCAATAACAAAATCTCACAAAAACTTATGGATCTAACAAGAAGAAACACTAAGTACTTTGCATACTATGCAAACCATTACATGAGACTAAATAATACAATGTAAATACAGTAGAAGATAATACCATATTCTCACCAACAGTGTACCTGCACTTTCCTTTTGTTTCATCTTCTATCTATGAAAGATCATGTCTTCATGCAATCTACTTTTTCTTTTTCTTCTTCTTCCTCATCCTTTCAACCAAGGATAGCTCAATTCTTCTCTTTCCTTATTCCTTTTTGTTCTAACCCTATTTTTCTAGCTTATATAAGATTAGAAAAACTTAGGGAACCTTAGCTATGCATTTACAACCTTTAAATCAACTTTAAAACAAAATATAGATTAAATTCCCATGAGTTAAATATAAACTTTCATGCACAGGTAACTATAGCCAGTTACCTTGATGGTGACCGGTGCCATTTACCCTAATGGACGTCGATAACCCTCTTACCAGTGTTGGTTACTGTGTAAACCAGCAAGGTGTAAATCATGCTAACTGTGAAGCAATTCATCTCCACAATCCTAACACACACACACACACACATAATGACATTCATATTTTAAAAGTGGTTGTATTTTGACATCTAAAATGACTAAAAACGTCTAAATGCCTTGCAAAATCCAACAGTGCCTCCATGGTGTCTTATTGAAACTCTAACGAAGTTGTTAAGGAAAAAGAATATATGATCATGGTAAATATCAATCAAGTGGAAAATGTTAACATTAATAGGAATACCATTGAAAATGGTTTCATTAATAACATCATTACCAATAATATAATGACAAACAATGATGCTAACATTAATGGTGATAATTTTATGGTTAATACTAATAATAATACTAATAATTTTTATGGCACTACTGTTAACAATTATATGGAAGAAAGTAATGGAGTTAAAAAATGGAAGATCCTGCATTTACCTGACTCTAGTATGCTGGATATTTTGTCCTCTCTCCAAGATAAGATGGATCTGATTCCTATTGATCAAAATGGCACTACCGATGAGATATTTTGGAAAGATTCTTTTGATGGAGATTACACTGTCAAAACTGGTTACACTTCCTTCTTCACCTCTCTTTCTAGCAATATTAACTGGACCAGAATTTGGATGAAAGAACTCACTCCTAGAGTCAATCATTTTCTATGGTTAGTTATAAAAGGTAAAATCCTCACCAAGGATAACCTTATCAAACGAGGATTCATTATGCCTAATGGTTGTTGCCTTTGTCAACAGGATGCTGAAAATATCAATCACCTCTTGCTTCATTGTGATTTTGTAAGAAATTTCTGGAACTAGATCACGGAACATTTAAATATTAACTGGGTTTTTGCCTGATGATATTTTGGAGGCCTGGACCCAATGGAACTCCCCCTTCAAGAATAATTTAATTAGCAGAAATTGGCTCTTGATTTTCACTCATGGGATTTGGAACATTTGGAAAGCTATAAACGGGGTTATTTTCAGAGATAAGAAAACTTCTACAGATATTCTTTTCAAAGGTTTCATCAAAGATGTTAAAGATAATGTTGTCACCATCAAACCTGCTAAGAGCATTTCCTTCAATAAAGAAGAAATTTCCATTTTGGAGAAATGGAAGATTATTCCTGAAAACATCTTGAAGAGAGGAACCAAAATTGACAGATCTTTAATTAAGTGGATCCCACCCCCCCTGTGTGGTACAAAACTTAACTTTGATGGAGCTTCAAAAGGTAACCCTAGAGCTGCATGTGGAGGCGGCATTATCAGAGATCACAATGGTAACATGGTGGTGGCTTATGCCGGGCAAATGGGTTACCAAAGTAATCACTATGCTGAAGCTCTCTCAGCTCTCTGGGGTATTAGGATTGCTAAGAATTTTTGTATTGAAAAAATTTTGATTGAAGGAGACTCTGTCAATATTATTAACAATCTCAATAATAAACACCCCCCCAACTGGACCATCAAAAGTTTCATTCATGAATCCATAAGTATCTGTGGCACCTTCAACATATGCAACTTCATGCATACTTAGTAGAGAAGGTAATAGAACCGCCGATGTATTGGCGAACAAGGGAGTTGCAAACACCCATACAAATCTCACCATTTGGAATTATCATGATGCCATCTCAGATAAGCTTGGAAAGATCTTGGAGCATGATAGAAATCCTAGCCGTACTGGTTAGTTGGATTTATTGCATGCATTATGTGCTGGCAAACAAGTACAACCGCTGCAAACCAGTCCACTTCGCCCTATGTGAAATCAAAGGAAACAGCTACCCTTCACATGCTTTCTGGGTCTTTAATAAGCCTGGTCCAGAGATGTTAGTTTGCAATTTGATCGCTGTTGTTAAGCGGCTGTTGTTGTTAGTTTTGCTATTTTTTTGCTGTTTAGTTGTTGTTTTGTCACTGCAGCTTGGCTGCTTTCTGCTCTGTTTTGTTTTTGCGTTTTGGAGTTTGGCTCCATTTGATCTCCTCTCTGTATCCAAATTTTGATCCTTTCTCTGTTCTTCTCTTGCCCTTTCTGGCTGTTGAGCTTGTTTGTACAAGGGTGTAGTCCCTTTCAAAAAACTAATTTACCAATAATTAAAAAAAATACTAATAATAATAGCTTTGGCACTGACGAAAACTATAGAAATGACACTTATGAAGATGGTATGAAATAATTGAATGAGATTATCATGTAAAACACAATAGAGATAAGGTCTCTTATTACAATCAATACAATGGAAGTTATAAATCATAATAACTTTGGTTAGAATAATGCAAACTAATGTATTTAACCTTTCATTTAACATTCATGTTATAACATTACTATTTAAAGGCCTCATGTTTTCCATTTCCAAACTAAACATTCCTTTCGAAAAACTTACAAGTATAGAAAGTGCAATAAAATAATTAGTTTGATGTAAGTAGATACCCATGTAAGAGAGAATTAAAATGAGTAGAATAGAGTTATAATAATTAATTCTCAAAAGATGGACTCAAGGTCTTGGGCTATTGGTGATTTATAAGTAGTTTGTAATCATAAACCCAAGTTCCATTACCATTGAGTCCATTGGGAAATTTTATCAAAAGGCCATGGGGACACCTTGAGGTAGGTGTTAAACTTTTCCATGTGGACCAAGAAGAACACAATAGGTCACTCTGAATGCAGATCACTCGGCATACTTTATAAACCTAGATCAACCCCATGTACCACTTCATGAAAGTTCTCCTCCACCAGTCTAGTTCCTACTTTTTGTATAATAAAAGTGTTTACCATCTAGTTTTTTTCTAATGAGATTTTGGTGAGTTGGGAAAGTATGCTAGTTGTGCCTAACCCCACCCAAGTTTAAACCTCACCATACGCTTGTTAGCCATGTTGGCTCTATTGTACTAGTTGAATATGTTGGATATGTGGTTTTTTTGGGAAACGTTACCCCTGTTGTGTCCTAGATCATCAGGTTCAAAGCTTCAATCAAAAACATTAACCTTTTACAAAAATAAAACTCATAAGACTAAAACTCAAATTTTAAGACACTCCACTAAATAAATAAGGTGGGAAGCTTCACATATATATGAGCTTGAACAAATCAACAAGGATGAAGGGTTGAATAATTCCTCAAGGATGATGAAAATTATGATTAGAGTTGCACCAATAATGCTTACACTGACTTGGACATGTGATGCCAGAAGGGGTTTATTCAAACCCAAACAAAGTTTTTATGGACGAAGAATGGGTGATCATGGATAAGGTCAATCAAGTGAAAAATAATAAAATTAACCATATAATCATTACAGATGGGCTACATTAATAACAACATTATTTTCCATAATATCATGAAAAATATTGACGTTAAAATTAATGATGATGATTTTATGGTTAGTTCCAACAATAACTACATCAAGACATGTTTGAAAAATATAGAGAGGGATTTTATGACTAAGGTATGAATGAATCTAATGAGAATATCATGGGAAACATAAAAGAGATAAGGGGGACTATAAACAAAGGTATAATTGAAGTTATACATTACAATGCCTTTGGTTGGAATGATGCAAAAAATGGAATCACCTCCCATCCTCCATTCTTGACACTTTAGCATTAATATTACCCTATAGAGGCCTTGTTTTTTTCCATTTTCTCACAAAACATTCCTTCTAAAAAAATTATGAAAAAACTAAAAATACAATATAAGGATTATATTGACACAAAAAAATATATAGGCAGAAGAAAATGAAGACACACAAAATAGAGTTGTAACAATTAATTACCAAAAGATTGATACTTGGATTTTAAGACACTTCATTAAGGACATATATATATATGCACAAAAATATAGATTTAATCTAAACATATTTGAAGGGTTGAATAATGAGGATGAATAAATTACCACGTAATATGGCTTACATCACATAGATACATTGTCTCCCACCTAAGTCCTCCACAATAGCTTACTAGACCTCAAACCGAGTTGTTATGAAGAATACATGCTCATGGATAATATTGATCAATTGTGTATACACCTTATTTTTTCACTAACTAATGATTTATCTTTGTATTTTTTTACTTATTAATCAACCCAATTGAATGAATGTCGATGGGGTCTGGGTTGAGTGGTTAAGACGGATGGTTGTATCCGGTTCCACCCAAGTTTAAATACCACTTAGGAATGATCCCCATTTGAGGTGGTAATATCTGAGGTGGCATGAATGGCAGGTGGATTTAACAGAGGTGAATTCTAGTTTGAAAGTGCCTATGCTAGAATTTTGTTCAAGTGTGGTGGATTCTAGTTCACTAATTATTGTGTTTAAATGCTATATCTTGGTTGAATGTACTCCAGTTCATAGCTTCAGTCAAAATCATTTATCTATCTAAAAAAAATCAACCCTAGTGAATGCAAAAATAGGTGCAACGAGAAATTACTGGGATTAGATTGTATCACCTTGTGTGAAATCATTCTCACACTTACCCTTACTACTACCACTCTACCATCACTTTATATTGTTGTTTTAACTTTGTATCACCTTTAAATATCCTTTCCATATATTAGAATTTTATTCCATCATCCTTCCTTCTCTCTCCTCTCCTTCCACATCTTTGGATTGTTTATAACCGACACCATCAACATTGTTGTTGACATCTTACAAAAACCCTATCCAGACAAATTCATCGACCCAATCAATGACATCAACTAAGTTGAAATGGAGACTCTATTTTATTTTCCCCTCTTTATAGAAATCATTAGTGTCATTTTTTAGATATATAATCCAATAATCTACTTTTCTTGTGCTTGCAAATCCACCCTTCAAATTTTAAGAGGTTTTAGAGTTTAGTATAACTTACAATTGGAAATCATCATTGGAGCATTGGATTCCTAGGAGCATCAATAATGGAAGATGAGCCAATGAGGTATACCTTAGTATTCAGAGTCCCCAAATTATTTCTACTTAGGTCTTCTTAATTTCCTTCTTACGATCCACCCAAAATAATCTCTCACAAAGCACTGTAAACCAAGGAGGGTGATTATTTCATCAACAATGATGTCCATTCAACAAAAAGTATCTTTAAACATAAACTATTTTCTTCATGTTGTTTAAATAATTATTTTTATGTATCTTGTATTTGATAATGATGGTATATCAAATATTTATCTCTTACAATATCGTTCCTTTATAAAACTTGTAATCGAGAATATGATTTCTGAAATACTATTTTTGGAAATTTTTGAAAATCTATTTTTAGCAATTTTTATAGCTATTACTATTTTGTATTTTTTATGGTATCCAAATCATTTCTAAGCTTTAGAATATATAAAAATACAAAATAATTTCTAAAGATTCCTGTGATTCACAAAGCAGGTCAATAAGCTAGAAGATATGACCCTAATAAAAAGTACTAAAAAGAATAATAGTAATAATAGGATAATTCTTGGATTTTTCCATTTTTCTTTTTGAAATGTAACGAATTGTCACCAAAACCTCAAGGCATTAGTGAAATTTTCACACCAGAATCATATCATCCCACCATGCACAACAACTTGGAATTTGGGCCAACTAACCTCCTTATCAACTACTCCACTTTGTTCTACTCCTTGAACCCCTTATGGGAATTGGACTCTAGACTTTAGACTTTGGGTCAAGAAACCTCCTTATCACCCACTCCATGAATTAAACCCAGGTGGTTGCTATAATATTAAATATAATGAACTGTTACATGAAAAACCTCAAGGAATTAGTGATATCCATACTTTAGGATCATATCATGAATCCACTCTAATGTGGATACGGGTGGTCTCCATGTAGGATGACCTTTCGGTTCCCATCCGAAACCCTTCATGTTCTTATTTCTAGCAAATTTTCATCTTCTCCATTATATATCTATAAAGTATCTTGTTTTGAATAAAGAGATAGATCTCTAAGCATACATCTCACTTATAGAGTTTTTCAATTTATATACATTCATAATTGCAATAAAGTTAATTTATGTTTATATATATTTCATTGTGAATTGATTGTAATAACACATTAAACACCATCATTAGAGTGTTTTCCACCATGGTTGCAGTCTAATTTGGAGCATTGGTATCAAATTAATTTTGTTCCATTCTTGCACGTCATAATGCAAAAGGTCAAAATACCAAAATTATGGTCTTAAGACTCACGATCCTTCATATTACATTCCCTCTCACTTAAAAATGACCTTAATCAATAAAAGAGGAAATGGGAGATCCCATCAAATAATTACTTCATGAAGCTCTTGAGAGGAAAATGGGGGAGATGATGGAACTATTTTATGATGTCCTCTCACACGTCATCCCTACAATTGTACTGACCTCTGTAGCTACACCCGCATTAATTAAACCCTTTTGGGATGAAACACCCTTCAAGGTACAAGTAAAATTTGACATTTCATAGTTTGACGGAAAATTTGTTTCCAATAAATTAGATAAATGACTCGATCAAATAGATTCATATTTCTTTCTCAATAATTTCTCTAATAATGAAAAGATAACATTTGTACTCCTAGAAGTTTTTCTACATGTAAAAAATGGTGGGAATCATAATGTTTACAAGATTATGATAATGATTTTGTAATTATCAATATAGAATCCCCAAAAAAATGGGATGGTTTCGTAGAGGCTATCCGAGAGGAATATTATCAAGTGGAGATTTACGAGGTCCATTTCAAAATATTACACCAGTTGTGTCAAGGTTACAATGAAACTATATAAGACTATACCAATAAGTTTCATACCCTATCAACAAAAGTGGGCACATGGGACAATGAGAAGCATCAAATTATCAAATATTATAGTGGGTTATGATATTACATCTAGGAAGAGAATAAATTTGTAAACATCAATACTCTTAGGGAACCCTATAGATATGCAATCAATATTGAAGAAAGGTTCGAACACAAGGGAAACACAAATTCTTCATATTTGAATAAAGTGAAGGTTGACACAAAACAATAAGGAAAGGATGCACCATAACAGAAACATGATAAGAATAATTCATGGAAAGAAAATCCACAAAAAGACATAGGAATGTCATGTGAGAATCTAAGAGTAAGTATCATGAAACAAAGGACTATCGAGTAATTAACAAAATTTTGCTAACAAAGTCATGGGAGCCATATGTAGGGGAAGTAATTGTATAAATATCACACACACATGAAAATAGGAGTTGATTGTAGATGTAAATATATACAACATTGTTTCCACTAAACAAATAGTGTATCCACCAAAAGAGGATACATAATGAATATTTCACTCACGTATGTGGGTAAATGGTACATATCATCACTTTATTATAGATAGTTGGAGTAAAAAAATTATATTTATGGAAATAATGACAATGTAAATATGCTAATAACTCATCACTCATGACCTTACTCTACCATTTGGGTCAATCAAGGAAGGTACATCCATGTGAATTGATAATGTTGTATTCCCTATTCAATCAAATTATTCAAGGATGCGGCGGTATGTGATGTTACACCCTTGGATGTTTGTGATGTGATTCTTGGAAAACCATTCATGTGGGATCACCATGGTGTCTATGAGGTCAAGAATATGAGTACCATAATTAATCTAGGTCGTAAGTGCTACCACATACTAGAGGTAGCCTTTGTGAAGTCAATGGCCCTGGTTAATGTAAAACAATGTTGGAGGTTGCTTTTTTACCAGCCAAACCCTGGAACGTAGTGAAGAAAATACAAAAGGTTCACATGGGAAAGCATAATGCATTCAAAGGTGTGGAAGTATAGGAAAGGATCACTCGTGAAGAACATAAATAGGTTTAGGACTTAGCCATTTTCACGATAAAGATCTATTTTTAGAGATAGTGTGCAGATCACTCAAACCAATTGGAGACTTGCGCATCATGCATTGGCTATTTTTGGAGGATCGGATACAAATCACATTGCATGGACACAGACCGGGAATAGATCTACTATTTTCAGTTAACTAAAAGTAGTCTATTGTTAGGGCACTCTTGCATGTAAGCCTAATGTTGTAAGGGTGCGTGGCTAATAATAGCATGCAACCTATTTTGGGATTAGATAAGAAGTGAAGGGAAAGTCCCCACCCTTATAAGTATGTAGTAAATTATATAGTAAAAAGATGCATACATGGAGATAGAGAGAGCACACAAGTGTGAGAACTGTAGATATGAGTGAGATTATGCTGCTAAATCTGTTACGCGACATGAGCATATAATACTAGTTATTGTAATGAAGATCTTCTGTGTATTTACTAAAATTAATATAATAGAGATTATGGACTGAATCAAGGTGTTATCAGGTTTACAGTTCAGTATTGCATGCTTGATTTCATTATGGTTATCCTTTAATGTTGTTATTTTCTAGATCTAGATCTGAATATGCACTGTTAGAAAGAAATAATAACTATAGATCTGAATGCTTAAAGTCTTCATCATGCTATCATCCTAAAAAAGCAACCCTAAAGAGGGACTATGGTACCTTTACACGCTTCGGGTGAGCGCTCAACCTAGGCTTGAGTGATGTGCCAGTGCGCCTTGGGTTGTGTATTGTTGAATTCTAGGTTGCATCATTGGTTCCATTCCCAGGACCTCTTGTTTAATTATTTTCAGGATGGTTTGCAATGAATACATACCGGTTGACCTTAGAAATTGTTAAGGAGTGGATACATGATCTGGAAGAAGAATACAAACAATGGTTTAGCATTGGATCTAAGTTTAATGCATGTGTGTGGGTGGAACATAACATTTGTATGACAATTTATATGAGAGCTTTTTTGCTATCTTTCCTAGTAGAATTGTACAATTGGTTGATTGCTTATGCATCTAAGTGGAATTGGAGGTATCACACACTTGTCTAGACACATGAAGAAATTCAGGCCCTTTATGATGCTGATTTGATTTGGACTCGAGTTGTGGATATGTGGTTCCATGGTGTTTTGAATAGTTATATCTTGAAGTAATCCATTTCACACTTATTTGTGTCCAGAGGTAGCTAAATTCTAGTTTTTATGATATCTAAGGGGAACTTACCTGTAAGGCATTCCAATGGCGATCAAGATCTTAATGGTAACCTTGAATTTGGAGAGTAAACTCGATGTCTAACTAAACCTCACCATGCGTGGGGGAAGGAGTAGGTTTGATGAAGGATGGCAGATCTAGTGATAGAAAGGAAGAGAGAGGAAAGGCATGGCTTAAGTAAAATGAGGTGCACGAGAGGGAGATCGAGAATCAACGGGAGGTTTCAGAACAAATGGTGTTGTGGAGAAAGATAGTTCAGAGAAGGAGTTAAAGTTCACACAGAAGACATGGAACCCGATCCTCATGAACTCCCCCATTTGGGAAAACATGATAGGGAACCCTCCTCGGCCTCATGTAGAAGTGTGCGCCAGTAGAGACAACCTGGGCCACGGGAGCTTATCTGAATCCACCTGGTAACCTTTCCCTTATGCTTGGTTTTCCAACATTTAGTACAACAAGTAGTCAACATGCTAATTCAAGTAGTGGAAGAGTAGGAGCGAGTCTTATAAGAAGCACAGTAATGATAGTGTAAATGGATTCATTGTTATATGGGAGTACTTTTTCGGGTGTCATCATCAGCACAAAATACAAGTGCACTGATTTTTGGACTAACTTCTGGGAGTGGTAATGCTTCATAGACTATCGAGGTACAATTCAGTTCTAATATTGGGACACAGGGAAGTACATCTTCTGGTCTGACCCCAGCTACAGGTTCGGGATCAGGAGGGATAAGTAGCTCTGGTTCAGGAGGATCTGGAGGTTCTAGAGGCAGGGGAAACACAGAGGTTCTAGATTAGGTGGTCAAGGTCCGCACCAACCCAAGAATATTTACATGGAGATATCTCTTTGTCTTCCAGAGTATAGGGGCATAGAAGATGTTGCTGAACATGTGCATGTGTGTGAAATACTATGGCGTGCAAAAGGAATTGCGATGTCTGAGTGTAGGGCAAGCCAATTTGCTACTACATTACAAGGGCGTGCACACATTTGGTACAAAATTTTGACCCTGATTACACTTGCGTAGACTATACAACTTTAAAAGATGTATTCCTTAAAGAGTTTCACATCCTTGAGTTTGAGAAGAAGAGTATAAGTGCACTCAAGGATATTAAGCAAGGCACTACTGAAAGTGTTAGAGAGTATGATGCACGGTTTAAAATGATGTTATCTAAGCTTTCTTATAACATACATGCAATCTAGCATGCAAAATGGTTCATTGGGGGCTTGATTACACCTTTTAGGAGGGCATTATCACATAATACATAAACTGATCCGCACAAAGCACTTGAACTAACTTTACGCATTGAGGTAGCTAGAAGCATAGACACTAGAGTGAGCCCATTTTTAGAAGCACAGATAACAGCTATGGAAAAATAGTTGGAGAAACTATCAACAAATTCAGCACATGAGACATGCACAGGGATTTGGTGTATAGATTATGAAGTAGAAGGTCACACAAAGGATAGTTGTCCTCGTAATATCAGTATGCTCATTACTTTTGGATAGTGAGATATGCCATTTAAACCATGATGTTAGTCGATTTCCATTATTACAACACGTGATAAGGAAGAATGTTTCAAGCTAATGTAAAATCTACAGGTCCACGACTCATGACACGAAAGACTATCGGATGATTGGTCAGATCCATGATGTTATAGATATTGGTGTACGACAGACAGGAGTTTCAGATAACTTGAAGGGAAAGAACAAGCATCAAGACCGAGATCACAATCAGGCGTGCTATGATCAGAATGAAGGGCATTTTGAAGGCAGGTCGTGGTAGAGATCGAGGATACCATAGTGGATTTGGAGGACGAGGCTGTAGTGGTGGAAGAAGTGAGTTCCCTCACGGAATATGTTATACATGTGGATCTCCTGACCACTACAAGTGTGAATGTCCTCAGAATATTACATGTTCTTTTTGCGGAAAGAACCATAGCTATGAGGAGTGCCCAGACTTGTATGAGCATCTTAGTAAGCAGCATAAACAAGAAAACAAAGGCGCAAGGATGGTTAGGATACAACGCTCTATGGAAAATCAGTGGATGCCTAAGTTGGTAGCAGAGTCTGAAGAGTTACAAGTGAATATTACGACCCGCGTTGAGGTGTCACGTGCCAGAGAAGCATTGCAACAAAATCCTACCATAACTAAGGAGGAGGTTCTACATGCATGGTACCCAGATTCTTCCTATCAGAAGGAGGTTTATTAGGAAACCATGGAAGTTATCAGGAATCTTCAGGGTGAGATACAATACTTAAAAGAGTAATCACAGAAGATAGAGCAAAAAAAAATATCAGAGATGGTCCAAAGTGATATAGATGACTTAAGGGAAGTGTGTAAAATGTTGCACCAGGAAAATATCATTCCATTATTAGGGTATTGGTTAAAAGGAAACACTTCACGCGCAAGTATTGAGACCGGATGTCAGATCCTGCATGCTAATCTCCCCCCCCCCCCCATAGCCTAGATTATGACAAGGAAATCACTCTAAATTTTTTGTGGATGGGTGGCTATTGAGTAATATACTGATTGATACAGGCGTGGAAGTCAATGTTCTTACCTCAGATGCATGGGTACAAATGGGGAGACCCTTATTACAACCATCCTCTAATATATTGTTCATGGCTAATATAACTAAGGCCACTCCCATCAGAGTTTTGAAAGATGCATCCATTACTATACAAGGGGCCAAGTTCACTAGAGAATTTGAAGTTTTAGTGCTGATAGATTCAGATAACTTCCCAGCTCTATTGGAGCGTCCTTGGTGCTATGTAAATAATGTTGATCTCTAGTTCAACAAGGGCTATATCAGTTTTACAACAAGGAGGAGAGAGTTATTATCCCTTTAATATATGGAAAATATGTTGCCTATGTTGAGCCCTTAAGTGAAGAAGATATGAATAGGATTTATGTATGCGCCATCTGAGATCCAGAGATACTTGAGCCAACCAAAGAAGGAATAATTCAGTGGGAGTATGCACAGTCTATAAGTGATACTACAAGTGTTTCTTGTGATAATTGGGCTCATAGCACTTATGAGTTGGTAGGGTGCGAAGTAAAGAGAATATTTCCTAGAGGTAGTAAACCATGTTATGTCAGGAGGATAGGTAATAACTCAGTACCTAGTTACACCAGATAAGGAGTTCTTATGGTATTCTTGTGTGCCATGTAAGAACAGTGGATAGAGCCACTGGAAAGAATAAATATGCTAGCATATAGACTACGTGGAACAACAACACACTGAGGGTGGCCCACAAGGATAAGCTTGTAGGATGGAATGAAATTAGGATTGATCTTGCTACTAGATTCTTTAGGAGAAATGCACCTACTCAAATCTACACTTATCAAGGTAATCAACCTGTTCAGCACCACGTTTAGAAGTGTGAGAGACTCTGGACAGAAGGGTAGGAAGATTTACCACCTTCACTATGGGTGCATAATTTTTATTCCACTTTACAAGGTTGTGCATGTGCTTGGTATGTATATGCAGAGCTCCATAGAGAGACTGGAAATTGGTAGGATTTAATTGTAGGAATGGCCCAGATGTTTGACTTCTTCTCTACAAAGCCTATGGTGGAAGAAACATTGAAAGTCATAAATTTCTTAACTATGGGAGATAGTGCCAAGGATGAAGAACTGATTCAGGATTTATTCGATGAAGTAAACTCAAGAGTGCATCTTTTTGAAGAAACAAAGACCGATGTCATACTACTTCAACACACTTTCCTTGAGAAAGAAAAAGGCAAGATGGTCTACATATTAGATGACAAAGAAGTAGAAAATCTAGATCTAAACCATTTAATAGGTAGGCGTGAGGTTTTGGAAAGTGCAAATAAGAAAACATGTGCCTATCATGAACCTATGAAAATAAAGCGAGTGAATATTAGAATAGATACTGAGCCTAAGGAAGCCGTAATTGGAGACTATTGGTTAGACTCTGAAGTGGAAAAAATCGTAGAGTTACTAAGGGATTACCATGACTTATTCCGTAGGGGGTACCATGAACTTAAAGGTGTGCATGAATCATTAAGGGAGATGAAGATAAAGCTTAAAGAGGGTGCTTGCCCAGTTAGAAAGAGACCCTACATGATGAACCCCAACTTGCACAAAAATTTCAAAGAAGAGATTGATAAAATGTTGAAGTTTGGAATCATCAAACCCCTTGATGAGTCATAATGGTTTAGTCCAATGGTGATCAGTATCAAGAAGGATGGAAGGATTAGAATATGTGTGGACTATAGGGAGCTAAATGTTACATGTGTAACTAATCCCTTTCCTATGCCATTCACTGAGGAAATACTAGAAGGCGTTGCAGGGTACAAAATCTATTCATTTACAGATGGGTTCTTTGGGTATCATCAGGTTCAAATGGCCCACGAGGATCAGGAAAATACTACATTTACCACTAAATGGGGTAGCTTCACCTATATTGTCATGCCTTTTGGCCTGAAAATTGTGTTTTTTGTATTTTCACGCATATTTGTTCAAGCATTCAAGGAATTTATTCACAACTTCTTACATGTCTATTTAGACAATTGGATGGTGTATGGATTAGTTAAGGATCATTGTGACAATCTGTGCTTAATGTTTGAAAGACGTAGACAATTGAGTATCTCTTTAAACATCAATAAGTGTATATTCACTACATTGTTTGAGATATTGTTAGGACATATAATCTGCAAGGAAGGTTTGTTGGTTGATCTAGCTAAGGTTCCAGTCATTATAGGCCTAAGGGATCCTACCAGTCAGAGTGAGGTGCATGGATTTTTGGGTCATATAGGATATTAAAGAAATTTTATCAAAGGATATGCCAAATTTTTACACCATTGGAAGATTTACTGAAAGGGAAAGGTACGTTCTACTAGGGAGAACCGCAATAGCGCACATTCGAGACATTAAAAGAGAAACTTACTACCGCGCCTATTCTTTGTTTTCCTTTGTGGGATAAACCATTTCATGTACATGTTGATGCCTCTGGCACATCCTTTGGTATGGTGTTATCTCAACCTGGAGAAGGTATTATAGATCATCCTATCTATTTTGCTAGTAGAAAGCAGACTCCTGCGGAATAGAATTACACAACTACAGAACACAAAGCTTTGTCAATGATCTATGCGCTACATAAATTCTACCAATACCTACTAGCTATACCATTCGTATTTTATACAGATCACATGGCATTGAAGTATTTGGTAAACAAGCTTGTTCTACAAGGGCACATATGTTGATGGATACTCTTATTTCAGGAATTTGAATTCACAGTTGTGGTAAAACCAGGGGAAAGTAATTTTGGACCAGACCATCTATCAAGAATACAGTATGGAGAAGAAGCATAGGAAATTGAAGATACCATGCCCAATGCATAGTTATACCAGTTATAACGACCACCATCAGAACTGGAGGACATTGTTCTCTTTCTACAAACAAGGATGACACCAGAAGGAATGAAAATCTTGGAGAAGAAACAACTTGTTATACGTGCCACACCCTATATGTTAATCAGTGATGACTTGTACAAATTAGGCCGAGATGAAGTATTGCGCCATTGTGTATTGGAACATGAGCACATGGATATTATGAAAGAATCTCATGGTGGAATTGTAGGTGGCCACTATGCTAGTGATGCCACTGCGTGCAAAATTCTAATCACTGGATTATGCTGGGAGACCATATATAAATATTGTAAGGAATTTTGTAAGGCATGTGTTCATTTTCAACATCTTGTAAAACTAGGTCAATGAGATGAAATGCCTTTGAGACCTATTGCTAGTGCATAACCATTTGAGAAATGAGCTATAGATTTTTTGGGTCCTATCTCACCAACTGCACGTAAAACTAGATTGCGCTACATCATAACTTGCACAAACTATCTGATAAGGTGGGCAGAAGTAAGACCTATAAAGGACTATACAGTGGCTACAACAGCCAGGTTTCTATGGGAAACTATTATTACAAGGTATGGATGTCCTTTAAGTTTTACCAGTGATAGGGGCACACATTTTCTTAATGAGACAATCAAAATTTTATTGGATGAAATAATTATTGCACACCATACAGACTACGCCCTATCATCCTCAAGAAAATAGAACTACTGAGAATTTCAACAAAATTTTGAGCCAGACATTGACCAAAATATGTGATGTTGGATGAAAGGATTGGGATGATAAAGTATATACACTACTTTGGGCATATTGGACAACATATAAAAGGTTGAACAAGGCCACACCATTTCAGTTAGTGTTTAGCACAGAAGTCATTCTTCCTATGGAATTTATGTTACCTTATTTGTGTATTGCGTGTGTTAGAGGTCTTGCTAATGAGCAAGAATT
Organism: Taxus chinensis; assembly: GCA_019776745.2. Classification (NCBI taxonomy): domain Eukaryota; kingdom Viridiplantae; phylum Streptophyta; class Pinopsida; order Cupressales; family Taxaceae; genus Taxus; species Taxus chinensis. The sequence continues at coordinate 688,362,223 of CM034146.1, forward strand.
AGAAGAGCATATTGAAAATTTAATCAAGTTGGATGAGCGATGAGCCATAGCACGTTGGAGTAAAAAAAAAGAGAAGGCCAGCTAGAAAGCATGGCATGATAGAAAAATTAGGGATAAAAAGCTTGAGATAGGACAAATGGTGCTCCTTTATGATTCTAGATTTTTGCGCCATCTAGGAAAACTCAAGGTACATTAGTTGGGGCCGTATGTTATCACTCACATACTTGAAACTGTAAATTTTCAGTTAGAGGCACTTGATGGAATGTAGTTACCTGGTTACTTCAACAGGAGTAGGTTGAAACCCTACTATAAATAAGTCTTCTTGGTGTTTGTAATAAGGTAGTGTTTCTATTTAGATTAGGTTTCCAATTCTGCATTTCCTTAATGTGTTTCTTTCTTTGTCACTATGCTTTGTCAATTTAGTTGGTGTGTTTTGTGTAATAAGCGTGTTTACTCGCCAGAAGCTAATTACTATTTAAATAATTTTAATGCGCAGAGGATTACACATACCATTAGTGTGGGGTAGGTTGTTGATATCCAGGTACATGACTATTGAAAATAAGTCCACGTGAAAGGAACAAAATGGTACGGGTGTTGTTCAAGGTTAGAGAATTGATATAATCTAAACAGAGATTACTTTTTGATATGGGGACCATAGAAAAATATGAATGAAGAAACAAGTATAACGCGAGGTAAGCAAAGGCTGGGAAGACTACCAGTGGAAAGTGTCGTGATGAGGTACTCAAGCACATGGAAGCACGATGAAGAGAAGTCTGTAGCTGAAAGGTAGGAGGGCGTGCTAGAAGTTTATAGCTTGGGCGTGAATATGTACCACATGGAAATAATGAAAATGGTCAATTAATGAGAGGATTTTCGGTAGGTGGAGGACAAATCAATGCACTAATGTTTTGAAATTCTATATAAGGATGGGATGCAAGTTCATTTTTACCGTTGCAATTGAGAGAATTTGAAAAGGGTTAAGTGCGAATGAGCCGAGAAATCATGTTGAGGTGAAAAGAGTGTGAAACCAGACATGAAGAGAAGGGTTGTGTGTAAGAGAATCTTATGTTCTCATATAAGAAGGGTTTAAGTGAAGTAGACGCGTTACAAATGAGTAGGGCATGCAATTTCCACTAAGGCATGAAGATTTTAACTAGGGTTTTGACTTGCTCGATTACAGAAGGAGGAAAGGGAGAGATTTTTCAAATGGCACCAAAGAAAGCACCCGCAACAGGAGATAAAGGGAAGAATAAGGTTGAAGTGGAATAATAAATTACCCCCGAGAGTAATTTTTTAGAAATGTAGTATCCAGACGGCATGATTGTGGGACAAGAATTGTATTCCCATATCCACCAATGTAAAATCAATAACTACAACCATCAAACATCAGATAATAATAAGGAGATCGATGTGATTCTGAGCACAAAAATGAACAAGTGCATGGGAGACGATATGCCATTATATGATAACACGGGAGAGAAATTGTTGAAGCAGAATGAAGTCTACCAGTTGTATGAGCTCCCATACTTTGGAAAGTATGAGCCATTTTATCTGTGGTTGATGAGAAAATTCCATGAGAACTTCTTCTACTTTTCCAGATAGAGGGTAAGAATAACATCTGCCTTGATTTTAATGGTTACAAGACTAAGGACCTCAGGCTTGGATTTGGATAATGATTTAACTAATAAATCCACAATCCTAGAGATGAGGAAGGAGCTGGGGTAAACCAAGGGTCCGTGTGGCATGGACATTGACAAGTTAAAGAAGTACCCAGTAGTGTAAGCAGTTGCACATCTTGTGAAAAATCTGAATGACTAAGGAAGGTGATCATAGGTAAACACAATGTGGTTACATGTCACCAAGAATATGTCATAAGGAGTCGTCTAAAAAATTACAAATCACATAGTAAAGACAATCATTGACGAAGTGTAGACAGGTGGTAGAATAATTTTTGGCGTTATATTATTGTCTTTGGTATTCATGGATATTGGGGTGCCTGATGGGCCAAAGGAGAAGATTTGGGAACACCCCACAGAATACAAGTCACCTATAGAGAGGTTTGGCAAGAATTTTTGCAATGGATCAATGAGTGGGTCATTCAAGAAGAGGGTGGAGATGTGGTACGATAGACTTTATGTGGCATTCGAGGAAGAGTGGTGCATACCCAAGGATTTTCCTTTAATGGTAGGTAAGGTAGTTTAGTTTGTTGTATACCAGCACTTTTGCATCACGTGATTTGTGATGAAGGACAGGGATTGGAGCCCATGGTGTAAATTGTCGTATGCCTTCGCAGAAAGGTATTTTCAAGCATCAATTCATCAGGTTTTAGATGTGCGTCGTTTAACCTTCAATGCAGACAAGGTAGGTTGCGACTACCATAATCTAAGGAAGAAGTATGTATATCTAGGGCATAATGCATACACCGAAATACTTATTTCAGATATTATAAACATGAAACCTATAAGCTTGGTAGTTGGGGACACTGGAGCAGCACTTGTGTACCTACAACTCAAACCCAAGTTGGAGAATGCAAAATATGTGGATAATGAGTTTGCACTCCTAGGGCTGCCAAAGGGTAAGCATGAAATGAAAAATGTTCCAGCACCCAAGCCCACAGAAATAGTTCAAGTTGATGATGAAGAGGAGGATCATGAGGATATTGGTGGTTTGGAACATAGAGGTAGAAGAAATCCTCCAAATAAGGATGAAGCTGAGTGCGTAACTACACCACCGCATCCATAAGAGGAGGATGAAGAGGACTTAGGTGTGGACCAAGGAGAGCGTTGATTCAAGAGAGTGTTTAGGAGAACAAGGACCCAAGGTGTTACTCTACAAATAGTGCATAGATCACCTCGAATCTCTCCACAGAGGGAGACAATCGAGAAGAGAAGAAGGCAATTTAAGTTGAATGAGGAATCGGAATATTCTGAGGAAAGTGCGTCTAATTCTCATACACCTCTGGAGAATGTAGAGGAACAAAAAGATGAAGAAATGAAGGATGGAGAAGAGGAAGAAAAAGGAACAAATGAGACAACAACAAACACTTCTCAGGACATAGCCACACAAGTTCCAAATCTTGAAGCCCAAGTTCCTAAGTACCCTAGATCAAAAATAACGAGTGGGGGATACATTCCACTAGCCATGGGCTACACCGAGGACACAGGTAAAATTGTCTGCATCCATTTCCAGAGCTCAATGACATAAAAGGAGTTGTATGGTTGGGAATTAATGGATGAGGATATAGAAACAATGCGCACAAGGAAGCAATTGTCATGGTCGATGCACATGCACATGGATGAACTAGACTTTGATGTGTGTGAGGAGTCATGTGTGTTAAGGAGGTTGAAAAAGACACCTCAGGCCAGGCACATAACATTAAAACCTACTGTTATGTCCAATGAACAAGTAAGCAATGCTTTGGTAAAAGTCTCGAGAGAAGTTGCACAATGCAATATGGATAAATCTTCCACAATTAGGGCACTGAAAGAATATATCAAGACTAAGGATGAGGAGATAGCATGCTTAAAATAGGAAAAATACTTGGCACAGAAGAAGAACACCTTTTTTATCAACATGGCAGAGGAAATTGGTGATAATATCATGAAGGCTAGGCTGCACTTGGAGGCAAAGGCACCCAAGACATTTCCTTCAAAGATGCATTATGTAAGTACATTGGTGGATTTAGTGCTTAAATATGAACCTCTTCGTATGTCAGCATCAAAGGATCCAGCACAAGAAGTAGAGAGAGAAAAGGATTTAATGATGCGGAAGATTGCATCATATGAAAGATTGCTTTAGAGCTTACAGGTGGAACTGAAGAAGGTGGATCAAGCATTGAATATTTATACAGTGCCAGAGGCTGTTATAAGGACTAGGACCATTTTAGAAGACAATGAGATCCTAAAGGCCATGAAGGATGAGACATTGGGCTGCGCAGAATGATTAGCACTTGTTAAGCAGAAGTGTGAGGCCCTTACAGTAGCTCAGGAACCACACAGGGAGAGGATAGATGAGCTTATGAAACTCGTCACCCAAAATATGGACTTGTTGGAAGGAAAAATGACTAAAATGTCCAGCATCATGTTGGTATTATGGAATGAAAAAGGAAAGATTGCAAGATATGAGTCAAAATCAATTGCAGTGGATATTCCAAAGAAGGCAAAGGCTGCGCTCAATGACTGGCAGACATTAGAGGTGAAAATAAAAGAGGAATATCCAGAATTGATTATCCCAGTTGCAGAATAAGATATGGCAAGTTGAAGGCATTCTTTCATTCATCTAAATTCTTTCTATTCTTCTATTCATATTCTTTGATTCGTTTTGGAGATAACCATTGCCGGAGCAAAAATGAAACTAGTGTGGGGTAATGTTGACCAGCCAGACCCTAAATCTTAGTGAAGAAAATATAGAAGGTTCGTGTGGGAAATCAGAGCACATTCAAAGGTGTGGAAGTATCAGAAAGGATCACATGTGAAGAATAGAAATAGGTCCGAGACTTAGCCATTTTCACGACAAGGATCTATTTTTGGAGATACCGTTTTTCAAACCGATTGGAGACTTACATGTCACACATTGGCTATTTTTGGAGGATTAGATATGAATTTATTTTCATGGACACATGCCGGGAATATATCTACTACTGTCAGTTAACTAACAATAGTCTGTTGTTAGCACACTTGCATATGTGGCTATTTTTGTAACGGTGCATGGCTAATAATAGCATGCAACCTATATTGGGTTTAGATAAGTGGTGAAGGGAAAGTCCCCACTCTTAGAAATATGTATTAAAATGTGTATTATATAGATGCATACATGGAGATAGAGAGAGAGAGAGAGAGAGCATACAAGTGTAAGAACTAAAATATAGTGAGATTATGCTACTAAATATGTTACGCGCATGAGCGTATATTATTGTTATTGCAATGAAGCTTATGTGTACCTATTGCATTTAATCTAATGGAGGTTATGTACTAAATCAATGTGTTATCATGTTTACAGTTCAGTATTGCATGCTTGATTTCATTATGGGTATATGTTAAGTCTATTATTTTCTAGATCTAGATTTTACTATGTAATGTTTGAAAGACATATTAATTATAGATCTGAATGATTTAATTCTTCATCATACAAACATCCTACAACAGCAACCCTAAGCAGGGACCTGGTACCTTTGTGCACTTCGGGTGAGCACTCAGTCTAGGATGAGTGATGTGCCAGCATACCTTGGTTTTTGTATTGCTGAATTCTAGGTTGCATCATTGATTTCTTAAACTAGGACCTTTTTCTTACTTGTGATCAAGATTGAGGATAAATAAAAATTTATATTGACCACAAGAGTTGTCACACTAATCCAAACAATGCAATATAAATAGATGCATAAAAGATATCTTAATACACGTAAGGATCCATACCCCAAACAGGTGTGCCTTTTACTTTTTAGATGAAACATATAATTGAATTGGTCCCTGGAACACCACTTCTGAATGGGTCTTTGCATAGGAACTGAGTAATTAATAATGAAGATATCAAGTGTCAAATCCAAGATTTGATTGAGAAGGGACACATTCGACCAAGTGTGTCACCTTATGAGATCCCTATTGTTTTTTCCTGAAATAAAGATGAGACATGATGACTCTGCATTAACCATCAAACCTTGAACACAATTATACTAAAAAATCAACTTCCATGGATTGATGAATTCTTGGACCGAATCAAGGGAGATAATGTTTTCACAAAGATTGAAATGAAGTAGTTTTTTCACAAAGATTGATATGAAATCAAGGTACCACCAAGTTCCCATTGATCATGTAGACATTTGGATGAATTACTTAAAATCTATGGGGGATTGGTTCAAATAGTTTTTCATGCCTTTTGAGTTGAAAAATGCACCATAAACATTCATTATAATGATGAATTATATCCTATGACCATTTATCCATTCATTTTTGGTTTTGTACTTGGAGAAAATTATTGTCTTCAGTAAGACATGAGAAGATCATTTTCAACATATCTAGAAGGTTCTTCAAATATTGTTTCAACATAATATTTATGCCAACATAAAAAAATTATTGCTTTGGCATGAAGAGTATCCAATAATTAGATCATCAACAAATATAGTGTGCATGTGGACCTAGAGAAGATCTACGTCATTCGACACTAGCTAATCCTAAATAATATCAAAAAATTCAAAGTCTCTTGGGACTAAAAAACTTCTATTGTAGGATTTTACTTGGGTTTTCTCACATTGCATGACTGTTGAACCCAGTAACACAAGGAGGAGAAAAAGAAAATTTTGTGTGGATAGAAGCACAACTGAAGGAATTTGCATGAATGAAGGAGAAACTATATTCAGTAGCATTTTTAGTATTGTTGGATATACAATGATCATTTGAGATATAAAAAAATGCCTCAAAATGTGTATCTTGTACAATCCTCACCCAACATGGTCATACAGTGGCATACCATAATGATATACACTATAACACATTGCATAGGTATCCAACATATGACAATACCACTCCTAATGGAGTTATACACCATTATGCAGAGCCTACAAAAAATGACACACTACATTTTGGGAAAATATGTATATAATACAATCCTAAAAACATGGTCATACAGTGGCATACCATAATGATATACAATTCATGGCATAGGTAACCATAATAGAGGTAAGCTACAAAATGATCATCACTAGAAATTATGGGCCAACCACATTGTTGAATGTTTGAGTTATACACCATTATGCAAGCCTACAAAAAATGGACACACTACATCTTGGGAAAATATAATATAATACACAGATTAAAAACATTTACAATTCATCTAGACCCAAGGTAAGCTACAAAATGATCATCACTAGAAATTAGGCCAACCGACATTGTTGAATGTTTGAGTTAGCCGCCAATTATCTCATTGACAATAATTCTTAGGCCATGTGAGTATGAAACATCATAGTGGCCTCAAATATATGACCATGACCATGAATTTTTTACATATATTAGGGGCCAATGGCTATAAAAAATGTTCCAAACTATCATTATGCCATATGGGTAGCCTATTTGATGCTACAGAGGAGCATTAAAAATTGATCTGGGAGGATCATTATAGTCAAACTTCACATCAATTTTGAGTAGACAAAATAGTGGCAGTCTTGTATAAATATTTCCATTGGCAAAAGCTTCATCATTATGTGACCATATACATCATTCCTTGCACAACTTGAGTAGTTGTAAATCTAAGAAATCAAAAGTAGGGATTTTACACTCTTCTACCAATTCCAAGAGCATATTGATAGTATGTCTAAATGGATTTCAAGTTAGGTCTTCCTTCCACCAGACATGGCCATCATTATGTTTTTGTGGTGGCTGACAGGTTCTCAAAAATGAAAATATTGATACCTTGCAAAAATGGTATTTTAAGGTAAGAGACTATAAAAATATTCTTTTAGCAAGTTTGGGTTCATTTTATCCTACCGAGAATCATTGTGCCAGATAGGGATTCCAAATTTGTAAGGATCTTCTGGCCTATGTAATGTTTCGTGATGGATATTAAATTGAAAAATTCCACTACTTTCCACCCCTAGATAGATTGACAAATAAAGGCAGTCAACCACATGATTTTACATACTATTTAGATGTATTAATCCAAACAGATATGCACATAAGATGAAATTCTCATCCATGTATAATATAGTTACAACCATACACTTCATATCTCTATAGGGAATAACCCATTTGAGATATGTCTTGGATTCCAACCATTAACACTCCAATTGATATAACATTACCCAATATGTTGGAAGAAGAACCTTCCCATACATAGTCCAAAGAAGTGGATAAAGAAAAAAAATTCATGGAACAAATACAAAACATTAAACAAAAGGTTCATGAGATTATGGAAATAACTATTCAAAGTACAAGTGATGTCATGATGCCCATGGGGTCCTTATTGATTCTAAGTGTGGGGAAAGGTCGAGCTACATATGATGAAAGAGAAACTCAAGGGTCCATATAGGAAACTCAGACCTCTGTGATATGGGTTATACACAATCACTAAAAAAGTTGGTGAGAATGCATTTGAGCTTAATCTTCCACCCTTCCTCAGCTTTATTTGGTTTTCAATGTTGATATAATCTACCATACTTTCCTACACTCTTGGATACATCAAATATTGGTAAAACATTATAGATTACACATTTGAAATAATATTATGTGACACCAATGAACTATTATAAAATCATTAATAGGATGGTTAATGACATGAAACATAAAAAAATCACACTTTACCTCGTACTGAAGGTGACGGGTTATTGTTATTTCCAATCATTTAACCAACAGATTCAATAGTTGATGTCGTTCTCAAACTATGGTTGTGTCTAGGTTGTACACAATGAATTTGTAAGCAACACAGTTGTTGTGGTGGTTCTCTTTTGGGGGTTTCATTTGATATTGCTCTTTCATTTCTCTTTTAAACTACGAAAAGTAAATACAACTTCTAAGCTTCTGAAATGAAATACATAATTCAGGAAATAAATCTAATCTACTAAAATAACGTTGTTGTACTAAAAATAATTTCAAAGGAAATATTTTAGCTAAATTTAAATGCACACACGAATTGAAATAACAGTAAGGAAAGATACCAAAGGAAGGAAATATAGAACTTTGTTCAAATAACCATTCAAATCAAAGTACTAGAGCTTAAACTTATCAAGAATAATGATCATGAATAGAATATCAATCCTCCAATCTCCTCGGGTGAGTGGGACCTTGTTCTCCTTTGGGATTGAGGTATTTTAACACCAACAGATACTCAAAATAACATATATATTAGATTGATTCAAATAAGTTATCTTCATCATAATATTGTAAATATTGTCAATTGGTATATAATTGTATTGAAAACTATCAAACTACTACTATGAAATGTTTCAAGAAGGTGTCTTTATAGACACAATTAGTTACAGATCATGCCACAATGATAGGAAATGGATTTAACTACATAACAACATCATTAAATATTGTCAATTGGTATATATAATTGTATTGAAAACTATCAAACTACTACTATGAAATAGTTTCAAGAAGGTGTTTTTATAGACACAATTAGTTACAGATCATGCCACAATGATAGGAAATGGATTAGGCAAACAACACCAGCAGAGGATAACTACAGGGCCTGTATTGTTATTTTAACAACATCATTAAATCTCAATGACATCCTGTAACATAGCTAAAAATAAGGTCCTTATTTGTAGTTTGTTATGATAAAATTCATGACCACGTGCCAGAAGCGTTTTTTTGATTTTCTCTCTCCAAACTCCACCAAAATAAAAAATGATCTTGGAATCTTGTATAGAATTTCACCAGCTTTCCATTGATATAAATAACGTAAAAAACCGAGCTCTGGATCGAAATATATGGTGATTTGAAGTTTTAGGTTAAAACAGGACCAAATCGGGTCGGTCTTCTTGACTATTACTTCCTCAAAATTGGAAAAGAACGCACTTAATCAACTGGCACACATCATCACATTACTCACAAAATAATTTAGTGGGGAATTCCTACAATCTCAAAATTGGAAAAGAACGCTCTTTTAGTTCACATGAGATGAGAACAAGAGAAATGTGTCAATCTTACTCAGGATACAACTATATAGAACATCCACACACATTAATTAACATAATTAGGAGAAAATCAATATTCATATGGAAGATATAATAAGTCAATTTATGCATTCATCATGTCCCCTTCACTTTACCTTTTGCATGTCCTCATGCAAACTCATCTCTATCCTTCCCTTTGTCCAAGTTATTGTGCCATATCAAACTCCTCTAATTGGTCTACATATTACTTCCTTGTCCCTTTAAACCCCTAATTTTCCAAGATAACATCCACCCATGTTTGGAAACTTTCATGATATTGGGTAGTGTTATTATGTCAATTAGTCATGGGACTAAGAATAAGGAGAGGTCTCACCTGCATACCAACCCATTTGTTATCTTACTCTTTTATACCTTTCTTTATCAACTACCTAATGCTTACAACAAGTGCATCACCCCTCCTCATACTCCAACTAAGGTTTTGTGGAGAAATCACTTCCCTTCTTTTCAATGGTAAGCTCAAAGTGTCCCATCTTTTGTCACAAGATTTCAAAGCTTCACAAAAATTCTACTGACAATAAATCTCAAAATCCTAAACACATTTGGCTAAAATCTCTGAAGTATTCTTTCCAATGCCATCCTAGTAATACAGAGACCTGAAATGCTTTTTCATTGAAACATCATTATGGTGGGTAGGCCTGATATAGAAGCCAATAGTTTAGGCATTTTGATTAAAAAGGTATGTTTTTTCACCCCATAAATTATGATTCCTAATCAATTATTTAAAATATTTTAATTGAAATTCCCCCACAGATAAATTAATAAAGAAATCATGGACATTAGTAACCAACTTGTTATAAAGATAGAATTTACATAGTAAATTATGAATTTCTGGAGTACTCTTTTGATAAATTTCTAAAAAAAAAATTCCATCAGGAGCCTCATGGGGTTCTCCACAACACATCCTTTTTAATTTCCATTCATAAAAATTTTCTTGAAGAAATAGACTATAAACAGAAGAGGGTTTCCTACAAAATAGAAGTTTTCCAGCTAGAGGACAAACAAACTCAACAATTGATTTCAATTTCTTTTTAGCATTTGATTCGGACTCAACTTCTTCCTTTATTTTCTTATTTTCTTGGACGAATTCCTTATTCCAAAGAGATGGTCAAAATGAATAGACAAATCATTCCATTCTTGTAATCCAATACTCTTTTTCCTTTTCAAACTATCAACTTCTATTTTCAAGATAATTATTTCTCTAACTTTCTCAACAATACGCTAAATAAATTCATTTTTCGTAGACAACTAAGTATCTTCCATACCTTTTAATATCTTCTTCAAAGAAGAAATTTCATCTTGATACTTCCTCAAGACTACATCTTCATGTGATTCCAGGTGACCAACCTCTGTTGCAGTAGTACCGACCTCTGTTGCAGTAATTTCTAGAGCTTCAGTCTGGGTTTCCGGTACTATAGGTATTTCCAGATCTCGAGTTTGGGTTTTCGACACTACAAGTATTTTTGGAGCTACATACATAGTTTACAAAGCTTCAGCAATTTCTAGCATATCAGTGTTATGGCACTGTTCTTCAGGGATGGTTGTTGCAAATTCATCATTCTTTAATTGTTCACTAGGAGAAAATGAAGTACCAGCCTCATCAATCTCTTTCAAAATTGGGGTTGAACCCTCATTAAACAATACAGGCTCGAGAAACTTCAGGTCTCCTTGAGGTACAATACCTTTTTGGTCTTAATGTTATAGCAGCAGGGGATGATAGGGTAGCCTTTTCCTTAGAACTTTGAGGTATAGAGAGTTTTCCATCCTTGCAAATTCTTCCATAAATTCATTTAAAGGATGAGGAATCGACTCAAGATTAGGTCAAACATTAGAAGATGGTTTCTTTTTTTATTTTGTTTCCAACTCTCCCCTACACTCATTTTCTCTATCTTCCTCTTAGGCCTACAAAAATCCTGATGTGCACATATTAATTAAATGAGGCTTAGGTTCTTTAGGGAAGCTTTACCACCTCCATGACAACATCTGTAAGATATTCTGGAAGATTGACCTTCAGCTCAGGGTTTGTATGACCCTTCTTCAAATGAGTAAGAATTTTCAATGTGTCACCCCAAGCACCGATGGTTGGCCATCACAGATAAAATATTTGTTATCCCATATGGGAATTTCCTTTTAGTGACCTGGTAGAATTTCCCATTTAATACCTTTTTGAGTACCATAGGAAGTGAGGATTATTTCTAGAATATCTTCCCTTTCATCATGAAACAGTGGTATTAATCCTTAAGAAGGGAATTAGTTACAAATTTGAGCCCAAAATCTGGGAGGCCAGATATGGTAGCAACAATGTGGCTATTTATCTCAATTCTCTTGCCCCCTATCCGAGAGCATGTTGACTCAAAATTTATCAAGAATTCATCCACTAGATCTTCATCAAAACCCTCAAATTTTTGAATGAAGTCTAACCAACCTGAGTCATGGAATACTTGGGAGATCACAACATTTCACAGGAGAGGATCTAGAGACTTTGTTTCAAACTTCTTTTTCTACCCCATAGCTTAAATAAATTTGATGGAATTATAGTAAAATGGAGAAGGTTTATGCGAAGAAAACAAAGAAATTTCATGAAACAACGATAGTGGAAGTATGAACTATATTTTGAGCTTCTAATAACATTGATTTGGCACAAAAACGGTGATGAAAAAGTGTGATAGTACTTAATGAATACGGAAAGTTTCAATTCGTCACATGGTTCCCATCCGATCATCATAATGTATATGCCACTTGTCCTTCTTAGAATAATGTGACATGTTTCGTTTATTTTCCCATTATTACTCATTATCTCCCACTTCACGTCATGATATTTGATTTTACATCCATAATAAATGGATTGGGAATGGAACAGTTATTTTTCATATTAAATAAATGCAATGGGGAGTTCTAAAAGTTAATATCTGTAGCAAGGGATGAGTGCACTTCACCTTGCTATCTCATCTCCCTACTAACTATTGGCACTCCATGTGTTGCATTCAAAGAATAATTGTGATTAATGCACATTTTAATAATTTACATCCTTAACCTTTATTGAAAGCATCAAATAAGACAATACAAACTATGATCTAGGGGGAAGAGGATCGAAACTATGATATTCTTCCTTTATTTGAATTTAAAAGAACTATTCATGGCAGGAAGAGCTAGAGTCTTCCACTGAATCAATTTCTTCACACAACAATATGTCTTTAGTGAAAGTATCATTATCTTAGGGTGGTTTATACATTCTCAGCCTATGACCATTCACCAGTAAGGTTATTTTATCACCATCAATTAGTAACAGTCTAACATATCCATTATCATATAATTTTTCAATTTGATATGGTCCTAAGCATCTTATCCTCAACCTTCCTTTGAATTGTTGATACTTTGAGTCAAGCAGTAAGACCCATTCTCCTTCATTGAACTTCCTATTTTTGATATGGGCATCATGCCAATATTTTCTTTGATGTTGAAGAATTTTATTTTGTTGTTGTGCCTCCATTCACATCTCATCAAGTCCATTCAGTTACATCACTCTCTCGTGTTGATCTCCATCCATCTCGATTCCAATATTTTGTGTTGTTCTCTATGTTTGAAACTCAAATTCCACACGAAGCAGTGGATTATTCTCATTTACCAATTCATATGGGGAAAAACCAATGGTGATTTTTCAGGTGGTGTTGTATGCCCAGACTTCCTCAGGTAGCCTTGACACCCAATTCTTCATGTCTGCATCGACAACTTTAGTTAAAATGTTCTCCAACTCTTTGTTTATGAATTTCACGTTCCCGTTGGATTGGGGGTGGTATGGTGATGATTTTATATGCTTTATTTTTTATATCTTTAGGAATGCCTCAATCATGTTAGACACAAATTGAGGGCCTTGATCAGATATAATGGCTCTAGGAGCTCCAAACCTGAGCATGATCCATTCATACAGGAAGTCAACTATAACATCCTCATTGGCAGATGCCAATGCTTGAACCTCAGACCATTTTCTAACATAATCGGTGCACACCAAAACATACTCCTTTCCATATGGTGGGGGATAAAAAGGGCCAATGAAATCAATTCCCCACTTCACAAATGGCCCTAATATCAGCTAAGGATTGAGGGGAATTTTAGTAGATAGTGTAGGCTTCCCCATTCTCTAACATGCATCACATTATCGAATATACTTCTTGACAGATTTTTAAGGAAGGGCCAGTAGTACACAGCTCCAAGGACCTTGTGAACTATCCTCTTTACTGAATAGTCTCCTCCTCCAGGATCATCATGATAATCTTGAAGTATGTCATACACCTCATCTTCTCGAACACACCTACGAAGAACCATGTCAAGACAACATTTAAACAATATTTTGTTACACCATTTGTATGTAGCATTATTTTTTTATTAATCTTCTACATTATTTAATGGTAAAGTAAGCTAGAAATTTCCATGTAATGAAGTAGTTGGAAATATCATCAAACCATGGAGGTTGTGCTAATAATTCAAACAAGTGCTCATCCAGAAAGTGATCTTGAACTACATCCTCCTCTCTTGAAACATTCAATCTCAAAAGAAAGTCAAAAACAACATTGTCCTTTCCAGGATTATCAATAATAGTCACATTGAATTCTTACCAAAGAAGTAACCATAGAATAATTGTGCTCCTATTATTGGTTTATTCATCAAATATTTTATGGCTAAATTATCAGAATACATAAAGATTTGATATCCAGTAATGTAGTGTCTGAAGTTATTCAGAGAGTAAACAACAACTAGAAATTCATTTTCCATAGTGGTGTATTTATTATCTATTCTAACAAAAATTCATGCAAATCTATCCAAGTGATTAGAGAATTGTAGTGTTTTCATAAATGTCAAAGGGAACAATTGTAGATGCATCCTAGAAGCATGTTTACAAAATAATAATTAAATTATCATTTATACATCCTTGTGATTCATCCTACATACCTTTAAATGTGTGATGACTTGTATACTAATCCACAAATAAGACATGTGAGTGGATTGTGCTCCATATAAACTATATGAGTGTACAAGTTTGTCAGTTCACAAAGGCATAAGAATGTTTAGTATAATTAGAGGAAGTGAATGTTATTAACCCTTATTCATTGAAAAAGTTTTAGAAAATAAAATACCTCTCGGTAATAATTTATTCCATAAATAAAGGAAATATTCGAATACCATACATTATATTCTTTATTTAATAAATAAGTCATCTTTTGCAAGCCATGCAAATTTACAATTATAGAAAGGAAAAAAGCTCCTACCAACCTAGATTCAAATCAAAGCATCAAAGTATTAAAATAGATTATAATCTCCATGTCTAAAATACACATGCGTGGGTATGTATGAATAGTATGGTTTGTTATCTCAGTCTCTATGTTTAGTTTTGTCATTCTTTTATTATTACTTTTTAGAGTAATTAATATTTTATGAGTTGATGTCATTAATTTCTCATTTATTGTTGGGTATTCTATCATTGAGCCATATGTGTCTATTATTTGTATCCTAAGTCCATAAGGTATTTTATGTCAATTAAAATATTTAATTGAGTTTCATTAAATAGTTATTCAAGTTGTTAATAATCAATAATTTGTTAGTCATTGTTGTCTAAAATAATCCCTGAGCTATTTTAAAAACTTGACTGAAGGAGGTAAAAAAGGGAAAAACTTGGGTAGATCGAGCACAAAGGAAAAAATCATGTTTTTGGATAGGTTTTAGTGGTTTAGGTCATTCATCTCCTCCTAGTAAAACTCCTCCATTTCCATATTTAGCTAAAAATAAAAAAATGTAGCCTCTGTCAACCAAATTGTGCTTTTTAGGAACCAAAGGAAATGTTCATGTTTTTTTTATGTGTGTTGCATAAGAGAATCAGTTGATGGGATGAAGCATGGTAGATGAGGCCAGTGGTGTGACAAGTTCAATTTTATCGAGCACACAAGGAACAATTCCATAGGGTTAACAATTTACCGATGAACTGACATAATCGACGAGGGTAATAGGGGGTGGAAAATCAGGTAAGTTGAGTCCACGGGGTAAATAATGCACATTTATTCCATTCCTCATGTTCTCAATTCATGCTATTTATCTAACCCCTTTGAAAAGAAGTTAAATTGTTCTATTGTGACCCACATGGAACCTCATCTAGTTCCTCTCGTACACCAGAAATTTACATGCCCATAAATTTTCCCATGTAGCTCAAAATTTTACAAAATTCTTGTTGGAAATGTATCATCATGAAATTCAATTTGACATCATGATTTCTTATAATTTTTTGGATTTAGGTGGGTAGAAAAGGTAAAAAATAGTCCTAACATTCCACTAACATAAAAACTCCCAACATTTCACTAATATAAAAAATCACATTAACATACTTGTGAACATTATTAATTCGTAACATTCCCCCTCTTAGTGCAAGAATGGGAGAAAAAACACCATCTTCAACCAAGCACCATACCACTCCATAGCTTGTACATGGTCTCAGTCCTAAAAACTAATTTTGGGAACTACATCATCCATGAATAGGGACTGATCAACCTATTCAGTTGAATACATGAATTGAGACCAATCAACAAATTCACATCAACCATCTAGTAAATCTGATCAAGAACACTTACTGCAACAATATCAATGGTAAAAATCTCCACATCATCATTAGAATAGGGAAAACACAAACATTTTAGTGCAAAAAGGAACAAGAATGCACTTCTATTCTTATTAATCACACTATAAATAAAAGGTGTCATTGAAGCAATATGCAACCTCTGAGGTAGAGAAAAACTCGAGGAAATTGATAGCCCTCCTACCTCCATTTCCTCCATCATCCAATGCATGTGATACTAACTCAAACAAATTTGATCATGAAGCACAATTACAACTTAGAATTTTTACAATTTTGACAACACGACAATAACTAAGAATTCTGACATTGACAATTTTTTTATCTATAATAGGTAAAAAAGGGTTGAGGGGACCCTACCCAAAAAAAATTCAAAGCTCCATGAGAGTAGATTAAAAATTTACATACCCATAAAAATGATAATATAAAATTCCGTACTAAACAAGCTCCTCCAGGAGCAATAGAAAAGAGTAGCTAAATAATAGCAGCAGAAAAAACATAGAGGAAATAACAAAATAGAAGAAACTAACATCCAAAAAGAAAAAGATATAGTAAATAAAACAAAAACCCCTCCCTAAATCATTTTTCAAGCCCCTCTAGCACCTTTTCCCATTCCTTACCGAAAGCATCTATGTTACTGTTGTTAAAGGATCAGAGCACCCCTGGACGCACATTAGGCTTCTAGGTTGATGTTTCAGGCATCCAGTGTGATTGCACAAAATGGAAACCTCTCTCCAAGTGTGGGACTTGTGAAATTGAGAGAGGAATCTCCAGAGAAGGCCGGTTCCTGCTCCTAAACTACCTGCCATAAGCTATTCTAGTGCAGGCAAGTTAATCTAAACCTAATCTAACCATGCCAAGGAGACAGAGAGAGAGAGAGAGAGAAAGGGAAAAATAGCAAAATCCTACACTAAAACGGTGATACACCAGAGAAGGAGAATGTTGAACATCTATCAAAACTACCATGGAATAAAGAGAGGTGAGCAATGGGAAGGATGGACAGATGCATCACAGGCCCAAGGATAGATTTCACACAGAAAATGTCCCAAAACTCCATGAACACATCTCCAGACCTGCAATGAACATTCAAACATGCATAAATACCTGCAATGAAGAGAGGCAAGAAGAAAACAAGCAAAAAATGAGCAAGGATGGACAGATGCATCACAAAACATGTTTTTGTTGCTTCAGAAGTTTGCACAGAACATCATTTCAATAGTAAAAGGAAAAAACACCATTACAGAGCAAGGGAGGAGGTTCAAACTCCATTTTCAACCCTGGAGAAGAAAAGAAGGGAGGGCAGAGCTGAAAAGATGAACAACTTGTAATCTATCCTCTTTCCAAAATGAGCCAAATCTGGCTTTTACATTGCATGGGTCGAGCCCAGGAGAGAGAAACGTACAAAAATGTGGGAGCCCATTCCTCCTTCACTACAAATGCATTAAAATGGCATGGGGACCTTACAAACCCATACCCTATCAATTTTGACTAGATTGCAGGAGAATGCGACCCATTCTGTATTAAATTGGTCGCTGAAATGTCACTTCTGGCCATGAACATGTCAGAGCCTTTTCTCAATTTTCTCTCTAAACTACACCAAAATTCAAGATTAACCCCATGGAATCATGTAGAGAATTTCATAAATTTCCGTTGATATAAAGAACGTGCAAATCCGAGCTCTGGATCAAAAGATATGAAGATCTGAAGATTTAGGGCAAAACAAAACAGGGGAAAAATTTTTAAATTTCTTCCCGCGCTCTGGAAACCTGGAAAACATGTGCTCCACCAGTCAGATGACACGTGTCAGGTGCTAGTTCACTGAGAAATTCTCTCTCCTCCACCTTTTCGTGGGCTTTCCCTTGAAATTTTGACCTTTTTAACTCTTTGGAAAATTTTCCATTTTTTCCCCTGTGCCCCGCCACTTGGGACACGTGGCACGCTTTGGTTGGTTGAAAAGGGCTGCGGGGAAGACCTTTGCCTTTTAATCTTTTGGCCCAAGACTTTTGTAAAATCTTCAAAGATTTCCCCAAGCTCTACACCTCCCTACTCCATTGGACACGTGGCATCATTTCATTAGCTCGGGCCGATGCTCCAACTCACTCCCTTTAAAAATCAGCCAAAAACACTTAGTCGAAATTTTATTATGCCTCCAGCCTTTATACACCTGTCACATTCATAATTCGTTGGCAGCTTTTCTGGGTCTTCGCGTCCGTCACGTATTTTTGGCCCGGATGTCCCAAACTATCTGGGAAAAATTCTTCCGATTCACGGTCGATTTGGCCGGTTCACGTCCGCCGTGTACTCTTGTCCCAGATGTCCCTGACCGAGCGAAGCGAGACTGAAATTTTCCTTACTCTTTTCAGCCTGATTTGGCTTCGGGCATGCCTTCGCGTGTCTTGATGTCCCAACTGTCCTAACTGCTGTGCGGACCACCTGGAGGCTTTTTGGATGGTTCGTGCCCCGACGTCCCAACTGTCCCAAGGACCGCCTGGACTAGGACTTAGCCGATTTTCATGATTTTTTCTGCCCCAAGCTTGTTTTCTACATTTCTTCACATTTTCTCAACTTATTGGGATTCCTCCTTAGATGGGAGAGTTAGAAAAAAGGGCTAGGGAGCCCCAGAAACATGATTTTTTTCCTTGAATCAATATACTTGCCTGGGACTTGAATATTCTGATGCATGTTATCAAAATTACCCTGGGGGGTGAATTTTGGATAACAGTTTTGGCGACTCAGCGGGGACATCTACCTGCTAGATGAATGATCAGTAGCCTGAAGCAATCCATTGGGCATGGAGTCATGAGTTGTAGCCTAAAAATTGATCTAAACTTTGAAAACCTCCTTCTGAGCTACTTGAAACCCATTGGACATGGAGTTGTTCTCACGAAAATGCCACCAAAACGAACTGTACAAGAGCAAAACCAGCCTCACAAAAACTATGTACAAAACTAAAAATCATACATGCTCCAAATGGAACATGCAGAGTGTGCACAAGCACTTCTTCTACTGAAAGCAAACCTACCTACTCTATTCTAACTGGAAGCAAATGCAAGCTAAACAAACCCTGCAATTGGTTGTGAGAAATATCTTCCCTTTCTCAAAAGTGGCAGTCATGCAATTGATTTGGAGCTGATCATGGCTGTTAGGATGAGTGGAAAATCAACAAGAAGCTGGTATTCCACCCAAATCATCAAGGTATCAGCTGAAGGCAAATTCAATACCTCTTTTAGTTGCTCTGCATTTGGATTGGAGAGGTATGGCAGCTGATCCTTGGTACTTTGTAGCTCACCCTCATGCTCAGAAGAAAGCATGACTGGTTGTGACTTCTCCTTTGGATCCAATGAAGCCAAATACCTGACTGGGTAAGGTCTAATCCGTTTGATATGCCCATAGCTCTGATTTTCAACTCCAAAAATGGAGTCTTCTTGTAGACCTTGAATGGATGGTGTGGAAGAAATGGTGAAATTCCTCTGTCCTTTCTCTTCCTCCAATTAAGAACATGAAAGATTAAAATCTTCCAATCTTGGTTCCAAAGAGCTGCTATAAGATGCAGGCTACTACAAATGAATGTTCTCCTTAATGACAGCAGACTCAAGTGTTTGGAATGTGGATGATGAAAGAGAGGATGGTGGAAACTCAACCGGCTCTTCTCCATCAAAACAGTCCTCCAAATCTGACAGATAAACTACCTCATGGCTGTCCTGCTGCAAATGCTCAATCTCTCCTCCATGGTGTCTTCTTGATCTGTAACTTGACCACCATGGTTTCTTTCATCCTCCAAAATTGAGTTTGAGAGATTAAACTCTTCTTCAGTACTAGAACTTGAGAGAGATGAAGTAGAAAGAAGAACTGAAGGTTCTCTTGTAGCCTACTTTGTGCTCAAAGCCCTTGGATCTGCAATTTTCTCCTCCACAACTAGAATGTGCTCCTCTTCTTTTAGATTTGGAGAAGCTTCTCCTTTCTCTACTACTTGAAGACAATCTTTCTCTTGATATGAACTCTTCCTCTAGCATGAAGTTTGTCAAGTCAAACTCTTCAATATGCTACTCTAGAGGACAAGATGGGACTGCAAGATCTTCTTCTTCTGCTGCAACAAAATCAGTCCTGACCACCATTTTTTCAACCTTAGCCTCTTCTGTAGGTTTAACCATCAAGGGGATCTTTGTCATCCTAAATTTGGCAGCCAAACTTACTAAGCTCTTAATCATTTCTTCTTTTCTTGGATCTTCCTCTTGCTGTCCTTGATGACTGATTTTTACAATTTCTTCTTCCCCACATGGAATTGGGAATGCAAGAGGAGGGATGGGTTGTAACTCAATTGATTTGGAAATTTTTTGTGGTGGTAAAGGAGGTATGGAAACTCTTGTTTCTTTGGAGGAGGGGGTATTTTTGTTAGCTCTTGTGGAGGGGATGACTGTTTGGAAGGAAAAAGGAAAGAAGAATTGAGATGTGGTGGAAGACTGAGAGGTGGAGACATGGGATCAACATTTGGGACAGCAGATGGGGAGTTTAGAACTTACAATTCCAAATGAGGTGATGTTGCTTGAGTAATGGGAAGAGAAAATCCAGATGATGGTGTAGAACTTACCCATTGACAAGGTTGTTCAACACCAAGTGTATAGGCCTCTATTTCTGCTGTCCATTGTGCAAGTTGGGGAAGCATCTTCATCATGAAGTCCAGCTTCTCCTGAGGGCTGAGGTGTCTTGGAAAAGGGCCTCCCCATGGACAAGGAGTCCTGCAACCAATTCTGAAAGCTCTCATTTGAGTTGTTGCTCTAGACTGCACCATCTTTACCTCCATCTTTTGGATTTTCTCCAACAAAACAACATCTTGCATCTGATTGTCTTCATTATATGCATACTCTTGCTCTTGGAAAGCTCCATAGCCAAACTGATCTTTGGTATTGTTGTTCATATCAGTATGCATGCTGATCTTGAATCTACTCAAAATGCTGATTTGGAGGATTTAAAAAACATGTTGGAGGTGGTGAAACATTACTGTTGTTGTAAATGTGAGTCCCATGATGGAAATGAAGTCATGATTGCACAACTTCATGGAATGGAAAAGAATGAAAGAGATGGAAAGAAGGATGGATGGAAATGGATGAAAAACAGGTCTGCAACTTCAGAAATGGGTTGCTGATCAGATGGAGTCGCTAGATGTGTTTGTAAGTTCCTCCAAAGGCTGAAATCTTCATAGGAACACACCAACCTGCAAAAGATGAAGTGGAAAACCTCTAAGGTCCCAACAGGCATGCCAAAACTGTTGATGCAAGATCACAACACCCCTGGATACACATCAAGCTTCTAGGTTGATGTTTCTAGGCATCCAGTGTGATTTCACAACATGGAAACCTCTTTCCAAGTGTGGGACTTGTGAAACTGAGAGAGGAATCTCCAGAGAAGGATAGTTCCTGCTCCTAAACTACCTGCCACAAGCTAGTCGAGTGTAGGAAAGCTAATCTAATCCTAATCTAACCATGCAAAGGAGACAGAGAGAGAGGGAGAAGGGAAAAACAAAAAAATCATACACTAAAACAGTGATACAACAGAGAAGGAGAATTTTGAAAATCTATCAAAACTACCATGGAACAAAGGAGAGCTGAGCAATGGGAAGGATGGACAGATGCATCACAGGCCCAAGGATAGATTTCACACAGAAAATGTCCCAAAACTCCATGAACATAGCTCCAGACCTGCAATGAACATTCAGACATGCACAAATACCTGCAATGAAGAGAGGCAAGAAGAGAACAAGCAAGAAACGAGCAAGGATGGACAGATGCATCACAAAACACATTTTTTTGTTGCTCCAGAAGTTTGCACAAAACATCATTTCAATAATAAAAGGAAAAAAATGTCATTACAGAGCTAGGGGGGAGGTTTGAACTCCATTTTCAACCCTGGAGAAGAAAATAAGGGAGGGCCGAGCTGAAAAGATGAACAACCTGTAATTATCCCTTTCAAAATGAGCCAAATCTGGCTTTTACATTACATGGGTCGAGCCCAGGGGACAGAAACGTACAAAAAACGTGGGAGACCATCCCTTCTTAACTACAGATGCATTAAAATGGCACGGGGGACCTTAAAAACCCATACCCTAGCAATTTTGACCGGATTGCAGGAGAATGCGACCTATTCTATATTAAATCTTGTCGCTGGAATGTCACTTCTGGCCATGAACATGCATAAGAGCCGTTTCTCAATTTTCTCTCTCTATACTACACCAAAAATCAAGATTAACCCCTAAAATCATGTAGATAATTTCACAAGATTTCCATTTATAAAAAGAACGTGCAAATACGAGCTCTGGATCGAAAGATATGGTGATCTGAAGATTTAGGGCACAAAACAGGCGAAAATGGATTTTTAAATTTCTTCCCGTGCTCTACCATCTGGACGACACGTGGCATGCATTGATTGGATGCATAATTCTCTCTCCTTCCCTGATTCATTGGACATGTGTCCTCTTTTTATTGGCTCGGGCTGACCCCTCAAACCTCGCCCTTTGACTTTTGGACTTTTTCCCTTGTGACACGTGTCGTGATCTAATTGGTTCTCGGGCCTGCCGGATATCCCCATCTTCCGCGTCCATTTTTCCCACTTGTATCAGTGCTGAAGTTCCCCGTTTCGGCTGAACCGGCTAGTTTGCGTCCTTCGCATCCATTTTCTCCAACTATCCCAGACCGTCTGGGACAAATTATTTCGAACTGCCTGAAATGGGCTTCCTTGCTCTCGGCCGCTTTTCCTTTTCGCGTCCTTCGTGTCCTTGCGGCCCAGATGTCCCAACTTCTTAGTCCCACATGTCCCGAACTACTTGGGACAAATTCTTCCGGTTCGCCCGATTCGGCCGGTTCGCGTACCTTTGTTCCACATGTCCCGAACTGCTTGGGACAAATTCTTCCGGTTCGCCCAATTCGGCCGGTTTGCGTCCTTCGCGTCTTCCGCGTCCTTACGGCCCGGATGTCCCTTTGCTCTGCAGACTGCCTGGTGGCCTTTCGGCCAATTCACGCCCAGATGTCCCTCATGTCCCTACTGTTGCGAGGACTAGGACTTAGCCAATTTTCATGATTTTTTCTGGCCCAAGCTTGTTTTTGCAGCTTTTTCACCTTTTCTCAGAACTTGCTCTTTTTAACCTGGACAGGAGAGTTAGAAAAAATCTGAGGGGATCCTGGAAACATGATTTTTTGCCCTGAATCAATCTATTTGCCTGGGAATAAGTAATTTGATGCATGTTATCAAAATTTACCCTATGGGGTGAATTTTGGATAACAGGAATTTTTTGTTGATTTTTGGGGTTTAAGATAGGTTGGGATAGAAGTTGAGTTTGTGTTGTTTTCCCTTGTTGATATTATTTTTGTGATGGAGACATTAAATCTTGTTGTTTTTGTGCAAACCACCTTGGCTGATTAGAATTATGTTGAGGTACTCGTTGTTAATATTTCCATGGTGGTGTATTAGCTGGTGGTGCCCAACCTTGCTGACTTTATGGAGGCACCCATGGTGGTGGTTGTGGATAATCCATCCAGTTTGGTGGTGTCTAATCAGGTTGTCCCCAAGTTGGTGGCAGAGCCTGATTGGGCCATGGCATTATCCAAGGGTTCTGAGTAGGCCTAGTGGCATAAACAAATTGGTTATTTGATCTTTGCACAAAGTTTACCTCTGTATTTTCTTGAGTTATGGAATTTAATATATCTTTGAGTTGAGTTAGGAGAGTACAATGGTTGGTATCATGATAAAGGACATCACAAATTAGGCACATGTTTGTGATAGCTAAAGGACATTCTTTCAAGGGATGCCTTTTTTTTGCATCTAGGACAGTATATGTATGGTTCTTTTAGAGTATTGTTCTTATCTTTTAGCCCATCTATGGTTGAAGTTAATTATAAAAAAAAGTTTGTTTTCATGTTATCCATTTCCTCTATAAGTTCTGAGGTTCCTAGGATATTTTTTGATGTTTTTCTTCGTCTTATACCTCATCTTGTTCTAAAGTAACTCTTACATAACTCAGAAATATGTGTCATGGTGAGTTTATGTACATCATCGACTCCCATGGGATGGAGGGAGTCTTTGGTTTCATCATCAATTCCTTTAAGGAAAATTTTCTTAGTGATTTTTGCATTCAACTCATAACCACTCCTATTGAGAAAAAGAAATTTGTCTAAATAATCTTCAAAATTTTCATTTTCTTTTTGCTTTATCTGAAAGAACTCTTCCCTCCGATCTATTCCCTTACAGTAGTCCTATTATTTTTATAAAAAGGAAGTCTCCATTTTTTCCCATGAATGAATGGAGTTAGAAGGTAATCCCATAAACCACCTTATGGAAAAGTCTTTGAAGGTGGAAGGAAAAAGTTTGAGTTCCTAGTTTTCTGTTTTATAGTCATATGTTTGGCAAAGGACTTTGAATTCAAACAAGAATTGGTCTGGATCTTCTGTATACATTCCCCAAAAGATAGGGAGAATGTATGGAGAGATTTTTATCATGGGTGCATCCTCATTCTCATTTAGAAAATTGGGATAAGTAAAGGTCCTACCCAAAGGTTGATCCTCGTCATTCCCATTTTCTCCCATTTATGAAGGTTGCTCAGGTTCTAAATAAGATGATGTGGATTAGTCAGTATCACTCCTAGATGTTATATTAGATTCAGTGTCACTCTCATTGTTCCCTACTTGTGCTTTTTTTGGAGATATGCTTTGAATATTACAGGGTATAAATCTCCCTTAAGCGTCCCTTGGCCTGTGCATAAAAATTTCTTATGTAAACAAGGCTTAGGACTCTTACTGGTTGCATATCTTAACTTCACTAACACCCATAGAAGATAAGATGAATAAAATTGTGTTATGCTTATAGTGTCCTCAGCAATGATGCCAAAAATTATGGGTCATTATTTCCAATCATTTAACCAATAGATTCAATCATTGGTGTTGTTCTCAAACCAGGGTTGTGTCCTTGGTTATATGCAATGAATTTGTAAGAAACACAATTCTTTTGGTGGTTCTCTTTTGGGGGGTTTCAATTGATATTTATCTCTTGTTTCTCTTCTAAACTATGGAAAGTAAATACAACTTCTAAGCTATTGAAATGAAATACAGAATTCAGGAAATATATCTAATCTAGTGAAACAATGTTGTTGTGATAAAAATGCTTTCAAAGGAAATACTTTAACTGAATTGAAATGTACACACGAATTGAAATAACAGTAAGGAAAGATAATAAATCAAGGAAATATATAAAATAAATTCAAATAACAATTTAAATCAAAGTATTGGAACTTAAACTTATCAGGAATAATGATCATGAACAAAATATCAATCCTCCAATCTCCTCGGGTGAGTGGGGGATTGAGGTATTTTAACACCAACAGATACTCAAAATAACATATATATTATATTTATTCGAATAATTTCAAAACATGTTTCATCATAAGACTGTAATATTGTCAATAGGTATATAACTGCATTGAAAACTATCAAACTACTACTATGAAACAATTTCAACAAAGTGTCTTTATAGACATGATTAGTCACAGATCGTGCCAAAATGATAGGCAACATATTTAACTACATAACAACATCATTAAATCTCAATGACATCCTGTAATATAGATAAAACAAGGTCGTTTTTTATAGGCTACTATGAGAAAACCCATGGTGGTGAGAGACTCGGTCTTCTTGACTATTACTTCCTCAAAATTGGCAAAGAATGCACTTTATCAACCTGCACACGTCATCACATTACTCACAAAATTAGTTAGTGGGAATCCCTATGGTCATTAGTTTAAATGAGATAAGAACAATATAAATTCATCAATATTACTAAGGATACAACTATCTAGAACATACCCATACATTAATTAACATAATTAGGAGAAAATCAATAGTCATATGGATGATATAATAAGTCAATTTATGCACTCATCATAAGGTAGGAAAGATGAAACTCCAGGGGAAGTGGTTCACTAAGAATCATATTGAGAAAATAATTCCACACTTGGTCTAAAATTTAGGATCAATGGGGCCCATTATTTATTAAGGCGGAACAAATTATCCGTGATAGGATTTATAAAATTTGTTTTTGGAAAGTACTAAAAAAAATTAGCAATTTTGTATAGCTTTTAGTATTTTACATTTTTTAGTGTCTCCAAAGAATTTTTGGGATTTAGACTATATGAACATCATGAATAATATATTCATATTGTCCTTTTTGAGTTGACTTTTACATCTTTTTTATGGTTCATACAGTTCACAAATCAATTCAATGAGTTAGGAGATATGACCCTAATAAGGAGCACTAAAATAATAATATTAGTAATAGGATAATTTTTGGATTTTCTGACTTTTATATTTTTAAATCCACCACTAAGGTGGATACAAATGGTATCCATGGAAGGATGGTATTTTTGTTCCCATATAGAACCATTCATGTTTTATTTTTAGCAATTTTTTCATCTTCTCCGTTATATAGTTATAAACTAGCTTGTTTTGAATAAAGAGGTAGATATATAGGTATACATCTCTCTCATCAAGTTTTCCAATTCGTATACATTCATAATTTCAATAAAGTCAATATATTTCTACAAATCTTTCATTATGGATTGATTTCTATAACACATTAAGAACCAACGTTAGTGTGTTTTCCATCGGGTCACAACCTAGTCTAGATCAACATGCTTATCACTAAATAAAATTATAGCCCATAGTTCTGTATTAGAGCTTACTTATGAACATTAATCTCACTTATTACCTTTATGAATCAAGCTAGGGCCTACACCTATTTGAGTGTAAACACCCCCTTTTAGATTCACCCACAAACATGACACTCACACTTCTTTGGCTACATCTTTGTAGTGTGTTATCTCTTATATGGTCTACTACTTATATCATTATTGATAAAGCTATGATTTTTATATTGACCTCATTACATCACATGCGTTCAGGTGAACTTGATGTGAATCAAACATGTAAATTTTGTTTGTTATATTTATATTTCCTTACCTTATAATATTTTTTGTCATTCCTTATCAAGTCATCTCTTAGGGTTTTCATAATGAGACTCAACCTATTCCAAATTTATATAGGTTTCTCTTTTTTTCCTTTCATGCCCACTGTTGAGGGATATATCTCATGGTGCATTTTTTTTCAACCTTAACCTACTCCAACCATACAATGTAATATGGTTGACATTAGACAAGAAGATCCAAATAGAATCATCAAAATCAAATATTCACACAACAATGCATTCATCACTCATAATAAGGATGGACGTGTTATGAATCTTGTATTATAATTACATATAATAAAATAAATCTCACAACTTAGAAATATAATCACCAAAATAATCCTAAATTAGATCAAAACCTTGAGGTAAAATAAATATCACAACTAAAAAATATAATAACTAATATACTCCAATATACTCCTAGATTAGATCAAACCTATGAGGTAGAGAAACAATGTATAATGCTCATTATTATAAGGAACCACTTCACATTCTATATTTTTTATACCATCATATGACATCTTTATCTATAATATATAATACTCAACTACTTACAACTATCACTTCCCTATACCTGTGGGAGGAATACCTCATACACCAATAAGATTAAATGTAATGAACCTACTAGCAGCTTGTCAAGTAAGCCACATACAATTTTTAATTACATCATCTATACATTTTCCAATCATTAAATGTATAAGATATTGCATCAAAGTATAATGACATTAATACTAGACACACATGCATATATAATCACTTGAATACATATCTGGTCTATATAATCTCACCTAACCACATGTCCAAATATAATTTCATTAATACATCAATGACCCATATAATCTCTATGTGGTATGTGTCCTTATGTACATGAAATTCACTCTCCCTTGACTTGTTTCATCATAAAGGAGACCTATTTTTTCCCACATTATATGGTTTTGTTTAGGTTTTTTTATATTTTGTTAGAGTAGGAGTGGTTTAGGTTTGTTTTTTTCAAAACAAGTGAATACATACACTCTAAATGTCTATATTTGGATATATATGATTTCATATTTTGTACATAGTTATTGTGAGTCTCTTTCTAGCTATACACAGTTCATACCAATCACCTTGAGGGTGACAAATCAAATATTTTTCAGGGTAATTTTTAATATAATAAAAGTGCTTATTGAGAGCTCCAAAAATCAGTTCAAATAAAATTGAAATTTAAACATTTCAGACAAGGATAGGTTCAACATTCAAAATAGTCTCAGGGTGAGTTTTCAAGGTTTTTGGGATCAGTTTTCAAGTTTTATGCTTGACTCCATGCCCAATGGATACACTAGGCCACTGATCATTGTATTTAGTAGGTAGATATCACGTTGAGCTACCAAAATTTTGACCAAAATGGGATTACACTTCATTTTAGCCAAATGATATCAAATTTCCATATTTGATGGTATTTGATCTTAATTGTCAGTATTTTTAGCACCTGGACATATCTATATTTGAAAAATACACTTGAACAAACCTTCTATAAGATAACGCAACTGATTCAAAGAAATAAATGCTCAAAACCTTTTTTGGGGGGTTGGACGGGCTAGTGACGTTCAAACGGTTCACTTTGTAAAGGATCTCATATGTTAATTTTAATCAAGTCTCAAAGGGGACAAATGGTGGTCACTGGTCCTTTTACCTTACACCTGAGTTAGTCAAGTTGACCATTGAGTTGGGTGATTTGGGTCACCAAGTAGATTGAGTCGAAAAGGTTTCATAAATTTCACTAAGGTATGAAGAATCAAGTTGTGACACATGGCAGGCTCTCGATGATATCTGATTTCACTGATCAGGTCAAAAAGGATTTAAAATGACTAAGTTTTAGTATCATAGAGTTCTTTGACTAGAAATCATGAAAACATGTCATTGGTGCATGTGGACCAATGATGGTAGAATTAGGGTCACAAGGATCACGGGTCGTGGTTCATAGGTTTCAACGCCTCAAATTCTTAGAATTCAGAGAAAGTGATGAAGGTGAAGGTACAAATATATGGGTCTTAAGATCCTGAGATCTTAAGAATAAAAAGTGGCCAAGAGATCAATCAAAGGTTGACACATGGCAAGGTTGATCAACAAATGGGCCAATAAAACACAAAAGGTGGCCCCGAGGAGTTAGTGAATGGTCCTAAGTTAGAGCAATTAGAAAGTTACCCCTCCCTTTTTGTGACCCCTGTGAAAATATAGTGGGCCATGATTGGTCCATGTGGACCAATCACCACAGTTCCAAACTTCAAGGACTCAAGGTGATCATATGAACATGAGGAAATCCCAAGGCCAATGAAAAGGCGACCCATGACATGAGTGTTAGGTAGAACAGAGATCAACAGAAACCAATTGGAGTGATCCTGAGATTAAAATCGGAAGCCTCATGGACATCAACTGGAAAAATGATGCTAAGATCTTTAAATGATCATAAATTTTGATCAAATACTCCAAATCATGAAAAATTAGTATGAATCGAAATATCTTGGACAGTAGATCACAATGAAAGTGGTTATGGGTCCTAAAAAGTGCATTTTGTGATTAAAAATAAAATCAAAAGGATTGCTTCCATTTTAAACTTGAGCTATGTGGATGCGTTTTGTGTCTAATTAGCACCTAGTCAACTATATAATACACCATTTGAGTGGTTTCAAGAAGAGATTAAATCTAAGTTTGATTTCATAGAGAATAGATGAGAAATATTAGAGAACCTTATGATATAATTTAAATGAACTTTCAGCTCATTCATCACTCAAATTATGTCCAAATCAAATCAAATCACTCTAACAACAAACATTAAATTGTTTTGGGTGGCCTCATTAGGACAGGATCTGATTTCACATCATCCAAGGCAAGAAATGACACCCATGCTTGGTCTAAGCATCACTTATGTTGATTGGTCCTTGTTGGGTGAGAAGTGGTTGATATTTGATTTATCATTGATTTTCTTCCTCTCCAACACTATGCTTGTAAAGTGCATAAAAAAGAGAAGTACAAAAAACACAAGGAAATGAGAATGAAAGAAATGTAGCTTTTATTTCATGTGCATTGGTGATACAAAGCTCAACAACAGATCAAAATCCACTATTTCCATAGAGAACTAAATTTTTAGGATCCTTTGGAATGGAGAAGCCATCCCAATTTATAGAAATGTAAATTGACCTCTCATCTCCCCCTACATAACTCTTCATGTTCCTATTCCACTTGTGACCTTTCATTCACCATTAGAAAAGACAAATTAATTATTTATATTATAATTTTGAGAAAATACTTAAACAATTTCAAAATATGCCACTTAAGTGAATACGACAAAATATAATGATTGCTTTCAATGAAGAATTAGAAGAGGAAGAGAAGAAAGAAGGGGAAGTGGAGAAGAGGGGAGAAGTTTTCATTTCTAATGAAGAAGATTTCTTTATGAAGAACTTATTGAATCATGCTTCCTGGTTTTGTCCTTTGATTTCTTTTTTGAATTAGGTAATTGCAGTCATAGAATTATCTGCCTCTAGAATGCACACACATCCCAACACCTTGATCCATGTTCTTATAACATCACTGATCTTATTACATTGATTGATCCATTCTTCATGATCCATTGTAATTGTGGTAATGCAACTTCTGATACCGGATAGGGACTCTAAATTGTCTTCATTGAAGGAAAGAGATTTGTTTGTCCCTTTCTTGACTAGATCCCAAAATGAAATGATGAACTCTTCTGATGATGAGTCTGTAATTAATGGAGGGAGCTAAAATATCTGAACACAATAGTAGACCTCCTTCAAGATCTCAAAAACCTATTTCCCATGGGAGTCCAATTTGGATATGGAATTCTTGAGCATTACATATCTCGCATCCATGATATGGATCCAAACTTGAGACAAGTTCTCGGCATCAGATGCAAATACCTTATTACTCATGAGGGTGTGGGACTCGAAGGAAATAATCTCATAAACTATTGGGAAAATATCATCCTAATGATTGACTTCCTTTTCTTTGTTCACTTATGACAATGTTGCAACAACATATTTGGTGAGAGAGATTACTTCTGGAAATAATACCTTTCCTTATTCAATAAATTTCTTAATCCATTTCTTGCTAGCCTTCCCCTACATCATGTATCTTTGTGATTTTTAACCACTATCAAAATTACTGATTGGAGGAATGTCTTTGATTAGAATGTCAAATGTCTATTCGAGTCCCAAAAAGGGTTGAATGTAGGCATTGAGATATTTTACATGTTTCTCCAATTGCACAATGGTTTACTTGTATTCTTTATTTTGAGTGAAGAGATGAGAGGTGGATTATTTGAATATATGAGAGTCACCCTCATGTGAATCTTGGCCCAATGAAATGTGGGTTAACTCATAGTCTAACGGAATCATTTCCTCAATTGGATTTTCTTACGTAGGTCTAGAAACTTCAACATATTGATTTCCTGAGGTCCCACTAAAAAAGCAGGATGTTGTGTGAGATTTATTTCTTCATTTGGGCTTCTATATATTTTATATTTATTTGATACTTGGCATGATAACATGTTGCATTATCCTTGGCTCATTGTTGATCATTTCTAGAATCCATGGGAATGGCTCATTAGGTGTTGACATGGTGTTTTCTACTAGATAATTCTCAAGAGCTTATTGTTGAATCAATTCTCCATTTCCATGAGAAGATCTGGACTTTTGGGATACATTATTGGACACTTGAATGTTCTACAAGGAAACACTCTTGCTTGATAGCTCCAACCAACTCACTTTGAATGATTCTCCCAGCTCACCTTGTTTCACTTAGCTCATTGAGCTCACTTAGACAGCTCAACAAGGAGGCATGGATAACTCTAAATTGATTGATAAGTTAACATGATCCCCTTTGGTTTTATTTTTAATTGATACATTGGCCCTCTCTTTTATCTAAACAATGCTTTATGATTTTAGTTGTTGCTCTTTTTTATGTTATACTTTGTTCTTGTACACAACTATGACCAAAATGATTCCTCCAGACCTTTTTGAAGGATGGATTACCTTTTTTGATTTATGAGATTACTTTGTGACCCTACAAGGATATCAAGAAGAAGATAGGTGGATTAAAACTGAGCCTACTGCAACTTTATATACTCATAATGACGATTTACTATTTTTAGAAAGATGCCCTTTTTTACTTTTTCCACATCAGACCACTTTCTTTGTTACACTAGTTTCTCCCTGTGCACACTACCTTGAAGAAATTTTCCCCTATGATATTTTACTATTTATAGTGAGTGCTCATATAGAACCTTACTATTTTTGGAAAGTTTCCTTCCAAACCTCTGATTTTGATAAAACCACCTCCACTAAAATAGGTTTCTTCTCTCGATCTCATGTACAAAATTTTCAGCTCAATATGATCATAATAATTAGGGAAAATATAATTTTACAAAAAATGGGTTGGGTCACATGAACTTATTATTCCTGAAGCATCCTCAAAATAGCCTTTTTCTTGGGACCGCAAGGTGTTCTTACCAAAAACATATTATGGATAGAAGCACCTTAGTCTTGTGATAAATATAAAAATACCATCACATAGGGAATTGAATTATATTTCCAATGGTATCTTTTTTTACCTTTAACTCTTTTTGGAGCTCCTATAATCATCTTACAAAGATTAGGTGCTTTTTCGCAGTGTCAGTTCCTTCACCTTCAAAAACCACTTTTTTTGAACTTGCTCCTAAACCAAAAACTATTACCAAAATATTCCTAAATTAATTTTGAAATTATATTGGATCATTAATATTCCTCCCTAATTAATTTATGGCCTCAAATGTGCTCCGAAAAATATGCACCAGCCTTAGAAAAGCTAAAAATAGACATTCCTAAGCCTACTGAAAGATCTGCCTTGAAAGACATTATCTTAAAAGAAACTTGTGAGCTTTTTTTCATATCTTCAATACATGGGAAAGGTTAATACCACATGTGTGAGAATTAAAAGGATGGGGATTGGCCTAACACAAGGGATGAAATGATCTGGAACAGTGTCCAGGAAGGTTTACAATGAAAGTTTTTGACACTGGGGTTTGTTGTCATCCTTGAAAATTGGAAATTTGTATATTACACATTTGCATGAAAAAAAATGGATATAGCTTGGGTACATATTATGGATCAAGTGCAACAAGGACATGTAGGAATCCCATAATCTCAATTCACTTCATGGATCAATGCCTTATCCATTAGGATTATGGAGTCATTTCTTCCAACACACACACAAACAAACACGCGGAAGGGAAACACACCAAAAGCATAAAACAACACACAACAAAAATGGGAAATTATATTATAGTGGAGGTAAATTTATAGAGGTGGGGATAGAATATATACATGCACAGAAACGGATTGGGAAAATTACATTCCATCATGGAACAATAGACTAAAAGATAATATTTGAAGCATGAAAACTACTATTTGATCATACAATGATCCTGAGATGGATTAGCATGGCTTGAGAAGAAAAATACATATCAAGATTCCATCTTCATACTCACAATATACTGAAAAAATCCTTGTATCCAATGAAAAAATTGTCACCTATTTAGAATATTTGGATCTTGCGGCTCTGGCTTAATGCTTTGTGTAAATGAGAATCCAATCCTCCATGTTCTCAAGAGTATGAATATTGAATTTTTCATGGGAATATTCTTCCTCATTAAATTATAACATGAATCTGTCTCCTACGTCAGCAAGTCACTTAGAAGGAGCACAGAAAAACTGATTTTTTTCCCATCCAATAGCTACTCTGAACACCTCACTTTGTTTCTATGTGCAAGTGCTATCAAAAATGGAGGTTACATCATTGATTTTGAGGCCTTAGTCATCATTTAGCAGACATTGAAGCATGGATACATTTTCAATCCAAATTGGATTTTAGGAAATAGTGTAAGCAATCTGATGTTGAATCCTTTCATAAGAATCATGCAAATTCTCACTTTGTTTTTCGAAACAATTTTTGTTAATGTTCATCCATTCAAAATTGATTTTGGCATCATTCTCAAAACACGGTCCTTGATTCAACCATAGAATAATTATTCACTCTTCATTGAATATTTCAGTCCATTTTTTTTCTCCAAATTGGTAGGACATCCAATGGTGGTGAGAACAAGTTGATCTTTAATACACTCACAAGACTCTTGCGGATTTTCCCTTTTTTGAACCATTATCTTCGATACACATCATCTCAACATTTTATTTATTATCATCCTCCATTTTGGATATTTATTCAAGATTAGGAATATTAATTTTGGATTTAGAAATGTCGTTCCTTTTACATTCATGATCTTCTTTACAAAACATAAAATAGAAATATATATCTTCACATTCGCTCTCACCGAGCAAGGCTTTTGGGAAGACATCGGGCTCATCCATTTGCTATGTATCAACATCAAACATTGGTGTATAAAAATGATAAGAACCTATTGACTCATACCTATCTTGTATTTCCATAGCCCAAGTCAAGATCTTGAGACTTAGTTTAGGGTCTTCAATTTCTTTCGCAACCTTTAATATTTCGTACACAGATAAGTCTTCTAAGTTTTCCATATACTCATCCTCATCCTAATTAGAAGAATATTTACATTGGCCTCCAAGAGATGGTTTAAAATATGATTTACACATGGAAAAGACTCACTTGAAACATCTTTGTTCACCTCCTCTTTGATTTCTATCTCCCAAGATTCACCTTCTTGCAAGCATGGGCACACTTGATTTTCAAAATTATCTAACAAGGAGAAGAGATCCATGCTACGTGGGAAGGGCACTCCTTTGAGCTCAAGATCCATTTCATCATATTCATGATGGGAATCATAGAACCACATTGTGGTAGTAATATGGGAAGAATTTTGAACTTTATCTTGACCATTCATCATTGAATCTTTGTATTCATATGGAAAATGAAATGTTTCATAATCACCATGGTTATTAACCTTATGATCCTTGGATAAGAATGGTGGAGTCAATTTATCAAAGAGTTTATGTTAAAAAAATTTAAATCTCCTTGGCTTCAAAAAGGAAATGGGCCTCTTTTTTTGTTCATCCATGATTGAATCAAGAAGGGAGCTTTATTCTTCAAGTATCTACATTCCATCGTTAATTGAAAGATCAAAATTTAAAAGGAGATATTCTATGATTACTTTGAATTCATCATGTTAAGTATGGGATGTAGGAAAGGCTTCTTGGACTTATTCATTATTGGTGGAGTCTTCAGAAAGCATTGAATCTTTTGTTGTGTAATAAGAATCCTCCTCACTTTAATTCATTGTTTCGTTGACGGGTTGTGCCTCGAGCCAAAACGAGTTGATGAATGGAGGTTCAATCATCATGTATTCTTCCTCATCCTCCATAGTGCTAATTTAATTCTCATTAGAAGGTTTTTGGGTAAGACATTACTCAAAAGCATCTAAGAATTTTCCAGGGATGAATACCTCATAGTGCAGATAGTCATCATGATCTTCCTCCATAGGATAAATCTCCTCTTCTTCCTCCTTGTTTTGGAGTGCTTTAATTTGTTCATAACATTTCTTGCAAGACTTGAACATATTTTCAGAATTTTGAGGCAAATTTGGAGATCAGAATCTCATTTTGCAATTATCATTACCCAATAGCACATATTCATTCTTAAATGTTGTCATTTCTTCATATCTTTATGCAAATAAATCATCTCAAGGGATACTGATAAAAGAGATGGCTCTGAGATTTTCATTCAGTTGAGTGAGATTAAGAGTATTACCTTCACCAAATTCTTTATCTTTGTGGAATTCATACAACATCATGTAGATCCTTTACATATTTTTCATTAGTCTCTTAGATTCTTGATCATCCACAGTAGCAATTCCCATTTTCTTTCCTTTTAGCAAATCTCCTCTTGAATTGTAACCACTAGGATTTGATGGAAGTTTCTTCACAAGTAGAAATTTTCTTTTATTCTACACCTTCTTTCCTTGATAATTAGATACATTACACTATCCCTCTTTCACTCATATACTTATAGGTTTTTACTTGAAGCACAAGACATTCTTTTCATTCTCGAATTCTCCTCTTTGCAAGAACTGGTCCAAAATGATGGTTGATCAAACATTTACATTTCTCAACAACAATATTCCCCTTCTTCTTCACTTTCACTCATTGGTACTTCACTGCAGTCTAGAAATTTATTCATTGTGGTGTGGGGAACGTGGATTGGTTCCTTGATGGAGTTGCCTTCAAAAATTGATGTTTCTTTGAAATCTTTTTTTTAATTTTTGAATACTTAATTTTTTTGTATTTTTAAGCAGAGATATTTTTTTGGTGCACTTGGGAAAATATCTCCCCAATAGAGTCTCCAAAAAATTATTGGTGAGAAAAAAATTTAGTTGGACAAACTAGGTGTCTCCACCAACGTTCACAAGGCTATGCCCCTCTGTATTAAATCGTGAAGCTCCCATTATTGAATGAAAACTAACCTAATCCTACCTAAATGTTGTGGGTTGGAAAAATAGACTAGGGATCACACAAGGACACTTCCATCTGAACTTGTCGCAAAGTGCTTTTACAGAAGCACAAGGGAGGAAATTACATCAATAAGGGGTAAAGGAGGGAAATTAGGAAAGGAAAGTTATTACCATGAGTAGGCAAATTGTATATTTCACACCCAATAACCAAAGTAGTTCATCATTCAATATAGAATAAAGTAACAATGAAGTTAGTGGGACCAATGAATAAAGACACTAATCTCTTAGATTCATCTATCGAGGATGTAAAGTTCCTCTCCGA
This sequence comes from Taxus chinensis, assembly GCA_019776745.2. Classification (NCBI taxonomy): domain Eukaryota; kingdom Viridiplantae; phylum Streptophyta; class Pinopsida; order Cupressales; family Taxaceae; genus Taxus; species Taxus chinensis. The sequence continues at coordinate 688,399,286 of CM034146.1, forward strand.
AACTATGCTTGTAAAGTGTATAAAATAGAGAAGTAGAAGAAACACAAGGAAAGGAGAATGGAATAAATGTAGCTTTTATTTCATGTGCATTAGTGATACAAAGCTCAAAAACATATCACAATCCACTATTTCCACATAGAACTAAATTTTCAGGAGTCCTTTACAATGAAGAATCCATCCCATTTTTATAACAATGTGAATTGACCTCTCATCTCCCCCTACACGACTCTTTGTGTTCTAATTCCACTTTTGCCATTTCATTTTCCATTAGAAAAGATGAATTAATTATTTTTGTTATAATTTTGAGAAAATACTTATACAATTTCAAAATGTGTCACTTAAGTGAATAGGACAAAATACAATTATTACTTTCAACGAAGAATTAGAAGAGGAAGAGAAGAAAGAGGGAGAAGTGGAGAAGAGGGGAGAAGTTGAAATTTATGATGAAGAAGCGTTCTTTATGAAGAGATTATTGATTCATTCTTCATGATCTTGTCCCTATGAATTCTTTGTTGAACTAAGTAATCACAACCATTAACTTATATGCATCTAGAATGCACACACAAGCCCAACAACTTGATCTATGTTCCTAGAGCATCACTCATATTCTTGTATTGATCGATCCATACTTCATGACCCATTACAATTGCAAAAATGAAACTTCTGATACCAGCTAGGGGACTCTAAATTGTCTTCATTGAAGGAAAGAGAGTTACGTGTCTCTTTCTTGACTAGTTCCTAGAGTAAAATGATGAGCTCTTCTGATGATGATTCTTTGGTGAGTGGAGGGAAATCAAATCTCTAAACACAATGGTAGACCTCGTTTCAAGATCTTGAAAACACGTTTCCCCAAGGGAGTCCAATTCAGATATGGAATTCTTGAGCATTACATATCTTACATCCATGATACGGATCCAAACTTGAGACAATTTTCTTGGAAGATGATGTGAACATGTACTTACTCACAGAGGGGTGTGAGAGTCAAATTAAATCATATCGGACACTAGTGCGAAAATATCATCCAAATGATTGAATTCCTTTACAAAATCCTTCTTTACTTTGTTCACTTATGACAATGGTGTAAGAGCATATTCGATGAGAGAGTTACTTCTAGAAACAATGCCTTGTCTTGCTCAATGATTCTCTTGATCCATTTCTCGCTAGCCTTCCCCTCCATCATTGTGTCTTTGTGCTATCTTAACCACTTAGGGATCAACATTTATTATTAGAGGAATATCTTTGATCATAAGGGTAGATGTTGATTCATGTCTCAAAAAGGGTATAATGTAGGCATTAAGAGATTTTACCTGTTTCTTTAATTACACAATGGTTTGCTTGTATTCTTGATTTTGAGGGAGGAGTTGAGAGGGGAATTATTCAAATAGATGAGAGTCACCCTCATGTGAAGCTTTAACCCAATGAGATGTCGATCAAAATCATAGTCTGATGGAGTCATTTCCTCAATAGGATTTTCAACCTAAGGTCTGAAACTTCAACATATTGATTACCTGAGGACATAATGAAGAAGCGATATGTTTTCTAAGCTTTCTTTCTTTCTTTAGGATTCTATATCTCTAACATTTCTTCGAGACTTGGCATGATAACTTGTTGCATTTTCCTTGTCTCACTGTTTATCATTTCTATAATCTATGGGAATGGTTCATCAGGTGTTGACATGGTGTTTTCCACTAGATCATTCTAAAGAGCTTGTTGTAGAATCAATTCTCCATTGTTAAGAGAAGCTTCTGGTCTTCAGGGAGACATTCTTGGAAACTTGAATGTTCTACAAGTAATCAATCTTGCTTGATAGCTCCCAACCAACTCACTTTGAATGATTATCCTAGCTCACCTTGTTTCACTTAGCTCATTGATCTCACTTAGCCAGCTCACTGAGGAGGCGCGAATGGATCTAACTTGATTGACAAGTTAGGATGACCCCCTTGGTTTGATTTTAAAATGAGACCTTGGACCTCTCTTCTATTTGCACAATGCCTCCTAGTTTCATTTGCTTCTCCTTGTGATGTTTTATTTTGGTCTTGTACGCAACAATGACCAAAATTATGCCTTTAAACCTTTGTGAAGGATGGATTACCTTGTTTGAGTTATGAGATTACTTTGTGACCCTGCGAGGATATCAAGAAAGTAGAGAGGTGGATGAAAACTAATCCTACTACAACTTTCTATACTCAAAATGAGGATTTATTATTATTAGAAATATTTCCTTTTTCACTTTTTTCACCTCATACCACTTTATTTGTTTCCAATGTTTGCTCCATGTGAACATTGCCTTGAAGAAAATTTTCCCCCCGTGAGAGTTTTACTATTTATAGTAAATGCTCATATAGAGTACTATTTTTTAAAATTACCTTTACACACATTATATTTTGATGAAACTACCTCCACTGTAAAAGGTTTCATTCTCTCGATCTCATGTACTAATTTTTAGCTCAATCTGATCACCAGAATGACGGGAAATAAAAAAATACTAGGGCACGAAGTCAAGGTTTCTTCACCGTAAAAAATCTAGGGCATAATTAAATATGCCATCACTTTCTCTTTGAATGAATTTTTAAATGAATAATGTTGTAAAAACTCCCACCTCAATCCGTGCACCGGTTTGCAAGATATGATAACTTTTCCTTCGTAGGCTACAAAGTCATTCTAGCAAAAAATGTACCTAGAGAAAAATTTGTAAATTTTATGAATAATTAATTTTCTGAGATAATGGAAACATGGAGGAAGGAATGGAGGATGAACAATGGTGAAGAAGGAATTTGGAAAAAATGTGCCAAATTTCCGGGGGTGGATTTGGAGCAAAATGGGGGGGAAATGGCAAAATACTCTAACTCCTTAGTTTTCATGCCTTTAGGAGTGAGGTGAATTTTTTTGTCCCCCTTATCCCCTTGGAAAAAGAGGAAAGGGAAAAAATTGTTCCCTATTCCTAGGAGGACAAGTGGCGAGTATGTGGTACATAAGGCGGGGGGCTAGAAAATTTCCAAAAGGTGCTTACCGGAGCCTCCCATTGTCATGTGATGGGTTTATGAGGTCTAAGGTAGGGGATGAAAATTTTTAATCCCCTTTATCCTCTTTAAAAAGTGAAAAAGAGGGACACAAAAGTGCACCTCAACCTCATTCTGACATGTGGCATTGAAAAAAATATTCTAATTGCCAGAGAATCCTTGAGAGAGGGCTTGAAAATGAAGTTGTCAGAGCTCCCGAGAGGTCTTTTTATGAACTTATTTACATGATTTTTAATGAAAATTAAATTTTCAAAAGAATTGGATGGGTCCCACAATCTAATTCTTCTTGAAACATCCTTAAAAATACCCTTTTTCTCAGAACCTTAAGGTGTTCCTAGCCAAAAATAGATTATGGAGAAAACCACCTTGGTCTTATGATAAATATAAAAATACCATCATGTAGGGGAATTACATTATCTTTTAAAATGGTATCTATTTTGACGTCTAAATCTTTTCAAATCTCCTGAAATCATCTTTTGAAGCTCAGGTGCTTTTTTGCAATGTTGGCTCCTTCATCTTCAAAAACCCCGCTTTTGCTTAACTTGCTCCTAAACCACCATATCTTCTTAAATCACTCGTGAAATGATCTTGGCTCATTAATACAACCTCCTTGATGAATTTAGGGATTAAAATTTACTCCAAAGAATACGCATCAACCTTAGAAAGGCTAAGAATAGCCATTACTAAGCCTGCTGAATGATCTTTCTTGAAAGACATTATCTTAAAAGAAACTTGCGAGCGTGTTTTCATCTCGTCAATGCATGGGAAAGGTTAAGACCACAAGAATTAGAATTATAAGGATGGGGATAGGAATGAAACATGGGATGAAACTATCTGGTGTTAGTGTAGGATTTATTTTCCTCACTTTATTTATATTATCCTACTCTAGATTTTCCACCTCACTTGGAGTTTCCCTTCACTTATGGGATATGCTCGCTTATGGGTACACTTGACTACACTATTATAAGTGTTATTCACCACTTTACTACACCATTCTAGTTGTTGGTTACCACTATTATAGGTGTAGATTACAATGATTCTAGGAGGAGGTTACACATTCACCTTTATATGTACATCTCTTGCATTATTCTATTTGATTGTATTTAGGTGGAGCTATTTCTGTGTTATTGCAATTATCTCTGTTGAATTTTCTTATTTTGTAGTATTGTATGCTTGCATTGTTTTTTCTTGGAACAATTCACGTCTCGCATCATTCACCTTTACAATCTTCGATCTAGTAGATCTATGGTGCTTATTCGATATGGTGTCAGAGTCGAGCTGGTATTGATCTTGTTTAGTTATTATTATACAAATTTATTTTCATTTGAGATCAATATTTACAAGTATTTGGGTGTTATTTGGTGTTGGTTTTGCCTTGTTTCTGGGTATATATAGCCTATTTATAGGCTTCTGAGGTTTATAGGCCCGCATAGTGCATATATAGTTTTGGAGATTGTTATTTGTAGGCCCTAAATCATTATTGCAGGATCCCTGGAAGATTTATCCAAATCTAGCTGATTTTCAAACATGTGAAGGTTTTTTTCACTTATGGTAGTATTTTGCATGCTTGTTCAAACTTGCAAAGGGATTTTTTTCCTGATCTAGAGGCTTTTTAATATCTAAAACAAATGTTTTTTCAATAGCCCATACACGCATTGAAGATCCAACTTGGGTTGTTGTTATTTGAGTCCTGCAACAGTGTTGTTTTTCTACACTCACATCTGTAGCAATTTAAAGGGACCATGGTGAAGATATTATTGATCAAACGTGACTGCAGCCTATATACAGTTAAAAAAAAATAGCCTTGGGTTCATCAAAACCCTCATTTTTTTACTAAAATTGTATTTTAGTAAAAAAGTGCATTTCAATTTTAGTGCAATTCATTTTGTGAAATAGTTATTGTAAAAATTTTGATTGGTAGCTCGATATCAAGTTCCATTTTTTGCAATTATTTCCCAAAGCATTTGACTTATTTATTTTTGTAAAATGTACTAAGTTATAAAGTGCCAAAACTGTGGGGGTCTTCTTGATATAGCTTCTAGGGGGTGTACAACATGTTTCCTCTCTTATTTGGAACTTCTTCCTTTCCACTACATTTCTTTGTTTTCTACAACAACTACCTCAACTTCTCTTTTTGAAGCCATGGATCTAAGTACTATTAACCCTCTTACACCTTTTAACTATTATGAATGAAAATTAAAAATGACCATTGCAATCAGGACTAAAGGGTTGTACTAGATCATAATGGGGTTAGAACCTGAGCCTAGTGTAGTTGCAAATAAAGTTAAATTGTTTAATAAGTGTGATGAAACATTTGGTATTTTATATCATTTAGTGTCTCTTGAACTCCTATTTCACATAGATTCTAAAACATCTCCCCACAAGGTGTGGAAAACCTTAGAATATTTTTTTGGAAAAGTTGACACTATGAGGATTCATGAGCTCAAAATAGAACTTATCATCTAAAGTCCTAACAACTTTGACACATTGGAAGATTTTTTTTTACCAAGCTCAAGTCCTTACGATTGTAGTTAAAATAGTATGTGGAACAGAAAATTTTAAAAAATAGGTCATCTCTTAACATGAATGCAATTGATTTAACACAACAAACTCAATCAATTTCTATCATTCAAATAATACAATTACCTATATAGGAGATGATTCCCTATAAAATGGGAAACCAATTTTCCCACAAACAAATACTACGTGAGTTGATGAAACTTACTCAACCATACAACCTCTCTAGATTATATAGAATGAGTTTGTTGGACTACCCAATCTCACAAAAATATATGATTTGACAAATCTAACAAATCATTTACAATCAACATGATATTAATAATGTTAGCACTAATAATTAATTTCCTAGCATTCCCCTCCTTAGTGCGAACATGTTTAGAAAAAACATATCACACACTCATCTAAGCGGTATGATCACCCCTGTGAAACATGTCCTGCAATGAGACTCATGATCTTGATCAAAATAAAGGATCTCTCCTTCCATGGTTTTAAACAGGCTTACCACAAAGTTTGATGTTTTTGAACATGCCCCATAACTGAGTCTACCTCGTGTGGTTTTCTGGATCCTCCCAAAAACCCTTTTAAGATCCATGAATTGACTTACTCTGGTGCTTTTGTATTCACCAGTATGCTTTTACATCAGAGAAGCATATAGGAATCACCATCTTCGCTTATTACAAGACTGCCGCAATAGAACACATAATGGAACTATTTCACATTACTTCCTATAAGGATCGCAATGTTCTTAATTGCAGCCATTATTATCGATCGTTGCCACTTCAATCTAAAAAAAACATAGAAAACTGCCACTGCCACTGGAAGCTACCTTTTACTTTAGTCATTTTGGGTGTAGAATGGAAATGGAACATTGGCATCATGTTCCCCCTACAATGTGAAATTTCCTCACATGAACACTGAGAAGAAAAGATGTATCGAAGACATATAACTGACTTGATCTTACTAGTTAGATCTTGCTACACATGGGTCACCAGTGGAAGTGAACGTATTCAAAAGTGGACCATCTTCCAATAAATTATGGAAGTCAGAGGATCAGCGTCAATCAAAGGATCACTGACAGTGATTTGCACTCCAACACAACTCTTTTTATAGCATCCACAATATGCATCAAAAATCTGGAAAACTAAAATGAAACATTTGATCGGAAAATAAGTACTCAACCACAAAAAAATGTCACACACAGCTTCATGCGGCCTCATCATTGGTGACTTACGAGAGGTTGTTGAATGACCTCCTTCCTCCATTTCCTCCAACCTCCAGTGAATGATGTTGCTAACTCAACTTTATTTGACTTTGAGGATCTTTGAACAATTCACCCACATTAAGAATGGACATCGCGTACAAGAAAAAATGTCATCCAATTATTGAAAATTGAGGCAATTCTTTTTTTTTACAATTTTTTAGAGAAACTGTCAAAATAAACAAGATAGATGAATTTTGAAAATGATACTACCACATGGACAATACAATGACATAACAATATTTATACTCTTTTTACATATTGACATACAATATTTTGATTTTGAAAAAATAGACAAAACTAATTTAAAAGACTCTAATACTTATTTTGTATTAAGTGGAACTCAACCACTGATTTATTGACTAATTTCAAATAACATAATATTATCTAGTATACAAATGAGATGACAACATATAATGAACCATAGCAAACCCAAATAATGTTATTGGCACTCACACACGACATAGACTTAAAATTCAAAACCAATCTTTAAAAAACACCAACTTAAGGGTATATGAGACCAATGCGTATGAAATATTTAAACTATTCTGACAAGATTGTGACATGCAGATTTTGCTAACCATATTTCATCAATATTGATTGGTTGGACCGAGGTAGAACACTATTAAATTGAATACAACTTTGCAAACAAGAATGTGGAATGAGAGGGTGCATGCTAGATAGCAAAACCACCAATATATACCATGCATTTAGAATTATATGAAACCACATGAAATGGAGAATGCATAGTTAAAGGATCACCATTCAATGTATTGTTTATAACACTCTTGTAAACACAGAATATCCACGTGTCAACAGGCTGTGCATAGCAGAAATATTTCTCTAGCAAGTGAAGATTTTGATGAGGATGCAATGATGAACAGATGTTACAGAGGTCAATAGACAAGTTGCGCATCAATTAATTGGTTGGTAATCAGGCTTTAAGTAAAGAGAAGAAGAAACATACCTTTACACACCCATGTCTCAGCTACACCTGCCCGCGTCTAAACAAGAATCTTCCATTTTGAATCAATTCATCCATGTAATGATTGTTCTTAAAAGATAATATAGCTCAAGAAAAATTATTACAGGAGGCTTTGAAAATAGGGATGACCAAATGTATAGGGATACGAATATGAATGAATGTGGAATGAATTACCATATGGACTAGATCACAATTTACATACAAGGAATGTAGGTGACCATAACATATTTGAAACATAAATGCCTTTCACAAATTAGAACGCAAGGTTATCAGGTCTCAACTTGAATGCTTCCTGAATGGATACTGAATTTTTAATGATACAATCTCCTCACATGAACATAACTTCAAAGACACTCATATGTTAGGGAAATGGAAAACAATCGCCACCCCCACCAATTATCACAAGCCCATCTCACTATGATACCAAACAGAAAAAAACAGGTGCAACTCTTAACATTCAAATGCAATTAATTTTAACATAGCCAAATTCAATCAATTTCTATCATTCAAATAATATAATTATATAGGGAGACACAAACCAATATTACGTGTAAGTTGTTGAAACTCACTCAACCATCAACCTCTCTAATTCTTGTTATATACGTGAGTTGGTTGGACTACCCAATCTCACACTTGAATATATGATTTGTAATCTAACAAAGCATTTACAATCAACATAATATCAATAATGTTAGCACTAATAATTAATTTCCTAATAAAAATAAGGATGAAAAACTATTTCTTTCAGTGCTTGCCAAACTAGGTCTTGACTACTTTGTCTTTGTTTCTACCTTTTATGCTACCAGGGCTCTTGAAGCAAACTGGAAAATGCCATCCTTAGATGAATTTATTACTGATTTGACTAAGGAGAAAGATAATTTAATACAAATGGGCACCTTGAAGTCATCCAAACCTCAAGCCCTCATAGCCGGGAATGGGAAACAAAATTCCTCTAGCAACCAAGAGAATAAGCAAAAGAGTAAGGATCCAGAAAAGAAAAAAGAACATAAATCCACTACCTCTTCCAAGTCTACCACTGAAACCTCTAGTTCAAATGGGAAACCTAAGAAGGAAAATGTTAAGTGTTCCTATTGCAGAGAAACTTGGGCATGATGAGCACAAATGTATGAAGAAGAAAATTGACCACCTTAGTCATCTCCTTGAGAAGAACAACATAAGGGTCCCTGAATCTATCAAACAGTATTCATCAACCCAAGAATCTACTAAGGAAAAATAAAAATTTAAAGAGAAACATAAGGGAAAGGAACTAGTTGCAGTTGCATCCTCATCTAATCCTTCATGGGTTATCGACTCTGGTGCTTCACACCACATGGGTTCATCACAGGTTGAGTTTTTTTCCTTAAAGCCCTGCAACATGTCCTCCATCACTTTAGGGTGATGATACTCTAGCCATAGTTTCAAGGAGAGGGTTTGTTGAAGTTGAAGGTGGAACATTCACAAATATTCTTAGTGTACCTTCACTTTCAACTAATCTCCTATCAGTGTATTAGATGACTCATGATAGGGAAGGGCATGAGAGTCCTATTTGATCCAGATTTAGTTGAGATCAGGGAGTTGCATAACGACATTATAGTAGTAGTGGGAAGGGCATATCACCATGTTAGGTTATATACCTTCTCACACTTTTCACCTGATGTTTCCCCTATTGCATTTCTCACACATTCATATGGAGTTAGCAGATTATGGCATGAGTGGTTTGGCCTATCTTAACTATCGCTACCTTGAGAAGCTCAGTAAGCATGACATGGTTACAGGATTTCCTAGAGTTCGTTTCTCAAAGGGACTTTGTAGAGGGTTGTGCTCTTAGAAAACACCTTGAAGAGAAATTTGACAAGGGAAAAGCTTGGAGAGCTTCAACACCTTTAGAGTTGATTCACATTGATGTCACAGGGGGTTTTTATCCATCCTTCTTTCACTAGGGAAAAATATGCTCTCACCTTCATAGATGAATTTTCCATATATACATGGGTCTACTTCCTTAGGAAAAAATCTGAAGTGTTCGATTACTTTTGCAGACTTCAAGGCACTTGTTGAGAATCAATCTGGTAAAAGCATTAAAGTTATTCAAACAGATAATGGGGGAGTATGTTAGCAACAGATATTGAGTATTTTTTCACCATACAGGGGGGTATTGATCCACAACAGACAGTGCCTTACACTCCTCAGAAGAATGATGTATCAGAACACAAAAATAGGTCCTTGAAAGAGATGGAAAACTGTATGATCCACTATAAATCCTTGACTCCATAGTTTTGGGAAGAAGCCATCAATTGTTCATGTTATATATAGAATCAGGTTCCCCACAAAGCTTTAAAAGGTATAACTCCCTTTGAAGCTTGGCATAATAGGAAACTAGAATTTAAGCACTTTAGGGTCTTCAGATCACCAATGATGGAACGCATTCCCAAAAATAAACGCAAGGCAATGGAGCCTCAATCTAAACCTTGCATCTTTATTGGGTATCCAGAGGGGGTCAAGGGCTATAGAATTATCCATCCTAATACTCATGAGTTTTTCAATGAGATAAGTGTTAAGTTTCAGGAGATTCCCACTGAACTCTTTACTTGACGCTTCTCCATCTACTTTGGTTTCACTCAGTTTTGATGAGCAGTCTAAGGATTCAAATCATCCACAGTAGGTTACTGAGGTAGAGTCTTCTACTTCTTCTAGTTCTGACAGCAAGAAAAGTAATGAGGATTCATCCTCATCTACTTCTAGCCATACTTCAGAGGATGAGGATTCAACACATGAATCACCCACTTTAGGCCCTCTTTGGGCTAGGCAGACACTTCAAAGTGCAGGCACTTGGGCAGCAGGATCCAGAGGATGATAGACGTACTCAGAAAGACTATCAAAGTAGGCCACATGCCTTCTATGCTTCAGTGACAGATCCATAGACATTTCGAGAGGCATCAAAGAATACCTTATTGGGATAGTGCTATGCATGAGGAATATAATTCCTTAATTAGTAATCACACTTGGGATTTGACTACATTTCCTATGGGAAGGAAGATGGTTCGATGTCGATGGATATATCAAACCAAATTTTTAGCATATGGGTTAGTTGATAAGTACAAGGCTCAGTTAGTAGCTAAGGTTTTTTTCAGAGGTAGTTGGCATAGACTACTCAGAGACATTTTCACTTGTAGCTAAGATGAATTTGATTAGACTCACACTTGCTTTAGCCGCAACACATGGTTGGAGTGTGCACCAGATGGATGTGAAGATTGTTTTTCTTCATGGAGATCTACATGAGGATATCTACATGGAGTAACCACCAGGGTTTATTCAAGATTCATCCTTATTTTGTAGACTTAGGAAATCCATTTATGGCCTTAAATAGGCCCCTAAGGCTTGGTATGCCAAGATGGATTCCTTCCTCCTAGCTTCTAGTTTCACTTGGTGCCATTTAGATCCCAATGTATATCTATTGCGACGGGATGATTCATTATTGATACTGATACTTTATGTTGATGACCTTTTGATTACTAGGAGTACTTCATCGGCTATCTTAGCAGTGAAGATAACTCTTCAAGGACAGATTCGACCATGGCTGACTTGGGTCTACTATACTACTTCCTTGGCATTGAGATCACACAGTCCGATTCAAGGATTTCACTTGTATAACCCGAAATACTCTCTCAATCTTTTGACTCGGTTTCACATGGATGACTGTAAGCCATCTCTGACTCCTTTTTTATCTGGAGTCAAGCTTGAGGCTGATTTTTACACAACTTTGGTTGATGCTACTTTTTATTGATAACTTGTTGGCATCCTTACTTACTTGACTCACACTAGACTTGATATCTCCTATGCCGTAAGTATTGTTTTGAGGTTTATGCAGGAACCCCATGAGCTGTACATTGGAAAGACAACCAAGAGTTATTTTGCACTACATTTAAGGTTCACACAGATATAAGATTCACTACAGGGTTGGTTCAGACATTGACATGGTTGGCTACACAGATTTAGATTGGGCTAGCGGAACTGAGTGTCGTAAGTCCACTTCAGGTTAACAGTTTTCCCTGTATTTCTTGGTCCTCATGTAGATGATAGAGCAATAACATTCTGCTTCTTGCTTGACCAACTGATGGGACTACTTCATAGAACCCAATGAGAAACTACTTCCTTGGCAGTTGAGATCACACAGTCCGATTCAGGGATTTCACTTGTATAGCCTTCAGGGTACTCTCTCGATCTTCTGACTCGGTTCCACATCCATGACTGCAAGCCATCATCCGAGTCCTTTCTTATCTGTGAGTCAAGCTTGAGGCTGATTGTTCCACCACCGTTGGTTGATGCAGGACTTTGGTATCGATAACTTAGTTGACCAAACACTTATTTAGATTGACATGCACACCAGACCTGATATCATCCTATGCCGTAAGTCATTGATTTCGGGGTATTATGTCAGGAACTTCCATGTAGGTTGTATGGAAAACTTCACCAAGAGGATTTTGCACTACATTTAGAAAGTTCACACAGATATGGGATTCACTACAGGGTTGGTTCAGACATCTGACTTGGTCGGCTACATCAGATTCAGAGGGGGCCTTAGTGACACTGAGTGTCGTAAGTCCACTTCAGGTTCATAGTTTCTCTTTTGGGGGGATTATGGTCCCATTATGTTGGTTGAGCAAGAAGCAAAATGCTATTGCTCTATCTTATCCACAGATTGCAGAGTACAAGTGGAGTTATTAACGCAGCTACTGAGGCTATTTGGCTTCACCAAGACCCACTTTCTAAGATTGGTATCCAAATCAAGCAGCCTACAGTCATCTTTTGTGACAACTATGAGCACCATCCAGTTTATGTAGGATTTTCGGTTCTTTCGCTTTATTTTTACCAAACACTACTTGGTAGATTCACATGCACTTCACTTCGGGAGCTCATTCACGAGTAGGTCATCAATTATGATATTATGCCAGTCTTCGGAATAGGTTGTTTACATCTTCACCAAACCTATTCTAGGTGCAAGTCACCAGTTCATTCATCTACGAGTTCTTCTTGGGGTGCGGTACTGCTATTCTAGGTGGAGATTTCATCATGATTCAAGGGGGCCTGTCTAGCACTCTTCACTTCTCATGTCTTTCTTTTGGGCGAGAGTTTTCTCACTGGGTTTTCTCCTTTTACTCGTATCTTAGTGAGAGATTTTTCTATGTTACGTGGGTACATCATCAAGCCTTGTTGTCGGGACCCACTTTTATAATTTGCACTACCCACCTAAGTTATGCTTATGGGGGGTGTTAGTGTGGGATTTATTTTCCTTCACTTTATTTGCATTATCCTACTCGGGATATTCCACCTCACTTAGAGTTTGCCTACACTTATGTGATATGCTTGTTTAGGTGTACAATTGACAACACTAATCTAGGTGTTGGTTACCACTTGACTACACTATTCTAGGAGTTAGTCACCAGTTGACTACATCATTCTAACTGTTGGTTACCACTATTCTAAGGTGGAGATTGCCATGATTCTAGGAGGAGGTTAGACATTCACCTCCTATATGTACATCTCTTTCATTATTCTATTTCGTCATATTGAGTTGGAGATATTTATGTGTTATTACAATTATTTCTATTTTATTTTTTAATTTATAGTCTCGTATGCTTGCAATGTTTTGTCTTGAAACAAATCATGTCTTGCATCATTCACCTATGCAATATTCAAACCAGTAGATTTGTGGTGCTTCTCTGATGTCTAAAAGGGTGTCCGGGAAGGTTTATAATAAAAAAAATTTACAGTGGAATCCATTGTAATGCTTGAAAAGTGGAAATTTTCATGTTGCACATTTATATGACGACACTTATATATAATGCAACTCAGTTTTAATTGTAAATTATCATCTCCCAAATGTAAATTCTTTATGCTAAAATGGTGGTTAAGATTTTAGAGTTATGGACCTCTAATTTGGTCACATGTAATGCAATTAATTCCTTCCCCCATTGATGTAATGGAATGTGTATAATTTCGATCAATAAAAATCTTGGTATTATGGCTCATATCTTCCCTTAACTTATGTATAGTGTGTCTCTTACCTATGTATTAATCAATGACATGATGTGTATGAGTTATACTTGCATGTTTCCATTTCCTTGTGTCTAGAATTTATGGAATGGAATGAAGTGCGGGTTGATCTATGGAAAGTATTTTCCCTCTCACCACTATTTTATCCTTCCCATTATTCCCCTTAGGGAGAGAGATCCCCTTTCTGTTTTGGTGCAGTCACCACTTTTTAGCTTAGTTTGGTTCATGTATTCCTCCTCCCCCCATCCCTCTGCATATTAGTAACTTAGCTTGAGAGTAGTGTCAAAATTAGAATAGATAGGTAGAGGAAGTTGGAATTCTATAGAGGTCTATCCCAAGGAGAAAGGTCCCACACCTTGGGGGCATTCCCATTGTTTCACTGATATTTTTATCCATTGAGGCTCGGCAAGGGGTGTAACTTTAGGTGACAAAATTTTCTTAAGAATCTTATTGTATTCTTCCAATTTTTTAGAGTAATGTGTAGAACCAACTTCATGATCTTAGGTTCTTCATCTATACAAATGTTAATTTCAATATTATCCTCTATTAGAGAAATGTTTCTTTCTTCATGATCATAGGTCCATTAGAGTGGATATTTATAGGTGCTTTATTCAGACTACTTGGGTGAACCCCCATGGTAGCTTGCATCCTAAGATGGCCTTTTATGCAGAACATTTTCTTGAGATCAACTACGGACTCATCATCTGCCCCCAGTACACCTTTCGACATTGGATGCATGCCCTCTACATACCCCTGGGTCAGTTTCAGGTGGGCTCCCACAGATTGTGTTGTGAGACGGGTCATCATATTGACCACAATGATAGAATTTACAGGCTCTATAGCCTCCAGGAGGTTAAGAATAAAGACCATTTCATCTTCCATTGCCACATATACTATGATATCAGGGGATGATTTCATTGACTCTTCAGAGGGGTTCAGACCCTCCCGGTTTTCTTTAGATATAATGACCAGCGGTGCCTTTCCCTCTATATCTGTGAGTCTCTGGAGCTCCAGGACCAGATTCTTCACCCACCTCTGAGAGTCATTTCCATTAGACAGATTAAATCTCTCTTTCCAGTTCTACCCACATTGGGTGGTACCAAACGACAAAGCCACTCTGATCCTATTATAGGGCATAGATCAATTCATTCCAAGCTAAACCTTCATAGCTCCCCTAGTAGCCATCCGCTATCTCGGCAACATACACATCTCAGAGGGAAATCCAGATCTACTCGCCTCCCTGGAGGTCATTCTAATCTTAGATCTTTGTGGGGTATTGGGCCCTCGCCCCCCTCTTTGAGGAGTCATTCCATCAGTAGCTACTTCCTATCAGCTTTGAATGTTAGGAAGGATAGGAATACCATTTCTGAGTAGACAGATCCTTATCAATCCCCTCCTTTATTCTCTTCTTCACTTTCCTTCCCCTCTCTGTCTCATTACCCCCATCTGTGGGGGTTTTGTTTTTTGGGGTTTTTGCTTGTTCTTCTCTTATTCTCTCTTATGCTCTCGAGAACTCATTTTGAGTCTTCCCCACTTGTACTTTGTATATTGTTTGGACTGCAGTCCCATTGATCTACTTCTGTGGCCATTCGTTGGACATTAATATATTTATCTTATCTTATCTTATCTATAGTAGTAGAAAGGATCTCAAGAGGTTCATCTTCTACTTAAAAAACTTCCAATTCCTTTTTTTTTAAGAAATGGAACTCTCCTTAGTACCAAGGTAAGATGAGGATTTGGGAATGAGAGGGAAGCCTCTCTTTTGATGATTTGAAGGGATATCACCATACACTCATAAGAATTTTACGAATTCCTCATTGTTCTTAGAAAATTCCATTGTGATAGGTTCATCCTTGTTCTCTACATAGGACTAGATTGTTGTGATCGGTATCCTCTTTATTGAAGGCTCTAGTATTATAAACATGATGAAATCAATTTTGGGAAAATATACACTATGTGAATAGGAGGAACCCATTGAATCTGTGACAATTTCTCTCCCTGGGAACAGCTTCTATGGAGATGAAATCAAAATCCTTGACTAACTCACATATGGTAGTTTTATATGGTTGTGAGTGTTCAAATAAAGTTTTATAGACATCAAAAACCTAGTTGGAAATGAATCGCAAGTCTCTGTTGCCTTTGAGTTTCAAATTTCTAACATTTTTGCAATAATGAGACACAAAATAAATGCCTTATATTCAACACAATTGGTGGTGCACTCAAAATCTTGTTTATAGTTTAAGGGTGTTATCCTCCCCTCTGAGTAATTTAAAATCACACCCACACCTACACCATATTGGCATTTCCCTTGACATAATAAAGTGTCCAAAAATTAATAGGAAAGGATTTCTCTATTTCCTTAGTATATTCCCCTTGTAGTTTTGATAACTCAACCATACATATGTTTATAAGATCATCTGCATGTAAGTGGGATAAACCTAAAACACTACCACTCCCATGAGGATCGAAAGGAAGAGTGGTAGGTGAATCATTTTCTAATATTTTTTACAATTTTAGCCCACCTTTTGTGAAAACTACCTCAACAGTAGAAATAGTTTCATTGAGATTTTATAGGGTTTATTTTTGGGGTTATTATTTCTCTCTTTGTTTATTTGTATTTTCTTTTGGAACCCATTTGATTGTTGTAACTGACTCATTTGAATAATTCAACCTTTCCAATTGATTTTCTTCAAGTTTGTACTCTACATTAATTCTAGAATTCCTTTTAAGGTTTTCCAAATGTATATCAAATGGCTTGGGATAGCCTTATTTGACATTAATATTTCCTAGATGAAAAAATGACTTTTTGAAATAAGGTTGAAGGAATAGTCTTCATCCTATGTACCAAGGGTATTCCTAATAACATGTAGTTAATTTCTCTATCTATGATGTAGAATTAATTAAATATGGTATTTAGTCCAAGAGAAATAGGGAAAACTATGGCCCTAACGGATGTTACTTTGAGACTATCGTAGCCTCACAACATGTTTCTAGTTGATGATAA
This sequence comes from Taxus chinensis, assembly GCA_019776745.2. Lineage (NCBI taxonomy): Eukaryota > Viridiplantae > Streptophyta > Pinopsida > Cupressales > Taxaceae > Taxus > Taxus chinensis. Next base: position 688,416,124 of record CM034146.1, read on the forward strand.
ATTGTTATCCCCATAACCTAGTCCTTGCAAGAAAGAGAAAGGAATGGTATTCACGATAAAACCATCATCAATCATGGCTTTCTTGACATAATTATTATATACCCATACTTGTAGATATAAACCAAGGTATCCTCTCCTGGCTATTTTGGCATCATAAGGCATCTTATTTATGTTAAATAAATACATAGTGTCTATATCCTTTCCCCTAAGAGGGTGTTTGTCAAAATTAGTATGATTGATTTGAGATTTCAAAGGAGGGATAATGTTGATTAAGTGACCAATACTAAGTGTGTCAAGAAGACACAAATGATGAGTAGAAAAATCCTTCAACAAATCGAGAAAAGAAATGTGGGAGAATGTTTTAGTAAAATCCATTATCAAATAACACACTCCTAATAGTCTGGGGAAAACATTGGCATACATTATGGAAAGTAGAAAAGGTAGAGTAATAATGTGATGGGTACTCTATAATTCATGTCATTGTATTAACCTTGTGTTCTATTTCAATCTTGACTAAGACTACATTTTGTCTTATTTTTTGCTTTAATTTTAGAGTTACATTATGTTTTTAGAAGTAAAACCTCAGCATCATTATCTCATATAGGTATCCCTTAATTGAAATTGGGTGAATTTTTATTTTTATCTACATGAAACATGGGAAAAGGATCTTGGTATATAATTAAATTGGCTTCTTAAGGAAAAATAACTCCTGTATAACCAGGTTATGAACCTCCATCAAAAATTCCTTGAAACATGTCAATGAACTGTTATTGTTAATCCTTTGGAATTCTTTAAATAAATTTATTACATTCTTTATATGTTCAATAATCATGGCCCCTAACTCAATGGAAACCAAAATATAAGTTGGGATTGTATACCCTAATCCTATGATTTTTATTGTGTTGTTTGTTAAATCCTTTATTATTGTTTTGACGTTGATTGTTGTATATATAGTTTTGTGAACCTTAACTAGAGTTCTGGTTTTGGTTTTGATGTTGTTGTTGTGGAATATGATTAAAATCAACCACATTAATGGATTAGATAGAATCGGGATTCCTTTGATTTCTAACATTATTGTTATTATTATTTGAATTACCATTGTTAATGATGTTGGATTTCTTGGCTTGATTTGTGATGCCATCTGGGGTGGCCCCACAATTGGGGTTCAAGACCTCAAGTCCTTGATTGTTATTTTGGCTATTACTTTAATAAGCTTTATTATTTTGGTTAGGAGTTATCAATTCATATTTCGACCCATATGTCTTGCATCCACTATCAATGGATGCTTGGTCAACTTATAGATCACCTTGTAAAACTTCTTCGTAGGTGTAAAACAAAAAAAATTACACTCCTTCCTTATTTTCATGGTTGGTTGAATGAAGGAATATATCAAAAATATTCTTTTGATCCATATTGGGGGAACTTTCCAAAGAATAAATAACTTACCACCATCTTTATATAAAATGGGTGGGTGATTCATTTTTCTCTTCTTTGATATGTAGGAACTCTCTTATTCATGTTCATAACAACTTATTCATGTAAAATGCCTTAACAATTTCAGTGAAAAGTTTTTGAAAAGAATGTATGGAGACCTTAGGTACTATGCAATACCAATCCAAGAAAATCCCCTCCAACATCTTAGGAAATATATTTTCTACTACCACATCCCAATGAAGTAACTCCCTAAGTGAAATAACATGTAACTTAATGTGGGTGTTGGGATCCCCTACCCTTTGAATTTGGGAAGGCCAAGTAATGGATGAGGAAACATGAAACTCCTAATTGTGTAGTCAAGTGAATTTGTAAGGTAATATGCATAATTACCCATTACATAGGATTATACCATGGAAATTTCTAGATAAGAAGGTGAGGGTAGAGGCATTTGAAATACACATATATATGAAGTAGAAAGAGAATATAGATATAGATGAAATTATAATGGTTTACCAAGAAATATATAACCATATGGTTGTGCAGATTTGAAATACATATACATATAAGGGGGTATGGTGATTGAAATGTATTCATATGGATCTGATTATGAACACAATTGACCATATTATTATGAACAATGTATTGGGTAGTGTTGTTGAAGGACCCTTTAATAGGATGCATGTGTAGGGGATGAGAACACATGCCCAATATTCCCTACCCTGTGAGAAGATCTTTAGGGTTTGGTTATGTTTATTGGTTGAGTTTCTTATATTTCGGTGTTTGTTGAACGTAATGGATGGGATTGTGTTTTTGAATAGTTGTGGCATATCCCACACCTTAACAGACCAACTAGGTAGGTTAAGAGGGTTGAGAAGTCTCCAATTCTCAAATACATCCAACTAAGGTGGAGATAAGATCATTTGGTGAGTAATTGAGTATTTTCCTGGGATCATGGTTGACATTGTGCTCCATGGGGGAGGAATGATACCCTTTTATGAATTTATTAGTATTTATGTTTTTGTATGTATGTGGTGTATAGATTCAGTTTCAATCAATGTGACATTGTTGTTTAACATTGTAATGGTGTAAGATTACAACCTTTCTAACGGTTTATCTACAACTCGAAGTGGTCATCACTTTAGAAAATCCTAGCAAAGGGTTCATGGTATGGAATTTGTAGACTAATTTATTTTACATATTCAACTTTTAGGTAGAAATTGCTTCCACCCATAAAATTCATGTTATTTGACATAGATTGACAATCTTGAAAACTACAAGGTTAGTCAATATCTTCTATTCATACACTAAATGAGGGTTTTAGAATATAGTTAAAAGAGTTGCATAGTCATGCATTATCTGAATATTTATATTCACAACTAAAGAGATATGGGGACTATTGGGATTGTATGTCAGCATAATATGCCTCAACACCCAACATGGGCCTATCAAAGTTTTGACCTGACATAGTTAGTGGGTGTATAAAATCCCTCAAAATAATGGGATGGAGAAAAGGTGGAATAAAATAAAATAAGAAAGGAATGGGACAAAACTAGTCTATCACATTGGGTTCAAAAAGACTTATATAAAGGAAAAATTACATGATTAAGTTGTGTAATCCACTTCCTTTGAGCCGAGACAACCAAAATGTGAGAAGATCAAATGATAATGGGGATTGGGTATGGTGATGAAAATAATAGATGATGGTAAATATCGTAAAAGTGTGAAAGTGATTGAGATGAGGTGTGTAAGGGATCCTTTACCAATAGATATAGACACAAAATCATGCACTTCAGGCATTATTTAGCCCAATCTTATACTACTATTTAGAAGGTTCTCAAGTGAATAAAGTACTAATTAATCCCACCTTTTGGAAATCTTTATTTTATATTTTATTTCGTCATTCCCACATATTTTCTTGCATGTATCCATCCATTTCAAAATCTCCCCATCATTCTATCACAAAATTAGGGTGCCCCAACCTGTACTAGGGCACCCTAGGGCGCCCTAGTCCCACCCTGGGTGCCTCGATCTAGGTTTCTCTTTCCACACTTCTTTTTAGGGCCTTTCTAGTCATTTTTCTTCCTTATCCTTTTCCTAGTCAATGTTGTCTAGTTTAATTATGAAATTAATCTTGAGATCCCTATAAATATAAAGTTATAAGACCATAATGAGATTCCTAGCATCACGTACTACTATCACTCTATCTAGAGTTACATCCATTGCATCACTTGCATCTACATAGTGTCATGCATCAAGGCTAGGATATCTACATCACACACACTGTATAGGAGGAGGGATTCTATTATATTCCATGCACACATGTTGTTTACATTAGTTACTATTACTCACTACATCACAAAGTGTGACTAACATGAGAGCACATAGGGCACGACATGCACACACTCACTAGAACTACATCTGGTTCCGAAATGTAGTGTAGTCCTCAGTGATAAGACCACTAGTTTGGCGGTTGGGGTTAGTCTGACACATTCATTTTGCATATTTATTTTTTCTAGGGTTTGATACTTCATTTTGTATTGCAATTCATTATACAACTCATCTGATAAATCCAGTGCGATAGACAAACAGGGTTTCGAACCAATTTGTGACCATACTAGATTCAGGTTTTGAGATTTTATATAAATCAGAGTGATCAAACTACAGACCAGGGTGCCCCAGTACATTCCTAGGTGCCTCAATCAGCTTAAAACCTCCAGATCTACCCTTCACAATGTCTCTGAGTGTTCGTTTTGAATTCTGGAATCTGCAATTAGACTTATGACACTGTGCGACAAACACCTTTTATCAGCTAAGTCGTCCTTCCTTCTTTACTTACATAATTAGGGTTTTATTTAACTTTGAATAATTTGTTTACATTTATTTCAAACAATTTTAGTTTATTTATACAACATTTTAGTCCTCCTAATTGGATTAACATTAATACCTTATCCTACCATTTAGGTTTTATGTTTTTTAATCATTTTGGTGAACTCGACTTCCATTTTCGTTTATGCCCATTACTCATAGTAGTCGCTTTGTACCTCTCCATTATTGTGAGCTTCTTTCTCCTCTTCGTAATACCTCTAGATCAATGGCTGGCATACCTACCTCTACGGTTGAAAACCCCTTAGACACCTCTACCCAAGTTCCCCTTCATGAAATTGAAACCACAGATAGTGAGAAATCCTTTGATGAGGATACTAATGTTGACTAGGAACATCTCGATGCTATCATGTATTTTTACCAAGCTTTACGCGAGAATCACACTCATCTCCCTCATGTTTTACATGATCTAATCACTGCTAAGCGAGCTTGTAAGGCATCCCTACCCGTTACTTCTGCCCATATGGTATCTACATCACCCGTTTGTGTTTCCACTCATCATATTACAACTATTGTCCCTCCAACCCACCAAGGTGATTCTAATATCCTGCTTGGTTCCTTCTCTAATACTCCTGATTTTGCATCACTATAACAATATCTCCAAAACTAAATCCACCAATTACAAGTCGCCACTTCCAAAACCAAATCCATTTTTAAAGGCCATGGTGATCCACAAGATCATCTTCATGCTTTCCATGTCGTCTGTCTTGACTACGTTGATGATAATATTATCCTCACCAAGTTGTTTCCATGTAGTCTATAGGACTATGTGATGTGTTGGTTCTATGACTTACCACTACATTCAGTGGTTTCGTTTACATATTTGGCCGATGCTTTTCTCACGAACTTTTTTATCAATATCAGTTCTACACTCTTTTATGCCCAGCTAGCTCACCTTAAAACAAGGATCCACTGAATGCTTCCCTGATTACATCTTACAATATAAGAATAGTGTGGCCAAGATGACCAATTTCCTCGCAAACTCAAAACTTTAGGATTTATTTGTCCATAGTCTCTTGACACCTCTACAAGATAGTGTGCTCTTTGAAACTTTCCCATCATTTGACCAACTTTTTCATTCTCTCAAAATACGTGAGACTAAACTTGTCTCCGTAGGCAAGCTCAAATATCAAGATGCACCTTCTTCCTCAACTTGCATGCCAAGTAAGACACTCTTCAAGGCACCCGCACATAAATATAGCGGTCCAAAAACTATTGTTAATGCAGTCTCCACTACTAGGGAATTGTACCCTCAGCCATAACGACATCCTTTTACTAAACTTAGTACCCCACTAAGTGTCTTATTTCCACAACTCATTGATAGTATTCTCATTACTCTGCCAACACCTTCATAACTTGACCCATTCCACTCCAAAGGGCATAACTTTGACAATCATTCTTACTGTGATTATCATTAATGTGTTGGGCATTCCACTAATCATTGTTTCAATCTCCAACATCTCATTCAAAACTTACTCGATAGTTGTCATCTTGAACTTCTGAAATCTTCCACATCCATCCCTACCAATGATAACCAAAAACACCAAATATTTAACAACCCGCTACCCAAACATGATACTAAGAAAGTTGATTCGTCTTCTAACTATGTATATCCTACATTTTCTTCTCCCCCCGTACCTCTCAACTTTCTTATTGCTAACACTTCCGCTTCAGCACCGATTATCTCATTTTCCAACGCTGACTACCATGTCAAATTTGTCTCTAAAAATTTACATGTACAGGAATATATTGGCGCAACCTTTATCAACAACAATAATTTCAATCCCTCTTTCCCTATTAGTTCATGTTCTCTGTCATTCTTACGCTCTATTAGGTACCCTCCATCACAAATTGACTACCCTTTCAAAATACCATATGGTGTTGTTAGGTTACATATCATCATTGGTCCTCTCACTCTTCTTATCCCTTGCCTTGTAAGTCAAACCATCAAAGGATGTGATTTACTTCTCATCCTCAATTAGATTCAAAAATCCCAAGCTATTATTTCTATGAACCATTTACATCTTAAATTTGTTTATGATAATCAATTTATTTCCATTAACGACATCTCTCCTTCACCTCCACTATCATCACCTTCTCATTCCACTACTCATGCATCTCCCCCTCTTACTTCCACAGCTCCTCTATTGTTTCCTATTAAGCATCCTATTCCTACTTCACCGCCTTGATTAGCCCCTACGTGACCACTCCATTCCAATAGTCCTACATATCAACATAGGCCTATTCCTAGGACTACTACCGCATCCCGCCGCCGATCGCCACCTTGTTTTATTCCACATGGCTTGTCCTCTATCTTACGCATGGTACATCCTTGATTTCCATCACCCACACACTTTAATATGCCATGAAATTCATCTTATGTACACCCATTGCATGCATATTGACTTCATTCCATCACGCAGCATTTTTCTACCATACCACCATTACTCAAGCATCGCCCTCCCCTTTCATAATCCCAAGCACCGGTCAATGGACCTTTTTCCCTCGACCTTATCGGTTGATTCCTCCTTCATGATCGCTCGGGGGGCATAGCCATTACAAAATCACCCCTTCCTCGTATTATCCTAACTACACCTCTACTCTTTGCATTCTTCTTCACATACAGGTATACTTCTTACACATTATGGATCCCTCATTACCCGATGATGTAGTCTTATGCTTCATTTAATACTATATTGTTGATGGATTACCATTACACTGAACCCCACACACTGCACTATAGGATTTACATATTTACATTCTAGCATCTACACCGTTCATCCTACACCTATACATCACACATCTTCATAGCATACATTTTTTGTATATTCTACATTTACGCTAGGTTTTATATATATATATAGGTCTAGCTTCACACGTTATCACTACATATTCTATCTATACTTATCGTCGCACCTTACATAGTTTACACACCCTGCATTTCTAGCGTTACATGAGTCACATAGCATATTTATCCATCATATACATTCTACATACTACACTAGAATCCATTACATATGGGTCTAGTTTCATCTTATCATCCTTACATATTACATTTCTATATACACTTCCTATAGCAATTCAGACATTACATATTCTATACACACTACGTATCTTACATTACATTTCCCACACTGCACATTTATATACCATCTTCATCACTTGGTCGTTTATACTACATTGTTTTCTATGCCCTGCACTCACCACCCTATGACGCACTTTAGTTCCTCAGTCCATACACGATTTTCGAGGGTTTACCAATCAAATGAACCTTACATTCGCCATGTGACATTTTCCTCATACGAAATTTCCAGCATTCGTGACATACACCTTAGGTTAAATTTTCACCCATTCTATCATCTTGTAGTGGTATACGCTTTAGGCTAAATCACTACCCCTATTAGCATCTTGTAGTGGTATACACCCTTAGGTTACATCACCACTCCCTCCTTTCATCTTGTAGTGACATACGCTTTAGGCTAAATCATCACCTATTTCCATTTGGTCATCATATAGTGATATACGCTTAGGGCTAAATCAGCACTCACACATTCCACAAGTCGTGGTATACAGTTAGGCTATAGGGTCTACACATATCTTTTCATCTATCTCCTCACCACCCACTCATTCTATAGTGATATACATTTAGGGATAAATCATAACTCCTCCATTCAACAAGTCATGGTATACGCTTCGGCTATAGGGTCCACGCGCATCTCTCCACATGTCACATTTCATCACCACTACACATACACACTCATCACAACACACTATATACAACCAACACTAATCAACCATTTTCCGATGACGCACTCTTGTTTATGGTTCATTCTTGATTGTTGAGGGGGAAAACAAAATGAACCTCACTGCATACACTTCCATCCACTCGGGGGGCATGATGCTCCTATAATTCCATATTGCATTCCATTCCATCCATCCACGGCATACTACATTGTCTTGGTGGCATTTACTCTTGTTTGTTAGTGTTTTACATGCCCACTTTACTACACATGTTAGATTACTTTCTTATATGTCGATATCATACACACATGCACGTTCATGCCTTTGTCTAGCATGATCACAGATACAGGACTCTACACGTGGCATGGATTCTCACCTTCTACCCTTCCTATACTGGTCGCTAGGGGCATCCACATTCATCTTATCCAGGTGTTATTATTTCATTTTTTACTTAGAATCTTATACTACTTTTTCATACATGCTTTTATATATTGGTTATCACTCTAACATGCTAATGTGTGTTCCATGTGCAACACTTTTTTTACATGATTACATGTTTCCATGACTACTTGTATGTTTTTTTCACCATTTTATGTGGGTTTTGCCCTTTTCTTGTGTGCACACTTGTCTATTTTTTGTGCGCATGATGGTCTTTCATGTCTTGTGACAACGTGAGTGATGTCCCATGTTTGTAACCCACTTTGTGCAGTCTACTTGTTTTCTTGCATGTTTACACTACTTTTCTTGGTAGTTTCTACATTATATACGTATTTTACACTTTTTCTATTTCATGCATGTGTTTTTGGACTAACACTTATTTTGGCTAGCCACCTCCTTTTGTGTGCACCTTGGTATCTACCAAGTGTTTTCCTTTCCCTCTACAGGGCATATTTCTACAGGTCAGAGTGCAGTTGGTCTTCTCCTGTGGCTGCATTCTCCTTTCTGCGACGTTGCATGTTCCCTCAAAGAGGGGGGCATCATTGAGGGTTTTCTAATAACATATCATATTTACATCGATTCACACACAATGAGTGAGTTCAGACCAATCTACGAAATCCATACACAACAGCCTCTACAAGACATAGTGTCCTTTGGAAATTCTATGGAGTGGTTACATACTTGGGGGTTACATTGTGTGTGTCTCTCTACACTACTCCTTCCAATGGCATCGGATTTCCTAAAAAACCAGCATAAGCGGTTAAAGGTTAGAGGACATAACACATTTCCTCCCTATACTTCTTTAACCAAGGTGGCGTGAGATCACCCAAAAAACACATGATAGTACAAGACATCCTTCTACACCTTTTTCTTAACATGCATTGGGTGGACATGTTCCATTTACACTTTTATTCTAGCATATTTTACATTTACGCACTTTACACATTTTTATATACATGTGTATTTTACATAGCTTTTTTACATACATACATATTTAACTACTTGATCATTTTCTCCTTGCTTGTTCATACGTATGATAAACAAGCAGTTAAATTAGGGGCAACAACAACAATAATGACAATTCACCACTACAAGCACTTGCCTTTACTAACCATGTAGGTACACTATATATAGCAACAGCTACACACGCGTTCTGCCCTAGGTTCACTCATTAATTTTAATGTGCAATTTTCATCTTTAGAATCCACGCTCCTCCACATTTTTTTCTTTTTATCATTCCATGCTTGAGTCTAGTCCATCGGCACGTCTTCTTCTACACTCTACATGGATATCAGGTACACATCTCTATCTACTTTATGTTACCAAGTGTTCCACTCACTAACATAAAGTGGGGGGAAATGTAGACACAAAATCATACACTTTAGGCATTATTTAGCTCGGTCTTATACTATTATTTAGAAGGTTCTCAAGTGAATAAATTTCGGATTAATCCCACCTTTTGGCCATCTTTATTTTATATTTTATTTAGCCATTCCCACATATTTTATCATACTTATCTGTCCATTTCGTAACTACCCCATCATTCTAGCCTGAAATCAAGGTTCCCCAGCTTATACTGGGGTGCTCCGGGGAACCTTGGTCCTACCCTGTGCGACCAAATCTATGTTTCTCTTTTCCTGCTTCTTTTTGGGGCCTTTCGATTCATTTTTCATCCTTATCATTTTCCCAATCAGCCTTGTCAGGATTAATTACGAAATTAAGCTTGAGAGCCCTATAAATATAAAGTTATAAGACCATAATGAGGGTCCTATCATCACATACTACTATCACTCCATCTAAAGTTGCATCCATTGCATCACTTGCATCCACATAGTGTCATGTATCAATGATAGCAGATATGCATCACACACACTACATAGGGGGGATTTTATTCGATTACATGCACACATGTTATTTACATTAGTTACTATTGCTCGCTACTTCACAAAGTGCGACTGGCATGAGAGCATCTAGGGTACAACATGCACACACTCACCAGAACTATATCCATGTCCAAAATGTAGTGTAGTGCTCAGTGATAATACCACTAGTTTGGCGGTCAAGGTTAGTCTGACCCATTCATTTTGCATATTTATTTTTTCTAGGGTTTCATACTTCCTTTTGTATTGCAGGTCATTATATAGCTCATCTGGTGAATCCAGTGCAACAGATAGACAGGATTTAGAACCAATTTGTGAACATATCATATTCGAATTTTGAGCATTTATACATATCAAAGTGCCCAAACTGTAGACTAGGGTGCCTTGTGGCACCCCAGTACATTCCCATATGCCTCGGACAACTTAAAACCTCCATATCTACCCTTCGCAGGGTCTTTGAATGTTCATTCTGAGTTCTAGAATCTGTAGTCAGACCTGCGATACTATGCAATAGTTACCTTTTATCAACTAATTTGTCTTTGCTTCTTTACTTACATAATTAGGGTTTTATTTTACTTAGAATAATTTATTTACATTTATTTCATACAGTTTTAGTTTATTTATACAGTGTTGTAGTCCTCCTAATTAGATTAACATTAATACCATATCCCACCATTTAGGTTTTATTTTTGTTAATAAATAGATTTGTGATTGCATGAATTTCACATACAAGGATATGAAACTCCTAATTATCTCTTCACAAGAGATACTATGATCAAGTATAATAGAGACACAAATCTCTCGATCTATGTTGATAATGCAGAATAAGTTATTACTAAGCTATAATATAATTAAAAAGTGTTTGTTTCTCTCAAGTTTTTCTTCTCCAAAGAGGGTCATACAACTAGGAAAATGAAAGGATATGATATGTTATGGGTTTTCATGCCTAAGAGATTGGAATTTATCAAACAAAAATTGTTCAAAAATAGTAAGATGTTTGTTTAGTTCCTCTAATTGGTTAATGATTAATGGGGGTGAATGAGTAGAGCGAAATACTAATGTGCACAATCCCAATTCTATGTTTCCTTGATATCGTTCAGTACTAGGAGGATTAATGATTAGTTTGAATATTATTTTGTTAGGTAGTTTTAGACAAGAATGGTCACGTGCGGATTCTAAATAAAAAATAAGAGGAAAAACAAAATATGGATAAAGGAATATCATAGGCTATGTTCATGTAGTTTGAGTTCCTATTATCTAAGCTTTGATATTTTTACTTTGCGGTTGATTTAAATAAAAATAATAAAAATGAATAATAAAAAAAATCTATTTAAATCAAAAGAGTCAAAAATATGTTTTAAAGTCATTTATATTTTGATTAACTACTCATTCAATAAAACAAAATAACAATTGTTCCAAATTATTTTTATATTTTTCATAGAATAACTTTAAACTAGAATAGAAGTATAACTAGAAAATAAATAATGTTTCTGGATTTTCAAGTGTGTGGAAGTAATTAAAAACAATTAACAAGATAATAAGAAATAACTGAAATAAACTAATTTATTTCTCTTTTCAGAATGAAATGAAACTAAACAGATGATAACTGTAGACATATAAAATGTCGACATACTCAATTAATAAATAGAATAATTATTATACATTATTAATCCCCCCATCACTAACCATATAATAATTAATCGCATGGTTAATTATTTTTAATTCCTATTATCATATATTCCTTTATTTCAATTATCCTCATCATTCACCTAATATATCATCTCATCCTTAGTCTTCTAATACATTATTAATATATTATTATCCTATCACTAATTCCCATTATCAATTTCTAAAAATTTAAAATTACCACCCACCTACCACCTACTTTACACCTATCCTACACCTAGCTTCTCCATCTAATCACTTCCCTAATCAAAGTTAATCTCACCTAATCCTAGCCTAAACAAATGATCCACCTACAAATATAGAGGCTTCTATTTCTAGAGGCCTCTCCAAACTTCCCTCCTTTTTATTTAAAAATTTAAATAAATTTCCCTCGCTCCATTAAATTAAAAATTCAATGGAGGCTTCTCTAAATTTCTAGAATTCTCTAATTATAGAACTCTCCATCATTCTCACCAATTCTCCACCAGTGATCCACATCCTACATGGATCAATCTCCACCCTTCATTCCTCCTCCCACAACCTATAAATTTGGATCACCACCCTCATGGAAACCAACTTATGAAATTTCAACTATATGATTCCCAAATCTCTCTAGAAAGACTTCATATCCATCAATTTATTAAGAAAATCATCAAGCAACAAGGGGAGGTGCCGTCCAAATCACTCCACAAATCTGAAGCAATAGATATCTTGAGCACATCCAAAGCAACAAGAGAAGAGCATTAAAGCTTGTAGGTAAGTGTAGGTATAACGCTATTTCTCCCTTTTTATCATGCTCAACTAGAGGTAGATAATAGGTGTGTTAGATTAGGAACTAGTTTGGTTTAGTTCTTAGTTTGAATTTATAACTAACACGAGTTTTTGTCTACAATAACTAGATATATTTACTTCTATGTTATAGAATATTATAATAAATAAAATGGAAGCCTCTGATGATATAAATTCAATATTCATTCTTAAATAAAAGACTCCTACAACATTTTTTTACCTCTGGTTTGTCAGAAGGGGAATGCTTCACAAAAAAAATTCCCTCAACCCACACAAACTTTCCCAAGTGAAATTTCCTATTGAAACATGATGCAAAATAAATTAAATCCCTCTTCCCCACTTCCAATCTTTCTCCAATAAAATATATGGGAGAATAAGCCATGAATTTATCATCAACAATGAGGATTCTTCAGATAAAAAGTAGTCAAGATAACAAAAAAGAGGAAATATTTTTGTAAGCCTTTTTCAGTTTAATGTGGATGTAAAAAAAATTTTACAGATATAAAATCTAAATGATAAATCCTTTAAGATCTATTTAAAAACTATTATAAATAAACCAAATAACACCAAAACATCCCCAACCTAGCTAATACAATGATGTTGCAAGTTTTTTCTAAGATTTTTGGGGTGATTTTTTGTCTCTTGAGAATATGTGCTTCTTCCATTTTGTAGAGTACAATATGATCTAGGTGATAAAGAATGACATGGGAAACAATAACAATCAGAGGTCTGAGAAGACTTGGTTAGTGTGATATAAGGAAATATACGGGATGTAGATAAAAACAAATTTTAAAAAGTACTAGTTGTGTATAATAGAACATCTCATAAAAGTAGCAACATAACCCCACTCAAAAATTAAAAAATCTAGCACGTGAACAAACTAGAAGTGATTTATTTGTAAGATGTTGGAAGTGAAGAAATCAAACTTGGGATCTAACTTTTGAAAGAATGACTGAACTAGTGTGGAAGAATAAAAGTGACTAAATATAGTAAATAGAATGGGTAAGAGAAGATATATTCAACAAGCCTATCCTTAGAATATTTGAAATGGTAATTAAGGAAGAAAATTAAATCGTAACTTGAATACAAACTAAAATCAAGTGTTTTAAATTTGATTTGAAGTGTGGCGGAACATTGGTAATTCCAAAGTGATTATTTTTCCATAGGAAATAAAATTCCCAAATTCAAAGCATTAAAACATTAAACTAAGCTTTTAGAGCAATATAGGAGGCATAAGGGATTTTAAAAAGTGAGATAGGGGGATCTAAACTGCATTCTTGTTTGGAAGGAACTTTATCACCACCAGATACATGTTTTCTGAATGTTGTACCATGTTAATTTTAAGTTTTTACAAAACCCTTCATAGTTAGTTCCCTAAAATATTGGGCCATATTAATTATTTGCGTACTTGATAATTATATCAGATAACATAAAAACTAGACATACCTTGAGCTAGTTAACCTTTGATATGGTGTAATGTATTTATGTGGCCATTGATTACTTGTTCAAATTATGTTGTTATTAGTGTGTGGTGTTTCCTTATGTCTTCATCCTTTATCTTATTTTATTTGTATCATCGATCCTTTGTAGTTCTTCCTTTGTGTCCATTATCATGTTTTCCTCCTATTGGCTCTATTTGTCATTTTTGTCTATAATGAATTTATTTTCCTTATTTCTTATAGTTCTCTCTCCTCATATGTTTCTGGTATGATTTGGGACCATACTAGTTTCATAAGGTTTGTGTCATAAACGTACATTTTCATTTTTATCTCTAGTGACCAACTTTCCCATCTTCCTCATGGTTATCTCTTTCCTCCCCTATTTCCTATTTAATATGGGTCCATGAGTGGTTTCAAATGGTTTTTGTCAAAAAATTATCCCATTCCCCCTATATTTTCATTTTTTGTCTTCAATGGCTATGTGTCCCTTCTTCCTCCCAATTTTCTCTCTCTTCCATTATTTTTGGTTTGTATGGGACTTGACCATATCTATATTTTTTATTCTATAAACATGTATATAGTCTAGTAGTTTTATTTTTTATCCCTTTTGGCCTCAAACTTAGTTTTCTTGAGTTGTATTTTTTAACATTTTGTGACCATTGTATGCCAAATTGTGTACTAATTTATGATTAGTTTCTTTAGGCTTTTAAAATAGATATGGCCATGTTTACTTTACTTTATTATTTAGTTTTCCAACATCTTATCACCATACATTGTCTTCTTTTTTATGTTTTCATCCTTCATCTTATTTTCTTTGTGTTGTCTATCCTTGTTAAACCTTCTTATTTCTCATCTTCTGCCTAGTTTTCCCTCTCCTCCCATGTTTTTGGTTTGATATGGAACCATGACAAGTTTTGTAAGGTTTGTGTCATAAATGTACCCAATTTATACCGATGTCTGTCATTTTAATATTTGGTGACCATGTTTCCATTATTTGTCATAATTTTCTCTCTCCTTCCTTGTTTTTATTTCATATGGGACTATGACCAATCTGTAGGGTTTGTGCCAAAACCATAAAAACATTTATAATTTTTTCCTTTTCTATTAAATTTTGACCCGAGTGTGGTTTTCATGAGTTGCATGCCTCTTCGTTGACCTTTCATGCCCAATTGTGTCGGCATGTGCACCAGTAAGGTCCTAATTTGAATCTAAGAAGGCTATTATTTTTTATATTTTTCAAACATATATAATTATTTAACCCTAATTCATCTCTAATTTAAAACTTGGGTTTTTTAAAAATATGATTATTTATACCCATATTTCTTTCTAGTTTACCTTTTTTTTTAAATACGGCTAATGATTCATATGATAGTTCACATTTTATGAGTGGTTTGTGGTATCATGACATGGTTTCTCCTCTAGTCCTCGCCCGAGATTGTTTTCTTATAATTATTATAAAAGTGGCTTTGAATCCTATCCTATATGCATTTTTTAAATTCAGAAAATGTATTATAATTTATCAAATGTAAATTATCTTTTATTTAGCTAGATACTTATTTACCAAAAATAATATTTTCTCAAGGAAACGATGGTGATCAAATTCAGCCATCACACAAACAAGATGTAAACTTCAAAGACGAATGATGGGAACGGGATACAATTTTGGTGAGGACAATACATCATTTTTTAGGTGAATCCCAATAGATACCTTGCTTTTGAATCTTCTTCAATTGATTCACCAACAATATGACCCTGTGGTTCTAATGAAAAAGAGGAGGTAAAATTTACTAGAAAAAAAATTAGTTGTTAATTTTTTTTAGATTCGAAAATAGAAAAGGTGAAGGTGTTATAAAGACCTCGTGTTTAGGAACACATCAATGATCTTGAACTAATAATAAAATATAAACAATCATATGATGTATAATTTTAATTTTTTAAAGAATTTGGTGCATGGAAAATGATCAAACCACTTCCTATAGTGTAGGAACTATTTAGCTTTTGGGAGCGCAATATATGATATGACCGTTTACTATGTCGGATACAGAGTTGGGTATTTTTGTTGTTAGTTTCATCAACATGGGATAAAAAAAAATCAGATCGTGACATGACCATATAATCATTCTATGCACCTAAGTACCCTTGACATTTTGGAAGAAGTTTGTTGAGTACAATTTTAGCATTGTTGACCTCATGAAATAGCACAAGTCCATTCTAAAGTAAAAGACCATGTATATAATTAGTGTAAATGAGATGCATAATATCTTAAGTATTAGACATGTTTTAGAAGTGATTAAGAGAGATTTTTTTATGTGAGATAATAAAAAATTGAGGTCAATGAAGTGTGTGTGAATTGTGTTGTGCATACAATGTAATCTCACATTTGTTGGTGTTACACAAATGTCATTCAAAATAAGTCTTACAGTCGAAGGCTTGTAGATCAAAAAATAATGAGAATAAATGTATTATGAACTAGTGTAAGGTTTTATATGACATAGGACTAAGGTACTGGATGAATATATTGGAAGGAAATGGTAGAAACTCTTGAATAGTTGGAGCGCATGACAACTCAATGGCAACTAGACATCCTATAGGGTATCTAGAAGGCATGTGAGGATATTTGTTTCTAACTGGGAAGATATGAGGATTATAAGTCTATAAATACTTCTTAAGAGCTCACATTAGAAGAGGAATTCAAATTAAATTGATAGAATTTCAAGGTTTCTATATGAAAGTGATATTGAAGTAAATTTTGATATCATTTATAGGATTATGATCTAGGGTTGTGAAAGTTTCATGGAATGATATGTGTAAGCATTGTGTTTTTTTAATCCTTAATTTTTATGGTGTAAGGTGCATATGATTTTATTAGTGTCCTTAGTTTTCATTTAATATATGATAAGTGTCGTATTGTGTGAATATTTGTGTGTATAAATAATGTATAACTACGTAAGTGTTGTATTTATGTTTAGGTGTGTTAATGGATTCTATAGCAAGTGTTATTAATGTTGATGATGTTATAATAATGATTAGATGATATATTATAGTTATCAATTATTTATATGTTAGGGTGTGAATCTTCATATATAATTCATATTATCCATCATTGTTTCAGTTTCTGATTATGAAGATCTTGGTGAATTCTTGTTTTTGCTTTGGGAGAGACCTCTATGTACTTATGCATAATTTTATATACCAACATCAGTGGATTTATTTTCATATCATCCCAAGGAATGGATGTTATCTATACTTTGGAAACATTTTTGGTTTATTGTGGGGATATCATTCAATTGTGTTGAAGTACTGGAGAGAATGTATGATTATTGATGAGTTAGTTTTATCACTCTTGAGTGGATTGAGAGTTTATTTGTGAAGAAAATATTTGAATATTTTGTAAGGTCAAATAGTTGGGGAAACCAAAACCTTCGCCCATGGATACGTGAGAATTTAACAAGAGAATTATACAATATGTTATGTGTTTCCTTAGTATATATATGTATGGATTGAAACATATATGGTTATTAAAAATCATCAAGGTTGGATTGATGCAAGAATTTAAGATTTGAATAAAAATGATGAAGATTTGACATGTACTATATAATTTTAGTACATTGGAGATCTAAGAAGTTATGTTTTAGAACCAGTATCGACTTATTATTTTCAATGAAGACGAGTTCATGTTTCTACAAGAGCTAAGGGAATTAGTATTTGAAAAAATAGATTAAGCGTTATGATGCTCCTCATTGATGTTGACCTAAAAATCCTAGAGATAAAAGGCTAATCCTTTGTTGTGCATATGTTAGGGTGTTGTCAAAAAAAGTTAGGATTAAAATTGTATATGAAAAATATGAGAATATTGGATAGAATAATAACTTAGACATAGATCATGAGGTGCAATCACATGGAAAGTAGAGAAAGAGGTATTATAACTAATGATAGAGGTAGATAAGTGACTCGGATCGAATTAATTATATTGAGAATTATAGAGGACATGAAGGTGCATGAAAATGGATTGCATGAGGAGGAACATTCCTTTATTTATAAGGAATTTTGTAGCCTATAACTCATAGAAGGTGGTACTCTAGTTAATATTAACAAAGGAGAGGCGCATGAAGAAGAGGAAATGTATGCAATTTTTGAAGAGGACCTGAGATAGAGTCAACAACAAACTGATGTTAGGGCATATCTATTTTTGAAAAAGGAAATTTTTAATTTGAAGTTGAATATGTGAGTGGGTTTAATAAAAAAATTCTATTACTTTGCATTACAAATTAGGCCCAAACTATTGTCCTAAATCACTTTATTAAAAACTATGAATAAAAAACTCTCCACTTTAGTTTCTTGTAGGTAAAGATTTTCCATTTTTGGAAATTATTTTTAAAAATCATGCACTACATATTTGCAAGGTGGGTATGTGGGAACTGCATATTATAGGGATAATAGGTCATGGATTATGAGGGTAAAGGGACATATCCTTTGAACCTATAATCCTTTAAGGAATAAAAAACTATTATGTTAAAACTACTATTAGTTTGTTTGCAAAACTTCGTGAAGATGAAATGAGTTCCATGTGTTTATAACATATTATTTGTTGAGTTGTGGAGCTTAATTGCTTCATTGGCATACTTTTGTAGACTTGTTGGAATACATAGTAACTAGCATCGGTCACCCATGGAACGGTATCAGTCAGGCAAGTAGGAACTGACATCAGTTAGGGATAACCGCCATCGGTTAAGGCTAACCGGCATCGGTTTCCTATGTGTGACTATTATAGTTTAAGTTGTGTGAATTAGATCTATCTTTTGTTGTAAATTGAATCTAATGGTTATAATTGCATAGCCAAAGCTCCCTAAAATTATAGATGCATATATAAGCATAAAGCTAGGGTTTAGAAGAGAGAATTCAATTGATAATTAAGAGAAGATTCCCTTAGAGAGAAAAAGACAAATTTGTAGAGAAGAAAGTACATGACATCCAAGAAGGTGTGGAAGATTACAAATCTTCATTGTATTTCCTCTATGATGATAAATTGGCTATTTATTGGTAGACGTAGCCCACACTGGGTGAACTACATTAAATCTTGTGTATTGTTTCTTCTTGTTTATTTCTGTATTGATTACTTTTATTATTAGATCAGATTAATCTATCAGTACAACTGGTGTGCTAACCCCAACAACTGGTATCAAAGCATCTTTGTTTGAGGGTTGTGTGTGTTGACAGATTTACTCATAGAGGGATTTCTAATTGAGTTGGAGCAAAGCAATGGGAGAAGGAGGCAAATTCAAAGTAGATAAATTTGACGGTTGTGACTATCTATAATGGAATATGCATGTGGAGGATAATTGTATAATAAAAATTTATACTTACCGTTGGATGAGAAGGAAAGACATATAAAGATGACTGATGAAGAATGGAAAAATCTTGATAGAAATGCTCTGGGATCTACAAGATTGAGCTTGACACCATCTTTGGCTTTAAATATTACCAAAGCAAGATCTATGGTTGATTTGATGAAATCTTTAGCAAATCTATATGAAAAACCTAGTGCTTTAAATAAAGTTTATTTGATGAAAAATTGTTTAATTTAAAAATGCAAGAAGGTGGATCTGCATCAATTCATTTGAATGATTTCATGTTTATTGTAAATCAATTAAAATCAGTTAGTATCCCATTTGAGGATGAAGTGAAAGAAGTTTTAATATAAAGCTCTTTACTAGATAGTTGGGATAACTTGGTAATGGTTGTTAGTAATACAATGATTGTTACTAATGTTTTAAAGTTTGATGATGTGGTTAGTATAATCGTGAATGAAGAAAAATGTAGGAAAAGTATAGCAGAATCATCATCTGGGAATTCTTTGAATGTAGAAAGTAGGGGAAGGCAGAAGGAGATATCCAAGAGAAAGTATAATGGGAAATCAAATTCTAATAATGGAAGATCTAAATCCAGAGGTAGAAGAATAATCTTATAGAATTGTGGAAAGAAATGACATGAAAAGAAGGATTGTTGGTTCAACGAAAATAAAGAGAATGTACTAGAGAAAGGTAAAGAGGAAAATGTTGCTGCAAAAGAGTTAATTCAAGATGCCCTAATTATCTCCTTGGATAATAAAATTTATTTATGGGTTTTAGATTCAGGAGCTTCTTTCCATGTGACCCCTAATAAGGGATATTTTAGAAATTATGTCCAGGGTATTTTTGGGCATGTTTATTTATGAGATGATGAACCGTGTAATATTACTGGTAGAGGTGAAGTTCATCTTAAGTTGAATAATGGAAATAAATGGATATTGAAAGATGTGAGGCATGTTCGAAGCCTCAAAAGAAATCTAATTTCTGTAGGAAATTTGTGTGAAACTAGTTGCATGGTTAGACTCATAGCTGAATCTTGGAAAGTTATCAAAGGATCTCTTGTTGTAGCAGGAGGTAAGAAGGTAGGATCATTTTATTTGTCTACTTGTATTACTGATTCATTTTCTATTTTATATACTTCAGATTCAGATACAAGCATGAGGCACAATTGGCTAGGCCATATGAGTGAAAAGAGAATGTAGATCTTAAAGGCAAAGAGTAAGTTATCAGATCTGAAATGTATAGATATTGATTTCTATGAGAATTGTATTTTTGGAAAGCAGAAGAGAGTGAGATTTCTCAAAGTTGTGGCAACAAAGAAGAAGCATAAATTGGAGCTTTTACACTTAGATGTGTGGGGACCAACCCAGGTAGCTTCTCATGAAGGATCTCAATACTATGTTACTTTCATTAATGATACCAAAAAAAAGGTATTGGTTTATTGTATTAATCATAAATCTGATGTTTTTGAAACTTTTAAAATATGGAAATCCCTTGTGGAAAATAAATCAAAATCAAAGTTAAAGTGCCTTATATCTGACAATGGTGGTGAGTACTGTAGCGAGGCTTTCAATGATTATTGTTCAGTAAATGGAATACCTAGAGAAAGGATGGTTCCTAGAACACTACATATGGAATGTGCTAGAAGCATGAGGATACATGTTGGATTTCCCTTACAGTTTTGGGCTGAAGCAGTAGACATGGTGATTTATTTGATTAATCATGGACCTTCAAGTGCACTGAATGGTGGAATACCAGAAGAATATTGGACTGCAAAAGAGGTAGATATTTCTTTTCTTAGATTATTTGGCTCAGAATATTTTGTGCATATTGATAATTAAAATAGAAAGAAATTGGATGCTAAATCTAAAATATGTACTTTCATTGGTTATGGATCTTGTAATTTCAGATTTTGGTTTTGGGATTTAGAAGGTTCTAAGATAATTAAGAGTTGTGGCATTGATAGGAATGAAAATATAATGTATAGGGATAAAGTTTTGGTACCCAAAGGTGAACCGGTGGAGAAGATTGTGGATGAAAATGAACTCTCAGATTTAAAATTAACACCTACATATTTACACAGTAACCGGTATCGGTTTACCCCTGACCGGAATCGGTCTCCTGTATAAACATCGGTCCCCTGTACTGGCATCAATTACAGAAGAGTTATACCGGAATCAATTAGATGAACCAACATCGGTAGAAGGTGACTGGTGTCAGTCACTGTCAGAAGTAGATAAAAATCTACAGGATTAGCAGATTGAGCCTCTGGCACCCCAAATCTCAGTGAGAAGATCAAAAAGGGTAAGTAGACCTCCAGAAATATTTTTACCTTCCTTGTCTTATTTATTATTGACTGATAGTGGTGAACCAGAAAGCTTTGAAGAATAAATGCAGGATAAATCCCATAAGCAGTGGGATCATGGCATGGATGAGTATATGGACTCTTAAGAGCAGAACCAAAAATGAAATTTGGTTAAGTTTCTAGCAACTAAAAGAGAATTATAGAATAAGTGGGTTTACAGGATCAAGGAAGAACAAGGTGGACATAAGATATACAAGGCAAGGCTTGTAGTAAAGGGATTTGCATAGAAATAACGTATTGACTTTGGTGAAATATTTTCTCATGTTGTTAAGATTACTTCTATTTGTATTGTATTGAGTTTAGTTACAGTAGAGGATTTGGATTTAGAGAAACTTGATGTTAAGATGACATTTCTTCATGGTGATTTAGAGGAAGAGATTTATATGAATCAGTCACTTGGGTATGTGTTGGTCTGAAAATATGTCGGGAGGACAGATCTATGGATAGATGAGCCAACAGTGTTGTTATCTCGTAAAAATGGCAAGGGAAATTTTACAGATAACCCTACCGAAATTTTGTTCCGGTCCCTCGTTAGGGACCCCTTGCGTTCGGAACGTTGTTAAATCCCTTCCCGGGAAATCCAGTTTTCCGAACTTAGCCATTTTTGGTCTTTTTTGAGCGGGCGCACATAATAACTATGCAACATCAAGTTTTGGTGCACCTCCTTTAAATCCTTTAGCGCATGCTTTCTCGTGTCAACAGACTTTTTGGTGCACCTCTCTATTTTGAGTCTTCTTTGCATGCGCCAAGGCACATGCGCCTTCCTGCCAACAGAGCTTTTGTTGCGCCACTTTTTGGTGTGCCTAGGGCACACATATTCCTCTGTTAACACCACTTCCGGTGCGCCAAAGGTGCACATAACTTTGTGTTGACAAGTGTTTTGGTATGCCAAGAGTGCATGTTTTCTTGTGTCGACAGGGTTTTTCATGCGCCATAAAAAAAATATTTGGTGGCGCATTTATTACCACCTCGCCTATAAATAGGCGGGTCTACGCTATCATTATCATCTGACACAAATCACGTGATTTTCTCTGTACCTGCCAGCGCACCTACCCTGTCATTGTCGATCGCTTTGTGGACCCGTTTGCACATTTCTTCGTTATATATCTGGGTAAGAGGTCCTCATCTCTTTTGTGCTCTAGTTCTTTGTTTTCATGCTGGTTTGGGTTGGGTTTAGTTAAAAAATCTGTCAAAACACGGACTTCCCCCTCCTTGTTGTTTTTCTCCAAAGTATTTCCCCTCCCCTCTCTTTCCAGATCTGCTGGTGAAGGAGGCTCTGTCCTAAAAAATAGCTTGGAACTCTTATTTTTTTGGCCCCTTCATCACCCCAAATGACCCTGCAAAAGAAGCTAAACCACATGTAAAACCCCTCAGAGAAGGCTCATGGCTTGAAAATAAAAGGTTGTTATTTCTTCCATTGGCGCATATGTCTCCCCTGCAACATGATAAACAGGTGCGCCAATGGTGCACATTCCTTGCATGTTACATAATGCACAACCACGCCCTCATGGCGCACTCCCTTCGCTTGTTTCATCTGCTTTCCCTGCGCCCTACTTGGTGCACCAAACTCATATGTTGCATTCTGAAAAATCATGCCTTTGGCACACCCTGCGTCTGTGCAACACCAGCTAAACCTGCGCCAAGCGCAAAGCTTTAAACGGCGCAGGTGCATCCATCATTGCAACAACATCATGTTATGCATACCTTCCATGTGCCGCGCCAAGTTCCCTTTGGCGCACAAAAATTATATGTTACATAAGCCTTATATGCGCCTTTGGCGCACCGAAGTTCCATGCAACATGAAAATTATATGTGCCACTGGCGCATCCTGTTCCTATGTAACATGAATAATCCATGCGCCCTTTACAAAATGCATACATATGGAGCAGGCGCACTTGTGCTTACAACAACAAAGAATGCAACATGTAGTATCCATGCACCACGTGCCCTTTGGCGCTAATTTATCCCCTGCAGCATCCCTTTCTTGTGCACCTTACTATTTTACCCTGTAATCTGCTGTATTCATGCGCCCTGCGCCCTGAGGCCTTAAAATCACTAACTCTTTCTTCTGTCAGCATTTCAATGGAAAATCAAACATCTGACGTGACTTTCTTGTGTTGAGTTTCACTTCTTATTCTTGCAAACCAGCAGCTAAGTTCAGAAGAACATATGTCAACATCAAGCAAGAGACCTACCAAATCTAAAGGCAAGGCCAAGCTCGCAGAAGAAGAAATGAAATATAAATATCAAAGGGTCAGAATGCCCGAGTCCCAAGCAGAGTGTGACCTAGACATCAGAGATTCAGGACTTGGGCACATTGATATGGAGGAGTTCTAGACCAGAACCAGGAAGGTCACAAGAGGTCCATGGATGGACAAATTGATAGGCAGTGCCCTGCACTTTGCTAAAGGAATCCCAGTCAGTGTAGTTAATAATGAATTTATGATGGTGGTTTCCCGATGCTACAACAAAGACACAAGATGTGTCCACAATGAGAAGGGCGAGGTTATAATCAACCTCACTGCCCACCATTTTGAAATAATGCTCGGCATCCCTCACCACCGGCACTTTATGGCCGTCAGCCGGGAAGACTGCATTAAAGCCTGGGACGACAATGAAGATCAGTGCATGCAGCTGATGAACGAGGTATATTTGAAGAATAAAAAGGTGGTGACCCGATGGCCACAAATCATTCACCACAGTGATTTTTCAGAGGAGCTCAGTGACACAATCACGTTCCTGAGTAGAGTGTTTTGGCTTCCTGATGCCCACTACTTCCACAAATGGATGTTGCGGTATTCAGAAACAATGAACAAAAATATGCCCGATCAATGCTTTGAGTGGGCAGAAATCATAAGTAGCACAATATCAGAGCAACTACAACAACTTGCCACAATGGGGAAGTTCTACATGAATTCCTACGTTGTTTACGTTGCAGCTTCAGAAAGGGACTACCCAGCTCTGATGCGGAGTTGGGTTTGGCCCCAAGTTAAAATCTATGAATATTATCCAGAACTGAAGTTGGAAAATAGCATCCCCCAATTTACAAAGATCAATGATGCATTTTTATATTTCATCATCTACCTGTTGAGGCTGAATATGACTCACGGTCGTACGACCAAGAGCATCGTGGCAGCCACAGAGAAATGGGGAGCCCTGTTCACTCAATTCCCCACATTCACTTATCTAAGGGAGGCTAACTTCTTGGGGGAGCCAACTAAACTGCCAAGGTATGCCGGTCCCAAATTAATCCTGCTAGAGCTGTCAAGACAGCTAATCACCTACCATGAGAAATGCCTCAAGAGAAAGAAGGGTGGAACTCCTTTGCCCCTCACAGTGGGTAGGTATACGTGTCTCACCCACCACAAGGCAAAAGACATGTTTGCAGAGATGGAGCTTCTTAATCTGAAACATAACTTCCCAGTAAGGCCCACCTTCGACCCAAGAAATTGTCTGCCTAGGGCCAAGCTCGATCCGATCCATATCCCTCAAATCAAAGATATCTACATTGATATATATCATGAGGTTGAGCTTAGGAGGAAGGACCATTCTCGTTTGGCCTTAGTAGAAATCATCCAGTACGGGGTGGCCATTGTCCCCAAAGGCTACCAAACTACTGAGCAAGAAGTGGATCAAGTGTATCTTGACACAAGTGGGGACGATTGGCCTTTCGCGGTAATTGATAGAACTAAAGCACCTCAAACAATTGAGGAAAGGGTCAAGGAAACTCTGTGCAGAACAGAGCATTGGTGCTGAATGAACGGGCTCATCTACCTCGGAGTAGATTTCACAACCTCTCCGTTGGGTAACGCACCTCTTCGATCAAAACAGCAGCCAAAAGGCAAGGGTAAAGATAAAGAGGGTGAATCCAGTTCCACCCAAAAGGAATCTCCAGAAATCCCTCCTTCCGCTTCACAAGAACGGGTTGAAATCCCGAAAAGCACAGAAGAAGAAGTGGCGGAAGATGTTCCAATAGGCATATCCACTCAGGATGTGGCCACGGCTATAACAACTGAGGTCCCTTCTGTTCCTTCTCCCTCTCCTCCTTACCCTTCTCGAGTGACTCAAGCGACCATCCCTTTGGTCGTGTCCTCTCCCTCTTCTTCTACCATTCCTCCTGCTTCTTCATCCATCTTCTCCTCTCTCACGGAGTTGTCCCCCTCCATTTCTTCCCTCATCTCTGAGCTCCCTTCCCTTCCTATGTCTTCCTCCCCTGCAGTACCCCTTCCTCCTGTGAGCACTTCCTTGGCTCCCCTCTCAATGCCGCCGCTGCGTGTCTCCACCTTTTTCCCTTCTACTACTGCAGCTGCCCCCTTCTCTGTTTCTGGTCCTGCTCCCCTAATTCCAGCCTGCATCTCCCAGCACCTAAGTCAACAGAAAAGGAAATTTCCCATCGCACCGATGGACTTCTCCGTTTTCCCATCGAAAGGGGCAAAGAAGAAAAATCCTATCACACGCTTCTCTCAGAGTGCTTTGGGAGAGAGGGTGATGGAGATCACATACCCCAATCCTCTGAAATATAAAAGGGATATGTCTTCAACAGATTACACAGTGACTCAAGTCACAATGGGGACGTCTTCTGAAAGCCTTCAGGGAGAGGCCCTATCTGCAGTTGACGCCCTTTGCAAGAAGCTTCAAGAAGAAAAAGAAGAGAAAAGGCTACTGAAAGAGCAAAACAAACATCTGCTCCACGCCTTACAGAAGATGGGCAGTGCACCTCCCACAATTGCCGCCGAAACTCCTGAGCCTCTGAGCTAGGAAAAGATCAATGAATATGCAAAGATCAGCGAGCAAGGTATGGCAGTTTCCGCCTGGAGGAGCCAGATCCTCAAGGACAGTGAAAGAGTGATCGCCAAGTTCACTGATTTATATATGAACATCAACAAGGTGAATAAAGAACTCCAGGCATTGGCAGGACCCATATCCGAAGAGCTGGACCATGCTAGGCTTCAACATGAGACCTTTTAAAAAATGTTCGACTGTCCGATCGAAGATCTGGTTAAGTTCAATGTTTTCTGTCACCCTAGGGCCCTCATTAAAATCCTTTCCACTCTAGATTACCAGATGGATCAACTAGATTTCATCCTCGAAAAGATTGATAAGGTAAAGGAAGAAGCCCTGGACACGATGCATCAGATGGAACAAATTGTTCTAACAATGTCTCCAAGGTTACTTACCCCTTCTTTCGCCTTAAGGAAGGTTAACGAAACCATTTAGATCTTCAAAGAGATCGTTTCGCAAGGGCTGGGGCCAGAGGTCACTTTTGACGCATAATCCATCAATAACCTGCTGGCCTGTCAGGACTTCATCGGATTCTTGATAGAAGCAGAGAATGAATATTCCAAACTCCCAGAGAAAGTCATAGACGAGCGGGAGACTTGTGAGGCTATCACTGAGTGACACAAGGATCCTTCCCAGGATCAACTAGGGCCCATGATCAGCAAGTTCATGGAATACCGTGCCCAATTCCACATCTCGTCCCCTGAGCAGCAGCAGAAGCAGGATCCCCCCTTTCAGCCACGGGATGACGACGATGAATAATTTCTCTCTCTTCTTCGACTTTCTTTTTATAAATGTCTAAAGTATGTTGGTACAAAATTATGACATCATCCATGTTACACCATGGGATGATGTCATCCATCAAGTTGTCAAAATTCAACATGACTTTGAGATATTTTTGTAAATAGATGGTTGGTTCCTTTTTGCCTTCCTTCTTCTTCTTCTTCTATAAATACTCAAATACTTGTTGTATTTGGGGGGGGATACTTTTCAGATAAAAAATAGAATTTAGAAGAAAAGACTTTGATATTTTTGTAACAGAAAGAAATATTAATACAATATTTAGACTTTGTGCTGAATACATGTGTTACTTGCATTAGATCTTTCTTACGCCAGATCTGTGTGTTTATTCTGTTGGATCTACTTCTGTTTTATTGTCATTTATTCATCAGTATTGCTTTGTTCGTTTATGCAAGTGGGTTTGGCTCTGTTTACTACCAATCCCAAAACATAAATAATCTGACCTTTCTGCTTTGGAATTCATTTCTTTTCTTTCTTCGGATCTGATCTTTCTTCATCCTCTCTTTCATTCCTTTCTTTCCGCAGTCGGAAACAACCCTACTAGGATGAGATCCCAAATCCCCGAAGGCAGAATATTGTGAGACTTGAAAAGATTCCTGCTGGTAGAATAGCAATAAACCAGTTTCGCTTTACTAACTCAAAGAGGGGCTATGCCCTGCACACTGTTGACTCATCTATCCATAGATCCGTCACTCGCGACAGATTTTCGAACCAACAAGTGTGTAGGGCATAGCCCCTCTTTGAGACAGCCAAAGTGAAACTGGTTTATTACTATCCTACCAGCAGGAATCTGTGCAAGTCCCACAACATTTTACCTTCAGGGGTTTCGGATCTCATCCTGATAGGGGTATTTCCGACTGTGAATAGAAAGGAATGAAGAGAGGAATGGAGATAGGATAGATCTGAAAGAGAGAAAAGAAATGAATTCCAAATCAGAAAGGTTGAAGGGTTTATGTTTTGGGCTGGTAGTAAACAGAGCCAAACCTACTTGCATAAACGAACCAAAGCAATACTGATGAGCAAATAATAAAAAAGTAGAGATAGATCTAACAGAAAAGAAACATAGATCTAACTTAAGAAAGATCTAATGCACATAACACATCCATTGAGCACAAAGTCTTAATTTCTGTATTAATATTTTATGTTACAAAAGGTACACAAGCCTTTTCCTTCTCACTTCTATTTTTCATCTAAAAAATGTTCACCATTGAACACAACAAGCATCCAATTATATATAGAAGGAGAAGGAGAAAGAAGGCAAAAAGGGAACCAATAACTATTTACAAAATATCTAAAAGTCAACTGTTGACTTTAGGGCAATTTGGTGGATGACAACATTCCATGGTGCAACATGGATGATGTCATCATTTGTGCCCAACATTCTTTTAAATATTTTTACAAAAATGAGAAAAATCCTAGGAGGAAGGAGCCTATTTGTCGTCATCCCATGGATGGAAAAGGAGTATCATGCTTCTGCTCAAGAGAGGAAATGTGAAATTGAGCCCGGTAATCCATGAACTTGCTAATCATCGGTTGAAGTTGATCCTGAACGAGACCCTTACTGTGACCACCCGATGACCTCACAAGTCTCTCGTTCATCTCTAAGTCTCTCTGGGAAGCTTGAAGTATTCATTACCTACCTCCATCAGGTATCCAACAAAATCACAGTAGGCCAGAAGGTTGTTGATAGATTCTGTATTAAAAGCGGCTTCTGACCCTAAACCTTGTGACGCGATCTCCTTGAAGAGCCGAATAGTGTCATCTGCCTTCATCAAGGCGTATGATGGGGTGAGCAAGCCCAGAGACATCCTTAGGATGATCTATTCCATTTGATGCATTGCATCCAAGGCTTCCTCCTTGATTTTATCAATTTTCTCCAAGACAAATTCCATCTGGTCAACCCAATAGTCCAAAGCAGCAAAGGACTTTGTTGGGTGCTCTTGGGTGATCGAAGATGCTGAAATTTTACTAAGTCATCGACTGGGTAGTCGAGCATCTTTTGGAATGTCTCATGTTGTAACCTGGCATGGTCCAACTCTTTGGAGATAGATCCTGCAATCACCTGGAGTTCTCTATTAGCCTGATCAATATTTTGATATAGCTCCGTGAACTTTATAATTAATTCCTCACTATATTTGAGGATCTGGTCTCTCCAGGCGGATAATGGACATACCTTGCTCACTAATCTTGGTGTACTCATTTATCTTTTCCTGACTAAGGGCTTCAAGAGTTTCGGGTGGCAGCTACAGGAGGTGCACTGCCCATTTTCTGTAGGGCTTGGAGAAGATGTTTGTTCTGTTCCTTTAGTATCCTCTTCTCTTCCTTTGCTTCCTGAAGATTTTTGCAAAGGGCATCCACTTGTAGATAGGGCCTCTCCCCTGCAAGCTTTCTAAGGATGTTCCCATTGTGACCTATGTCACTGTATAATCTGTAGGAGACATATATTTTTATCCTTTGTGAGGTCAGGGTATGCAATCTCCATAACCCTTTCACCGAAGGCACTTTAAGAGAAGTGGGTTATAGCCTTTTGCTTCTTAGCTCCTTTAGTCAGAATCATGGAGAAGTCCATAGGTGTAATGGGGACTTTCCTCTTGTGCTAGCTCAAGTGTTTGGAGATCCATTATGGACTTAGGGGAGTGGGGACCAGGGGAAGAGGAGGGGAACAGGGGTGGAAGAAGGAGTAGCTGTAGGGGGGTATGGGGAAATGCATCGAGACACTTGGTGGTGGCATTGAGAGAGAAGCCAACATAGTGCTCACGGGGGGAGGAGTTCCACCCTTTTTTCTTTTCAAACACTTCTCGTGATATGTGATGAGTTGTCTGGATAGCTCCAATAGGATCAGCTTAGGCCCCGCATATCTCGGTAAACTTGGTGGGCTCCCCCAAGAAGTTGGCGGCTTTGAGATAGGTGAAAGTGGGGAATTGTGTAAATAATGCCCCCAACTTCTCTGTGGTAGTAACCATGCTCTTGGTCATCCGACCATGAGTCATATTAGGCCTCAATAGGCAGATGACGTAGTAAAAGAAGGCATCATTGATCTTGCTAAATTTTGCGATGCTATTTTCCAGTCTCATCTCTGGATAGTACTCATATATCCTAACCTAGGGCCATACCTTGCATCGATTTAGTGTTAGGTAGTCTCTTTCAGAGGGCTAGCAGCGTATACCACGTAGGATTTCATGTAGAACTTCCTAGTTGTTAAGAGTTGTTGAAGCTGCTCGGAGATGGTGCTGCTGATAATCTTTGCCCATTCAAAGCTTTGATCAGGAACATTTTTGCTCATTGTTCTAGATATCTGAGCATCCATTTGTGAAAGTAATGGGCATCAGGAATCCCAAACACCCTGCTCAGGAAGGTGATGGTATCACTCAGCTCTTCTGAGAAGTCACTGCAATGAATGACTTGCGGCCACCTGCTCACCACCTTCTTGTTTTTCAGATATACTTCATTCATAAGTTACAGGCATTTGTCTTCATTTTCATTCCATGCTTTCACGTAGTTCTCTTGGCTTATTGCCATAAAAATGCCAGTGGTGGGGGATACCCAACATGATTTCAAAGTGTCGAGTAGTGAGGTTGATTATTACCTCTCCCTTCTCATTTTCGACACATCTTGTGTCCTTATTGTAACAACGGCCCACCACCATCATGAACTCATTGTTTAGTGCACTCACGGGAATTCCTGCCGCAAAATGTAAACCATTGCAGACCAATTTTTCCATCCATGGATTGCCTGGTGACCTTCTTAGTTCTGGCCCAGAAGTCCTCCATGTCAATATGACCAAGTTTTGAATCCCTGATGTCCAGGTCACATTCTGCAAGGGATTCGGGCATCCCTGACCCTTTGGTATTTATACTTCATCTCTTCTTCTGTGAGTTTGGCCTTACCCTTAGACTTGGTTAGCTTATTACTTGATGAAGACATGTGTGAATCTAAGTTTAGCTGCCGATCTACAAGAAGAACCAGACAAGTCCATCGCAGAAGATCCATGTTAGTTGTTAAATCGTCAATCAAAACTTACAGAATGAAAAGTTATGAATATAGAAGCTTCCGGGTGCAAGGTGCAATTCTATTGCAGGTTGTAGGGTCAGAAAAATAAGGCACACTTCTGGAGCGTGTTGTATGGAAGAAAATGGCATAAAAGGGGCGCAGGGCATAGAAATACTACACACAACATTCAGATGTTGGTGTCATAGGATGTGCACTTGCACCATATGAAGCGTTTTAACTGGGCGCAGATTTATTTAATGAAGCAAGGCTTTAGGATGTTCCATTGGCATAGATATGGTACATGTTGCAAAACATTATGATGCGCCAAAGGGCACAGGTATAAAGGGTGCATCATTGAGTTAAGGTGTGCCAAGGTTTGAGCTTTTGGCATAGCACGGGAAGGGTCTGCACGACATTCAAATGTAGGTGTAGTTGCACTTGTGCCTATGTTAGTTTTTAGGAATTTTTATAAGGCGTGGGAAAGACCAATGTTGCATGTTAGGACAGTGCGCCCCTTTGGTGCGGACTGTGTTTTAGTGTAACAACAATGACGTTTGCGCCAAAGAAAAATAGTGGGTTTGATGACTCTTTAGAAATTTCCTTCTTTTGACAGGTTTTTGGTTTTTAACTCTTCTAAGACAGATTTTGACAGTGAGGGGAAAAGAGGAAAAGAGGTTCAGAGATCCTTTGTGAGACAAGGCCCTTCCAGGTTAGCAAATCTGAAAGGGGGGGGTAAAAAAGGTTGAAGGTGGGTTTGATTTACAAAATGGGCTGGAGTTGTATTATCCTCTTAGGTTCATTTACTTTGTTTTGAATAATAACAACCTCCAAAAACAACACAAAAACCCCACAACAACAACACAAGAAGAGCAAGGGACCACTTACCAAGAATATATAAGATAGAGGAAACAATTGTGGGATCCATGAATGCAACGGAAAGTGATACACGGGGCTGACGGGGAGCGCTGAAAAATGCAGAAGAATAACCTTTTTCCCACATTTTTAAGTCATGAAAATGACAGGTCGGATGCACCTATTTATAGCAAAAGGTGCAATAAATGTGCCCACCAACTTTTTGTTAAGGCGCACCTAGGCAGACGCCAACATGAAACTATTTGCGCCCTAGGTGCAGATTTGGCATTGTCAACATTGCTTTTTCAGTGCTTTGGCACACCATTCAGGGGCGCAACATTTTTGAATGTCGACAAGATGGCGCATGCACCTTGGCGCAAGCTTGGAAGGTGCATCATGGGAAGGCGCAACATTTGGAATGTTGATACTCCAAAGGATGCGCTAAAGGAAAGGAGGGGGCGCAGTTTCATTTGATGTTGCGTGAGTAAAAACTGCGCCCAACCAAAAATGGACCAAATGACTAAGTTCGAAAAACTAGATTCTTCGGAAAGGGATTTTATGCCATTCTGAACGCTAAGGGTCATCGACGGGGGACTAGAATGGAAATTTGGTATGGTTACCTACAAAATTTCCCTTGTCAATTTTACAAGATAACAGTATGAAGTCAAGGGTAAGGGAGAAACTTGTGTGCAGATTGAAAAAGAGCCTATATGGGCTCAAGAAAGCTCTGAGATAATGGTATATGAGGTTTGATAGCTTCATGCATGAGCATAGTTATTTGAGATGTGAATCTGACCATTTTGTTTATTTCAAGATGCTTGGAAATGGGAGATATATTATTTTGTTACTGTATGTGGATGATATGTTTATTGCAGGATCTAGTATGAAGGACATTAGTGAGCTTAAATAAAAGCTATCTCGCACATTTGTCAATGAAGGATTTGGGAGCTGAAAAGATAATCCTTGGCATGTCAAATTCACAAAGACAAGAAAAATAGGGATTTGTATTTGTCTCAAGACCACGATATCAAAAAGGTGTTAGAAAGGTTTAATTTGTAAAATTCAAAACGTGTAAGTACACCTATGGTTAGATACTTCAAATTGAGCAAATATCAGTTTCCTATATCACATGAGGAGGATGAATACATGGCATGAGTTCCATATGCTTCAACAATTGGGAGATTGATGTATGGTATGGTTTGTACCAAACCATACATTGCACAAGAAGTGGGAGTTGTGAGAAAAATTAGGGCTAATCTAGGTAAAGAGCATTGGAAAGCAGTTCGATGGATACTCAGGTATTTGAGAGGGACATTCAACATGTAGTTATGTTATGGAGGGTCATATACTTATTTACGTGGATATGTGGATTCAGAAATGGCTAGTGATTTGGCTGGCAGGAGGAGCACCACTGGATATGTTTTCACAGTAGGTGGTACAACAGTTAGCTATATTTCTAGATTACAGAAGGTTTTGGACCTGTCTACTACAAAGGCTAAGTATGTTACATCTACAAAAGCTAGCAAGGAGATGATATGGATGAGCATGTTCATAGAAGAGTTGGGAAAGGAGCAAGAGGATTGTAGATTATACAGTGATATTCAAAGTGGGATTCATCTAGAAAAGAACTCAGCATTTCATTCTAGAATGAAACACATTCAGATGAGATATCACTTCATACGGAAGGTATTGGAGGATGGGTAGTTGAAGTTGGAGAAAATTCATACAAAAGAAAATCATGCGGATATGTTAACAAAGTCGTTGGAAAAGGATAAGTTGGATCTACACTCCACTTATGTTGGTATTCGAGTTTGAGACTTGAGAAGGGAGAAACAGGCCAAGGGAAGGATCAGAGGAAGGATTTGTACAGTATAGTGTAGAAATTTATCTCCAAGTGGGAGATTTTTGAGTTGTGGAGCTTAATTGCTTCACTAGCATAATTTTGTAGACTTGTTGGAATACACAGTAACCCCCCCGACCCCCCCCCCCCCCTCCCCCCCCCCCCCCCCCCGGTTAACGAACCGGCATCAATTACCCATGGACCGGTATCGGTCAGGAAAGTAATAACCAACATCAGTTAGGGCTAACCGACATTGGTTAAGGTTAATTGGTATCAATTTCCTGTGCGTGACTGCTATAATTAAGTTGCGGGAATTAGATCTATCTTTAATTGTAAAGTGAATCTAATGGTTATAATTACATAGGTAAAGTGCCCTAAGATTGTAGATGCATATATAAGCATAAAGCTAGGGGTTTAGAAGAGATAATTCAATTGAGAATTAAGAGAATTTTCCTTTAGAGAGAAAAAGAGAAATTTGTAGAGAATAAAGTACATGACATCCAAGAAGGTGTGGAATATTTCAAATCTTCATTGTATTTCCTCTATGATGATAAATTGAGTGTTTCTTGGTAGACATAGCCCACACTGGGTGAACCACGTTAAATCTTGTGTATTGTATCTTCTTGTTTATTTCCGCATTGATTTCTTTTATGCTTAGATCTGACTAATATATATGTATAACCGATGTCCTAACCCCAACATTATTCCTATTTTGATTGATGCTCGAGGTGGAGTGCAGAAGTGTCAAGGTAATTCATGTTGTGGATAAAGATATCAGAGACTTGAGTGTGTATCTTTAGGAATTTCTTAATAATAATATGATATACTAATATAACATTGATAGTTAATGGTTAGTGGTACATTGATGTGTGTGTGTGTGCACGCGCACACACACACATGTGTGTATGTATGTATAGATTATCCTTCAGATGTTTCAACATTATTTGAAAGTATTTTTTTTTCCTCTTTATGCTGAAGATGATTCTTATGGTGAGAGAATTTTCCAAAAGGTTTCAAGCCTTATAATTATAATTTCCATAACATATTTTCATTTCATTTCCACATTTTACAACATCTTTTGGTGGGTTTGTTATTATTAATTCCATTTTAGTCAATTATTTACATTCTACAACTTATTTAATCTAAATGGAATTAAATTGCAATTACAAAGTAACTAATGTAATGAATTATGTGCAAATAATAAAATACAGTAAATGGACAGGTAACAAGCATGCAATAGTATGAAATCCTAAGCAATTTTATTTGCGAGGTGGGTTTGTGATTTGTTAAGATGAAATGAGTTCCACGTGTTTTTAACATATTTTTCCTCTTGCGATTGATGCTCGAGGTGGAGTGCAGGAGCATCGAGGTAATTCCTTGTGTGGAGAATCACATCAGAGACTTGATTGTGTATCTTTATAAATTTATTAATAATAATATGATAATATGAGATACTAAGAGAGCGTTGACATTTGTTGGTTGAGTCGGTACATTGATGTGTGTGTGTGTGGATTATCCTTCAATGTTTCAACATGATTTAAAAGTATTTGTTTTCACTTATATGCTAAAGATGATTCTTATGGTGAGATATTTCTGATTTAAAGTAAATTTTTGTGTATTAATTTTCATTACAAATCAAGCCCAAACTATTTTCCTAAATCACTTTATCAAAAAAGTATGAGTAAAAAACTCGCCACCTTAATTTCTTGTAGGCAAATATTTTCCATTTTTGGAAATTATTGTTAAAAAACATGCACTACGTATTGGCGAGGTAGGTTTGTGAGAATTGCATATTACAGGGAAAATAGTTCGTGGATTAGGAGGGTAAAGGGACGTATCATTTGAACCTCTAATGCATTTAAGGAATAAAAAACTATTATGCTAAAACTACTATTAGTTTATTTGTAAAAAAATGTTAAGATGAAATGAGCTCCATGTGTTTCTAACATATTATTCATCTTATGATTGATGCTTGAGGTGGAGTTTAGGAGCTTCGAGGTAATTCCTGGTGAGGAGAAACATATTAGACACTTGATTGTGTATCTTTAGAAATTTCTTTATAATAATATGAGATACTAAAAGAGTGTTGACGGTTGGTGGTAAATTGATGTGTGTGTGTGTGTAGATTATCCTTCGATGTTTCAACATGATTTGAAATTATTTATTTTCCTTTTTATGTTGAAGTCGATTCTTGTGGTGAGATATTTGTAATGAAAAGTAATTTTTTGAGTATTACTTTGCATTACAAATCAGGTCCAAACTATTGTCCTAATCACTTTATCAAAAATTGATTTAAAAACTCGCCACCTTAGTTTCTTATAGGCAAAGATTTTCCATTTTTGGAAATTATTGCTAAAAATCATGCACTACGTATTTACAAGGTGGGTTTGTGAGAACTGCATATTACAGGGATAATATTTCATGGATTAGGAGGGTAAAGGGACGTATCCTTTGAACCTCTAATCCTTTAAGAAATAAAAAACTATTATGCTAAAACTACTATTAGTTTATTTGCAAAAAATTGTTAAGATGAAATGAGCTCCATGAGTTTGATAACATATTCTTCCTCTTGTGATTGATGCTTGAGGTGGAGTGCATGAGTGTCGAGGTAATTCCTAGCTGTGGAGAAACATATCAAAGACTTGATTGTGTATCTTTATAAATTTCTTAATAATAATATGAGATACCAATATAGCGTTGACAGTTGGTGGTCGGTGGTACATTAATATGTGTATGTGTGCGTGTTTGTGTAGATTATCCTTCCGATGTTTCAACATAATTTGAAATTATTTGTTTTCCTTTTTATGTTGAATATGATTGTTATGGTCAAAGATTTTGCTAAAAAGTGTCAATCCTTCCAACTATAATTTTCATAACATCTTTCCATTTCATTTCCACTTTTTACAACATCTTTTGGTGGATGTGTTATTATTTATTCAATTTTAGTTAATTGTTTACATTCTATAACTAATTTAATCTAAATGGAATTAAATTGTAATTGCATAGTAACTAATGTAATGAATGATGTGCAAATAATAAAAAATAGTAAATGGACAAGCAACAAGCATGTAATAGTATGAAACCCCTAATTAAGAGAGGGAGATATAGAGACTTGGTTGATTCACAAGTAATCTGAAAATGATCTGTGTAGGTGACTAACTAAAATAGGTGGAGAAGAGTGTCGTCAATTCTCACCGGAGATTCTGAAACTTGGGAAGGTGTTGGACATGAGCGCCCCCAAAAGGGTAGGAGTACCCAAGCGCTAGTGACTATATCTTGGCACTATTGTCT
Source organism: Taxus chinensis (assembly GCA_019776745.2). Taxonomy (NCBI): domain Eukaryota; kingdom Viridiplantae; phylum Streptophyta; class Pinopsida; order Cupressales; family Taxaceae; genus Taxus; species Taxus chinensis. The sequence goes on from CM034146.1 coordinate 688,453,659, forward strand.
ATGCGAATGTTTTAGATCTATTATCTTATGTGCGAGAGGAGCTTCATTTTAGCCATTGATTATCATTTTGATTTCACTCTTTCATCGTTGATTGTACCTGTAACCTGAAAAAAAACTTGTTTGCATGTATATATACACAAACCACATCAAATATGATAAAAAAGATGTTGAATGTGGAATCGTACTGACCCCTGCAATCACCCAAAGAGTGAAACTTATAACCAAACATTACACCACATCTCAAAATCCATGTAGTTGTTTGTGTTTGTGTGTGTGATGATGCCCTAGTATGCCCTTGTGCAAGTTATACCAATGATAACGTGCTAGATCTAGAATGTAGAAATGTATAGAATGGGTGGGATGGAATGGAATAAACTTCCCCTTCCTATGATTTTTATGTGTCCCTTGTCCCTTGAGTGGATGTGATAGATGGGTGCTTTATAATGCTTTTTATGACTTTGGATGTAAACTTAGGTAATAGTGTGTAATGTTATTGCTTGGCCCTTCATTTTAAAAGCATCACTATGTATTTATACTATTCCCTTGTTTGAATTTCATAATTGAAAACTGAAAGGTCGATCCAAAGTAGCAAAAAGTAATTAAAAAGAGAAAGGGGTCTAAAAGGATAAGAAAAAGGTAGAGAGGGACAGGAGCACCCAGGAGGACAAAAGTGCCTGGTGATAGTGTCTCAACTGGGCACTGGTGTCAGAGGCCATAGAAAGATAAAACAGTCAAATGTCAGTAAGAGTGTAATATGTATGAAGCCAATAAAATTGCAAAAGGAAAAGCAACAGGCTAGAGGGAGTTGTCAATTACTAATTTTCTTGCTTAGGAATGATGTAAAGTCTAGCATGATTTTAGGACCTAGAAATGTACCCCAAGTGCAAAAATTTTATGTCTAAATTTTCCCCCCACTTTATGTTCTTAAGTGAATAATCGATAACATAAAGTAGATATAATTTTCATACCTTATGATCATGTAGAGAAGTGTATAGCCGATAGCATGCTGAGTGTACAACTGAAGAGTGAAGTGATCATAATGTCAAGTGTGGAAACTAAGAGGAGGAGGTATACCCCTAGGGGTAAAGCATATGCATAATGTGCTATTGGAACCTATGTTCAATGATGTAAGCTTCTCCTTGTTGCGTATTGATGTAAGCTTCTCCTTGATGAAAGACCTATAAAAGAAGAGTGAATGAGTATTCAAATTCCTGTTTATGAAAATTTTGAGCAAAGTATTTATAAGCTTGTAAAAGTGTTTAAAATTAGTAATAAAAGGAAAGTTTGCACCCGATGTATAACAAGTGTAAAAGGATAGAGATATGTCCTGAAATGTTGTGAAGGGTGATTGTTTTGGGAGATATCATGCCAAAAGTGAGTTTTTTGGGTGATCTCACGCCAAGTGTGAGTTTTTTGGGTGATCTCATGCCAAAGGAGAAGAGTGTTGAGGAGAGAGATAGATTTCCTCTCCTTTCATGACTGCTTCCCAAAGTGCCATTGTAGATGGCACGTTGCGATTTGTTCGAATGTTGTAGCTGAAATGTAACTAAGATTGAGCTCTGTAACTGGAGGCAAATGCCTACTACTAGATAGCTAATCTGGAAAAATTGTTGTGAATTGTGTTGAGTTGAGAAAATGACATAAATTTTTCCCTGGGACATTAGCACCTAGGGGAACACAAGCTCACAGCGCTACTATCTGGGACTAGGCGCTAGTGTTTTCTCTGAGATTCTGATCCAAGTTTAATTCTGGACCAATTATGTGACTGTAACCTATGTCAATGATGTATTGTACTATTTTTTTTGGAGATATGTGTTTATGTAAGGGTGATTTCTTCACCCAATAGATGTCCCCCTCATTTGGGGTGCATGTGATGATTGTAGGAGGAAAGGAGAGGACCTGATCTTATATGCATATATGAAGTGGATACCTACAGGGGGTAGGGGATGTGTATGCTATAAACCAATGTATATGTAAATAAAGTTGGCTAGTAACAAGAGTTAGTGAAAATCAGCTAGCATGTAATAGAATACAATGTAGCAAGTAACTAGGACAATAAGATAGACTGTGAAAAGTGGGTTTCAAACATGGGACATCGCTCACAATTTCACAAGACAATCAGGGCCAAAGCAGCCAAAAGCATAAAGTGATCAAACAATACATATGGCATAACCCACAAAAAATAACATACAATAGCAACCTATAACAAAAATGTGTCACATAACCATGGTTGTATATAGTCATGTAAGGAAAATGCTACACATGAAGCACCCATTACGACATGTTAAAAATATAAATAGTATGTCCAAGCATGTATATTGTAGCGATTAGTAAGTGATATTAATGAGAAATATGAAATGATGAAACAATAGAACATATAAAGGGTCCTCAAGTAGTAAAGGTAGATGCCCCCAAGATCCTCAACTGGGACAAGTAAAAGATTATGTGTCGAGCATCATACATCATGTGGAAAAATTGTAAGAGATCTAAATTCACCTTCAGAGACTGAAGTGAACACACATGTGTGTAGCTATAAAAATATAATGGCATATTGAGTATCCGACTAGCATAATAAGAAAAGTGCCCAACATACAAGTAGTATATGCAAGCAAGAGTAAATGCAAACTAAGATATGTAGATGTTGTATGAATGTGATGGTGTGATATGTAAAATGTGAATATAGGAGGAGTTACGTTTCCCCTTGTGTATGTGTGTGAGATGAGGTCAATTTATAGAAACCATCAACAGTCAATAATGAACCATAAAATAAGAGAGTGTCATCGGGTAATTAAGTAAGGTGTGCGAACCAACGATGTGGTGATGCTAGAAAATATAGACATGAGGCAGAGAGGGAAAGATAGTAGTACATGCTAAGAAAGATGTAACGTAAATCAACTAAGTGTAGATTGTATATGGTGTGAGGCTCATGAAAGAAGTGATCTCTCAACAGTCAAGTGTGAACTTATGGCATAAGAGTGTGTCATCAGGTAATGAGGCAATACAAGATATGTACCAAAGAGGTAGATTGTTTACAAAGGTAAACATGAAACACGAAGCATGAAGTATAGTAAAGAAGCTAAGAGTAGACAATAGAGAGATCCAATAGTGATGGAGAGGGAGGGAAGTGTGATGCCCCAAGTATGTATATTAGGATTTTTTGGCCAAATAAATGTGGTCATCGTAAGTAAGAATAGCTAGAGTATGTATAGTGCATGCAAATACGTATATTGTATATACAAAGTAGTGTGTGTACCATGAATAGAATGATCCATAAGTAAGAATGAGTAAAAAAGCATGTATGGAGTAATATAAGAGCATAAAGAGATGTAGAAAGGTGTGCCCATAATGTAGATATGATAAATTTCTGCTAGAAAGGTTTACAGTGAATTTTAAAACAAGATTAATGTATAGATGTCTATGTGAATAGTATGGAAAGGGAGCTGCTGATTAAAGCATGCGAATATAAGGGAGCAGGGGAGTTTGATGTCCCCCAAATATGTGAATAATGGAGATCTATGTGAGTAAGGAAGAGAGACCATGCCATGGTGGCTGGATGTGGAAATGTGTTAGGAGTATCGGTATTGGTGAATTAAGAGGATTAAATTTACCAAAGTAATATATAACATTGATAACATTTGGGTATTGATTTTTGTGATGGTGATTATGTCAAATAGTGTAAACTTCATGAGGAGTATGTGGCAGGAATAAAAGGAGAAAGTGAAGGGATATATTCGATGTTGAGTCTGGTGGATTATGTGGGAATGAAAAGAGGCTCTTTAACTCATTTTGCATATTTTCCTAATCTAGGTTCCAGTGAAACTGTAACGAAGCATATACTACTACATAGGACCTACTTTTTGAAATTAGGAAGAGGGTGGCCAAAGTAAGGGCTTCACCAGTGAATGATCAATAGTGTTGCAAAAGTTAAATGGGGAGGGATCTGCTAAATCCTCATAAAACACACCCAAGGTATATGAATTCCTAATATGCACTAAAGGTTTGAAGGGGCTACTACATGCATGACATACTAAAGGTTTGAAGGGGATGCATGCATTACATAATAGGAGAATATTAGAATTAATATTATTAGGCAAGACATGGTAATTGGATGGGTAAATTACATGGCCCAATTATTAATGAGAAGTGTGATTGTACCTAAGACCTTTTTAGAAATATTGTCAAAGCCATGAATACAAATAGATGAGGGTGTTAAGGATGCTTCGAAACGGAAATTTTGCTGAAGAAATGGTAGATTACAAATTTCAAGGTTAGATCCATTATCAATTAAATCTGGAGGTTTAACCACTATTGTTATTAATTTGAACTTCGAGATAAAGGGGTGGATCACTATCGAAAACAGCTTGAGAAGCAGATTCAATAGATGTGAAAGTAATATATTCTTTGTTAAAAGAGAGTGATGTAGTAATTCTATGGTAAACATATTCAGGAGATGCATTGGGATGAAAATAAGTATTAGAAAAAAAGATCAAATTTTTATTTCCACATTCAGGATTGACCTGTAAGAAGGTAGGGAGGGAGACACTCATGTTGGTAAAAAATGACACAAAAGAAGGAGCTAATAGTGTTCGAATGTGGTTCACCAAATGATTTATGTATAAATTGAATTAAATATAATTGGAGGAGTAACTATTCTAATGAATGATGTGAAAATAATAAAATACAGTAAATAGATAAGCAACAAACATGCAATTGTATGAAACCCTAAGCAAAAGAGGGAGATGGAGAGACTTAGTTGATTCCCAAGCAATTTGGAAATGACTTGGGTAGGTGACTAATTGAAACAAGTTGAGAAGAGTGTCGTCAATGCTCACTAGAGATTCTAAAACTCAAGAATGTGTTGGGAAGGAGTGCCCCCATGAGGGTAGGAGCACCTAGACACTAGTGACTGTAGCACTAGTTACTGTATCTGGGTGACTTTAGTGTCTGTGTGAATGATCTGGAGATCTAATATATTTTGTGCAATATGAGCTTTACTATTAGAAGGTTGATTATACTCTAATTTCAATCTTTGATCACCTAATGTGCTTGTAACCTGCAAAAAAAAATTGTCTTCCTACTAGATGTCCACAAACCACATCAAATGGATAATAGATCAGATTCAAAATGTGGAGTCTAAACCTAGAGACGTGACGGTCATTCTGCCAAACTTTGAAATAATCAACTCAAGAACTGCATTATGATCTCAAAATGCTTGCAGTTGCATTTGATTAAATGTGTGATGTGATAATGGGGTAGTATTCCCTGGTAAAAGAATGCACCATTTCATAGTGGACTAGGGTCTAGAATGTGTGGGAAGGAATAAAATAAACATCCGATTCCTATGAATCAATGTAATGCAAGCAAGTGTGCATATATTTTCCCTTGAGTGGAAAATGAAAAGATGGATGTGTCAAACATGGGACATTGTTCACTTTAGATGTCAACATTAGGTGACAATCAGGGCCATGATAGCGGTCAATCCTTCATTTGAAAGCATAACAATGATCAAGAAAGAATAGGGCATATCCCTAGTGTAAATAACAGAATTAACAATATGGAAGCAATGGCAAGCAAAAGTAGTAATTAGTGATTAACCAAGGTAGCATATAGGGGTCTTACAAGGCATAATGTTACACAGGTAGAGAGGCACCCGATTAGCATGCTAGAAAGATAAAAAGTATGTCAAGGCATGTAGTGTATCAACTGGAAATTAATGGTGTCTAGTAAGCCATAGGAAGTATTATAACAATGAAATAATAGCAAGAGTCTAAGGTGTATGAATTTAATAAAATTTGCAGATTTTATTAAACACTATTATATAGTCAAGCTAAACACTAGATATTGCATAGTAACAACACAATGGATATGACAATAAAGTACAGATCTGACCTAAGCAATAAGCAATTGAAAAATTAGAATCCATAAGTGAAAGAGAATGGAATGAAGAGACATAGCTGATTTTTCAATATATACTTGAAGATGTGTCGAGATGGAAACCTGACTGGAACAGGAAGAGGAAATCTATGCAACTAAGCCACACAGATAAAATTGTAAAACTATCGGAAATATTGGGACTTGGGACTGTCTGGATCAGGATCAGGGGCACCTAGCGCATTATATACTACTTTTGGGTGTCCATGACTACTGAAAATGGCTCAGAAATTGATTTCTTACGTGTCTCTCACTATGATATTTGATCCCTTCATTGTTTTTGATCGTGTGTGTGTGTCGCACCATGGACCGATCATCGAATTCACTTATAACCTGCAAAGAGAAAAGAGATCAACTACAAAACCTCAAAACACATCAAATCCTAAAAATAAAAAAATTATGTAAATGGGGATTCAGACTGACCCCCAATGATCACTTGACTAGAGAGAACTTATGATCTGGGTGTTGCACTACATTTTAGACTTCATGTAGCTTTACATGTGTGAGTGTAGAATTGTTCCCTAGGTGGCTCTTGTACCAAGATACACTTAAATAGTGAAGAAATAACTAAATGTATAACATGTAAATAGATGTGTGTATGGTCAAAATAAACTTCCCCTCCTATAAAGTGTATGCAGAAATAATGTAGTACCTTTGTCCCTTAATGATAGCTAGATGGATGCTTTGATGCTCTTAGAATGCCTTTGGATGCAACCTTAGGTGATAGTAGTAGATGCTTAGTGCTTGGTCCTTTATTATGATCACATAATCTTTGTATTTATATGATTCCCTTGTTTGAATTTTGTAATTAACCACTAAAATGTTGAGACCAATAACAAAACAAGATGCCCAACGGCTAGAAGAGGCCCAAAAGGATGTTGAGCAAGATACAAAGAGGTCAGGGGTGCCCAAAGGGGATGAGGGCACTTGGGCGATGGCGTCCTAGCTTGGCGTTGGTGTCCTGAGACTCAGAAAATCTGAAGTATGAAAGTCAAACTGGGAATAGGGTTTGTAAGACCAAGAAGGAAACCAAAAAGAAATCAAAGGGGCCAAAGAAAATGGTCAATTAGTACTTTTCTCACTTAAGAATCATATGAATAGTAGTATGTGATCACTGCCTAGAAATATACCTAAAGTGTGTGATTTAGTGTCTACAATTTCCCCCCACTTTATGTTATTAAGTGAATACTTGATAACATAAAGTAGATAAGATATGTGTACCTGATAACCATGTAGATTGATGGCGAAAGCATGCCGAGGAGACAAGAAAAAGTGTGGAGTGATAAAAATGAAGCATGGAAGCTAAAAAAGAGGAAGTGACCCCAGGGGTGAAAGTGTATGTGTATATGTCACATTGTACCTATTGTCATTGTCACTTGATGGGTGCTTGATGATGTGATTTTTGCTTCCCATAAGGATAGACCTATAAAATAGAAGAGTAAAAGAGTAGTCAAATATGTGTATATGAAAAATTCGATCAAATATGTAAAATTGTGTAAAAATGTGAAAAGGAACATGTGCACCTGATCTGTGATGAGTGAAAATGATATAAAAGGATCCTAAGAAAATGATAGGTATCACACCAAGAATAGATTTTTTTTCGGGCGATCTCACACCAAGTGTGAGTTTTTTGGGTGATATCATGCCACAGAAGAAGAAGTGTAGGGAAAAAGGTCTAGTGTTATTCTCCATCTTTGACTGCTTCTGGAAGATTTATACACCACTGTAGATGGTGTGATCCTACTTTCGTTCAAATCTCGATCCATTTTGATCCAGTTTGATCAATGTATGAATATAATAAAAAAAGAAAGCATGCATGTTGATTGCTGGAGGACTATGTTCCTATATTGCAGAAAACTAATCTTTAGACTGCTAATTGTGAACCATGTTAATCTAAGAAAAAATGTTGTAACTTCCCCCTAGTCATAGGCTCGTAGGAAGGTTACGGGTTCCCAGGTGCTCATGTCTATGTGTCTAGGCATGCTGGCATTTGTGTTGTGTTGAAGACCCAAGGCATATTCTGGGTCGATTTTTTAGACTGATAGACTATGTTGATCACTAGTACTGAACTGTGTCTGTACTGTGACTGATGTACTGTTGAATGGGGTGAATGATTCACCCAATGTATTCCCCCCCTCATTTTGGGTTCATGCATCATCACTAGGAGTAATGCAGCCCAAAGAAGGACTGGACATTGAACTAAAAACTAATACCCTGATTATTTATGTCCAGTCCTTCTTTGGGCTGCCCTAGAAAATTTGCATGGGGGAGAGAATGGGTGAATCATTACACCCCATTCATTGGTAGAAACCAAGGCACATGAAAAAAAAGTGGCTAGAAAACACATGTTAGTGCAAACAAGACAAAATACGCATATAGAAGACAAAGCATGTAATCTAGCAAATCAAGAAGGACAATGTAGACCATGAAAAAAGGGTTTCAAACATGGGACATCACTCACAATGTCACAAGACAATCAAGGTACGAAGTGGTAAAAAGCATACAATGTGCACACAAGACAAAGGGAAAATCACAAACAATAGCATAAAATAGAAAATAATGAGCAAATAGTAGACAAGCAAAGTAACATATAACCATGGTAGCAAAGTAGTTCCTAAAGTAAAAATGTTGCACATGAAGCACCCATTAGCATGTTAGAAAGATAAAATGTATGTCAAAGCATGTATGATCCTGATATATTAGTTTGTTAGTATGAAGATGAAATAGTATAAAATGAAACAATATCACCTGATATGTGTAACAAAAGTAGATACCCCTAGGAGCCGTTGTGGGACTGGTAAGAGGTACGTTGCCAATCATTTGTGTTGTATGTAATGATCTGTGTAAATTATACATTCACAACTAGAAGGAAAGTGAACGTGCATATGTGTATATGATAAAGATAATGACATACAATGATATTTGGCTAACATAGTAAGCAGAAATGTAACATGCGGGTTTAAGTAAGAAGGAATAATATGTACAACCAAGATATGTACTATGTTTTGAGTATTAATGGAATGGAATGTCATTGTGAGTGGGATAGGAGAAGTCGTATCCCCCAAGTGGATGCATATGAGTATGCATGAGATGAGGTTCATTGATACGATACACTTCAACAATCAGAGAATGAACCATAGAAAAAGAGTGTGTCATCATCAGGAAATTGTTTTAATATGTGTGATAGTAAGATATTATCAATGAATTACATAGTGCATAAAGAGTGTGAATGAGTGTGGTGAGGTTAATTTAAAATTTAGACCCTCAACAATTGAGCATGAACCATGGAACTAGATCGTGTCATTACAAGGTAGTGTAATGTGCCAGAATGTGATGCTATAAAGATTTTTTGTGAATGCGCAGAGTGTGAAATGTGTCATGTGTGTGAGATGTCATGGATGTATTATGCCTTCAATATTCAAGATGTGAACCTTAGGATGAGAGTGAGTCATATGGTAATAATAATATAAGTGTCTTGATATGTGTAAGATGAGTGTGATAAGACTAGATTCATAGTGACATAGAGTGAAATGGTAGAAATGTGAGACATATAATAATGCTAGAAGGGGGAGAGTAAACATTATGCCCTCCTAAGTGTATGATGATAAGTGAGGTATCTAATGAAAACAAAGGGAAATGGTACCTCCAACCTGATGCTTGGGGAGATAAAGGTGTGTGATCATTATTCTGAGATCAGGTGATGTATGAGACCGATGTTGTAGTGGTTACTGTAGATCTATGTACATGAGATACCTATGATGTTATGGACAACTATATGGGAATGAAATACCACTAGGAGGTGATGCAAAACATATGTGGAGGATACTGTAGGGGTGATGTGAACCTATGTGGAGGAGATTGTGATGGTGATGTGCACCGATGTGAAGGGAGACCATAGAAGTGATGTATGCCTATGTGGACGTGATTGTGAAGGTGATATGTACCTATGTGAAGGATACCACTGAGGATATGTATTCCTATCTTATGGATCCATCCGAGTAGTGGACCTAGAATGATGAGATGGTTTAGTACACCGATGAGACCGAATAGGTCATGTGTGAATAGGTGAGTTAGGATCTATATAGTTTATTTAGATTTGAAAGGTCCTGGGGACCTCAGATGCTCTAGCAATGTGTAATAGAAATGTTAAGAGGAGCTTGTGAGCCACAGTTGTACATGGTGGAACATCATATGATTTTAATGACGTGTATTGTTGTGAATGAACTATAGACACAAGTGACTAATATAAATGATAGTTTGAGTAGCACGGAGCCATGGAATATCAAACAACATGTCACATCCATTTGATTAATGGTAAAAAAATAAATTAGCAAAAGCATGGTAAGAGTACCAACATGTGACTTCAAGGTAGACATAACTATAATATTTAAGCATTGGATATGAAATCTGCGACAACATATAATCGATAGTAATGCAAGAAGGCACAATGGAACCCACACAAAGAGAATACGAAGAACTGATCATGGTATTGTTAATAACATAAGATCCAGATAGAATCATTGATATATAATGTGTCAAAAGATAATGTAGCATGATATTCATTATCATAGAACACAATAAGTTGATGGAGATGCATCAACATGAGAAGCTAGAAAATCAAGATATTCCCGATGAAGAATGGAGGCACTATGCATAATATGTATGATCACATGACGATTCAATCACTTTGCTTTGTAATAATTAGGGAGAGGATTATTTAATATATCGAGCATTGTGACTTTCATTAGACCAACATAGATTGCGTACAGACTTAGGAAGCTCAATTGCATTATTGTTAATGAGATCTTTAATAAGATTGTGAAGTTTGAGGCATCGATCTATAGAATTCCCAATGAATTAATGATAGTCACATCTAAAATTTCATTATTGCAATTTTGACCTTTAGGGATTATATGGGTCTATATTGAGTGGAGGAGGAAGTGTAATAAGATTGCTAACATTGAGTAAGTTTTAGTAATAGAATATGCAAAACATATAGGAACTTTAGTAAACGTATGCTTCAGGAGATTTCCATTGAATCTTTTCAAGAGTAGTAATAGTGTTGACAATTGTCTTTGTATTCAATGGTAGGCTTAGAAAATGGATTGAAACTTAATTTAATTTAAAAGCACGTATAAAGGATGAAGCCTTCTCATTTATATTTAATATTTTTCATAGGTAATTTAGTTTACTTTCATGTAGCTTAAGAGTATGACATAAATGATCAAATGATGGAGATGGTCTCAAAGATGATGACACTCTCCTGTAGAGGCTGATAATAGAGTTTGAACAAATAGATATCCTGAATTTCATAAATCTTAAAGTACATTAGAACATTTTAGCTAAGTTTATTGTTATATTGCAAGACATAATCCTACTAGATGCTCATTATATCCTTGTATAATTTGTGCTAGTTGATCATAGGATAGCTTAGAGCTGATATTAATAGAGAAATGAGAAATAAAAGCATCGGCTAAATGCATAAAATATGTTACCGAGTGGATAGGTAGATTGTATAACCAACACATTGCATAATCGTGAAGACTTCTAGGAAATAGCTTTACAAGTAAAGTGTGATCATCCGCATAATCTAGACATGATACATGAAATGCTCAAAGATGCTCTTGAGGATCACCATGGCCATTAAAAATGGGCATCTTGGGAGTGAAAAAAATTGGAGGAAGTGCATAAGTGGAAATGGCAAGTGCAAAAGGAGTATGAAGTAGTATTGTGGAATCCAGAGATGAAGATGCACGAGAAGTAGCTCGTTGCAATTAAAGGATTTAAAATTGAAGATCCTGATAAAAAGAAGCGAGATCTTGAGTGCTAGTGAAAGATACCTGTCACATATGATAAATCAGAGGTGGAGTGAAGTGATTGGTGGGAGTAGGGATAGATACGAGAACAATATAAGTAAGTGAAAGAGTGAAAGAAATGGGTTGAGTAGCAATAGGCATGGAAGCGGGGATGGATGTAGGAACTTTAATCTCCGCAAGATTGGTGGCCTCCTCATGAGAAGTGAATAAAAGAATATCTAGATCCTGAGGATGTTTAGCAAGATGATCATTGAGCTCTTGAAGGTGGGATTCAATAAATTTTCCATAATATTGAGCCATAAAAAGAAGATGATGAAAGCCCTAGAAGCAAGGTGGGTTTGAGCGATCGGTTCACCAAATGATTTAACAAAAATATATTTAAAGCTAAAACCTAATTGTAGAGTCACAATGCAATAGATATACAATAAAGTATAGATTTGACCTAATAAATAAGCAAATGGAAACTTAAAATCCTAAGTGCAAGAGAAGGGAAAAAATGCTTAGCTAATTTTGCAATAAATATTGAAGTATGTTGAGCTGGAAAACTGTTGAATAGGAGGAGGAATATATCACAACCACACACATAAATTTGTAGAACTATCAGAAATGTTGGGACTGGGGTTCCTAGACTGGGTTAGGGGTGCCTGGGCATTGGCGACTGGTTCTAGGCACCCGTGACTACTTAGAACCCTAGAAAATGATTTTTATAGAGTCACAAGATGTTTGCTAATGTTTGTTGTTGAGCGCTTGTAGGTTGCTAGAATATCGCTGAGTTCACCTGTAACTTGCAAAGAGAAAGAGCACCTTAAATCCTAAAAATAAAAAGATGCAAATGGGAATTTGTACTAACCCTGGTGGTCACTCGACAAAGTGAACTTACGATCTAAGCATTGCACTACATTTCAAACTCCATGTAGTTTTATGTGTGTGTATAATCTTGCCTTAGGTGGCTCTTGTTCTAGATGCACTTAAATAGTGAGCAATAGCTAGATGTAGCGATGTATATAGATGTTTGGATGTCGAAATAAAATTCCCCACCTATGAAGTGTATGAAGAAGAATGCAGTCCATTTTCCCTTGAATGATATCTAGATATATGCTTTGATGCTCTTAGAATGCATCTGGATGCAACCTTAGGTGATAGTAGTAGATGCTTAGTGTTTGGTTCTTTATTATGGTCACAACTTTATATTTATATGATTCCCTTGTTTGAATTTTGTAATTAACTACTAAAATGTTGACCCATAAAAAAACAAGATTCCCAACGGCTAGAAGAGGCCTAAAATAGGTGAGTAAGATACAAAGAGGTTGGGGGTGCCAAGAAGGGATGAGGGCATTTAGGCATTGACGTCTTGGCTTGGTGCTGGTGTCCAGACTCAAAAAATATGAAGTATCAAAAATTATACTGGGCAATAGGGCGTGCAAGACCAAGACGGAAACCAAAAAGAAAACAAAGAGACCAAAGACAATGGTCAATTAATACTTTTCTTGAGAACTTTACCCAAAGTGTGTGATTTAGTTTCTACAAGAAGGCAAAGCAAAAGGATAAAGGGAGTTATCAATTACTAGTTTTCTTAATTAGGAATCATGTAAATGTTAGCATGTTTTTAGGACCTAGAAATGTACCCAAGTGCATACATTTTGTGTCTACAACAATTATCCCATGTAGATATAAAAAATGTAGAGATAAGTTTTAGGTACAGATATTTACATATTACAACCAAGGCATTTGAAGAACAATAAGTTGTAGGTTATGGGGGTTTCAGCAAGGTTTACAAAGGATTTTGTACTACAAACGGCATCAAAATTTCCATAAAATGTATCTTCAAAGAGACCAATGAAAGAGTGAAGGAATTCATAGCAGAGATTTCAAGTCTCGGTCGTTTACATCACCTGAATCCAGTCCTAATCAAAGAGTTTTCTAGCCTTCAAAAAAAAGTTCAATATTGTCTTCTAATTTTTTATGTTAAAGTTATTTACCTTTAATAGCTAAATTACTAGATTATTTATATAGAAGATCATATTTTTAGTGGTGGGATGTTTAATGTTTTCTTCTAATTTTTAATGTCAAATTTATTTACTTATAATACCTAAATTACTAGATTATTTATATGGAAGATCATATTTTGAATGGTGGGATATGAGGCTTGTTTGATTATATGTGACACATTATGTCTCATACATAATGAAAAATATTCTCATTTATTTCATGCCAAAAATTATTTTCAAAAGAATTAGTTTTTAAAATGTAATTTATTGCATAGGTCCTTCCAATATAACCAAAATAATCCTAAATTTTAATGTCCAATAGTCAAATTAATCCTATATTTTAGTGCTCAAAAATTAAATAGTGTTATTTTTATATGTAACACGTTTTTAATAACATTTGTATGTGACTTACTCTTATCAATTAAAGCATAACTATTTCTTACAAAATTTCATTTGAAAGGATTGAATGAAATACACACCCTTTACTTTAGAATTAAGACTACAATTTCAAATTTTATCCCATTAATTAAATTAGATACATCTCTTATAGAGGGACTCTTTTCCAAAAAGTGTTAAACCATTTTGGAAAGAGATTTTCCAACCAATTTTACTAGAAATAAACATTAGTGTTTCCTTTTGTTTTGTTGGTCACACTATTTTGTCGATGCAACCAACAAGTGTCTAATATGACCAGTTCACCTTTGTTATTATAACCACATACCAGGAGTCACATTTTTTGTTTTGGTTTAAATTTTTATCAAATTAGGAGCTCTATCACTACCTCAAAAGAGGAAGATGAGAAGAAAAATTATATTTGGCATTGACATCAGTGGGTATAATGGTGGAGAACTTCTGATTCCACTCTATCCCAAACATGGGTAGGAAACTCAGCAAGGCCACAGTGTGTAATACTATGCTCGTTTGTAATATCTTGACAAAATAATGTCTACAATTGCATTGCATTCTCAAATAATGTTTTTCTTTCTCTATCAGCTTAGAGTAGGTCGAGATATTTCCAGCGGTATATTGAATGCTAAACATGGAGGTCAATTATAGAAGTTATTACACGCTGAAATTTTGGGCAATCTGGAAAAAATATGGGACTGCACGCAGGTTCGAGATGACTTGTACACATGCACACTCACCATGTGGACCAATCAAACGGTAAAAATTGATAATGTGGTATTGAACAAAAATTTGGTTTGTGCCTCTGGTATTCAACACTCGTTACCGGATGGGTGGGTCCCACTATTTGTTGGCCTGGGGCCCTTAGCCAAGGTCGACACACTCTTTTTGTGGAGGGGTTCCTTTTCCTCTAATTATTCATATCACTATCATCAAACTTACATATTTAAATGCCTTTTTATCCTACACACTATGAATGTGGGATATTAAACATTATAATTGTAAATTATACTCTACATATTTACCATGCATTTTGACCGAGTTACCATGCTCAACTCGTCGAGTTAGCTTAACAACTTGACCAACCTTCCTAAGATTTATCTCACCACCTCATCCATCCTCTAGCTCCTCACATATCTCGTACCACTCGGCAAGCCCAACTCCCACTGAATTCATACTTAACACCGAAAACCAATTTGTCAAGCTATCCTTCACCCACACCTAACCAAACAACACCCAACTTAGCCAACATCCACACTGACCACTACGTGGTGAATACCAAAAGTGGCCCAAAGCTAATGCGAATCACCGACCGGGCCAATAATAAAAATGCTACGCCCTTAACCTATTACTTGTATAAGGATATGAGTAGCCGACTTGTGGCTAACCGTATCATTTTATTTTATCATTTATACTTTCTCATGCTTAGTAGGTCGGTATTGGTGATGGTCATAGCATATGAATAGTATATATAGTGGATTGTTCATCATCATTGGAGCATTTGAGTCTTATTTTATTGTTTGGAGGTTGCTCCCTCGAAGTGGTGAAACTATTCTAATTGCATATTGACATCATTATTCTGAAATATTTTGTTACTCGGTATTCTATTGCTGATAATAATCTAAATTATACAAGTAATTTCATTACAAGTGGTATCAGAGCTGCGATCCGGGCCAAAATTAGGGCAAAAACCCTAATTTTTTGTTTCTGCTCTATCTTATGAACCACATAAAATTTGTAGGCTAATTGTTTACCAAAGTTGCAAATCATTGGAATTACAAATCTCTAAAAATTTTAAACCTTTTTTATATCATTTGCAAAAGTTATTACAAATTTAGGGTTTTGATAAAAATGCTCCCTAGACCGAAATTTGTGGAATTTTTCAGATTTTGTTACATTTTTTGAAATCGCTCAAAAAAATAGTATTAGTATCTTCTTTGTATTTTTTCCTCTTCGGCCAAATTTGTATCGAAACCCTAAACCCTAAGGTTTGACATCATGGCAGGGCCTTCCACAAGAGCAAACAAGAATTTGGTGACTCCGGGTAAAACCCCAGATAAAGATGGGGTAGTGATTGAAGAGTTGGATTCAAAAGGGGTAAATACAAATTCCTCAGCACTAGGGTTTACCTCAGTTGATCATAAGGTGAGCCAACTTGAGTATGAGCTGTGAAATGTACAATCTAAGATGGCCTCTAAAAGAGACATAGACCAAATCAATCAGCGGTTGGATGATATCATGCAACATGTAAAGAGTAAACAGTATGGCCCAAATCCACCCCATATCAACCAAGGAGGATCTTCAGTTCAAAATAATGGACAAAATAACCATGTTGGATCACTTTTCCATCCTAATCAGATTCCAACTTATTCGCAACCACAGAACATGATGCCGAAAGTGGATATGTGCAAATTTGATGGTAAGAATCCCCTGAATTGGATAAATCAAATGGATAACTTCTTTGAGTTGCATCATACACCATTAGGAAAAAAGGTGACATTGGCATCCATGTCTCTTGAACCAGACAAATTCATTTGGTATCGATGGTTATGTGCTCAGAGGCAGAAGAATGGTCTCAGTGTCACTTGGACAGTTTTTACCCGAGGAGTTGCAATTGCACTATAGTTAAAGTGTTTCAGAGAACTAATTTAGTCAATTAGTAAAGTTACGGTAAATAGGATCAATCAAATATTATGCGCGTCAATTCCAGAACATGTCCTTAAGGGTGGAGAATATTCTAGAAGAGAATCTAAATGACCTGTTTCTTAGGGGTCTTAAGAACCACATCGAGCATGAGGTACATATGTTTAATCCAATTAAGATTTTTGATTCTATTATCATGGCACGTCAAGTAGAGGAAAATTTTATTTATAGTAGGAGGTTGTCATTTCATTAACACCAGATACTGTAGTATCTCTTCCCCTTTATTGGCTAGGCCAATTAAATTGACTCCTCAACAAATGGAAGAAAAGAAAGAAAAAGGATTGTGTTTTAATTGTGACAACAAATTTGGATCGGGAAAGAAATGTGCTGAGAAGAAGTTGTTCTATATTGACGGAGGTAATGAGGATAATGAGGAAGCTGAAATTATAGGGGAGGCTAAGGAACCAATAGAAAATGAAGTAGAGGATCACCAACCTACAACTTCTTTCCATGCATCGTCAGGTATTAGTACTCCTCAAACACTCAAGGTTATTAGCTATCTCAAAAAATAGAAGGTGACGGTGTTGATTGACTCGGGGACTACTCATAACTTCATAAATAGTAAGTTAGATGCCCACCTCAATTGTTTTATTTACCTAGCTCCAGAAATGCAAGTTATGATTCCAGATGGTGGGACAGTCAAGTTCACAGGAAAGTGCCATAGTATCAATCTTTCCATGGGAGACTACATGTTAGACTCACCTATGTTTGTCTATTTCTATGGGAGGGGTACATATTTTTTTGGGTGTCTAATGGCTCACAACCTTAGGTACTATAGAGATTAATTTCCAAGAATTTTTCATGTGCTTTCATTCAGAGGGAAGGACAATAAAATTGAATGGGATAGTAGATAAGTCTCCACAGACTATTAGCTCTCATTAAATGCATAAGGTTCTCAGAAAAGGAGTAAATGGATTTATAGCAGAGTTATTTTCTATAGAAGTACAAAATATAGAGTCTTCAATGCCACCCGATCTTCAGAATATTGTTGATTCTCACTCATCTATTTTTGATGCAAATCCAAAGGGACTACCACTAGTTAGGGATCATGATCATTCCATTCATTTGATTCCAGGGAACCAAAAACCTAACATCAAACCATACAGATACCTGTATTCCCAGAAAAGTGAAATTGAGAAAATGGTACAGGAAATGTTGAAGGTAGGTATCATCAAGCATAGCCAGAGTGCATATTCTTCACTAGTGGTCATGGTATGTAAGAAGGATGAAACATGGAGGATGTGTCCATATTACCGAGAACTCAACAAGTACACCATCAAAAATAAGTTTCCTATTCCAGTAATTGATGATTTACTTGATGAATTGCATGGTGTTATTTATTTCACAAAATTAAATCTTCATTCGGGGTACCATCAAATTAGATTAAGAGAGGAAGATGTTCATAAAATGGCTTTTAGAACTCATGAGGGCCATTATGAATTTTTTGTAATACCTTTTGGTCTTACAAATGCTCCCTCAACCTTTCAAAGCTTGATGAACATTGTTTTTAGGCCATTTTAAAGGAAATGTGTATTAGTTTTCTTTGATGACATATTGATTTATAGTAAGACATGGGAACAACACTTACAACATGTAAATAAAGTGTTTGAAGTTTTGGAGAAACATACTCTCTATGCAAAGCCATCCAAATGTTATTTTGGTGTACAAGAGGTAAAGTACTTGGGTCACATTGTATCTCATGAAGGTGTCAAAGTTAATCCTCAGAAGACCAAAGATATGGTGGAATGGCCAAGGCCCAAAACTCTCAAAAATATTTGTGGGTTCCTAGGACTAACATAGTACTACAGAAGAATTTTGAGGTGATATGGTAGAATTAAAAACCCACTCACTACATTGCTAAAAAATGATGCCTTCCATTGGACATACGTAGCCACTAAATCCTTTGAGCAGCATAAGGAAGCCATGTGCAGCACCCCAGTTTTGGCTACTCCCAACTTCTCAAAAACCTTCATTGTTGAATGTGGCGCTTTAGGATCAGGATTGGGAGTAGTTCTAATGTAGGAAGGAAGACCAATTACATTTTAGAGTCATAAATTCAAAGGAAAATATCTGCTCAAACTTGTATATGAGAAATAAATGATGGTTATTCTTCATGCGGTCAGACAATGGAGGCCCTATCTTATGGGTAGACACTTCAAGGTAAAAACCGATCATGGTAGTCTCAAATAATTTTTGGAGCAAAGGTTATCATCTGAGGAACAACAAAATTGGGTATAAAAAATGTTGGGTTATGATTTTGAAATCATATACAAAAAGGGTAAAGAAAATTTAGTAGCTGATGTGTTGTCCAGAAAGGATACATCTGTAGATGCCTTACTATGTGGAATGTCGACGTTGAAGGCTGATTGGGTGGATGAAGCAAGATTGGAATAGGATTAGGAAAAGGATACACAATCTCTAATACAGAATATCAAGCAAAGATCTATAACATCTAACAAATTTGAGTGGAAAAATAATGCGCTATGGTACAAGGACAGGTTATACTTGAGTAAAGAGTCTGAGTTGAAGCATAATATTCTTGCAAAGCTAATGCCTCACCTATTCGAGGAAACTCTGGGTTTTTGAAGACATATCATAGAATAAAAAGAGAATTCTTTTGGGAAGGAATTAAGGGGGATGTAAAAAAAATTGTATCGGAGTGTTTAGTGTGCCAATAGAACAAAGGGGAAATAATTAAAACACCAAGTCTGTTGCAACCCTTACCAATTCCTATCCAGAAATGGGAGGAGGTATCCATGGATTTCATCATCAGATTTCCTTGTTCAGAGGGTAAGAATGTTATTTTTGTGATTGTGGATAGTCTCAAAAAATATTCCCATTTTTGTGCCCTATCAGATCTATTTGCAGCTAGTACAGTCGCAGCTATTTTTTTGGAGACAGTTCATAGGCTACATGGAACCCCAAAGATAAATTGTAAGTGATTGTGATCCTATTTTCACAAGTAATTTTTGGATGAAATTATTTTCATGTTTGGGTACTCATCTAGCTCATAGTTCATCTTATCATCCTCAAACTGATGGGCAAACTGAAGTGGTCAACAAATCCTTAGAGGGGTATCTATGTTGTTTTGTATCAGATAAGCAGGAAAGGTGGATTAAATGGCTACCACTTGAAAAATTGTGGTATACCACATCTTTTCATACCTCTTCTCATATGAACCCACTTTTAGCATTATATGGTTACCATCCACCTTCTATCACTTCTTCCTTGAGGGTGCAAACTAAGGTCAGAGATGTTGAGGAACACATTCAACATCAACAACAGGTTTTGGCTAATTTGAAGGAGAATTTGGCATTAGCACAAAACAGGATGAAACGACAAGCAGATCAACACCGTAGTGAAATAAATTTTGAAATTGGTGACTGGTTTTTTGTACGTATCCATCCTTATAAGAATATGTCCCTAAATCAACAGATAAAGGACAACAAACTTGCTCCTAAAAATTATGGCCCTTAGTAGGTTCTACATAAAATTGGTAGTGTTGCTTATAAACTAGATTTTCCTCAATCTTCACGAATACACCTAGTATTCCATGTTTCCTGCCTAAAGAAGGTTATTGGACAGAAATTTGAAGCCCAAACAGAGTTACCAGAACTTGATGAGGAAGGAAGAATCATTTTGGAGCCAAAGAAGATTCTGCAAACACATACTAAGAGGCTGAGAACTAGAGACATTAAGGAATATCTGATCAAGTGGAAGAATCTAAGTATAAATTATGCAACCTGGGAGGATGAAGGTTTTCTACAACAACATCCAAGATTATTCAACATTGAGGAAAACGTTGGTTTGAAGGGGAAGGGTATGCTATGCCCTTAACCTATTGCTTGTATTAGGATATGAGTAACCGACTTGTGGCTTACCATATCATTTTATTTTATCATTTATACTTTCTCATGCTTAGTAGGTCAGCCTTGTTGATGGCCATAGCATATGAATAGTATATATAGGGGATTATAGGTAGTAGTTCATCATCATTGGAGCATTTGAGTCTTATTTTATGGTTTGGAGGTTTCCCCCTCGAAGTGGCGAAGCTATTTTAATTGCATATTGATATCATTATTCTAAAATATTGTTTTACTTGGTATTCTATTGTTGCTCATAATCTGAATTATACAAGTAATTTCATTACAAAACATAACCACCATCCATTACTTGATGAATGTGGGATTTATTCTCGACATAGTTAAACAAAGTGGTGGTAAGGGTTAGGGGGGATCGACCTTCTAACCAAATGGATGCTAAAAATACACACTGACATAGGGCTACAAACAGTGAACATGTTATAAAGGAGGGAGTCCTTATATGAGGAAAATAAGTTACATGTATGTGGAGTCTTAGAGGTGGTGTTTCATATGCTTAATATGCTCTTGTCGCAAGAAGAAAATAGGAAAGTTTGGTATGAAGGGGAGATTCAAGGATCTTGGTCCTAAAAGATGTTTTCAATCTATATATAACATGATCAAGTCAATTTTTGGGTGTCTCCAGCTGGTCTAGGACTCGATATGAGTCAAAAATGATGTTTTTCTCATAATAAGATATGTAGCTTTATAAGTTATCATTTGCATCTACCTAGGTGAGCTAATGTGTACTCATGATATAGCGTAGCCAAAATAGTGTAATATGACTTTGAGTTTGGTTGATGTTTCCAACCAAAAAGGTGATTCAAATATGAAGATTCCTACATTTAGCATGAGATCATATTATGTTTTGGTTTAGGGTTAATTGTGTGAGTATTTGAGGATGTTGTACAAGTCCATTTGTTTCTGTTGTGGTCAAGAAAGTGAGTACACAGACCAATAGATTGCAAGTAAGTCCTTTATGCATTGTTGGTGTTTTTTGTTTTCATACTAGCCTTTTCATTAGATGTTAAAGGGGGATAGGATGCTCAGAAACATGAAAAGAGATTCTTGTAGGTAATTGTGTGTATTGTTTCCATCAGTGTTTCTGAATATGGTTGTCATCAATGATAAAGGGGAAGATTGTTTAAATTAATGTCTTAGTTGTTGTCATTGATGTCAAGTGTCATTGATGGAAAATGGTTTCAAGGAGGTATATGAGTCAATATGAGGTGGTATCCATGTTCTATCTTGAAGTTTGATTGGTAGTGTCTAGTTTTGATGTCTTCATATGTTATTTTGGTGAAGTTGTTATGGTGCATTTGCATGGTCTAAGTGCATGTTTCAAGATAGAATAGTAATGGTGTGAGCTACAAAGTTTCTATGAGGTCTAACATGCTTATAATGATGATTCAAAGGTGTTAATGAGTTTGTAAGATGTTTAAAGGTCATTTTGTGAGATTCATGTGGTGAAACAAGCCACTCTATGTCTAGTTCTTGACCTAGTGCAAACACAATGAGATAGTAGCGTATGAAATGATAAAGATCAAGTTAGTAAAAACATGTGAGGTATGTTGTGACATTATATGACAGGTGTAGATGATGTATCGGGACAAGAATCGGGTGTTAAGTACATGATTAAGGTACTTTTGGAGTTGATTAACTAAAATTTGACTAACTTGTGTAGTAAAGGATAGTTAATCTAATCTGGGAGGACATATAAATGCAATAAATAAATGCATTAAGATAGCATGTAAATGAGATAAGTAATAAAACTAATGAAAATAGAAACCCTAACATGCAAGAATAAAGAGGAAAGAACTCAACTGATTCGACGAAGTGGTGGAAATGTGTCGCAAAGGAGACTGGAAAAATCAGAAGCAAGAACGACTATGTAGGAGTGTCGAAAAGGATGGAGCTAGAGCATCTAGCTAAACTGGAGCACCTGGAGGAGGACTGAGGCACCTGCGGATGCTCTAGTCTGTAATCTAGGTTCCCTGGTATGCTCAAAATTTCTGGATCCGATCTTCACAGGGCTGAAAGGTAATTTGAAATGTCCGTTATCTGTCACATCAATTTCGTTATATTGTTCCAGATGTCACCAATAACTCGAGATGGAAGAAATACCTACAAGACCCCAAAATAAGCATTAAACCCTAAAAAAGAAGAATGCATATGAAGGCATCAGACTGACCTCAGCCATCATAATGGTGGACTTACTAACTGAGCATTGCACTACATCTCAGACCTGATGTAGTTTTATGTGCAATTTTGTGTGAAAATCCCTAGGTTGCTCTTGTACTAATCACACTTTGTGAAATAGCGAGTAATAACTATGTGTAGAAAATGTAATAGAATGTGTGCATAGAATAGAATAGAATCCCTTACCCTATGAAGTTTGATGCAGATGTCCTAGCCTTGTGCCTTGACGATGGAGTTGTGTGTATGCAGGTGATCTCCAATGCAATAGATGGATGCAACTCTAGATGGAGTGATAGTAGTAAGTGATGTTAAGTCCCTCATCATGGTCTCATAACTTTATATTTATAGGGTTCTCTTGGTCTAATTTCATAATTAAACTCAAAAAGGACAACCAAAAGAAAGATAAAGATGTCAAACGACTAGAAAGAGTCCAAAAAGTGGCGGGAAAGCTCTAGAAGGGTCAAGGTGCCCCTGGTGGGACCAGGGCACCCACGGGTGCCCCAGTACTAATCTAGGAGCCCCAGTTGAGGCTAAAATGACATGGGATGATAGAATCTGACTGGGTGTATGGGTACAAGAGGTTCGTAAATATGAAATTGTGAGATCTGGTTCAACTTATTAAAATTTGGAGCACAAATTATACACTAGAATAATATTAAAACTCGGATCTTCAAATTGATTCATCTAGGATCCACATAATACAAATATGTAGGAAAATAGTTTCCTGATAAATAGGAAATGTCAATAGACACTTCTACTCGATTCTACCAAATTTGTATGTGTTGTTTGAACAACTCAGTAGATATTCAACCAACTAAACATATATCAACATGATTTAATAAATCACTCAAAAACTATAATGGAGCACTAATATTAATTTCCTAACATTCTTTCCCTTACTGCAAACATGGGATAAAAACAATCACACTTCATTTGCAACTTGTCGCCTGTGTGTGCTCATGATATGGATGGTTTTGCAGGAGATCCAACAACCTTTAAGGATGGTTTTACTGGACAACCACCAACCAACAAGGATGGTTTTTTAGGACAGCCAACAACCTCAACAAGGATGGTTTTACAGGATAACCAACAACCTCAACAAGGATGGTTTTACAAGACATTCAACAACCTCAACAAGGATGGTTTTATAGGACAACCAACAACCTCAACAAAAGATGGTTTTACATGACAACCAACAACCCAAATATTATGATGTTGCTTTTCCATGTGCTTTCATTTGTCCAGTATGCTTTTCCTTCAAGGAATTATGTAGAAAACATTGCTTACTGAATACGAATCTAAAAAATTAAGAAACAGAAATGGAACATTGAGACCATGTTCCCCCCCTCAATGTGAACTTTTCACTTATTCACACAAATTAGGAACTCTGAAATCATACAGCACACAACTGAAACTGGAACTCTAAAAAATAAGCACACTAGAAATCAAATAATGAAAGTAACATAACACCACAAAATGCCACCACAACTCCATGCGGCCCTGTCGTTGGTGACTGATGAGAGGTCCTTGATTGACCTCCAACCTCTTGTGCCTCCTTCCTCTAGTATCATGTTGTTGGCTTAGCCGGATTTGATCATGAAGCACAAGTTTACATACCTCGTTCGAATGTCGAATACCACTAAAAATGTGTCCCTGAGGTAAAAAAAATTATTTTTACAATTATTTGACTTCGCCTCTTGACAAAATGACTTGACGGCTTTTAACTCTTTTGAGCAGACAATAAAAAAATATATTAAAATCACCTATTTGATTAATTTGACACTTTCATGGACATAGAATTGACCATAATTACTCTTTACTTTGACAATAATGAGTAACTGGCTCAACTTTGACAAAGAAACTTTATTGAAAACACTATACAAAACCCATTAAAAAATGTATGGAACTCATAACTGACACATACTTTTTAATACAACAATAAAAATGACAAGACAATAAACCCTTTATGACATGACACACATTATATTATCCCAGACAATTAGATAAAATGAGCATACTAGACTTGACTTGGACTCAACAAACTAATAAAACCATTAATATATTTAATCCAACTATGGATTGAATAAACTTTTTACATTGATGACTTATGACACAAATTAAAGAACTATGTATATACTAATGTGTAATTCTCAAAATAATTGACCACCTTACCACTCTTTTTTTTTAAACCGTGGTTTTTGTGCCACGTGTTGAACTCTGTGCAAAAAATAGGCAGGGAGGAAATGCACGGGCTGGATAGACCAAGCTTGCATGGAGACTTGAAAATTGATTCACATTGGAGTCGGTGGTAAGAAATCAAGCCAGTTAATAGATACATAAAATATTTGTTTGCAAAGGCATGGATCGAAGACCAAATCTCAGAGACAGCGGAACTTCAATTAACCAAGACGTGTATAATGCCAACCCGTCGACAAATGTAGACCCATCTCTACGGTAATTTAATACAAGTTATTGGTTTTGCTTCCACATCGACAGAAGTTGAGTATGGACTCAATATGCAGGCATATATTTAGACACCTCCATAAAAAAAGTATCAAATTTCTGATATAATATATTGAAATACTTCTATATGATGACTTGTCAAGGAATCCACAGTACAGTCTATCGCCTTCGTCTTGTACAATGATGAGTTTGCACCTTCAAAATGCACGGGTGTTGGGATGGTCGACGGCTTGTGGAAGACATCTAATATATCATTGCCTTACTGCAGATATTCTTTGAATTCAATAGCCACACATTAACGTACACAGATCTTCGATTCAAATTGGTAATAAGCTTACCGATTCACATAACTATCAAATTTCCAAACCAATATAAATGGTGATCAAATCGATAGCAAATAAAACCAGCATTGTAATGTCTTTTGATCGATATCTCAACTGTTTTCAATGACATGTGTGGGAATGGTAGATCTAAATAACACGCGATTCATGCATATAAAATTCCTGTAAAGAAATATGTGCAGTGCTTCCATGATTCCTTCACTTCTAGATGTTAGAAAAACATCCACGCTTCTTTATCACAGAGACAACACAAAATAGACTAGTAATTTGTTGAAATAAACTAGACATAATTTTGTAGGCTGAAATACCATGAATAGGGGCAAGAAAATGAATAAAATTCCCCTCATAGAGTTAAATAGATAAATATTCTTCCATGAAAAATCTTCCTACTTTGATACCAGATGTGAGATCTGGTTCAGTTTATTAAAATTTGGAGTACAAATTATACACCAGAATAATATTAAAACTCGGATCTTCAAATTGATTCATCTGGGATCCACATAATACATATATATAGGAAAATAGTTTCCTAATAAATAGGAAATTTCAACAAACACTTCTACCTGATTCTACCAATTTTTTATGAGGTGTTTTAACTCAACAGATATTCAACCAACTAAACATATATCAATGTGATTTAATAAATCACTCCAAAACTATAATGGAGCACTAATATTAATTTCCTAACAAAAATAAAATAAAATAAAGTGGCCAAAAGACAGGGGTTTAATTAGTAATTTTTTCCCTCAAGAATCTTTTAAATAGTAGTATGAGACAAGGATAAATAAATTTTTAAAGTGCATGATTTTGTGACTACATTTTGCCCCCACTTTATGTTCTGTGAGTGGAAATCTCCGATAATATAAAGTAGATAGAGATGCGTACCTAATGCCGATGTAGGATGATGAAGAAGGCATGCTGAAGGAATAGAAAAAAGTGTGGAATGATAAAAAGATGGAGGAGCGTGGAAACTAAAGATGAAAAATGCACAAAGAAAATAGTGATAAGAGTGAGCCTAGGGCGAGACACTTATGTGTAGCCTACTACGGTAGTGTAGTGTACCTGCATAAAAATTTGATGCGTAGAGTTATAGTGTGTTAGCTCTTGAATTGTTGTTGTCGTTATCTGTTATTGTTTCTTGTTGTTGCCCCCATTTGATTTTTTATTTTCTCATACTGTCAAACCTGCAAGGAGAAAATGATCAAGTAATCAAATATGTATGTATGTAAGTGTAAAAATTCTATGTGTAAAGATACATGTGTATGTAAATGTAAAATACGTAAATGTAAAATGGAACATGTAAATGCACCTGATCCATGTCAAGAACATGTGCACCTGATCCATGTCGAGAGATAAGAGTGTAGAAGGATATCTTGTAGTGCGATTTTTTGGGGGCGATCTCACACCATAGGCCAAAGAAGTGTAGGAAGGAAATGCTCTGCGTTATCCAAGCTCTAATTACTTCCTTGAATGTGTATAGAGATCCCTATATGTACCTCTTAGTTTTTTGGGTGATCTGATGCCACTAGCTGAAGTATTGTAGAGAGGCACACCCATTGTAACCTCCAATCCTGTAATTGCTTCCCAGAATGTTAAGGATACCATGTCCTGTAAAATCCAATATGTATGGGGTTTGTATAGTTGGTCTGAACCCACTCACTGAATGTAACCCACAATGCCAAGGGCAGAAAGCGTACTAAACTAAAATGGTGTAAATACTTTGTGTTAGTATGTAAACCCCCAAATGATGGCCCCCCTCTTTGGAGGTGCATGCGACATCACTGATAGGAGAATACGGCCCCAAAAGAGGACCAACCGCATGTACGTTGTAACCCTAAAAATTGCTTGGTAGAAACCAAGGTATGCACAAACAAGAAGGCTAGCCAAAGAAAAGTGAAAACATGCATGGATGTAGAAAACAATGTATAAGCTACGTAAATAGTGTGTAAGCTATCAAGGAAAGAAATGTAAACACGCAAGAAGACAAGTAAGCCACAGAAAGCGAGCTGTAAATGTGGGACATCACTCACGATGTCACAAGACATGCAAGGCCATCACAGTCACAATCAAACAAACAAATATGCCCACCAAACATAGGGCAAGTCCCGCAAACAATAGCAAATAATGGCAGACACATATCAGACAAGTATGGAAACAAATATCCCTACATAACAAATGTTGCATATGAAGCACCCGTTAACATGTTAGAAAGATAACCAGTATATCAAAAGTGTGTATAAGAAAGTGGTGCAAAGTGTGCTAACTACAAAATGAAACAATAACACATGGAAGAGACGAAGTGTGGATACCCCCAGTGACTAGTGTAAAAAGCGTAGAAGGTGAGCATCCGTGTTGCATGTAAGAGACTTGCATATGTGATCAAAAATAGACAAATACATGAGCATGCACATGTGTGTATGATATGGATAAATGACATACAAGTAATTCTAACTAGCATATGTAATATAGTGACCATGAACAAGACAAAAGTAAGTAAGAATTAAAGCAACCATAATATGTAGTATGCTTTAGAATGGATGAAATGGAATGGAATATGGAATGACAAGGGCCATGTACCCCCCAAAGTGAATGGAAGTGTATGTAGTGAGGGTTCATTTTATTTTTTCCCTCGGCAGTCAAAAATGAACTGTAAACAAGAGTGTGTCGTCGGGAAATGGTTGAGTAGTTTTTGTCGTCTCTAACACATTGGGATGAATTTTTAAGTATAGTGATGATATGCAACCTAGCGAAGATGTGTACGTGAACCTTATAGCCGAAGCATATATCACGACTAAGTGAATGTAAGAGTGATGATTTAGCCTAAGCATATATCACTGATAAGATGAATAGATGAGTGATGATTTAGCACTAAGCGTATATGAAGACAAAATGTAAGGAGGGTGTGGTGATATAACCTAAGGTGTAGACCACTAGAAAATGATAGAATAGGTGACGATTTAGCCTAAATCGTATGTCACCATGAGATGAGTAATAAGGGAGTGGTGATGTAACCTAAGGTGTATACCACTACAAAATGATAGAATAGGTGATGATTTAGCCTAAAGCGTATGTCACTAGCCTAGGAATGTCACATGGTGAAAGGTCGAATAGTAAATGTGTAAGGTCCATTTGATTTGTAAACCCTCGGCAGTCGAGTATGGACTGAGGAACTAAAGTGTGCATCATCGGGTAGTGAGTGCAATCGCGTAGAAGACAATGTAGTATATGTAATGAGTAAAAATCGACCATGTGA
This sequence comes from Taxus chinensis, assembly GCA_019776745.2. Taxonomy (NCBI): domain Eukaryota; kingdom Viridiplantae; phylum Streptophyta; class Pinopsida; order Cupressales; family Taxaceae; genus Taxus; species Taxus chinensis. Next base: position 688,482,618 of record CM034146.1, read on the forward strand.
TGAGTGGAATGTGTAAATAAAATGCAAGATGTATAAAGTATACAATGGATAGAATGTGTAAAATGTGTGAAATAACATAATGTATAATAATGCGTGATGTATAATAGAATGTAATGATGAGTAATGTAAGTATGTAAAGAGTGTGATGTATATGATACAATGCTAGATATGTAAAATGTAAGAGTGTAATAGCATATAGAATGTAATGTATGTATATAGAAGAGTAATGTAAGCTATGATCCTAGAATGGTGAAGACTAGTATAATATGTAGAATATGTGTGAAATAGGCACAGTGTGAAATGAAGTGTATGTAATGTATGGTAGAGATGAAGTATGTGTATGATAGTGTAAGATGTAAAAGTCATATGATGTATGGTGCATGTAAGATGAAGACTCCTATGATGTGATGATGTAAATACGTGATTATGAAATGTAGAATGTAGAGTGTGATGAATTGTGCATGTGTGAATAGATGCAATGTGTAATGCCTATAGTGCAATGTGTGGGGTTCAGTGTAGTAGTAATCCCTCAACAGTCAAGTGTGAACTGAAGCACAAGAGTGTGCATCATCAGGGTAATGAGAACTAAATGTATGAATGAATATGTGTGATGATTAATGATATGCAAAATGATAGAAATGTAGTTGTATGCTAATGTCATGTAGGTGGATTTTTGGTGCTATGCCTCCCAAGTGCATACAGATATTTTTTGAAATGATGTTACAAAATATGAGTAAGTGGATCATATAATATGTAAATATCATCAAGTGTAAGATAGATTTCATGGGATAATTAACAAAATGTATGCATGGGACGAGTGATCAGCATGTAGATATGAGCAGAGTAAGATAAATCATCTAATGTGGTTGAGGTTTATTATAATAACCTCATTTGAAGTCATATAACAACCATAGCATATGAGTGTGTCATCAAGAGGATATTGGTTCAGTTACCTAAAGGGAGGTAATGTTTGACGTATGAGGTATGGTCAGAGATAGTGAAAATACCTGTGATTGTAAGGAAGGAGCTATTGCAATGTGCTCAAGACCAAATTGTAGAAGATTGATTATGATCAATTTATGAATTAGATCAAGTTGGAGCCTCCAACATGATTGAGCCAAGAGCGGCCGATGAGCTTCAAATGAGAGCTATGTTATGATTGGCTAGGTAATGCACTAGACGAGTATAGTAAGAGTGGTTTGTGAACTAAGTCCGATAGGTTGTAGACTTTGTTGACTTAGGGATACCATAGGTGATTTCTTAGGTGGATCGTGACTAACCGAAGGAGTAGGTCCTTAGCAAGCCCATATGGGTGTAACCTTTGTAATATGATGTCGTGCATTGCATGAAATAAGTGATCTTGATGCTTAATAATTTGGATTACGTGTGATGAAAAGCATGGCAATCATTGTCATTATGTCCATTGATTCGATGAATAATTACAATATAGAATGGACCTTGATATTTAGCATTCATAACCAATAAGGAGGATAGCAATGAGTAGGTGGAAAGAGTGATCAAATGATGACTAAGGAGTGAATAATAATTTCATGTGGCGTAGTATTATTGAAAAAAATATGAGAGGCTCAGGAAATGGCATATCTTGAGGTTCGAAGATATGACATGTAGTAGAACATAGATTGCATATAAGATAGAGAAGGAGCACAAACATGTGATTGAGAAACATCCTTAAGTTGTTTGAATTTATGATCTAGGAGATGTGATTGTGGATTCCATGGCTGCAAATCTATCTTGAAATAATGTATGTAAGGCTTGAATTGATTCCAATAGGGGTTGAGTAGATGGAGACTCACTAGGGTCGTTAAATAGATAAGCAAGCATAGGACCTAGTTCATGTGGTCGGTGTATCATCGTCATAATACTTGGTGTTTAAGGATTTTTGCAAAATAGTCCTGACAATTAAGGTATCTCCTGAGTAAATTAGATAAAGAAACTTCACCCATGATAGAGGAAAAATGAGGATCCTAAGCGTGAAAGACATCGGGTTCACCAAAATGATTAACTAAAATTTGACTAACTAGTGTAGTAAAGGATAGTTAATCTAATCTAGGAGGACATATAAATGTAGTAAATAAATGCACTAAGACAATATGTAAATGAGATAAGTAATAAAACTAATGAAAATATAAACCCTAATGTGCAAGAAGAAAGAGGAAATAACTCAGTTGATTTGATGAAGTGGTGGAACTGTGTTGCAGAGGAGACTAGAAAAATCAGAAGCAAGAATGACTGTGCAGGAGTGCCGAAAAGGATGGAGCTAGAGGATCTAGTTGGACTGGAGTACCTGGAGGAGGATTGGGGCACCTGTGGGCACTCTGGTCTATAATATAGGTGCCCTAGTCTGCACAAAAGTCTCTGGATCTAATCTTCACAGGGCCAAAAGGTGATCTGAAATATTTGTTGTCTATCACATCAATTTCATTGTACTGTGCCAAATGTCGCCAATAACTCAAGATGGAAGAAAGACCTACAAGACCCCAAAACAATCATCAAACCCTAAAAAAGAAAAATGCATATGAAGGGGTTGGACTGACCTCAGATGCCACAATGGTGGACTTACTAACTGAATGTTGCACTACATCTCAGACCCAATGTAGTTCTATGTGCAAGTGTGTGTGAACATGCCCTAGGTTTCTCTTGTGTCAGTCGCACTTTGTGAAATAGCGAGCAATAACTATGTGTATAAAATGTAATAGAATGTGTGCATGGAATAGAATAGAATCCCTCCCCCTATGAAGTGTGATGCAGATGTCCTAGCCTTGTGCCTTGATGATGGAGCTATGTGGATGCAAGTGATCTCCAATGCAATAGATGGATGCAACTCTAGATGGAGTGATTAGTAGTAAGTGATGTCTAGGTCCCTCATTATGGTCTCATAACTTTATATTTATAGGGCTCTCTTGGTATAATTTCATAATTAACCCCAAAAAGGCCAACCATAAGAAATATAAAGATGTCAAATGGCTAGAAAGAGCCCAAAAAGTGGTGGGAAATCTCTAGAAGGATCGGGGTGCCCCTGGTGGGACCAAGGTGCCCATGAGTGCCCCAGTACTAATCTGGGCACCCCAGTCGAGGCTAAAATGATACGAGATGATAAAATCTGACTGGGCATATGGGTGTAAGAGGTTCGTAATGATGAAATAAAATAAAATAAAGTGGCCAAAGGATAGGGGTTAATTGTACTTTCTTCACTCAAGAACCTTCTAAATAGTAGTATGAGACCAGGATAAATAAATGTCTAATGTGCATGACTTTGTGACTACAAGACAAGGTAATCAAACTATAGGTAATTCTTGGTGTCTAGAGAGTTTCAAATTTGTGTAGGTAAAAATGACTATTAGACATAACTAAGAAGGTTTTAGTAGTGCTTTGAGAAAAATTTTAGGCCAGGAATCAAAGAAAGAAGCAAGAAAAGTCACTTTTTGTTGTACCGATCTCTCAAAAAGGCAAATCCTAATACGATAGGCAAGTTTTTTTTTTCACCCAAACGTGTGTGTTCTGCATGAGGTCCTGAGACTTTGGGTGATGCTAAGGAATTAATGTGAGATCATTTTGTAAGAAGAATGGATTCATTTGGATGTTAGAGCTTTATGAACAATCATTAAGAAGTTAAGGTGGTCAAAAACCATACCAAAACCCTAGTTCAAGAGAGATTAAATACGAATTGTTGGTATGGCCAAGAAATAGATTGAGCAAGATGATATGATGACTCGGAGGTATAGAGGACTCTTTAGGGCACCTGTTGGTGGCAATTTCATGTTCCAATTGTCTTAGAAAATTGAAGAAAAACCCTTATTTTGTGTGGATTTGTAGGTATAGAGCTAAGATGAAGGTTTCATGAAATAAAAAAAATTGTTCCAGAGAGATAGATATGTGTAATGAGTGATCATGAAATATTTTAGCATGTTCAATTAAGGAAATGAGAGAAACATGGCTTCCAAGTTGACCTACCGCTTTTGACCTATAAGGCTAAAACCTAGTCATGATGGTTTGAAGAGTGATTTGGCGTTTTACATATTTTAAGAGTGTAGTATGGACATGGATAACTTGGTATGGTCTGACATGATGTGATTGATATCTTGATTTTATTATATGATGTGTGTTTTGGTTGATACCTAATAGCCTAATCAACCTTATTAAGCTTATCAAGTAGGTGTCATAAAATCAATGTGCAAGTAAGGTTTTCTCCAAGTAACATATGCAGTTTAGTGGTTTAGAACGTGTGTTAGGTTTCCATTGATTTTTTCCATGTATTATTTTATCCTATAAGTGATTATTGAGGTGTCGGAGGTCAGTTATATCAAGACTGGTTCTTGAGACTTAGGACCTAGTTTGAGCAATTTCAGAAATGCATGTTTTATAGAGCCTTATGCCTTGATTGGGTGATTGGTGTAAGTTGTATAAGCTAGTATTTAGTGAGATATTTTTGTTGATGTGTATGTTGTGCTATAGTGAATTTTTTTTGTATGCCAAGGTGTTTGGTCATGTGGAGTGAAAATTAGGTGCTTGAGATCGAGTTGAAAATGCTTGCCAAATGGAGTATGTCATGGTGATGAAGGAGGTAGAAAATGTTCTTGAGATGAGAGTGAGAGGATTTTGCTAGATTTTGTGGAGTTTTTTGTGTGTTGGTGATGCTTATATGTTCTTGTGACATTAAAATTCTAACTGTTAGAAGAGGTGTCTTACTTTAGGCCTAATTAGGAGGTCTTGTGACTTAGTGCTTGTTTAGGCTATTTCCGGCCTACTTCATCCTCCTAAGTGATTTGTATGATGTTGTGAAATTAATTTTCATGTTAGTATGACTGACCTTAATGGTTTCTATTGACCTATAAGTGTTTATGAGTTATGCCATGTATAGAAGGCATGTTATGTTTGCTTATTATGACTAGTGGAGAGGATAGAGTTCTGAGCGAGCAAAAGGAGAGAGTGAAGGGAGTTGTAAGGGATTAAGAGAAAGTGAGAGATGAGGATCAGAAGCTTAGGAGAGAAAATAATAAGGACACCAATTTCATTAGACCTAATTAGGACTTGAAGGTGTAACTTTGAGCGAAGAAGAAGAGTGAGCAGTTTGAGAGGGTTTTGAGTGAGAAGATCTTACAAATTGATCATAATCAGTTGTTGGAGAAACAAGTCAAAAAGTGATCTTCATTTACAGGTGGTTGATTTGGTGTTTGATCACCTTAGGGTTGTAACCTCCTTGTAGGATTGGTGTCCTAATAAATTATGGGTTAGTACTCCTTGTGGGGTTGGTGCCTCACTAAAGAGATATTGTCTAATGTGTAATATTCACATAAGTCTTTTGAATTGAGTAATATATTCAAAATTTTCAGTGGGTTTTATTCCCTTTGAGGATTTCCCACTTTACATTTTGTGTTTTTGTGTACTCTCTTGGTTCGTGTTCTTATGGATGGTTGTTACATGTTAATAAACTCACATTGATGCAGAATTGAAGGGTTAATGTCCACATGAGTTAAATACAATTGAATGAAAGTTTTAAGGGACTTACTCACCCCCATATTAGTACATTGTAATTTTAACAATTGGTATCAAATAAAAGTCTTTTTTAAGCAAGTTTAATTACTTGAAAGAGATCTTTTGAAGCATTAAAATGGTGAGTCGACAAATTGGCACTTCCACTAGAAAGTATTCTATGTTTGATGGGCCTAACTATGATTTTTGGAGCATTAGGATGAGGAATCACATCTTTTCCTTAGGATGTGACATTTGGCAATCAGTGATAGATGGTTATACTATTGCTCATACTCCTCCAACCAGTGTTGTAGATAAGAAAGCTAGTAATGAAAACTCCAAGGCAATGAATGTAATTTTGTGTTTGGAAGAATCATAACTTGTCAAGGTTATGCATTGCACATACGTTAAAGCCATGTGGGATAAGATTTAATTCATCTATTAAGGATATTCCAAGGTAAGGACGGAAAATATCCAAACATTTAGAAATTACTTTGAAATCCTAAGAATGAAGGAAGAAGAATCTTTTGTTGCACATCTCAAATTTGATCGAGTTGTCAACATCATCAGAGGTTTAGGTGAAGAGGCCAAAGAAGAGGTAGGGGTTCAAAAGGTGTTGAGATCTCTCACTCCCAAGTTTGATCATAAAGTGTCTTCCATTAAGGAAGCCAATGATTTGTAATTCATGTTGATGGATGAGCTCCATAGCATTTTGACAATGTATAAGACGATTATCATTTATTCAAAACCTATCAAGAAGGAATTAGATTTCAAGGCTGAGAAGAATTCAAAGGAAAATAAGACCACTAATGTTGATGATGTTGATATTGATGATGATGAACTGATTGCAATGTTTTCTAGAAATTTGAAACCTAGTTCAGGTAAGTACAAGGGTGAATTTCCTTTTAAACAATTTAATTATGGTGAAATAGGTCATTTTTCCAACAAGTGTCATCATAAGCACAAGGATGAAGATAATAAAGAGCATGATGAATATCATGAAAAGAGGAATCATAGATCTAACAAGGGCAAGAAGAAGTTCAAGAGGTTTGAAAACAAGAAGTCCAAGAAAAATTTTTACTCCAAAGAAGATAGTTGCTCATCTAAGGCAAGTAGCAATGATGATGTTTCTAACTCTGATTCTGAGTATGAGCATGATGATGATGTAGGTGATGAAGTCTTATTTGTGGCCAAGGATTCTAAGATCTCTAAAAGCGAAGACTCCATATTGTTTAGATATTCTTGTGTGCATTCTAAAGAAGAATAATAATATGACCTAGAAATTGAGCTAATGTGTGTTCAAGCATAGTTAAAGAAGGATTAGAACAAAAAAATAAGTTGAGAGCACAAGGCAGATAATATTAAGGGAATATTCATGATCTTAAGGAGAAGCATTAGTCTAAAATTAGTAGGTTTGATGAGACAGTCAAACAGTTAAAGATGCATATGAGTTTTATGACTACAAGCCTATAATCCAAAGAGGAAGAATGAAATAAGTTTGACGAAGAAATGATATTTATAAGGGTGGATTTATATGGATAGCTAACAAGGCTAAGTCATTCCAGAAGTTTGAAAATAGCTCTAAGGATCTTGATGATTTCTTGGATAGTCAAAGGTCTGCAAGAGATAGGATTGGTCTAGGGTTTAAGGAGAACCTTAAGGGAAAAGAGGTAATATTAGAGGATAATACACCAAGAAAAGAAGATGCAGGTTCAAGCATCAAAGTTGATCAATAGGAGATCAATTTCAAAGGAAACATGAAGAAAAGGTATGTTAGGTAGCACAATGCATCAAGGTATGAGAAATCTTTCAATGGTTATTATTTTACTTACAATGGTTTTTGGAATAGAGCAAAGGATTGTAGAAGGACAGTCAAGGATGATCATCCATAAAGAGATAGTAGAAATGATTAGTTAAGAAACATTATTTTCTACAACTTCCACTAGAAAGGTCACACTACTAGATGTTGTCTTTATGAACCATATATAGTTAGAATTAGAGAGATGAATCTCTTAGAGGTAAGAGTGAAATTGTATATTTTAACTGCAATAATGTTAGACATGTTGCTAGAGACTACTTTTACAATCCTTCAAGTCAAATCAAGAGATTTCATGCTCCTAGGGTGCAGGAGAAGAGGCAAGGTAGACTATGGGTACTAAGAGTAAATCATGTCATTCCACCCAAAGCAGTTATTAAAGAAAAATAATAATGTTCATAGGTTATTGATCAAAAAGAAGAAGGAAAAGGTGAGTCACAAGTGCCAAGGAGGACATGGAACCTCTTCAGTTTGTTGTTCTAGGCTCCTCATGTTGTGGGATGTCTCTACTAGGCTTCTTAGATACATTTATCATCTATATGAAGCATGGTGTTAAAGGGGATCTTGAATGGATTGAAGTGTGACACTATAGGAATGCAATCATGATGTAAATATTTTTTCATTGGGTTCTTGAATGTCTTAAATCTTCTTAGGAGTTGGCTCAGGTACTGTCATATTACAAGGATTTTGGATTCATGAAGAAGAAAGTAATTCATTTTGTATGATGAATTGATCAAACCATCAAATGCAATGTGTAATGTTGCTTTCTAGGTATGATTGTGTCTTCACTAGTTCTTTATGTTGTGTCTCAATCCTCGATTCATGTGTTGAGATTTTTGAAATGTGATCATGCATCATGGAGATAGTTTTAAGAGTCTTAAGTACTGACAGGTCTGTGAAAATTAAAAGTGAGTTCTTTAGTAGTGTTTCAAATTTTGATGTGGATACTTGTGTTAGTAGTGTTTCTCAAACAAGAGTGTGGTATTAAAAGATAGTTTTCAAGGATATACAAGTCTAGAGTGAAGGTTTGAATTTTGATGAAGGTTTATGGAGATTTTGTAGATGCATCAAAAGATAACGTATGTTTCTGAGTTTATCTTTGAAGAGGTAGTTGTGTAGTAAGGGGAAACATATCTTGTTTTGTTTGTCTATGAATCTTCATGGTGTTGTGTATAATTTCATGAGTTGAGGAGGATATTAAGTACTCATAATCCTAATGATGTGAAGCTAGAAGTGTTTTCAATTAAGTATGTTTGAAGTATACATCATGACATGGTACAATATGTTATTAAGTGTTATAATGGTGAGTAACAGGTGTATGAAGACTTCATAAGATAATGGGAGTTGATAATCATCCTCTATCAGATGTCTAAGTTGTTAAGAAGGGATAGTTAGGAAGATTTTTTTATTATTGCAAGAATAATGAAAGGGTGGTTTAGTCATATGCTCAAAAAGGTATGATGACATGAAAAGAAGGAAAAGAAAATAGAAAAGTTGCTTCAGGACTGTGGTATTGGATATGACCTATCACCATGGAAAAATTTTTGAGGTATGTGATCTTATGTTTGCATTGACAGTTATAGAATGATGGCATGTTGTTAGGGGGAGCTATAAGGTGGTGTTTCATATGCTTACTATACTCATGTAGTAAGGAAAAAATTGGCAAGTTTTGTCTGAAGGGGAGATTTAGGGATTTTTGTCCTAAATGATGTTATCAGTTTGTATATAACATGATCAAGTCAATTTGTGGGTATCTCTAGCTGGTCTAGGACTCAGGATGAGTCAAAAATGATGTTTTTCTCATAATCAGGTATATACTTGTGTAAGATATCATGTGCATCTGCCTATGGGAGCTAAAGCGCTCTCATGATATGGTGTAGCAAAAAAATTGTAACATGACTTTGATTTTGGTTGATGTTTCCAACCAAAAGGGTGAGTCAAATATGAAGATTACTATAGTTAGTATGAGATCATAATATGTTTTGGTTTAGGAAGATCTATGTGAGTATTTGAGGATATTGCACAGGACCATTTGTTGTTGTTGTAGTCAAGAAAGTAAGTATGCAGACCAAGAGATTACAAGTAAGTCATTTATGCATTGTTGGTGTTGTTTTTTGCCATGTTTTCATAGTATCCTTTTCATTAGATGTCAAAGGGGAGGAGTATTCTCAAAAACATGAAAATATAGTCTTATAGGTGGTTGTGTGTATGGCTACCATCAATGTTTCTAAAGATGGTTGTCATCAATGAAAAAGGGGGATATTATCAAACATAATGTCTTAGTTGTTGTCATTAATGTCAAATTTCATTTATGGTAAAGGGTGTTAAGGAGGAAGAGGAGTCAGTATCCATGTTCTATCTTAAATGTTGATTTGTAGTGTTTGGTTTTGATGCCTTCATATGTTGTTTTGGTGAACTAATTATGGTATATTGGTGCATTTGCATGGTCTAAGTGCATGGTTCAATCTAGTATGGTCATGGTGTGAGATGTAAAGGTTATATGAGGTATAAAATGCTTAGAATGATGATTCAAATGTGTTAATGAGTCTGTAAGATGTTGTTAAGGTCAATTTGTAAGATTCATGTGGTGAAACAAGTCATTATAGGTCTTGTTCTTGACCTAGTGCAAACAAAATGAGATAATATCATGTGAAATTATGAATATAATGTTATTAAAAGCATGTGAGGTATGTTGTGACATTACATGATAGGTTTAGATGGTGTATCAAGACAAGAATCAGGTGTTAAGTGCATGATTAAGGTCCTTTTGGAATAAGACTACAAGACAAGGTAAGGAAAACATGGGTAAGTCTTGGTGTCTAGATATTTTCAAATGTGTGTAGGTAAAACCAATCATTGGACATCATTAAAGAGGTTGCAGTAGTGATTTGAGAAAAATTTCAAGCGAGGAATCAAAGAAGGAAGCAAGAAAATTCACTTTTGGCTACACTAAGCTCTTAGAAAGGCAAATCCCAACTCGATACGCAAGTTATTTTACTCACCCACATGTGTGTGTTCTACATGGGGTCTTGATCCTTTGGGGGATGTTAAGGAATTGATTTAATATCATTTTTCAAGAAGAATGGATGTATTTGGACGTCATATATTTATGAAACAATCACTAAGAAGCTAAGTTGGTCAAAAACCCTACCAAAACCCCAGTTCAAGAGTGATGGAGGAAAACTTGTTGGTATGGCCATTATATGGATTAAGTAAGAAGATATGATGACTCAGGGATGTATATGACTCTTCAGGGCTCCTGTTGTCGGTAATTTCATGTTCCAGTTGTCTTGTAAAAATGAATAAAAACCCTTATTTTGTGGAGATTTGTAGGTACAGAGCTGAGATGAATGTTTCATGAAATGAAATAAAGTGTTTTAAAGATATGGGGATGTGTATTAGGTTATCATGAAAATATTTATGCATGTTTAGTGAATGAAATGAGAGAAATAAGGCTTCCAAGTTGACCCACCGCTTTTGACCTAAAAGGTTAAAACCTAGTCTTGATGGTTTGAAGAGTGATTTGGTGGTTTACATGTTGTATATATATAGTATGGAAATGGATATATCAGTAGGGTCTGACATGATGTGATTTAGCTCTTGATTTGATTAGATGAAGTGTGTTTTTGTTGAGACCTAATAACCTAATCAACCCTATTAGGCTTGTCAACTAGGTGTCATGAAACAGGTGTACAAGTAAGGTTTTCTACAAGTAAAATACACATTTTAAAGGTTTAGAAGGTGTTTCAGGTTTCCCTTTATGTGTTCCATGTATTGGTTGATCCTAGAAGTGATTATTAAGGTGTTTAAGGTCAGTTATCTCAAGACTAGTTCTTGAGACCTAGGATCTAGTTTGAGCAGTTTCAGAAATGCATGCTTTATGGAGCTTTATGCCTTGATTTGGTGATTGGTGTAAGCTATATGAGCTAGTAGATAGTGAGATATTTTCATTGATGTGTCTTTTTATCTATGGTTAAGTGTTTTGGTATGCCAATTTTCTCGGTCTTGTGGAGTGAAAATTAGGTGTTTGAGACCTAGTTGAAGATGTTTGCCAAATGGAGTATGTCATGGTGATGAAGGTGGTTGCAGATGTTCCTGAGATAACAGATGAGAGTGAGATCATGTTCCTAGCTTGTATGGAGATGGTTATGTCTTGGTTATACTTCTATGTTCTTGTGAAATTCAAATTCTAACTATTGGAAGAGGTGTCTTGCTTCAGGCCTAATTGGGAGGTCTTATGAGCTAGTGCTTGTTTAGGATATTTCCGACCTACTTGGTCCTTCTAAGTGATTTTTATGATGTTTAGAAATTAATTTTCATGTTATTATGATTGACATTAATGGTCTTTGGTGACCTAGAGGTGTTTATGAGTTATGTCATGTATATAAGGCATGTTATGTTTGTTTATTATGACTAGTGGTGTGGATAGAGTTATGAGCGGGAAAAAGGAGAGTGGGAAGGGAGTTGTGAGGGATTAAGAGAAATTAAAAGATGGGGATGAGAAGATGATGAGAGAAAAGAAGAATTAAATCAAGGTTATTAGACCTAATCAAGACTTGAAGGTGCAAGTTTGAACGAAGAAGAATGAGCATTTTGAGAGGGTTTTTAGTGAGAAGAGATTACAAATTGATCACAATCAGTTATTGGAGCAAAAAATCATCAAGTGATATTCATCTTCAGGTGTTTGAGTTGGTTCTTGATCACCTTGGGGGGTTGTAGCCTCCTTATAGGATTATTTTCCTACTAAACTAGGGGTTGGTACTCCTTGTAGGGTTGGTGTATCACTAAAGAAATCTTGTGTGATGTGTAATATTCACATAAGTTTTTTGAATTGAGTAATATATTCATAATTTTGAGTTTATTTTCTTCCCTTTGAGGGTTTCCCACTTTACATTTTGTATTCTTGTGTACCCTCTTGGCTCATGTTCTTATAGATTGTTGTTACATGTTAATAAGATCACATTGATGCATGATTGAATGGTTAATGTTCACACAAGTTAAATACAATTGAATGAAAGTTTTAAGGAACTGATTCGCCCCCCTCTCAATCCAATGTGCTTCTAACATTCACAACTAAATATATTATAACATAAGGAGTAAAATCTAAGTGAAAGGCATTCTTACCCACTTGTTCTAGAATTTCAGAAGGGCCATATCAAAGAGGCTTGAGTTTCTTAGCTTTACCTTGTAGCCTTTCTCTACTCAATTACAACCATATCTTGTCACCCAAAAGGAAATATTACTCTATTTGATGTTGATCATGCCTTGCTTTGTACTCATCATGTGACTCTTTTAACCTCTCCTGTACTTGGAGGTGTATCTGTTGAATATTTTCAATGAACCTTTCAAGTTTGTGGACTTCCAAATCCACTTTCACATTGTCTCTGCATGGTAATATCATAACATCATCAAATGCACTCTTAGGAAATATAACCAAAACATGTTTCAAAAGGAGTCTTATTGGTAGAAGCATGAACTACCTTGTTATAAGAATTTTGGATATACACTAAATTCACATCCCAAGTCCTAGGATGTTTCCTATTGTACCCTCTCAAGAGTTGAACCAAGGTACAATTTACCACTTCTGATTGCCCATTTGTTTGTGGATGAAAAGTGGTAGAAATTTTCAACTTAGTATCCATATTTTCCCACAAGGTATACTAAAAATTTCCTATGAACCGTGAGTCCTTGTCTAACACAATAGAATTAGGAAAACCAAAATGAACACACGCATTAGTAAAAAAAACTAGTTGCATCAATAACTTTAATGGGTTTTTGCAAGGAATGAGAATACACATTTTACTAAACCAGTCCACTACCACAAAAATATAATCATACCCTTTTTGAAAGTATGAAAAGCACCCAAAAAATCCATGAATATTCTCTCCCATAGCTAGGAAGGAACTGGTAATGGCATATATAAACCCAAATTTATGTAACTAAGCTTACCTGAACTGCATAAAACACAACCCCTGATAAATTTGACAACTTTTGTTTACATGTTTGGTGAATAAACATACCTCTGTAAATGCGTAACAGTCTTTGTCACACCAAATTGAACAGGCACCTTAGAAATGTGTGCTTACCTCATTAATTGAACTCTTTCCCCGTAGGCACACAAAGTTTCTCATTCTTGTAGAGTAGCCCGTCCTAGAATTAGTATTCTCCCTTAAGTGAAAAGCCCTCACTTGGATGTTTCTACTAAAATATTTCTCCAAATTCTTGATCCTACTCATAACCTTCCTGATATGCTTCACATACAAAAGGTTCAAGAAGAGTTAAAGTGCCCATAGCTGAAAGTAAAAAATGTCTAAACAACGTATCAACTAATTGGTTAGTCACACCTTTCTTATATTTTATTATCAAATGAAATTGTTGTAAGAAACTCATCCACCTATAGTGTTTAGCTTGTTGAAGTTTATTTTGAGCCTGCAGATATTGAAGAGGTTGGTGATCCATGTGTATGATAGTTTCCTTACCCATTAGATAATTTTTCTATTTCTTGATCGCTTGCACAAGAGAATACAATTCCTTATCATTTGTACAATAATTTAAAATGGCTCCCTGAAACAATTCACAACGATAACATATTGGCCTACTTCCTTCAAGTAGGACAAGCCCCATAACACAATCACTAGCATCGATTTCTACTTCGAAAGGAAGCTGCAAGTTAGGTAATGTAAAAATTAGAGCATGACTAATCTTGTATTTAAATTACTTAATATAATCTTGTTGTTTCTTACCCCAATTAAAAACCTTGCCACTTGTTGTCACTGGATGTAGAGAATTTTTTATGGAAGAGAATTTCTTGATGGACTTCCTCAAATATTGAACTTCACCAATAAAAATCCTGGTCTTAGTCAAACTAGACAGTGTAGGCTAATTTATAATGTCCTATATCTAAGTTGAATCAATCCTCAACTCTCCATCTCTAACCACATTCCCCAAAAATACAAACAATTATTGAGAAAACACACACTTCTTCTCATTCAACACTAGAAAGTTCTCCTTTAGAACTTACAAAACTTTATGCAATTGGTTATTATGCTCCCCAAAAGTTCTGCTAAAAACCATAATGGCATCCAAGTACACAATGACAAAGTAATAAATAAATAGCCTCATTACCTCTTTCATGAACCTCATGAAGATAGTTGGTGCATTGCATAGCCCAAACGGTAAGACCAACCATTCATACAACCCTTGACAATTCTTGAACATTATTTTCTAGATGTCCTCTTCCTTAATCTAAACTTGGTGATACCCAAATTTCAAATAAATCTTAGTAAAACATTTAGCATGTTGTAACTGATCCAACAAATCATCAATTCAAGGAAGACGGTACCTATTTTGTATGGTTATTTATGCTCTATAATTAACACACATCCTCTATGAAACATGTTTCTTGGGTACTAAAACAATAGGAGAACCACATAGAGAAGTGCTAGGATGGATTATACCTTTCTTAATCAAATATTGTAACTATTATTTTACCTTATTGGCATCCTTCAAAGACTACCTGTACAATCCAAATTTTGAAAGAGGACTATTGGGTAGTAACTGTATCTCATGTTCAATTTACTTAACTGGTGACAACCTCGTAGGCTCTTAGAAAACTTCCCTGAACTATTGAATCAACTCTTTCATTAGCTTCTACTCTTTGTTAATAAACATGCTACAAGTGGTTTTAGATGCAACAACTTCCTCTTCTTGTATATCTCTCAAAATAAGTAATGCAAATTTTCCACTAGCATTAATAAGCTTCTTAGCTTCAAAGGCATTCACTAAAGAGATCTTTGAGTCTTTTGTAAAGGCTGAAATGAGGTAGTTGTTATCCAATTTTTCCCCTCAAGCGAAATTGGAAAAACATGGCCTTGCACATAGAGAAATTGGAGGGATTGATTCAGTCATGGGAGCTTACATTTCGAGATTGGCCAAACAGGTTAAAATAGGTCGAGCACATTGCAGAGAATTTTGGGAAATGAATAAGCTCCAAAGTCAGGATTTTGGATTTCGTAGGTGGGGCCTTTCAGAGGTAGGAGAAACACAAAAAAAAAAAGGAAAAGGTCCAAAACCCGAAGTCTAAAATTTAGACTTCAGGATTTCAGAATTTCAGAGGTTTTATGTGTGAATTGGATAATCTCACCTCAAAACCCAAAGTCCCGATACCTCAAACCCCCGAAAATCCTGAAGTCCCAAAGTCTCGAAACCCCCAAACCCCGAATGTCCCAAAACCCCCAAACCCCGAAGTCCCTGAAACCCCCGAACCCCAAACTCCCGAAGTCCTGAAACCCCAAAAAGGAAAAGGTCCAAAACCCAAAGTTTGAATTTCAGACTTTGGAGTTTCAGGATTTTGGAACTTTTTACTCAAGCAATGAACAGTTTCATGCGACATGGTTTTGAAGTCTGAATTTCAGACTTTGGAGGTTTGGCATTTCGGAACTCTCAATCCAAATTAAGTGATGAACAATAACCTAAACTCCAAAATCAAAAAACATGAAGTCCAAAATCCCAAAAGTCCAAAATTTCATATTTCAGAGGTTTTGATAGGCATAGTTTCGGAGTCCAAAAAGAGGTAGATAACCACCCACATTTATTGCAGGATGGCACCCTCATCTTCTGAAATGGCCATAAATTTTGACTGGAAGCTCGGATTTTCACAAAACTAGACTTTTTGGAAATCCCTCAGTGTCCTCTACACAACTATAACTTGTTTTCTTAATTTTAGTGAGTCTAGGTATTTAAAACTAAAGAAATACAGTCCACCATTTTAAAGGGTGTTTCCAATTTTCTCACCTACCCTAATGATGAGGTATGGGCTTCTTTTCTTCTCCAACAAGGAAAATTACATGGAGGCATGGGTTTTGTAGTGGCATCCATCATTTTTGTAGAACTTAATGCATTTTTGGGTGGTTGAAGAAATATTTCAAATTCTTCTCTCTCCCTTCTCTCATTCTTCTTATATATTATAAGGAGGGGCTCATTTCAAAAGGTGGGATAATCTTGCTTTGTACCTTCCCTTCTTCTCTAGTCTGTAAGTGAATTTGTGGACTTCAAACCTCCCATTCAAGATGTAATGCAAATTAGTGCCTCTTGACCATTGTAATGCATTGTATCAAATGTGTGGAGCAATAGTATAAGTTTGTGGATGAAGTTCAACCCTCCCTTGTGTTCATTGCATTCTCTTGATCTCTCATTGCAATTTTTTTAACTGTGTATTTTAAATTGTGTTGCATATTTAATGGTCTGTGTTTAATGGTGAATGAATTCATAATTGGTTGACTTGTTTTGATGTTCATCCTCTTCAAATTTATTGGTTTTCATCTCAATGCAATGCAGGTGTTCAACATTCCTTTTAGTGCATCACCTCGTGTAGATTAGGTTTAATTTCTTGCAATCTTTTCAACCTTGTCTCTTTGGCAAGTAAGAGTATATTTTAGGATAGATCCTCTACAATTTGAGTGTGTGTATAAAAATAGAGGAATAGAACCCGTCCTTTATCCAGAAAAGCTTTCCCAATTGCAAAGTCCAACACTTTGGGAAAATTTCCATGTTATGCAATCACACTAATATTTTCAATCTATCAAGTTTCAATCAATCAGGGATGCTATGATTATGCATCAACAGTAGTTCTTAACATCCTTCACTAAGTGGTATTGGTTAGCTCTCCTCATGAAGATCACATCCCTGATATTCAAGTATGGGCTTCCAAACACTACACCACACACATCGAGAGGAACAATATTATCCAAAGTAGTTTCATAAATAAACTTCTTATCAATACAAAACATAATTTTACATTTCTTGGTAACATTGATGTTTATGTATTTTTTCACCCAACCCAATGAATACAGATTTAGGTGATTATAAGTATCTAATTTTAGCTTATAAACTAACTACTTACTTATCAAATTAGCTTGCGAACAGGTATCAAAAATAGCATCCACTTTGGTTTTATTCACTTGGATTTTAATAAGAAAGATCTTAGTAAGTTCATTCTCTTGAACAACATTATTACTACCCAAACATACCTCTTTATGGAAAAAGGTACAACACATTGTCTCATCCACCTCTTCGCTGTAAAATATCTCCTCCCCTTGGAGGGAAATGATGGCCTTATTTTTATTCTTCTTATTCTTGAAGGGATGTAATTCTGGGTGGAGCTTCCAAAAATTTCCTTAGTAATGAGTTTCAACATCACAAGGACCACAATGAACTTTAGTATCCTTCTTAGAAACATAAGTATCATTCTTCTTACCTTTACCTTTTCCTTTATCCTTTTGCTTGGTGTCACCTTGTTTGTTTGAAGTATTCTGAGAGGTAAATTAACTCTTCTTGTTTTCCATATCTAGATAGTGGACTTGAGAACAAACCTCATTCATATTCGTCATCTTGGCCAAAAGAACTAGTCTCCTCAAGTGGCTATGGAGTCCACTAATGAAATTCATCAAAATGTCCTGGTCTACATCATATTTTCCCATTTGGATGTTTTTTTCCGGAACTCACTAGTGTTCTCTTGCAAATTTTGGCCTTGCTTCTACCTGAGATATTACCAATACATGGACCTATCTTCCTCATAAAAACTAGGATATAATTGCTTCTTTATTAGCCTCTTAAATTCATCCCACTTAAAATAGGAGGAAGCTTCTTAACAACCAAATTATGAACATAACTTTCAAACCAAGTTAAAGCATGATTGGTTGATTTTAACCTTGCAAATGAAATTTATCGAATCTCATTGATTTTATGCAAACTGAAATATACCTCAAGTTGAGCTAGTCAATGGTCTACCTTCTCAGGATTCACATCCCCATCATAAGGATAAATTTCTATCTTCGCCTCCTCTTTAAATGGAGTAGTAAGGTTAGCATGGGGCTGATTTTCCTCATACTCGTGAGTGTCTTATTTATGGTCTTTTACTTCCTCTTTTGGAACACCAAGATTCTCCATGAGAAATCCTATTATGGAACTCTAACTTCCCTATAGACAAGGAAATATTGTGCACATCTTTGGACAGACTTTCCACAACCACCTCCAACTTGTAGAAATGTTCTTCTTCAGTCTCACATGCATCTCAACTACGAGTCATGCTTCAAATTCCTTTCTTCCACTTCTTGGTGGAAATCACCACTTTAAAAGGAATGAGGATACCTTCACCACATTCAATATTGTTTTGGGTGAAGGGAATCTAACTGAAAATGTCAACACAAGTTAA
Organism: Taxus chinensis; assembly: GCA_019776745.2. NCBI lineage: Eukaryota > Viridiplantae > Streptophyta > Pinopsida > Cupressales > Taxaceae > Taxus > Taxus chinensis. The sequence continues at coordinate 688,501,136 of CM034146.1, forward strand.
ACCACACAAAAATAATTTGATTCTAACTGCTCTGATACCAATCTGATCCATAAATTTCTCTTTTGAATAATAAATAGATTTTATCTTAGTGATAGGGAATGAACAACTTACTAAAAGTTTTTCTTATCAATAAATTATGCAAGAATCATTCACACAATACTGAAATTGAGAGATGAAAGACAAGGAGTTAAAATATTTTTATCCTGGAAAAACCCGATGTGGGAAAAATACCTTTGGGTAAGTAATTGCTTCCCTTTACTATGTAAATATCTAATTTAATACAAGTTTACTGCCAATAGATGACCTTCAAGAAGGATTCAATCTCCTTTTACTTGCATTACTTGCTTACAATCCTCAATAAGAAAGAAACTCAGCTATTTATGAACAAAACAAGAAAAATTCATACTTTCTCCCTTAACTCACACTTGAATTCACTCCAAATCACTTACTTAGATGAGTAAATGTGCTTGCATTTAAATTTTCTCTACCTAAATATGAAAGGAGAGGTGAAACAAATTGAATCAAGAAGCCAAAAAATTTGTAACTATTGAGTTTCCCCATTTTGGCATCATTGGGTGTAGAACCACCATTGTCTGCATGGGTGGTTATAGAACCACTGCGGCGGTTACGCAACCGCTACTATGTGAAGCAGTAGTAATTTTGTAATCGTCATAGTGGTTCTATAACTGCCACACATAACAAACATAAGAAATGGCTTCTTTTTTCATTCAAAGGTGTCTGGATCACTGTCAACCTGACTTAACCATTTTCCAGTAGTATTTATTTTATGAGGGTATGCATTGCAAGTTTTTAAAAAGAGAATACATAGAATTGGGTACTTCTAGATCCATTTTTGGATCATTATTGTTCACCAACACCTTTTTCCTGAGGGTATAACCGCTTCTTCTTAGCTTTGGCATTCCTTAAGTTCATAATCATGGTTTGCCTATTATTTTTAGACTTGATCCAACTTTTCCAACTCTTGTATTTTCACACGTGAATCTACTTTTGAATATTGTACTACAGTAGGATAACAAAAATAATTGATGTATTTATTAAACATTGCTTATTTGAATGTATTTATTTGTACTTGTTTGATTGTTTGTTTATTTTCTTATTTGCATTGCATTACATTGTAATTTTATTTGAGTTAGTCCTATAACTTCTTACAAACATCGGTATTATAATTTTGTATATTATACTGCACCTCTGTTTTATGCTTATATCAAATAAGAGATATCTCGAGACATAACAATATGCAAATATAACACGGTTTCCCATTCATATTCCCTACTCATCACATCTACCCATCCTACATCATCACCTATCTCTCTTCCCATTTTAATTAACATTTCCTCTAACTTATGCCTCCCATTTCTTCTACCTACTGAGATATAGTGGCTAAATGAAAAAATCAATTACATATACATAAACATGCCTAATGTATATACAATAAAGTTACAAAAACTTAGCTAGACTACATCAAGGAGATACAAGTACAACCATAACACCAATATCCAAAAAATCATAGTATAATCATGATATCTAATATAATCATCCATCTAACCATCTAGTCATCATCCTAATCACAATATTGAAAGGTAATCATGTTATGCCAAACCATCATAACTCGATGCTATAATCATAAGTTAAAACTCAAGTCATATATATATATATATATATATATATATATATATATATATATATATATATATACACAATTAATTTTGTAAAAATGGTATCATAATCGTGTGATATAAATATCATGATAGTACAACAAAACTCATATATCTAATCAAATTCAGATCTCTGTGTGACTTTCTCTTGGTGTGGAACTACCTATAGGTCCTAGGGGTGGTGAGCCTAGTCTCAATCCTCTATGTTGGTGCATATACTAATGATCGTGGTGGGACCATCACTGAGGGTGTCCCTACTAAGGCTCATGATTTAGCAGACCTTGATAGTCTATTTTAATGTCTCAATCTTGATATCTAGGAATAGATCAGAGCTTTTTGATCTGCTAGTAAGACCATCTCGAATAAATTCTTGTAATAGGCAACCTCTCCTCACAGTTCCATAATCCTATCAAGGATATTTGTAACACCCTGCACACTTGAGGCCACACGAGCTATATCTAGTTATCATCATAGTCTCTACTCCATTGCCTATGTGGTATCTCACTCTATACAAGTTATATCACTCCTCACAACTAGATTGTTATGCTCTCTCTACAATGCATCTCTATATGGTATGACTATCCCACTCGATCTGCATGACATCTCGATTAGCTATGGTTGTATCTCTTTATGTGGTTCATTGTGCTAGTATAGTAGTAAGTCATGTTACCTTGGTCTTTAGTTTGGTAGTTTGTACATCACAGTATTTACTAGGGCCCTAAGTTTTAAACCTTAATATATTTACCTCACGAGCATATATCTTTATCAGTAGTACTCATTCTACTCATTGTGTGGCTTGACCAGTGCCTGATGGTCCTGTCATGTCTTCTACTATGCTGGTACCAATTTTTGTTAGGCTTTCTTCTCTTGCCCCTATAATTATGACAGCCCATCTATCTCCTTCATCCCCTTTTTCTCCACCTGGGGTTACCCCCATCCATTCTCATCCTCTTTTTATGGCTACACTAACCTCTTTTGTGGTCCCATCATTTGTTTTAACCGCTATCATGACCCAAATGCTAGTGTTATCCCTCTGTCTCTATGTCCCAGCTCCTCCACAATCCCTTTCATGGATCACTAGTGCTTTGGGTTGTACCCGTGGAGTTGCATATATCATATATGGATGCCTCTGTCACCACACTAACATAGCTACTTATGTTACAATAACTTACCACTTTCATGTTATAGTCAATCTCAATGGTTGAAACTACTAATACCAAAACCAATATTCTCTAATGGTCCCCACAACTGTGATACCCATGTGCATATCCCACATAATCACTGCCAAGGTATCCCAATTTTCTGTAACCATTTTTGCATCTAATATCAACCTCTAATCTAGTATCTCTCTAGTATAATGGGTAAAAATATGTGGTGTTGTTGGTACCCACTGTTTGTAACCGAACTAGTGTAACACTCTAGCAGGCCGATATCACTCAATTAAAAATTCATGATTGCCTATTAGGCAGCATTTAGTGCGTGCATAGGCTAGCTATAAAAATGTCTCTAACCAAGTCCTTATCATTAAATAGGGCCTCCATGTAATGTTCATTGAGACAAGCTCATCCAATGCTCACTTGTACACCAACATTTATTTATACCCTTGTCTACTTCTACTTGAACAGATCCATCCAAAGGCTTTGGATCATTATCTTCTAGTGGATTGAATGCCCCACTAGTCATATCACCATGATATGATCCTAGGCTTATATCTATAATAGAGTTGTGTGTCCTATATTCTGGCCACCCTTGTAAACCACCAAATGCAGAAATATATATAGTTGTGTAGGGATCTGAGGTCCCCAAGTAAATCTTTGTTATTACTTTACCATATTCTCTATAACACCCATATACCTTACTAATAGGTAGTGACCACTCTTGTCAGGTAGCAATATGCCACTGACAACAACCTTTAATACTAAGGGAATACCTCCAATCATATCCTCGTCAAATATATTTATCAAAAGGATGTTGGTCCTCCTCCGTTAGAGAAAATCATATTGACATATGTCTTGGATCATTTCACCAAGGATATTTGTCATATCAAATTAGATCAAATCCTGTGTGATTAATAACCTCAAAATCTTATGGACATCCTCTAAAGTGATGGTCATCTCCCCTATTGGGAGCTGAAAAGTGATAGTATTTCAATGTCATATCTCTATTAGGTTTGTCAATAGTTATCTATCTGCCTGCATCAATGGCATCAATGTTATGTAGTATAGTCCCAACTCCTCCAAAATGGCCCAACCATCGAGGTGCATCATATGAAGTCATTTTAAGGTTCTACATCGAGGCTATCCAAATTGGATCACAGTCATCTTCACATGTAGTCATCGTGAACACAAATTTATACTTATCCATTTTTACAAACTTTTGGAAATTCATCATTCAAACTTATATTTTTTCCAAAATTTGCAAATCTGCTATTAGTAGTGGCAAATCTGCTATAACATCCCATGAATCTGATACCACATCCAACGAATCTGCTACTAAAATTGAATCTACTATGACTTAACAAACATATGTCATCCTAAGTGAATCCGAGACCACATAACACAAATATGCCATCCTAAGTGAATCTTCCATAATTAATTGTGCATTCGTTAGACTCGTGGCATAACTGCTAAAATTGCTATAGAACCACTACGATGTAGTGCAAAACCACTAAAATTGACATTTATCAATTTCAACAGGTTACACATTATCAATTTTGGGATATTTATTGCACTCTAACTACAAATTTTCTAAAACATAAATGACATCATCTACCAGATCCCTATGTCTTGATCTTTTTTGGTAGTCCCAAACCAACTCTTCTTGGTGTGTAAACACTGGGATGGCCATCTCTTATTCTCGCAATCACCCATATTTCCTTTTCTCTTATTTATGGTGGTGAAAATGATTTTTTTTTACCCCTCCTTCCCTAAATGTAGACCTCATTGTGATGGCTTCAACCACTGCAATGGCCTATTAACCACTGTGATGGCCTCTTCTTCCACCATGATCATTTTTCTTCTCTTTTCAAGCATTTATTGTCTTCTTCTATCACCTCATCGACGGTCGAGGGGGCATCATTCATCTTACTAATTTTTCTTCCTTGAATGCAAAATAAAATTGTCTCCTTTATTTCAAATGACATCACATGTATGACACCACCTCAAAGAGGGGAAAATGTAGACACCTACTTTTCGCCGTGCAAAAATTGCACTAACTGCTCTCTTTCACATAATCACCATTTAATTAATGAAATTTCATTAATTAACTTCTCTTTTCTCCTTGGATACAAATTAACAATGTTTTGTTGATTAAAATTTCCTTTTAATTAATTATTCAAATCCATGTCTTTTATTTAATGAATAACCCTTTATTAATTAATTCTCACTCTCAAACCCCTCTAAATCCACTAAATTTCCTCTATATTTCCTCTACATAGCTTCTTCAAACTAATCTTGGCCTAACAATTAATCCTAAGTGGTTAATTAAGCTTCTTCTAACTCCTATGGGTCTTCAATCTTAATTAACTACCTCTAATCGTGCTTACCACTCCTAATTCTACATCTCCATTATCTCACAATTCATTGATAGTTGTGCTTCTCCTAAAGAGGAAAGCTATAAAAGCAACCTAGAACTCCCTTTCAAAAAAACACCATGTCCTTACAAGACATATACATCCATTCTCTCATAGGAGCATTTTCCTAATTAGAAAGCTTGAAAAAGTGAGAAAAACTCGTGCCTTGTTGAAGTAGTTGTTGTCCAAAATAGCACCCCCAACTTCATTTAAGTCATACACTCATGCGGCTTTAAGAAAGACAATATTCCAACTGTTGTCTTCATCAATTCCACCGACGAATCGTATGTTGACATTGCCCATTTTCTTACTTATAGAGAATGCCCATCTCATCTAAATGATAAAGAGAAAAGAGCCATTAAGCTAGGATCTACATAGTATGTGCTTTGGGACAATTCCTTATTCAAAAGAGGGATTGATGGGAGGTTTCTCAGATGTGCGGTTAGAAAACATGGAAAGAGGTTGCTCAGAGCATTTCATGATCAGGCTTGTGGAGGAAATTTCTCATCTGTTGTGACTGCTCATAAAATCCTTTGTGCAGATTACTACTAGCCAACCCTATTTCGAGATGCAAATAAATGGGTGAATAAGTTGTGAAGCTTGCAAAAATTTTTGTGGTACAGCCTAAGTTAGCCACACTGTCACTCAAGCCAGTGGTGATTGAAGAACATTTTCAACAATGGGGACTAGATTTCGTGGGTACTCTTAATCCTCATTCCAATGTTGGACACACCCATGTATTAACTACCACTGGTTATTTCACCAAATAGGTAGAGGCCATTCCAGTAAAAAGCACAACCTCTGAAGTGATATGTAACTTTATCAAGGAAAACATCCTTATTAGATTTGGGGGTACAAAGTAAAATTGTCACTGATAATGCCTCCAACTTCTCTTCTTATGAAATGTTAGATTTATGCTATGCGTATGGAATTTCTCTGGTACATTCTTCCAACTACTACCCCCTAAGGAATGGACGAGCAGAATCAACCAACAATAATTTGGTAACCATCATTTGAAATCTTTTCAACGAGTCATAGAAGAATTGGCATAAGAAGTTGTATGATGATCTTTGGGTAGATAGAATTACTCCCAAAAGGGAAATTATGATGTCTCCTTTTTAGGTGGTGTATAGAACTAAAGCTCAGTTGTCAGTGACTATAGAACTTCCAGCATTGCAACTGATGAAGGCCATTGAAGATTCAAACTTTACTAGTGCTTTGAAGAAGAGAATCATGTACCTACAGAAGTTGGATGAGGACAGTTTGTAAGTGGTGGATAGGATTGATACACATCAATAAAGAGTAAAACAACTATTTGATAAAAAATCCAGACCTAGAGACTTACAGGTTAGAGACATTGTTCTACTCTGGGACAAGAGGTGCGGGCCTCGGGGAAGTCATGGCAAATTTGATTTGCTCTAGTTGGGTCCTTTCAAGATCAGACTCTTTACTGGAGAAATTTCTTTCTATTTGGACTATATGGATGGAACATCTCTTCCATTTCCATATAGTGGGCATTACTTGAAGTTTTTTCAATCCTAGGTTATTAGGCGGTCCTTTTTATAGTCTTGTATAGTTTTCATTTTTGGTCTTTGTCTGGTGTTGTGTGGGTGTTTATTCTATGTTATTTCATCCTTGACTCTATTCTTTCCAATGGATAAGGCACTGGTCTATCCTATAAACCCTGAGATTCTGGAGTTCATGCTACGTCTTGTTGTCATGGTGCTCAATCCAAGCCATGTCCCCAGAAAGAGCCAGTTGTTATCACCTCCCCAAGAGTTGTGAATTTTCTTCTCCAATTTTAAAATTTTCGGGTTAGATGACTATGAAATGCCCTTGTAAAGGTTCCCTAAGAAATATCTATTTTCAAACAATTATTCATTTTTTTTTAAAAATGAGGTTTGATGCTTTTTCTTTATTTTGCGGGCATTTCGGGTTTTTCTGTCCCTCATGTCCCAAGTTCCTCTAGGCCATTTATTCACTGATTTTCCACTTTTTTCAATTGGTGTTGAGTGGAAAAGAGTATGATACAAAGGAGAGGGCACACAAAAGATTTGTGCACAGGAGTAAAGCACAGTCAAAGGCGTGGAAGGATAGGGAAGGACACGCATGTAAAAAACAAGGGCAGATTCGGGACTTAGCCATTTTCACATGTACAAGATATTTTTGGAGATAGCGTGTAGAGCACACAAACCAGATAAAGACTTGCCCGACATGCATGGGCTATTATTGGAAGAGTGGCTACTAAGCACTTTGCAAGGGTTCAGGCTAATAATAGAATCACTACTACCAGTTAACCAGAAGAGATCTATTGTTAGCGCACATTGCATGTGTGGCTATTATTGTAAAGGCACATGGCTATTTTCAGCATGCAACCTATTTTGGGAATTATGCAAGTGGTGAAGGGAAAGTCCCCACCCTTATAAATATGTAGTGATCTGCGTAGAGTAGGAGGACTATGTGAGAACTGGATATGAATTACTGTGAGGTTATGCTGTACCAGATCTGATGCGCGCATGAGCTTATGGTATTACTTATTGTAATAAGCTTATGTGTATTTATTGTGTTTAGTATAATGGAGTATATTGGCTGAATCAAGGTATTAATCATGAGTATAATTGGTTCTTGCATGATTGACTTCATTATGGTTATTATTTAAATCTATTACTCTTTAGATCTAGATCTGGACATGCTCTGTAGAATGTTGTATTAATTATGGATCTGAATGCATTAAGTCTTCATCATGCTAACATCCTACAACAACAACCCTAAAGAGGGGCCTGGTACCTTTGCATGCTTTGGGTGAGCACTCAGTCTAGGCTGAGTGATGTGTCAGCGCGCCTGGGTTATTACCAGTAAATTCTAGGTTGCATCATTGGTTCTGTGGTCGGGACCTCTTTTTCAGTTGTTTTTAGGATGGTTCATGATGAAGACATACTGATTGACCCTAGCAAGTGTTGAGGAGTGGATACATGATCTAGAAGAAGAATACACATGGAGGTTCAACACCAGATCTGAGTTTAACGCACATGTATGGGTGGAACAGAATCTATATGATAGTTTCTATGAGATATTTTTGCTATTTTTTCAATAGAACTGTATGAGTGGCTTGGTTGCTTATGCATCTAAAATGGATTGGAGGTATCACGCACTTGTTTGGATACAGGAAGAATTTTAGGCCCTCTATGATGCTGATATGATTTTGACACGTGTTGTGGATACTTGGTTTCATGGTGTTCTGAACAGTTATATTCTGGAGTACTCAATTTCCACTTATTCTTTCCCAAAGGTAGAGGAATTTCATTTTTTATAATATCCCAGGGGAACTTACCTGTAAGGCATTCCACTGGTGATCAAAATATTGATGGTAATCCTGAATTGGAAAATTAAACCATGGCTAACTAAAATCCACCACACACGTGGGAAATAGTAGGTTTGGTGATAGATGGAAAACCTAGCGGTGGAAAGGTAGAGAGAAGAAAGGAAACTTAAGTATAATGAGGCACGTGAGAGGGAGATAGAGAAGCAGCGGGATGTTGCAGAGTGAATGGCATTGAGGAGAGAGATGGCTCGCAAAGGATTTGGAGCTCACGTAGAAGGCATGGAGCCAGAGCATCAGGAACTCCCCCATTTGGGAAATCATGACAGGGAACCCCCCTCGGCCTCACCTGGAAGTGTGCCAGCAGAGATAACCTGGGCCACGGGTGCGCATCTGAATCTACCTAACAACCTAGCCCTTGCACTTGGTTTTCTAGTATCTAGTATGACAAACAGTCAGCAAGCTAATTTAGGCAGTGGGAGAGCAGGAGTAAGTCATATAGCAAGTACATCGATGGAAGGGAAAACATCTTCTTTGTTGTTTGGAGGTACCTTTTTAGGTGCATCATCTGCATAGAATTCAAGCACGTAGAATTTTGGACTCACTTCTGGGAGTGGTAACACTTCACAAACTATAGGGGTGTAGTTCAGTACTACTATTGGGACACAAGGAAGTACATCTTTTGGTCTATCTCTGGACTACAAGTGGAGGATCAAGAGGTATAGGTGGTTCTAGTTTCGATGGATCTGGTGGTTTTGGAGGCAGAGGAAACACATGAGGTTCTGGATCAGGTGGGCAAGGTCTACACCAACCCCAGAATATTTACATGGAGATGTATCTTCATCTGCCAGAAGTATAGGGGCATAGAAGATGTTGTTGAACATGTGCACATGTGTGAAATATTATGGTGTGCAAAAGGAATCATGGCTTTTGAGCATAGGGAAAGTCAATTTTCCACTACGTTACAAGGGCATGCACATAGCTGGTACAAAAATTTTGACCCTGATCAGACTTGTGTAGACTATGCAGTATTAAAAGATGCTTTCCTTAAAGAGTTTCACATCCCTGAGTTTGAATAGAAGAGTATAAGCGTGTTCAAGGATATTAAGCAAGGCACTACTAAGAGTGTTAGAGAGTATGATGCCCATTTCAAAACACTTTTATCTAAGCTTTCTTATGATATTCATGCAAGCCAACATGCACAATGGTTTGTTGGAGGTCTGATTACACCTTTTAGAAGGGCACTATCACATAAGACATACACTGATCCATGTGAAGCACTTGAAGCATCTTTACACGATGAGGCAATCGGAAGTATAGACACTTGGGTGAGCCCATTTTTGGAAGCACAGATTATAGCTATGGTGAAACAGTTGGAGAAGCTATCAGAAAATTCAGCACATGAGATGTGCACGGGGATTTGGTGTACAGATTGTGAAGTGGAAGGCCACACCAAGGATAGTTGTCCCCACAGATTAGTACGTTCATTATTGCTAGACTATGAGATATGTCATTTAAACCATGATGCTAGCCACTGCCCATTATTACAACATGCAATAAGGAAGAACATCTCTTGCTACTGTAAAATTTGTAGGTCCACGACTCATGATATGGAAGACTGTTGGCTGATTGGTTAGATCCATGATGTTATAGATATTGGTGTGAGATAGAATAGGAGTATCAGATAACTCTAAAGGAAAGAATGAGCATCAGGATCGGGATCACAATCAACACGCTATGATTGGAATGAAGGGTGTTTTGAAGGAGGTCATGGTAGAGGTCGAGGATACCATGGTGGATTCGGAGGATGAGGCCATGGTGGTGGACGAGGTGAGTTTCCTCATGGAACATGTTATACCTGTGGATCTCCTGACCACTACAGGTGTGAATGTCCTCAGAATATTACATGTTCTTTCTATGGAAAGAATCATAGTTATGAGGAATTCCCAGACTTATATGAGCATCTTAGTAAGAAACATAAACAAGAAAACAAAGGTGTAGGGATGGTTAGGATACAATGCACTATGGAAAATCAGTGGATGCCCAAGTTGGAACAAGAATCTGAGGCATTTCCTGTAAAGATCACTACCCCGCACTGAAGCAGTGCATGCCAAAGAAGTGTTATAACAGAATCCTACCATCACTAAGGAGGAGTTCTACATGCAGTACCCAGATCATGTCCATCAGAAGGAGGTTTATCAAGAAACCATGGAGGTACTCAGAAATCTTCAGGGTGAAATACATGTTTAAAGGAGCAATCACGGAAGATGGAGCAAAAGAAAGCAACAGAGATGGTCCAATCTGATATGGATGACTTGAAAGAGGTGTGCAAGATGTTGCGTCAGGAGAATATCATTCCATTGTTAGGGAATTGGCTAAAGGGAAACACTCCACACGCAAGTATTGAGACTGGACGAAAAATCCTGCATGTAAATCTTCCCCCTCATAGCTTAGACTATGAAAAGGAAATCACTCTGAATGTTGTTGTGGATGGATGGATTTTGAGTAATATATTGATTGATACAGGTGTGGAAGTCAATGTTCTTACTTTAGATGCATGGGTACAGATGGGGAGACCCTCCATTGTAGCCATCTTCAAATGTACTATTCATGGCTAACCAAACTAAAGCCACTCCCATCAGAGTTTTAAAAGATGCATCCATTACCATATAGGGAGCCAAGTTCACTAGGGATTTTGAGGTTTTAGCGCTTGCAGAGGCAGATAGCTTCCCAGCTCTACTTGGGAACCCTTGGTGCTATGCAAATAATGTTGATCTTTGGTTCAACAAGGGTTATATCAGTTTTGAAAACAAGGAGGAAAGAGTTATTATCCCTTTAACAGATGGAAAATCTACACCCTATGTTGAGCCTTTGAGTGAGGAAGATCTGAATAGGATTTATGTATGCACCATCTGGGACCCAGAGGTGCTTGAGCCATCTAAAGAAGGAATCCTTCAGTGGGAAGATGCACAGTCTATTAGTGATACTACAAGTGTTGCTTGTGATAATTGGGCTCATAGTACTTATGAGTTGGTAGGGCGCGAAGTAAAGAGCACATTTGCATGGAACAGTAGACCTCATTGTATCAGGAGAATAAGTAACAACTCGGTACCTTGATACACTAGAGAAGGAGACCCTACGGTATTTCTACATGCCATGGAGGAATAGTGGATAGACCAGTTGGAGAGATGGAATATGCTAGCATATACCCTACACGGGATAACAACGCACTGGTGGGTGGTTCACAAGGATAATCTTGTAGGATGGAATGAAATCAGGATTTCTCTTTCTACTCAGTTTTCCAGGAGCAATACACCTACTCAAATTTGCACTTATCATGGTAATCAACTTGTTCAACACCACGTTCAGTAGTGTGAGAGACTCTGGATAGAGGGGCAAGAAGCTTTACCACCTTCACTATGGGTCCATAAATTTTATTCCACTTTACAAGGTTGTTTGCATGTTTGGTATGTATATGCAGAACTCCATAGAGAGACTAGAAATTGGCAGGATTTGATTGCAGGAATGATCCAGACATTTGACTATTTCTCTACTAAACCTCTGGTAGAAGAGGCATTAAAGGTTATAAATCTCTTAACTATGGGAGATAGTACCAAGGCAGAAGAATGCATTCAGGAGTTATTTGATGAAGAAGACTCAGGAGTGCATTTTTATTGAAGAAATAGAGACAGATGCCACACTACTTAAGTGTGTTTTCCTTGAGAAGGAAAAAGGAAAGATGGTCTACTTAGTGGATGATGAAGAAGTAGAAAATTTGGATGTAGAACATTCAACAAGTAGGCGTGAGGTTTTGGATAGGGAAGATAAGACCACGCACACCTATCATGAACCTATGAAAACAAAGAAAGTGAATATTGGATCAGATGTTGAGCCTAAGGAGGCCATAATTGGGGACTATTGGTCTGACTCTGAAGTGGAAAAAATCATCAAGTTACTATGAGATTATCAGGACTTATTTCCTAAGGGAAACCATGAACTCAAAGGCGTTCATGAATCATTAGGAGAAATGAAGATAAAGCTTAAGGAAGGTTTGCATCCCAGTCAAGAAGAGACCCTACAGGATGAACCCCAACTTGTGTGAAAAGGTCAAAGAACAAATTGACAAAATGTTGAAGTCTTGAATCATCAAGCCCCTAGATGAGTCAGAATGGGTTAGCCTAATGGTGATCAGTATCAAGAAATATGGTCAGATTAGGATCTATGTGGACTACAGGGAGCTGAATGTTGCATGTGTGACAGATCCCTTTCCTACGTCATTCATTGAGGAAATACTAGAAGGCATTGCAAGGTGTGAAATCTATTCGTTTACAGATGGATTCTCTTGGTATCATCGGGTTAGAATTACACAAGGAGGATAAGAAAAAGACTAATTTTACTACTAAATGGGGCAGCTTTGCCTATACTGTGATGCCTTTTGGTCTGAAAAATGTGCCTATTGTATTTTCGCACATATTTTTTCAAGCGTTCAAAGATTTTATCCACAACTTATTGCAAGTTTATTTACATGACTAGATGATGTATGGACTTATTAAGGATCATTGTGACAATTTACGCCTAATGTTTGAAAGATGTCGGCAGTTAAACATCTCTTTAAACATCAAGAAATGTGTCTTTACTACACCATTTGACACATTATTAGGGCACATCATTTGCAAGGAAGGTTTTTTGGTTGATCCAACTAAGGTTGCAATCATTATCGGCCTGGAAGAGCCTACTAGTCATAAGTGAGGTGTGCAGATTCTTGGGTCACACCGGGTATTATAGAAAATTTATAAAGGGGTATGCTAAGGTTGCCACACCCTTGGAGGAGTTACTAAAAGGAAAAGGGATGTTCTACTGGGGAGAATCGCAGCAGCGCGCATTTGAGACATTAAAGGAGAAACTTACTACAATGCCTATTCTACACTTTCCTTCGTGGGACCAATTGTTTCATGTACATGTGGATGCCTCTGGCACGGCCATTGGCATAGGGTTGGCTCAGCCTGGAGAAGGTATTATAGATCATCCTATCTATTTTGCTAGTAGAAATTTGACTCCTACATAGCAGAATTATACAACTACAGAGTGCAAAGCTTTGTCAATGATCTATGCGCTACATAAATTTAGACATTACCTGCTAGTAACACCATTTGTATTCTATAACGATCACATGGCATTGAATTATTTGGTAAATAAGCCATTTTACAGGGGTGCATATGCCAATGGGTACTCTTATTCCAAGAATTTGATTTTATAGTTGTGGTCAAACCAGGGAAGAGAGTAATTCTAGACTGGACCATCTATCCAGAATACAGTCAGGAGAATACGTGCAGGACAATTGAAGATACTATGCCCTGATGCATAGTTATATAGGTTACAACGTACATCATCGGAATTAGAGGACATTGTTGTATTTCTACATACAAGTATGGTGCTAGAAGGAATGAAATCCTTAGAGAAGAAACAACTTGCCATTCATGTGGCACCATTTATGTTAATTAGCGGTGACCTATACAAGTTAGGCCAGGATGAAGTATTGCGCCGCTGTGTACTGGAACATGAGCACATAGATATCATGGAGGAGGCTCATGGTGGTATTGCAGGTGGGCACTATACAGGTGATGCCACTGCATGCAAGATTCTACTCATTAGATTATGGTGGGAGACCCTGTATAAAGATTGTAAGTCATATTGCAATGCTTGTGCTCATTGTCAGTGCCTTGGAAAACTAGAACAAAGAGATGAAATGCCTTTAAGACCTATTCCTAGTGAAGAAACCGTTTGAGAAATGGGATATAGATTTTGTGGGTCCTATTTCACTAGCCGCACGTAGGATTGGATCATGCTACATCATCACTTGCATAGATTATCTGACAAGGTGGGTAGAGGCAACACCTACAAAGGATTGTACAGCAGCTACAACAGCCAGATTTCTATGGGAAAATATTATTACAAGGTATGGATGCCCGTTGAGTTTGACCAGTGATAGGGGCACACATTTTCTGAATGAGACAATCTGAATTCTATTGGATGAATTCATGATTGCACACCATAAGACTACACCATATCATCCTCAAGCAAATGGGACTACTGAGGCTTTTAACAAGATATTGAGCCATACATTGACAAAAAATTGTGATAACAGAAGAAAAGATAGGGATGATAAAGTTTCTATCGTGCTTTGGGCGTATTGAACAACATACAAGTGGTTAAACAAGGCCACACCCTTTCAATTGGTGTTTGGCATAGAAGCAGTCCTTCCTATGGAATTCATGTTACCTTCTTTGCGTATTACATGCACTAGAGGTCTAGCTGATGAACAAGCATTAGAAGAATGAATTGAACAATTGATTAAGCTGGATGAACAATGAGCAATAGCACGCTAGAGTCAGAAGTAAGAAAAATCTAGGTAGAAAGCATGGCATGACAGGCACATCAGGGACAAAAATCTTGAGATAGGGCAGATGGTGCTTCTTTATGATTCTAAGTTTTTGTGCCATTTAGGAAAAATCAAAGTACATTGGTTAGGACCATATGTTATCACTTACATACTTGAAACAGGAGCTTGTCAGTTAGAAACACTTGATGGAATACGGTTACCCGGTTACTTCAACGGGAGTAGGTTGAAGCCCTACTATAAATAAGTCTTCTTGGTGTTTGTAATAAGGCAATGTTTCCATTTAGATTAGGTTTTCAATTATGTATTCCCTTAATGTATTTCCTTCTTCATTGCTATGCTTTGCCAATTTAGTTGGTGTTTTATGAAATAAGTGTGTTTGCACGCCAGAAGCTAATTACCATTTGTAGTACTTTTATGCGTAGAGGACTGCACATACCATTTGTGTGGGGTGTTTATTGAAAAATGGGTACACATAAAGGAACAAATTGCTACATGTGTTATTCAAGTTTGAAGAGTTGGTAGATAGAATATTGCTTCCAAATAAGGACCATAGATGGAGATAAATGAAGGAACAGTATAACGTGAGGTAAACAGCGGCCGTGGAGACTACCAGGAGAAGGCGCAGTGACGAGGTACTCAGGCGCACGGAAGTGCGCTGAAGAGAAGTTTATAGCTAGAAGGTAGGAAGGCACGCTAAAAGATTATAGATGAGGCGTGAAGATGTACCACATGGAAAAATGTGAAAAGGGTCAATTAATGAGGATTATTGGTAGGTGAAGGAGCAATAAATGCACTAAATTTTTCAAAATCTATATAAGGACGAGATACGAGTTCATTTTTACTGTTGTAAATCACAAAAATTTGAACGAGCTAAGTGTAAAATGAGTTGAGTGAATCATGTTGAGGTGCAGAGAGTGTGAAACCAAATGTGGAGAGCAGATTTGTGTGTAGGAGAAGCTTGCGTCCCCATTGGTGAAGGGTTTGAGTGAAGCAGACTGTTGTGAAAGAGCTAGGGCACACGATTTCAACTAGGGCATGCAGATTTGAGCTAGGGTTTGGACTTGCTCGTCACAGAAGATAGAAGGCAAGCATTTTCACACTACAAAGGACATAAAGTTGTGATTTATAGATGACACCAAAGAAAGCACCTGCCGTAGGAGCCAAGGGAAAGAAGAAAGTGGAAGTAGAGGTTGAAATTTCCCCTGAGAGTAATTTCTCAGAGATGCAATACCCAGAAGGCATGATAGTGGGACAAGAATGGGATTATCACATCTGAAAGTGCAAGATAAGTGATTATAACCACCACACATCGGATAATAAAAAGGAATTGGACGCGTTGTTGAGTATGAAGACAAACAAGTGCACAATAAAGGACATGCCAGTGTATGATGACGTTGGAGAGAAGCTACTAAAGTAAATTGGAGTCTGTACCAGTTGTACGAGCTCCCATATTTTGGAAAATATGAACCTTTGTACCAGTGGTTGATGAGCAAGGTACATGAAGACTTTTTCTATTTCGTCGGATGAAGGGTAAGGATTACAGCTGCTTTGATTTCAACTATAATAGGACTAAAGGGCACAGGAGTGGATCTGAATAGTGACTTGATAGATAAAGTAATAATCCTGGAGACATGGAAGGAGTTAGGGTATACCAAGGGTCTACATGGAATGGATATCGAAAAATTGAAGAAGTACCAGTGGTACAGGAAGTTGCACATCTAGTGACCAAATTGAATGATCAAGAGAGATGGTCATAGGTGAATATAATGTGGCTACACATTACAAGGAGAATTTCGCAGAGAATAATTTACAACATATCAAGCTACATTGTGGAAACTATCATCGAGGAAGTGCACATATGTGAGAAAATAATTTTTGGTGCTATCCTATTATCCCTTGTGTTTATGGATATTAGAGTGCCCGATGGGCCAAAGAACAAGATCTGGGAATATCCCATGCAAAACAAGTCCCTTGCAGAAAGATTTGACAAGTAATTGTGTGAAGGGTCAATGAGTGGTCCATTTAAGTAGAGGGCAGAGATGTGGTATGAAAGGCTATGTGCGGCATTTGAAGAGGAGTGACACATCCCCAAGGAGTTACCTTCGGTGGTGGGAAAGGTAGTGCAGTTCACAGTGTATCAACACTTCTGCATCGTGTGATTTACAATGAAGGATGGGACTTGGAGCCCCTAGTGTAAACTTTGTATGCCTTCACATTGCGCTACTTCCAAGCATTAGTCCATTGTTTTACTAATGCGTGATGCCTGAATGTTATTGCAGACAAGGTTAACTATGACTACCACACGCTTCAAAAGACGTATGTATATCCAGGTCAGACTGCCTACATTGAGAGGCTAATTTCAGACATGATAAGCATGAAGCCTGTGAGTTTGGTGATTGGAGACAATGGAGTTATGCTTATATACCTTACACTTAAGCCTAAGTTGGAGGTTAACAAATATGTGGAGAATGAGTTCGCGCTCCCAGGGCCACTTAAGGGTAAGCATACAATGGAGAATGTACTAGCTCTAAATCCCACTGAACCTATAGAGGTAGATGATGAGGAGGAAGAGCATGAAGATAGTCGCGAATTGATACATAGAGGATAGAGGCAACCCTCAGACAGGGTAGAAGCTGAGCACGCAAGTACTCCACCCTAAGAACAAGAAGAAGGGGAGGAAGAATTGGAAGTAGGAGAAGACCCTGAAGAACGCCACTTTAAGAGGGTGTTCAAATGAACAAGAACTCAAGGCACTACTCCACAATCAGTACAGAGATCACCATAACTCTCTCCACATAAGGAGATAGCTGAGAAGAGAAGGAGAAAATTTGAAGTTGAACAAGGAGGTGGAAGAGTCTGAAGAGAGCACGCCTGGATCACCTATATAATCAGAGGATGTCAAAGATCCCAAGGATGAAGAAATGAAGGTTGAGGAAGAAGGGGTATAGAATCCAGGAGAAACAAAGCAAGATATTACTCTAGGACATAGAGGATCCAACTCCAAACCTTGACGCTCAAGTTCCCAGGGGGCCAAGATCAAGGAGGGAAAGTGGAGAGTACATTGCGCCAGTCATGGGTTATGAAGAGGACATAAGTAAAATTTTTTACGCACAATTTTAGAATACAGTGGGCCTTAAGGACTTGTATGGATGGGATTTGATGGACCCTGACATGGCAACCACGCGCACGAGGAAACAATTGTCATGGTCCATGCAAACTCACATGGATGAGCTTGATTTTGATGTGTGTGAAGAGTCATGTGTATCAAGGAGAATGAGAAAGGCACCACAGAACAGACATATAACCATCAAACCCATGGTTATGTCAGATGAACAGGTGAGTAATGCCCTAGTGAAGGTGTCTACAGAGGTGGTGCATAGGAATTTGGATAAAGCTGCCACCATTAAAGTGCTAAGAGAAGATATTAAAGCGCTAAGGAAAGACAAAAAATCCAAAGATGTAGAGATTGTGCATTTGAAAGGAGAGAAGGACCTAGAGAAAAAGAAGAATGGGTTCTTATCAGTATGGAAGAGGAGGTTGGTGATCATGTCCTGAAAGCAAGACCACACTTGGAGTCCAAGGTACCTGAAAGGTTCCCTTTGGCTATGCACTATGTGCGTACCTTAGTTAACCTGGTGCTTGAGGATGGACCAGTTCAGATGCCAGCACCAAAGGACCCTGAGCGGGAAGCAGAGAGGGCAAAGGCTTCAGTGGTGAAATATTTCATCATACGAGGCATTGCTTCAAACCTTATAGGAGGAGCTGAAGAAAGTGGACCAGGCACTGAACATATGTGCAGCTCCAGAGGAAGTAATAAGGATCAGGACCATAGTAGAAGACAATGAAGTCCTGAAGGAAATGAAGGATGAGACCTTGGGATAGACAGAAAGATTGGCGCTAGTCAAGAAAAAGTGTGAGGCCCTTGTAGTAGCACAAGACCCCCATAAGGAAAAGTTGGATGAGATTGGATAACTTATAGCCCAGAAGATGGATCTGTTAGAAGGAAGAATGTCTGTTATGTCCAATATTGTTCTGGTGTTACAGAACGAGAAGGGAGAAATTTCCCAAGATGAGTTGGAGTCTATTGCAGTAGAACATTCCAGAGAAAACAAGATCCGCGATAACTGAATGGCAGACCTTGGAAGCGGAGATAAAAGAAGAATATCTAGAATTAATTTTTCCATTTGAGACAGAGGATGTTTCACAGTGAGAGTTCATTCTTTATGCAGAAATTATTTCATTTCTTTCCATTCTTTATTTGTTATTATTCGAAGAGCAGCCATTGTCGGGGTGACAATGCAGTTTAGTGTGGGGTAATGTTGAGCAGACAAGAGTATGATACGAAGGAGAAGGGCACACAGAAGATTCACGTGCATGAGTAAAGCATAGTCAAAGGCGTAGAAGGATAGGGAAGAACACACACTCAAAAGACAAGGGCAGATTCGGGACTTAGCCATTTTCACATGTACTTGTTATTTTTGGAGATAGCATCCAGAGCACACAAACTGGATAAAGACTTGCACGACATGCATGGGCTATTATTGAAAGAGCGGCTACTAAGCACTTTACATGGGTTCAGGCTAATAATAGAATCACTACTACCAGTTAACCAGAAGAGATCTATTGTTAGCGCACTTACATGTGTGGCTATTATTGTAAAGGCGCATGGCTATTTTCAGCATGCAACCTATTTTGGGAATTATGCAAGTGGTGAAGGGTAAGTCCCCACCCTTATAAATATGTAGTGATCTACGTAGAGTAGGAGGACTATGTGAGAACTGGATATGATTTACTGTGAGGTTATACTACCAGATCTGATGCACGCATGAGCTTATGGTATTACTTATTGTAATAAGCTTCTGTGTATTTATTGTGTTTAATATAATGGAGTGTATTGGCTGAATCAAGGTATTAATCATGAGTATAATTAGTTCTTGCATGATTGAATTCATTATGGTTATTATTTAAATCTATTACTTTTTAGATCTAGATCTAGACATGCTATGTAGAATGTTATTAATTATGGATTTGAATGCATTAAGTCTTCGTCATGCTAACATCCTACAATAGCAAACCTAAAGAGGGGCCTGGTACCTTTGCGCGCTTCGGGTGAGCGCTCAGTCTAGGCGTAGTGGTGTGCTAGTGCACCTGGGTAATTACTGGTAAATTATAGGTTGCATTAATTGGTCTTATTTTTCCTTTATTATTGGTCTTTTTCAGCTTTTCAGAGAAATGGTGTCCCGACGTCCCAAGGGCAGTCTGTGTCAAATATTTCTGACTTATCTGATTTTAGTGTGTTGCGGGTGTTTCGGCTTTTCTTGTCCCACGTGTCCCGAGTGCTCCCTAACCTCCATTTCCCCGCAAGTCTACACTTTGCTGATTTTCATTCACTGTGGCTTTTTCGGCTCTGTCACGTACCATTGTCCTTGGGAAATGCCAAGTTTTTTCGGCACTTTTGTACAAATTAAGCTATTTCAGCTCCACGTGCACGTCCCAAATGTCCAATGTCCCATGGGACAGTTGTGCACATTTGTTCCACCTTACCCAATTCTCATTGTTTTAGGTCGGCATAGGGTATTAATTACTTCATTTATTTCCACCTCGCTGACCTACTTGAGTTTAAATGTGCATAAATAGTCGGGTAATTGGTCATTTTTACCATCTCACTTATATTTTCCAAAGACCGTTTCGAGTTTTCCCTCTCCACTATTTATAGCTGTGGTCGAGTCCTGATTCCATTGTTTTCAAATCTATAGGTGCAAGAGAAGTTGTGAATCATCAAGGTATTGATTGAGGAACTAAGGAAATTACTCTCATAGAGATCTTCTGCTCCTATCATAAAATGAAGATCAGTTTCAAAGGACATGAGCACCTCTCTACCTTGGAGACAACTATACCAAATATTGGTGATAGTGAAGCTCAACACCTCGATTTGGACAATTTTTGGGCACATATTAATTGTCAAAACCCTTCTCCCATTTCCCAACTAATCAAGGATAGTGGAATCGTAGAGGCAGGAGGTTTTCCATTTCAGTCCAATGTGCCGACACAGTTCTGGCTTGCAGTTCCATTTTTAACCCAGAAACAAAAGAAATTGTTGATCCTCAAGGTCAGGTGGTGGCTTGACTCGATGAAGATTTATTCACAACTACTTTCAAAATTCCCATGATTGAAGGCTTGAATATTCTTACCAAGGATAACTTATTTTTTATCAAGCATGGTACAAACTTCTTTTTGATCAAGACAAGTGAATGGTACAAGAGCAAAGTGGCCAAGTCTTGGTTTAAGAACCCAAAGAAAGGAGCCTCAAGGCTACCCAAGACAATGTTCAGGGTTGATTTCCATGAAGAATTGTCAGATGTCATTACTCTCCTTTCCAGGATAATGGGAATTCCCTCCACCAATGAGTTTCATTACTGGATGTGCCCCTATATCAATATTATATGTGAGGGTAAGAAAAGCTTGAACTGGGTAGGAATAATTTGTGATAGCCTGACTGAGAAATTGGTATGTTTCAGAGGACTCAAACCTTCTACATGACCTCCTATCTGATGTACACCATTACGGCTTACAGAGAATGGTTGGGTTTCTCCCCTGTGGAAGACAAGAAATATGCTCCTATTTATATGTATCATCCACAGTTGACTTTGAAGGTCAACAATCATCATTTCAGGAGAGTGAATGATGCATTCACTATGTACATTGTCAGATTGTTGGAAGGAGATACTGCTAGAAGATTCTCAGATGAGGAAAAACAACTGATCAATGTCTATGGAAAATTTTTCACTCAATTTAGGAAATTTTCATATATACGATTGGCTGGATTTGAAGGACAACCCCTGAAACTCCCTATGTACTGTAGTGACAAGATGGCTTTGGTGGAGATATGTAGACAATTGGATAAATTGCATAGAACCTACAAGGATAAGAAGATTACAGGTATTCAGTTCCCAATCACATTGGGTAACTACACTTGTAAGACTGCCTTGGATGCTCAGAACATTGATAGAACCATTGCTCCTCTTACCCTTCACTATTATAAGCCTAGAACTTTCTTTGATATTAAGGAGTTCATTTCCACCAATTTCAGAATGGGTTATCAGCATCTTGCCGATATTGAAGACTACTTGGGCTGATTTTTCTGATGATTATGAAGCCTGAAGAAGGTACTATGGAAGATTATCCCTGCAACAAATCATGGATTTTGGTATATATGATGTCCCTGAAGGATTGGAGGATGATGATGAGGATCTGCAGTCCCTTGAATATGAGAGATCAATCAAACACACTCCTATTGAAACCATTGATTGGTTTGTTAAGGAGAGAGATGACTTAAAAGAGCTCATCAATCCTATCTTAGTAAGAACTAGACTTTGGTTTGATAGAAAGATGAAGATGATCAGGGAAATGAAATCCAGGTCTACTTCTCAAGATACTTCTACCTCTCAGAAAGAAATACCTTTATCATCTCCTGAGACACATGAACAATTTGTTCCTTCTCCTCCAGAATCTTCAACTCTGGTGTACACAAAGAAGGGAAGAGCTAAGAAGGATGATAAGGTAGTTGAGGTTACTCAAGAGAGTGAGAAAAACCCTCTCCTAAGAAAACTGAAACAATACCTGATGAGGGAGAAATTGTGGACCTTGGTGATGATGAAAGTGAAGGAAAAGAGTAGGAAAATCCTGAGGAGAATATCCCTGAAGAAAGCAGTGTGAAGGAAGATCAGTCAAAGAAAACAAGTTTCAGAATCTATGGAAATATTTGCTAAGGAAGCTCCTGTCACCCAAGTTGAGACCTCTATGTTAGAAGTGGTTGTTTTACAAACTCTAAGTGTGATGAGTGCATCTACACTTGGGCCCATTTCTCCTTCCACTTCAAGTTCTTCATTTTCCTGGGTACAACCAATGTTAGAAAGCAAGAAAAGGAAGGCCACTTCAAGTGTGGCTGCTCCTAAGTTTGATGTAGTGGCAGCTCTTCTAGGTACTACTCCTCCCCCTCCAGCAAAAAAGGCCAAAGTCACATCAAGATTGGTTTCAGACTCCCAAGGTCAACAATTCATGGAAATTACAAAACCCAAGCTTGAAAAAGATGAAAAAGACCTATCAATGGGTGATCTGGAATTGACAAGAATTTCTCTTGGTGAATCGACACCTGAAAGTGAGGTGCATAATCTGAGGGAGACAATGTCTAAAGTAATTGAAAGAGTTGAAAAAGGGAAGCAGACACAAGAGAAGTTAGAGGAACAAAATCAAATTTTGTCAAGTTTCATCAAATCCTTATTGGCAGAAGATAAGGTACTTGACCCAACTCCCCTAGCTTCCATCCCACCTCCTGCCATCATGTCCAATGATGAGGTTCAAGCCATCAAATACATTCATAAGCATGCCACTTATGGGAAGGAAATGGAAGCTATGGTTGATGACTTGATAATCACAGGTCTGAATTTCATTGAGGAAGCATTCAAGGCATATGAGAAAATTGCTAAGATTCAATTAAAATTCACTACAACACTCAGTGGGTTGGATAGGGAGTTGAAATTGTGGAGTGAGTGCATTCAGGATCTCAGATTGATGAGTGAGATAGATGTACAAATCCTTTTGAAAATAAGGTTTTTGATGATGCAAAGATGAATCTGTCCAAACAGTGGGTTTTCAGCATTGACTAGAAAATAAAGGTTCTTGAAGAGGCCATTGGAGAACTCAGAAATATGTTGCAAAAAGGAGAATATTTTAAAGCTTGTGTCATGTCTGCCTTCCTGGATATTCATTACCAAATCTTCAAAGAGAGTTCAAATGATAAATTCACTATTCAAGAGATCAAATCTTAGTTCAAGACTTTTGTTAAAGAATATTTGTTCAAGCAAGACACCATATCCAAGGAGAAGATGAAATAAATTTGCACACTGCAGGCTGCTATCACAGATGCCAATAAAGAGTTCTTGGAAAATGTAGAGTTTGGAAAAGAAATGGAGAAGTGTTTGGGTAGTTGGACTCATGCAACTACCAATACAACAATTCCCCAAGGAATGGACATAGTTGAAGCATTGAAAAGATTCAGACATCAATTGCTTAAGACAAAGGGGACTTCAAGCGCTTCTACTAGCATCTCGACATCCTAGTTCATATTTTCCTTTCTTATTTAAAATATCTAATTAAGGTGGCTTTATCTCTTTAGTCATGTGTTATGGAAATAAGAGATAAATTGAGTTTGTAATATTTAATTAGATACTAACTTTTGAAATTAAAAGAAAGGAAACTGAAAAGGCTCTTTGTAACCATTTCTTGGGTTATTTAAAGAATTTTCTTATCATTGAAAAGGGATCGAGGATTTTGATATCTGGATGTAAAAAGAACATTGAACTATTCAATACAGAAGAAGTTTCACCCTCTCTCATGCTTTATCTCTTTTTGTTCCTTGTCTGATTCATATAAAGCTATGTGTATTTAAGCAAGAAATTTGTGTCTTTCAGTTGATAGGTGTATTTGGAACTTTGTGTCTAATACATGCATGTCCTGTGTTTTTATATGCGTAGTCTAAATCTTGTTATTTTATCAAGCATCAGTAAGATATTATTCTGCTATCTATATGTCTGAAAGTGCTCTTCTCTTCAGTTTTCTGAATACCAGTTCTTCTTTTTCTCCTTTCTTCTGTATTGAAAATATTTTGAGGAAGACATCTAAAATATCAAAATCTTCACCAAAATGTTGAACAAGTGTTTATATTGTAAATAAGGTTTTGCTTTTCTCTTTTGTGTTCAATAAGGGAACCTCTCCCATAAAGAGGAGGGACTGTTGTCCCCTGACTGTTGCTTGTTTTCAAAAGATCAAATTCTACAACCAACAATTTTTTGGCACCCACCATGGGGCACGTATTTGTGCATCCCACTAAAACAACTTCAATTGAACCAGAAAGCATTAGCATCCTGGAAGACAAAAGATATACATGAGGTCAAAGGGCATGTGGTATTGAAGATCCAAATTTTCAATTACTGGAACAACAAGGCTTTGGGATGACTCTAGGAAGGAGGAGAACAAGATCCACAAGTACTCCCCCTGTTAAAAATAGAACTGCAAGGAACACAGACTTACAAACATTTTGTGCAATCAAGCCCTAGCATTCAAGCTTTGGTATTGGCTAGAGTCACAGTTCCTTTGCAAACTATTTTTCCAAGAATGTCAGCACCTTTACCTTGGGGAAAATGGGTTGGACCTCTGGCCCTTGCTCAACCATTGCATGATCTCCCAAAAGGGAATAGGAATTTTTTTCCTAAATTCAGAGGTGATGGAAAAGTGCACCCAGATGAACACATTGTTGCATTCATTGTGGCATGTGGAATACTTGGAGTGGAGCATGAAGATGTTTTCGTTAGGATTTTTGTGGAGACATTACAAGATAATGCTACTAACTGGTTCTATCATCTCCCTGCTGGAGCTATCACTGACTGGACCACCATGAGAACTCAGTTTGAGGATCGATTCAAACCTGTTGAGGATGTACATGCTCTCCTCGCTCAGATTTCTCAAATAAAGAAGGAACCATATGAGCCTATGAGAGAGTTTTTTGTTCAAGTTTAACAAATTGGTCAATAAGATTCCAGTAGCCACTAGACCTGTGGATCAAATTCAGAAATGCTTTTTCCTAAATGCATAATTACCAGAAGTGAGCTATGCATTGAGAAGGGATAACCTTGCTACTCTGGATGTTGATCAATGCTTAGCCATAAGTGTTGAAGATGATTTAATAATGTCTAGGAAATTAAAAAAGGAACCTACTAAATCTAAGGCTTCTTCTTGTAGGAAATAATTCAGACCAGTTAGTACAAAAATTGGAAAATGATCTCATAGCTATCAAAAACAATTGGCCCAGAATACTCCTTACAAAGATATTCCAAGAAGGAATTTTCAGCCTCGAAATCATCTACCTCCTGTCCAACCAAATCTCACAATTGAAGGGCCACCTCTCAAAGTTCCTGTCAATGCAACATGTGAAGTTTTAGGAACCGGAAGATGAAGATGAAGTTGAAGGATATGAGGAACTTGAGGAGGAAGCAGATGAAACACCAGAAGAAGCTAGTGATTCTCAGGTTAATTTCCTCATCACTGAGGGAGTTGATGATGATATAGATGATTATGATGAAGTAGTGGCTGATATGAATAGTGAGTCATATGTTGTCATGACCCAAGAACAAATGAGTAAGAAAAATAAGTGTTCAGCCCACAAGGAGATCCAAGGAGGTTCCAGTTACCATCCCAGTTGTTGCGAAAAGAGGAGCTCCTATCCCTACCACTTCTACTCAAAAGGTAAGTAGTGCTAATACTCCCTCTACTTCTTTGTCTTCATCTATGAATAAGACAACCTCAAATGTCAAAGCTGATAGGCCTAAGTGTTCTTCCCCTTCTATTCCAGACACCCCATCTACCTCAGGATCCTTTGACATAATTGACCATATCAAGAAAACTAAAATCCAAATTTCAGAGGCTGAGTTCTATCAGACCCATCCCGATGCCTTTGCTCAGGTTGTCAAATTTGTCAAATCCAAATCCAATCCTACACCCACCACCTCTAAAGGCCTTTTACCTACTCCCACCTCTATGCCTCAGCAGAACCTAATGGCTATGACACCTTCTGTAACTGAGAAAATTGAGCCTTTCTATATCACTCTACTTATAGCTGGTCATAGGCTCAGTAATTGTGTCATTGATTCTGGGGCATCAGATAATGTGATGCCTGCTAAGGTTGCTCATGCTTTAGGTCTAAATTTGACATGCACATTTGGTTCTTGTTATTCCATGGAAAGTAAGGAGGTGCCATTGGTAGGAAGGATTAAGGATGCACAAGTAGCTTTCACTACTTTCCCAGAGAAAAGGGTCAAAGCTACTATCTTAGTAGCAGATATTCCCCCATCCTATGGCATGTTGCTAAGAAGGAACTTCTGTAAAGAAGTGGGTGGAGAAATTCAAATGGACTGGTCACATGCTCTCATTCCAGTTAATGGGAAGATGAAGAAATTGTTACCTGAGAGGAAGACTGAGTACATTGTGTAGAAAACTGATGATCCTAAAGCACAAATCCTCTATGAGGACATTGGTCATGAGAACTACATGATCATGTCAGAACAAGAAATGAGAATTTCCAAAGGTGTGATGGATGACCCTAATGGTGTCTGGATCCTTGAATTTGATGGTAGTTGTTCTTCAGCTAGTTCTGGAGCAGGAGTGGTCCTGTTTTCTCCTGAAAAGAAGTCTTATCCTTTCTCCTACAAGCTTCAATTTGAAAACACAAATAATACAACAGAATATGAAGCTCTTCTTTTGGGTACTATCAATGTCTAGGGAGATGGGGGTTAAGAATCTTTGTGCATGAGGAGATTCAAAACTCATTGTTAAGCAGGTCAGAGATATTTTTCAGGTTAAGAACAAGAGGCTAAAACACTATAGAAATATGGTATGGGATTCTATTGAATTATTAGATGCCTTTTCCATAGAAGTTGTTCCCAGGGAAAGGAATACTAGAGTAGATGCTTTAGCCATCTCAGGATCCTTGTTGATCCCTCATCCTAACTTTTCCCAAGAAAAGTTCACAATTGAAATGATACATAGGCCAAGTGTGCCAGATAATGCCAACAATTGGAAAGTATTCAATGATGATCAACATTTTCTTTCTTTTCTTGAACTCCAGGATAATTTCAGTCAACTGTATTTTGAAGGAAGTGAAGTTGCTCCTCGTGAGTCCATAACATCCACCATGACTGAAGAAGGAATTGAGGAAGAATCTGATAAGGATGGTTGTATTAATTTAAAAGGTAACAAGATACCCAGAGGATTAGTAAGCCTGGAAGATTTGTTTGACAAGCATGATAGGTATATCAAGTCAAAGATATCACATGAGGTTCATCAGTCTGTGGAGTATGAAAATGTTAATATTGGAAGTAAAGAAGAACCCAAGCTTGTCAACATTGGAAAATGCTGCACAAAAGAAGAAAGAAATAGAATGATAAATTTATTAAAAATATATGTTGATGTGCTTTCCTATTCATATGATGATTTGAAATCTTTCAAACCCAAGAGAAATGCAACATTATATTCCTCTGAAACCAAGAATCAAGCCTTTTTGGTAGAAACAGAGGCAATACAACCCCAAGATTTCAGACACCATTTATCAAGAGATTCAAAAGCTCTTGAAAGAAAAGATAATTTTTCCAATTCATCACTCAGCTTGGGTGGCCAATATTGTACCAGTAAGGAAAAAGAATGGTGAGATCCGAATTTGTGTAGATTTTTGAAATCTAAACCAAGCCTCCCTCAAGGAAAATTATCCACTTCCCATGATGGATCAAATTCTGCAAGCTGTTACCGGATTCTGAAATGTTATCTATGTTGGATGGATTTTTAGGGTATAATCAGATTGAGGTTGATGTCCCTGATCAACACAAGATGGATTTCACAACTCCATGGGGAATTTTTCTTATAAGAGGATGCCATTTGGTCTGATTAATGTTGGTGCCACTTTTCAAATGGGAAATGGATTTGGATTTTGGGTCTTTGAAAGGAAAATGTATTGTTGTGTATCTGGATGATTTAACTGTCTTTTCCAAGAAGAAGGGAAGACCATTTCCAACATCTTGAAACTATCCTTCAAAAGTGCAAGGAACATGGGGTATCTCTCAATCCAAAAAAGTCTATTTTTGGAGTCACTGAAGGAAAGCTGCTTGGACACATTGTTTCCAAAGAGGGAACCAAGATAGATCTAGAGAGGGTGCAAGCTATCCAGCAAATTCCTCTCCCCACAAGTAAAAAAGGTGTGCATTCTTTCTTTGGAAAGATAAATTTTTTAAGGAGATTTATTCCTGATTTTGCAGAACTAACCATGAGTGTAGCCCAAATGATGAAAGGAAAAATATTTTTGTTGGACACCAGAAGGGAAAGAAGCTTTTGAAAATATCAAAAAGGAAATTTCCCAAACTCCCATTCTTGCTTGCCCTGATTTTGAGAAGGATTTCTTGATCTATTGCTATGCTACTGAGAATACTTTGGCTGCTATTCTAACACAGAAGAATCCTGAGGGATGTGAGCTACCCATTTATTTCATGAGTTATGTCCTTAAAGCTCATGAATTGAAATATACTCAAATTGAGAAACATGCTTTTGTTGTGGTTAAGGTAGTCAAGCAATTTCATTTCTATATCCTCAGTTCTCACTCTATTGTCTTTGTCCCGGATACAATGGTTAAGTCTATTCTCACACAACAAGAGTTTGGGACCAAAAGAGGAAATTGGGTGGCAAAGGTGCAAGAGTATGATTTGGACATCAGGCCAACTAAGCTAGTCTAGGGAAAAGGGCTATGTGAATTAATTGTTGCAGGTACTGAAGATAACTCTTCCTAAAGAAGATACACATATTCCAATTGTTCTCTTTATTAGTTCAACTGATGAATGGTATGTTGATATTTCCCATTTTCTTACTTATGGAGAATTCCCATCTCATCTAAATGCTAAAGAGAAAAGATCCATTAAGATGAGATCTGCACAGTATGTGCTTTGGGACAATTCCTTATTCAAAAGAGGGATTGATGGGAGGTTTCTCAGATGTGTGGATAGAGAACAAAAAAGAGGTTTCTCAGAGCATTTCATGATCAGGCTTGTGGAGGAAATTTCTCATCTGTACTGTGACTACTCATAAAATCCTTCGTATAGGTTACTACTGGCCAACCTGTTTTGAGATGCAACTAAATGGGTGAATAAGTGTGAAGCTTGCCAAAATTTTGTGGGACGGCCTAAGTTAGCCACACTGCCACTCAAACCAGTGGTGATAGAAGAACCTTTTCAACAATGGGGACTAGATTTCATGGGTACTCTCAATCCTCATTCCAGTGCTGGACACACCCATGTATTAACTACCACTGATTATTTCACCAAATGGGTGGAGGCATTCCAGTAAAAAAGCACAACCTCTGAAGTGATATGTAACTTTATCAAGGAAAACATCCTTATTAGATTTGGGGTACCAAGTAAAATTGTCACTGATAATGCCTCCAACTTCTCTTCTTATGAAATGATGGATTTCTACTATGGGTATGGAATTTCTCTTGCACATTCTTCTGACTACTACCCCCAAGGAAATGGACAAGTAGAATCAACAAACAAGAATTTGGTAACCATCATTCGAAAGCTTGTCAATGAGTCACAGAGGAATTGGCATAAGAAGTTGTATGATGCTCTTTGGGAAGATAGAATTACTCCCAAAAGGGAAATTGGGATGTCTCCTTTTTAGGTGGTGTATGGAACTGAAGCTCAGTTGTCAGTGACTATAGAACTTCCAGCATTGCAGTTGATGAAGGCCATTGAAGATTCAAACTTTACTAGTGCTTTGGAGAAGAGAATCATGTACCTACAGAAGTTGGATGAGGAAGATTGCAAGTGGTGGATAGGATTTGCTACACATCAACAAAGAGTAAATCAACTATTTGATAAAAAGGCCATAGACCTAGAGACTTCCAGGTTGGAGACATTGTTCTACTCTGGGACAAGAGGTAGGAGCCTTGGGGAAGTCATGGAAAATTTGATTCTCTCTAGTTGGGTCCTTTCAAGATCAGACACTTTGCTGGAGAAAATTATTTCTACTTGGACTATATGGATGGAACATCTCTTCCATTTCCATATAGTGGGCAAGTACTTGAAGTTGTTTCAGTCCTAGGTTGTTAGGTGTCCTTTGTACAGTCTTGTATAGTTTTCATTTTTGGTCTTTGTTTGGTGTTGTGTGGGTGTCTCTTCTATATTGTTCATCCTTGAATCTATTTTTCCCAATGGATAAGGCACTGGTCTATCCTATAAACCCTGAGATTCTAGAGTTCATGTTATGTCTTGTTGTCATGGTGCTCAATCCAAGCCATGTCCCCAGAAAGAGCCAGTTGTTGTCACCTCCCCAAGAGTTGTGAATTTTCTTCTCCAATTTTAAAATTTTTGGGTTAGGTGACTATTAAATGCCCTTGTAAAGGATCCCTAAGAAAGAGCTAGTTTCAAATAGTTAGTCATTTTTTCAAAAAAAAAAGTTTTAAGGATTTTTCAGTGTTTTGTGGTATTTCGGGTTTTTTTGTCCCTCATGTCCCAAGTTCCTCTAGGTCGTTTGTTCCCTGATTTTCCACTTTTTTGATTGGTCTTGATTTTCCTTTTTTTGGTCTTTTCAGATTTTCAGAGAAATGGTGTCCCGATGTCCCAAGGGCGTTCTGTGTCAAATATTTCCAACTTATCTGATTTTAGTGTGTTGCAGGTGTTTCATATTTTCTTGTCCCACGTGTCCTGAGTGCTCCCTGACCGCCATTTCCCCGCAAGTCTACCTTTTCCAATTTCCATTCACTGTGGCTATTTCAGCTTGTGTGTCCTAGATGTCCGATGTCCCTTGGGACAGTTGTGCAATTTTTTTCCACTCTTTACCGCAAATTGGCTATTTTGGCTCCGTGCGTCCCAAATGTCCCAATGTCCCTTGGGATAGTTGTGCACATTAGTTCCACCTTTTCCAATTCTCATTGTTTTAGGTCAGCATAGGTATTTATTACTTCATTTATTTCCATCTCACCGACCTACTTGAGTTTAAATGTGCATAAATAGTCAGGTAATTGGTCATTTTTACCATCTCACTTATATTTGCCAAAGACCGTTAGTTTCTCCCTCTCCACTATTTATAGTCGTGGTCGAGTCCTACTCCATTATTTTCAAATCTACAGGTATCAGAGAAGTTGTGAATCATTGAGGTATTGATCAAGGAACTAAGGAAATTTCTCTCACAGAGATCTTCTGCTCCTGTCATAAAATGAAGATCAGTTTTCAAAGGACACGAGCACCTCTCTACCTTGGAGATGATCTATACCAAATATTGGGGATAACAAAGCTCAACACCTTGATTTGGATGATTTTTGGGCACGTATTAATTGTCAAAACCCTTCTCCCATTGCCCATCTAGTCAAGGATAGTGGAATCGTAGAGGCAGGAGGTTTCCCCATTTTAGTCCAATGTGTCGATACAGTATTAGCTTGTAGTTCCAGTTTTAACCCAGAAACAAAGGAAATTGTTGATCCTCAAGGTCAGGTGGTGGCTCAACTCGATGAAGATTGTATTCACACTGCTTTCACAATACCCACGATTGAGGGCTCGAATATTCTTACTAAGGATCAGGCACAACTTATTTTTTTATCAAGATAGTGAATGGTACAAGAGAAGAGTGGCCAAGTCTTGGTTTAAGAACCCAAAGAAAGGAGCCTCAAGGCTACCCAAAACAATGTTCAGGGTTGATTTCCATGAATAATTTTCAGATGTCATTACTCTCCTTTCCAGGATTATGGGAATGCCCTCCACCAATGAGTTTCATTATTGGATGTGCCCCTATATCAATATTATATGTGAGGGTAAGAAAAGCTTGAAATGGGCATGAATAATTTGTGATAGCCTGACTGAGAAATTGGCATGTGTTCAGAGGACTCAAACCTTCTACATGACCTCTTATCTGATGTACACCATTGTGGCTTACAGAGAATGGTTGGGTTTCTCCCCTGTGGAAGACAAGAAATATGCTCCTATTTATATGTATCGTCCACAGTTGACTCTAAAGGTCAACAATCATCATTTTAGGAGAGTGAATGATGCATTCACTATGTACATTGTCATATTGTTGGAAGGAGATACTGCTAGAAGATTCTTAGATGAGGCAAAACAACTGATCAATGTCTATGGAAACTTTTTCACTCAATTCTGGAAATTATCATATATACGATTGGCTGGATTTGAAGGACAACCCCTTGAAACTCCCTATGTATTGTAGTGACAAGATGGTTTTGGTGGAGATATGCAGACAATTGGATAAATTTCATAGAACCTGCAAGGATAAGAAGATTACATGTATTCAGTTCCCAATCACATTGGGTAACTACACTTGTAAGACTACCTTAGATGCTCAAAACATTGATAGAACCATTTCTCCTCTTATCCTTCACTATTATAAGTATAAACTTGCTTTGATATTAAGGGTTTCATTTCCACCAATTTCAGAATGGGTTATCAGCATCTTACTGATATTGAAGACTACTGGGCCGATTATTCTGATGATTATGAATCCCGAAGAAGGTATTATGGAAGCTTATCTCTACAACAAATCATGGATTTTGGTATATATGATGTGCCTAAAGGATTGGAGGATGATGATGAGGATTTTTAGTTCCTTGAATACGAGAGGTCAATCAAACACACTCCTATTGAAACCATTGATTGGTTTGTTAAGAGAGAGATGACTTAAAAGATCTCATCAATCCTGTCTTGGTAAGAACTAGACTTTGGTTTGACAGAAAGATGAAGATGATCAAGGCAATGAAATCCAAGTCTACTTCTCAAGATACTTCTACCTCTCAGAAATAAATACCTTTATTAGCTCCTAAGACACATGAACAGTTAGTTCCTTCTCCTCCATAATCTTCAACTATGGTGTACACAAAGAAGAGAAGAGATAAGAAGGATGATAAGGTAGTTGAGGTTACTCAATAGAGTGAGAAAAAACCCTCTCCTAAGCAAAATGAAACAATACCTGATGAGGGAACAATTGTGGACCTTGGCGATGATGACAATGAAGGAAAAGAGCAGGAAAAGCATGAGGAGGATATCCCTAAAGAAAGTAGTATGAAGGAAGATCGGTTAAAGAAAATAGTTTCAGAATTTGTGGAAATATCTTCTAAGGAAGCTCCTGTCACCCAAGCTGAGACCTCTATGTTAGAAGTGGTTGTTGTGCAAACTCTAAGTACGATGAGTGCATATGCACTTGGGCCCATTGTTCCTTCCACTTCAAGTTCTTCATTTTCCTAGGTACAACCAACGTTAGAAAGCAAGAAAAGGAAGGCCACTTCAAGTGTGGTTGCTCCCAAGTTTGATGCAGTGGTAGCTCTTCTAGGTACTACTCCTCCCCCTGCAACAAAAAAGGCCAAAGTCACATCAAGATTGGTTTCAGACTCCCAAGGTCAACAATTCATGGAAATTACAAAACCCAAGCTTAACAAAGATGAAAAATAACTATCAATGGGTGATCTAGAATTGACAAGAGTTGTTCTTGGTGAATCAACACCTGAAAGTGAGGTGCATAATCTGAGGGAGACAATTTCTAAAGTAATTGAAAGAGTTGAAAAAGGGAATCAGACACAAGAGCAGTTGGAGGAATAGAATCATATTTTGTCAAGTTTCATCAAATCCTTATTGGCAGAAGATAAAGTACTTGACTCAACTCCCCTAGCTTCCATCCCACCTCCTTCCATCATGTCCAATGATGAGGTTCAAGCCATCAAAGACATTCATAATCATGCCACTTATGGGAAGGCAATGAAAGCTATGGTTAATGACTTGATAATCAAAGGTCTGAATTTCATTGAGGAAGCATTCAAGGTATATGAGAAAATTGCTAAGATTCAATTAAATTTCACTACAACACTTAGTGGGTTAGATAGGGAGTTGAAATTGTGGAGTGAGTGCATTCAGGATCTCAGATTGATGAGAGAGATAGATGTACAAATCCTTTTGGAAAATAAGGTATTTTGATGATGCAAAGATAAATCTATCTAAACAGTGGGTTTTTAGCATTGACTGGAAAATAAAGGTTCTGGAAGAGGCCATTGCAAAACTCAGAAATATGTTGCAAAAAGGAGAAGCTTTTAAATCTTGTGTCATGTCTACCTTCCTGGATATTCATTGCCAAATCTTCAAAGATAGTTCAAATGATAAATTCTCTATTCAAGAGATCAAATCTCAGTTCAAGACTTTTGTTAAAGAATATTTGTTCAAGTAAGACACCATATCCAAGGAGAAGGTGAAAGAAATTTGCACACTACAGGTTGCTATCACATATGCCAATAAAGAGTTCTTGGAAAATGCAGTGTTCAGAAAATAAATGGAGAAGTGTTTGGGTAGTTGGACTCGTGAAACCGCCAATACAACAATTCCCCGAGGACTGGACATAGCTGAAGCATTGAAAAGATTTAGACATCAATTGCTTAAGACAAAGGGGACTTCAAGCACTTCTACTAGCAGCTCGACATCCTAGTTCATATTTTCCTTTCTTATTTAAAATATCTAATTAAGGTGGCTCTATCTCTTTAGTCATATGTTATGGAAGCAAGAGATAAATTGAGTTTGTAATATTTAATTAGATACTAACTTTTGAAGTTAAAAGAAAGGAAACTGAAAAGGCTCTTTGTAACCGTTTCTTGGGTTATTTAAAGAACTTTTCTTATCATTATAAGGGATCAATATTTTGATATCTAGATGTAAAAAGAGCATTGAACTATTCAATACATAAGAATTTTCACCCTCTCTTGTGCTTTATCTCTTTTTGTTCCTTATCTGATTCATATAAAGTTATGTGTATTTAAGCAAGAACTTTGTGTCTTTCAATTGATAGGTGTATTTGGAAATTTTTATCTAATACATACATGTCCTGTGTTTTTATATGCATAGTCTAAATCTTGTTATTTTATCAAGCATCAGTAAGATATTATTCTACTATCTATATATGTTTGAAGGTGCTCTTCTCTTTAGTTTCTGAATACCAGTTCTTATGTTTCTCCTTTCTTCTGTATTGAAACTGTTTTGAGGAAGACATCTAAAATATCAAAAATTTCACCAAAATGTTGAACAATTGTTTATATTGTAAATAAGGTTTTGCTTTTCTCTTTTGTGTTCAATAAGGGAACCTCTCCCATCAAGATGAGGGACTGTTGTCCCCTGACTATTGCTCATTTTAAAAAAATGAAATTCTACAACCAACAAATTCAAAACAAGGTCACGAACTAAAATAAAAACATCAGATTGCTGCGGGAAATAGACAAAGATAGTAGATCATCTAAATCTCACGGATTGTAACAAATTTGTGCCTAACTTAGTTCAAAAGTGCAAATCATTCCCAACCGCCAACATTAAATCATACACATCAAATTCGACATTGTCAAATGAT
Source organism: Taxus chinensis (assembly GCA_019776745.2). Taxonomy (NCBI): domain Eukaryota; kingdom Viridiplantae; phylum Streptophyta; class Pinopsida; order Cupressales; family Taxaceae; genus Taxus; species Taxus chinensis. Next base: position 688,537,078 of record CM034146.1, read on the forward strand.
TTGATATAATTCCTTTTAAGCAACCTCTATTGGCCATACATGTCTACAAGCATTAAATCACGATTGGTCCTTGGTGGGTGCTGGGTGGTTGGCTCTTTTCATTTATAGCACGATCTGATTTTATCCCTCTCTCTTCTCTTCTTTCTCTACAAAGGTAACTTGATATTATTAAAAAAAATCCCTGACATATTGTAAAATTGTGTCAAAATGATGGCTGAGGCTTCATGAGTTACATGCCTCTAATCTAGTCACATGTAACACGCTTAACTCCCTTCCTTAGTAATGTAATGGACTGTGTATTTTTTTATCAATAAAATCTTGTTATTGTGGTTCGTATATGCCCTTTACTTGTGTTTATGTTGTCTCTTACCTCTTTTCGCATTTCTATCATATCATGTGTGGGTTTCAATTGTATGTTTTCATTTCTTTGTATCTAAATGAGTGGAATTGAATCATTTGTGCAAGATTGATCTATGGCATCTATATGCCCTCTTATCGTTGTGTTTTATTTCTTGTTCTTCCCCTCATGGAGATTTATCCCCTTTATATTTTGGTGTCAGTGCTAGTTCCTTAGCTTAGTTTTCCTTCCATGTATTCCTTCTCTCTTTTCCCCATGTAGTTCAATATCATAGCTTAACTTAGTAGTAGTGTTAGTGTTGATATAGATAGGTAGAGGAAGTCGACATTCTACAAAGTTCTATCTCAAGGAGAAAGGTTCCAAACCTTGGGAACATTCCCATATTTTACTGAGGTGTTAAATATAGTAGATTTAACAAGGGTTCAATCTCAAGTGATAATAGTTTTTGCCACGCCCAGTGGAACTCTCTCGAATCAATTATAACTCATTTCACTAAGATTGATGTGTTTATTAGTGAGCTCCAGCCTTCCGAGGCATTATCCCAACAAATGTAGCAAATCCACTAATCCAACAACCCATTTGTTTCATTCACAGATCATTTCCATTCATCATTTCCTATCTTTCATGCAAGTTGTGCAATCATGACTTCATTTCCTCATTGGGAAGAACAATATTATTCCACTCCATCTCTTTTCTTTCAAAACTCCCCTCCAAATAAGTTTTATGAACCCTATCATGATGATTATTCCCATGATCCAACCCCCATTGATCTATATGGTTATCTTATTAAATATGATGTGTTTCAAGAACAAGGATATTTAGATAATGGAGGTGTTTTCATATTTAATGATGATTTTTTGTTGCAAGTTCAACACATGGAGAAAAACATGCAAAGAGCCAAAGAGTTGTGTGAGAGCATGGCAAATAAACTCCCTATAATTAGAAAACCCTGCTAATGGGGTGGTCCTCTACTAATTTGGTTTAGCCCTTAAAACAAAAACTAGAGGTAATGACTAAGAATTTAAATGACTATTAATTGATGAGATGAAACCTAACAAATCTGGTTTTAAGGATCCCTATCAATGGGGAAATCCTTCACCACAATCATATAACCACTTACTTATCCATCTGATCCATACAATCTAAGCCTAAATTCCATGTTCTTAGCTTTCTCTCACCTCCTCTTGAGAGTTATTCTCCTCCCAAAGGAGATAATATACCTCTTCCACCATTAAAAAATCTCCAAAAGCATCCAAAATCCCAATACTTCTCCCATTCCATAGATCCAAATTCATTTACCTATGAACCTCATGTTCAAACACTAGAGAGGTTTTATTTACCTTTCTTTAGTCTCTCACTCTCAACAAAGGCACTACCCAATCCACAAGATCTTTATGTAGAACCATTTTCAAGTGAACCAAATCTAGCTGAAGAAAGCTCCATCATTGTTGAAAATCATGAGATATCTATCTTAGATTGGGTTGACTCTAAAAGTGTGGATGAAGAGATGACTCAAATCTTTCATTTTGAGTTTCTTATTGTTTATTATGATCAATCCATAAGTTAAGCTGAAGTTGTTGAGCACAAAGTGGAAACAAAAAAGTTTTCCAATGCTGAGGAGGATCATATGGAATCAAAGGGTGAACAAGATGTTATTAATTTTCCTAGGGTTTGTGTTCCTAATCACGCATAGGAGAAATCAGATCCTAGGGATGAAGAAGAGATCATAAAGAGCTTCTCACTCTTCTTAGAAAGTGAATATTTTGATCAAACTTTGTCTTCACGCATAGGAACAGATTTGGAGACAAATTTGGGACTAGGAAACACCATGTTTCAGTTTGAGATAGAGGAGACTGGACCAAACATTTAAGAGGAAATGGTTGAGGAAAGAATCAACCAAGAAAATGAGATCAAAATGGAGTTACACACAAGCATGGAAAGTGAAAAGGTAGAGACGTTATCTAATATGGAAGATTTGAATGATGAAGAAGAGCCGATTGAACTTATAAGTATTCCATTCACAACATTTCTCTTCTTGGAAAAGAACCCTCTTGCTATTGGAGTTTCCCTTAAACCTAAGATAGAGTAAGAAATACCAATACATGTTGATCATGGTCAAACAAAGATATATGAGAATGAAAAGGAAAGTTTGCATGATAGCTTTATTTATAAAGTTTAATGTGAAAGAGATGGGAAAATCAAATAAGTCAGTGCACTAGTTTTGAAACATGGGTGTCCAATCAGATACCTAGCTAGATGAGATCTTTAATCACAGTTTCCACCAGTCATGATCACTTCATAGCATGAGGAATATTTTCAAAGTACCAAAGATCAACCAATGCACCTATCTAAACAAAATGCAAGGCAAAACCAAAGGAGGTGTTTTTTCTCCTTGAGGCTAATATTTTGAGAAAAAGGTAGATGTGGACCATGTTTTCACTTCTACCACTTGGTCTAGTTATAGAATTGATCTCATGGCTGCATTTTGTAGGGAATGGAAGTTGTTTTTCTCACCTAGTATTTGACTTTTTTTACCTTTCTTTGCTCTTGGTTAGAGTAGGAGTAGTTTAGGTTTTCTTTTTGTAAAACAAGTACTTTGCACACTTTGCATGTCTCCATTTAGATCATGTATAATTTCTCTTTTTTACATAGTTTTGTGAGCCTCTTTACATCTGTGCATAGTCCAGATCATTCACCATAGAGGGAAAGAAATCAAAGATTTTGAGGCAGTTTCCAAGTATAGTGTTCTTTCAAACCTCCAAAGCTCAGTTTCAAGCTAGTGTCAAGTGCAATGCTTCATGTGGATTCAAGTTTAGTTTCAAAATTTTGGGATCATTTTTCAAGATGTATGTTTGAATTCATGCCCAATGGATATGCCTAGTTACTTGTCAGTTCATCTAGCAGGGATATGTCCCCTGAAAGTCACCAAACTATTATCCAAAATAGCACCCATGTTATTCTAACATCTTCATAACCTCAAGTCATAGAATCACGTGGCCTCAAGAAAGACATCCACTGAATGAAGAAAATTAGTATTCCACAGAATTCATAACCTAGTTCTCCTCAAGTTTTCCTAACCCATGTAACAAAGGGACATCACCATGGGGAATGGATATATGCCTTGTAACAAAGGCTAAGTAACATGCGGTAGTGCAAAGGAAAGAGACTGAAGCGCGGGAATGCTAAATGGTTTCATGAGATGGGATAAAAACCCACGTATGTTTAAAAGGTTTGTGTAATAAAGGAAAAGGACTATAGAGTTATATGTCACGGGGCAAGGCAAGGGAAGCCATGTAACACTTTGAAGCAAAAGAAAGGGAGTTAAGCACAGAAGAATGTTAAAAGGTCCGCGAGAAGTAAGCCACACAAGGTTGAAAGCATGCAAAGCAAAACAACAAATAAAATCCACATTATAAAGAAAATATGTGAAACAAAGAAATCCCATGCAATAAATGGAATCTATACAACAAAGAAAAATTCATGGAGCTAAGAAAGTCTACACAACAAAGAAAAATCCATGGAATAAATAAAATTTGCATATCAAAAGAAACCCATGAAACATGAGAACAGTCGTTCACAAAACAAGCAAATTTAAAATCCGCGTAATAAATAAGTTATGTAAAGGAGTCAAACACCACAGAAAGGTGGTGAAGGGTGAAGTAAAAGAAGAATATCTGAGTAGAAGATCCATGGTACAAGAAGACGCCGCGGAAACTAAAAGTATGGTCGTGGATTGGGAAAATAAAGGAAATAAGTCTGCGGATAATTCAAAAGTTGTTAAAGGCCACGAAAGACCATGGAATTCAAAAAAAGGATACATATTACAATAGAAACATCAAAAAGTAACAAAAAATAGAAGAAGATAGTGGATCATCTAAAACCCACAGATTGTAACAAAGTTGTGCCTAAATCATTTCAAAAGTGTGAACCAGTCCCGACCACCAACATTAAATCTTACACATCCAAGTCCACATTCTTAGATGATCTGATAGAGTTCCTTTCAAACAACTTCTATTGGCCATACATGCCTGTAAGCACTGAATCATGACTGGTCCTTGGTGGGCGGCAGGTGGTCGTCACTCTTCATTTTTGGTGCGATCTAATTTTCTCCCTCTCTTCTCTTCTTTCTCTATAAAAGACAACTTGATATTATTAAAAAGGAATCCTCTCCCGATTGTAAAGTCACCATGTCAAAATGATGGCTTAGATTTCATGAGTTATAGACCTATGACCTGCTCACATGTAACAAGCTTATTACCCTTCCCAGTAATGTAATGGACTATGTATTTCTTTATCAATAAAATCATATTATTATAGCTCGTATATGCTCTTTACTTGTGTTTGTTGTGTCTCTTACCTCTTCATTCATTTCTGGCATATCGTTTATGGGTTTTAATTCCATATTTTCATTTCTTTGTGTCTAAAATGTGTGGAATGGAATCATTTACATAAGGTTGATCTATGACATCTATCTACACTCTCATCATTGTAGTTTATTTCATGTTCTTCCCCTCACAGAGAGATCCAATTTCTATTCTAGTTTCATTGTCATTTCCTTATCGTAGTTTCATTTCATGCATTCCTCCTTCTCCATTTCCTTTGTAGATCAATAGCTTAGCTTATGAGTAGTGTTAGTGTTAGGTTAGATAGGTAGAGGAAGCCCACCTTCTCCAAATGTCTATCCCAAGGAGCAAGGTTCCACACCTTGGGGACATTCCCATGTTTCACTAAGGTGTTGAATTTGGTACATTCAACAAGGGTGAAATCTCAAGCGACAACATTAGTAAGAGGAGAATCAAACATGGTTGTTGGGCCATTTCAAGGATATCTCTTCCTTTACCAAGCTCCCTCCTTGGATCAAAACTATTTGTGGCTTGCACTTGTCTCGCAAGGATAGCCACATTCCAAAGCAGATCCACACATCGAAGGGAGGTTTACGTCTACACCATTTATGTTTATGTAATTTATTTATCTTTCTTTTTTAGTTTTATCTTGATGTATTTGTAATATAAGTATATTAGGATTTAGTTGGTGTTAGATCCTATCTTAGTTTTATCTACTTTCATTTTCATGCATACAAGTTAATTGCTCCTTCTAAAATATGCTTTGAGGCATTATCACTTTTTTGTCCCACCCAAACTCAGACAAGAGTTAAAACTGACTGTTAATCATAGAGATGAGCTATTGATAAGTGGTCCAAGTGCAATCATGGATAATTTAGAAAAATGACAACTTAAAATTCATCTTACCTCCTTGGATCATTCTTCAAGAGGCAGTTTGGGGCAGATCATACCATTTTAGCATTTTGTTGAGCATATTTATACCTTTATGAACCTTCTGGAGAAAATAATGATGACATGAGATGTTCTTTGACATATTCTACTACCCTTTTCTCTTATGTCTCCCCCTTTTATCTCTCTTTTGGGCTATAAATAACTTGCTTATTATAATTATAAATAATCCTCTTTTGAATTCAAGGTTACTCTACCCAATTGGGTGGCCAAACATTCTGAGAGCCCGTGACCTTTGTGTTAAGCTCTGTAGATGATTGATCACCTTGATTTCTTGTGGCAATAGACTGTGTATATTCTAGATTTTAACACAAACGTGGTTGTGGCTTATATCTTCCCTCTGTCTTTGTGCTAATTGGTTTCTTACCTCTCTGTTATCCCCATGATTTTTTGTGTGTGGCATATATCGTGTTATAATTCATTGTGTCTCAAGGTTTAGAGTGGGAGTTTTATTTAGATGCATGTTTTGGTTGTGGCTCATATCTGCCCTCTAGATCTGTATCTTTTATTCACACTTGTTGAACTCATTGGAGAGCAATCCACTTTTTTTTTAGTGTTATCATCACCCCTTTTATGTTTTTTCCTGTTTCCTTTTCCCCGCAATTTAGTAGATTAGTGTTTAGTGATACTTGATGGCTAGAATTAGAGTAGTTAGTGTAGGAAGTTGACCTTTATCCATAGGTTTATCTCAAGGAGCCAAGGTCTCACACCTTGGGGACAATCCCATGTTGTTTCTATGATGCTCAAAATCTTTTGTATTTATAGATATTTCACACGTGCACCTACCATTATGTAAAAAATCCAGAAAATCTTAACACATGTAGTTTAAGTCTAAACCAAAGTTAGTTTCACTTGTAGTTCTCATTAATTCAACTACTACAACACTTTTTTGAGAACCTAGCTCAAAATATAGGCACACCAAGAAAACCATTAAAATTATGTTCTCGAGCATGATTTATCCTAAAATACTCATTTATGCTGTAAAATTGCACATTGAGAGTCAGAAGGATGTAGCATATAGTTGGTGGAAAGAACATACAACATACGACATATGTAATCTTCTCTTGACACATACAATCAAGTTTTGGGTGTTCCTGCAACTATGTATTCCTCTTGTTGGAATATCCATCATTCTTCTTTGGGTTTCCAAGTTTTGCATTATTTATAGTGGCTTCTTATGGATATTTTTTCAGTCCTCCAGTTGTCTTTTGAAATGACATTTTCAATTCATGTTATTCCCCTCATAAGGGTGTCACTCAATGGTATCCTTTATTTTCCATTTTTTTAAGTAATATAGAACACGCGCGCGCGCGAGCGCGCGCGCGGCGCGCACACACACACACACATCTTTTATGCTTCTCTAAAATAATATTAATGTAAGTTTTTGGGGCAGTGAATATGTGTACACATTATTTGTCTTTTGAATCTTTGAGTAATGCTGAAGATTTGATTTTGTAGATATTGATATGACATTTTTGCTTCTACAATAGTGATCTAGTAATTTTTTTATTGCTTGCATGTCAGAAGCTAATGTACCATGGGTTTCAATCTATCCTATGTATACTTTATCAACAATATTTAAAGTTATCGAGTTTGTTGTGACCCTTATAATATGAGTAGAAATTTATTTTTTAATATACCATGTTTTTCTATTCTAAAATATTTTCTATTTTTATCGTGTTTATAGTTTTTTGATATATTAATTCAATTCTTATATTATTAAAACACATAATAATGTAAATATTTATATGCCTATTTAATTCTTAGATAAACCAATATTTTTTTTAGTTCTTGGGGAAGTCAAGATGTGTATACACATTTTGTCTTATAGATCTTTGAGTAACATTGAACTTATATTTAATTTTGTAAATATTCATTTGGAATTTCCTTAGAAACACTACATTTGATTCCCATTTGATGTTTCTTTCACTTCATGTATAATTAAAAAATGTTCATATATCATATATAGTATGATAAAGTTCCTAATAGACTTTGGGGATGATTGAAAGTTCTTTGTTTCATATCGTTGCATATAGTGTGCCAGATACTCTTTTGCTTTTGGACAACTAAATAAGGGAAATTGTTTCCTACACATGTGATGGTCTACATGGGCAGTTGGCATTGAATACAATAATGGAAAATGGAAATAAAGGTGGTGAAAGCAAGAAAAATTCACCTCATGTAGTAGTTATTTTGTACGTTAGACATGTCTGATAAGAGGGTGGATGGAAATTGCATCCATTTATCAAATAGATAAGCTTCCCACATATATTCATCGATAATATATCTGATATGTCTAGTTCCATTACAAGTTCTATTCCATCTATTTGATAGCTTTTTCTCTTCCCTAGAGTATATGTAGTCACAAATTAAATCCCACATTAGTTGGTTGTCATTGTTCGTGTTAACATATTGGTGTACCCAATATTTCTTGTAGAAATATTGAGGTACCCTTTTGAAATTTTTGGTTCTCATATGTTGTGATGAGTTTTGTTCATATTTTTTTGTGGTTCTTGATTGTTGTTTAGTAGGTGTTTAGGTTCTTACTTTAACTCATCTGGGTTGTTAGAGTGCATGATGACTCTTCAAGAAGTTGCAAATGCTTGTTTCGATGAATCTCATTAAATAATCACGTGTTGGGTTCTTTGTAAATCCTCAGAAAGATCATTTTTTTGCTACTTTGCGTTATTTTGATGTATTGTTGCTTTTAAGCAAAGTAATCCAAAAAACCACAAAACTAGCTTATGTTCCCTTCATAATGCACTAAACACATACTGCTTTACTACCCCCTTTCATTGTACTAAATTCACATTGCTTTACTAGTCTTATTTATAAAACAAGTAAAGCAGTGCTCAAATACCGCTAAAATAAACCTATGTATTGCATTGATTTCTAACCTCACTACTTAGTTATCCTATTCATTGCGTTGAATCCTACCTGCTTTACTGGTCCAACCTTAAAACGAGTAAAGTAATCCTAAAAAGCTACACAGCTAATGGTTTAAGCTATCGTTGATTTTGGGTTGCTTTACTTTTTTCCTTCACTATTAAAGCAAAGACATTTCGAAAAGCTGCATAAGGAAGAAGGCTGAGCTGGAATTTTGACGCTTGGTATTTGATGAGGTGGAAAATATAAAAGCCCTAAGAAATTCCACCTAGGATCCACACATTCACATTTTCAAAGAGTAAGCAGTTGTTAATCCCCTAAATCCCGAGCAACTCCAGCGATCGATTGAGGAAGAATTGACGCGAATTAACTCCAACCCATTTTCGGTTAAGGTTAGTGGATTGTTTTCTTTCTTTCTTTTCTAGTTTTCCTTCCTTGTGTGTGTGTTGTTTCAGGTTTTGGTTCGTGTTTTCTTTCGGTTCCCATTTTCTAGGGTTTAAAATTTGAAATTCAAGTTTGTTTCTTCATTAGGATTAGGGTTTGTTTTAGTAATCAAATCCATTGTTACCATTAGAGGTAATTTATTAAATTTTGGCCCTAACTTTACCCTGGTTTTTTTCATGTCATTTTTCTTGTTTCTCCTCTGTTGTGCGTGTTGTGTCAATTAAGAAAACTTTCTTCCATTTTTTATGAGATTTGAGTAGGGCAAGATCAACGCAAAATATGCCCTATTCAGTGTGTTGATATGGTTGTCTCTTCCTTGACTTCATATTTAAAAAAATGTTATTTGGTTTAACAACAAATGCTTTGTCTTAGTCTTGCGTCATTTTCATTTGCTTCTACTTGTGCCAGAATCAAGCCTTTGTTTTGTGTCAATCTAAATATGCTTTACTTGTTTTTATAATAACAATAGAGTAACTCTAAAACACCACAAAACATCTCTCCTTTTCTAGTTCATTGCATTGAATTGAGCATCTCTTACTTCCCTTGGCAAAAAAAAGTAAAGTATTTTGAAAAAACCGCAAGTCATGTTCTAGTTTTGTGTTGATTTGAACATACTTTACTTTCCTAGTTTTGCATCAATTTGAACGTACTTAACTTTCCTAGTTCTGCGTTGATTTGGACTTACTCTACTTGTTTTATTTTAAAGGAAGTAAAGTAACATGAGTTCATCACAGAATTCTATTTTTCCATTCATTGCATCATTTCCAACATGCTTTTCTTCCTCCAATCATTGTGTCAATTCCAACAAGCTTTACTTCTTTTAGTCATTGCATCGGTTTGGGTTTACTTTACTTATTTTATTTTAAAAGAAGTAAAGTAATAGTGATTAACCACGTGCCTTCTATTCATTGTCGTCGAATTGATAACTTACTGATTACCTTTGTTTTAAAAGAAGTAAAGTAGTATATAAAATCCACAAAGCATACATTCCACTCATTGTGTCGATTTTGGGTTACTTTACTTATTTTATGTATAAAGGAAGTGTAGTAGTGTTTGTTTATTCACCGTTGCCTCGTCTTGTGTCAATTTAGGTTTTTATTACTTATTTTGATCATTGCATTAAAACAATCACTCATTTCTTATTCTTACAGCGAAAGAGATTGCTATTGTTGTCCTCATATGATTTATGTTAAAATGATTACCAGTTGCTTGCCTAATTCTGCGTTGAATTGTGTTGCTTTTGTTGTTTTTGTATTGCGTCGAAATGCGTTGTTGATGTTGGTCAACTGCTAGTTATACCCTAGAATCCCGTAATGGAATAAAAATTGAATTGTTTAAATCTATATCTCTAAACTTAACTTCCAAGATGTTTGTAACACAATTACATGAGTAAATTGATCTTAAATGCATGCATGCAATTGAGGAACGTGTGCATTAACTTGATGATTATTATTTAAAGAGTAGAAGTAGTTGCTAATTAGCATTGGTGGAAGTACAAAAGAAAGAGCAAATGTCTGAAACTAGAGAGGAACCAATTGAAGTAAGCGACCATTTAGAGGAAGAATGAGGAACTGCAACAGGGGAAACAAAAGCTACTATGGTAAGGGAAGATCCAAATTTGGATATTAGAGAAGCTTCGGGTTCAAGAAAAGGCAAAAGAAATATCAAGAAAGATGAAATGAAGTATGAATATAAGGGATATCTTGTAGAAACTTGCATTACCTCAAAACTGGATGGAATAGGTGATACTGATATGGGTCATGTATCAGTGCTTGAGTTAGTAGAAAGGTCCAAAGCTAAAAATCTTACGCCCTTAACCTATTTCTTGTATTAGGATATGAGTAGTCAACTTGTGGTTTACCATATCATTTTATTATATAATTTATAATTTCTCATGCTTAGTAGGTCGGCCTTGGTGATGGCCATAACATATGAATAGTATATAAAGGAGATTGTAGGTAGTAGTTCATCATTGGAGCATTTGAGTCTTATTTTATGGTTTTGAGGTTGCCCCCCTCGAAGTGGCGAAGCTATTATAATTGTATATTGAGATCATTATTCTGAAATATTGTGTTATTTGGTGTTATATTTCTACTCATAATCGAATTATACAAGTAATTTCATTACAAGTGGTATCAGAGTTGCGATCTGGGACAAAATTAGGGCAATAACCCTATTTTTTTTTGTTTCCGCTCTATCTTACGAACCAGATCAAATTTTTGGGAAATGTTTGTACTAGGGTTGTGAATCATTTCAAGTAAAAATCTCTGAAAATTTTAGACCTTTTTGATATATTTTGCAAAATTTATTGCAACTTTAGGTTTTTTTGATAAAAACACTCCTTAGACCGAAATTTGTAGAATTTTTCAAAGTTCTTTACATTTTCGGAAATATCTCAAAAAAAATTTACTAGTATCTTCTCTATTTTTTTTTTATGTTCGGCCGAATTTGTATCGAAACCCTAAACCCTAAGGTTTGACATCATGGCAGGGCCTTCCACAAGAGCAAAAAAGAATCTGGTTACTCCGGGTAAAACCCCAAATAAAGATGGGGTAGTGATTGAAGAGATGGAGTCAGAATGGGTAAATACAGATTCCTCAGCACTAGGGTTTACCTCAGTTGATCATAAGGTGAGCCAACTTGAGTATGAGTTGTGAAATGTACAATCTGAGATGGCCTCTAAAGGAGACATAGACCAAATCAATCAGTCGGTTGGATGATATCATGCAACATGTAAAGGGTAAATAGTATGGCCCAAATCCACCCCATATCAACCAAGGAGGATCTTTAGTTCAAAATAATGGACAAAACTAACCATTTTGGATCACTTTTCTAGTCTCAATCAGAATCAAACTTATTCACAACCACGGAACATGATGCCGAAAGTGGATATGCGCAAATTTGATGGTAAGGATCCCCTGAATTGGATAAATCAAATGGAGAAATTCTTTGAGTTACATCAAACACCATCAGGACAAAAGGTGACATTGGCATCCATATATCTTGAACCCGACCAATTTGTTTGGTATCGATGGTTATGTGCTCGGAGGTAGAAGAATGGTCTAAGTGTCACTTGGACAGTTTTTACTGAGGAGTTGCAATTACACTATAGTTATAGTGTTTTAGAGAACTAATTTAGTCAATTAGAAAAGTTACAACAAACAAGATCAGTCAAATATTATGTGCATCAATTCCAAAACCTATCCTTAAGGGTGGAGAATATTTTAGAAGAGAATCTGAATGACCTGTTTCTTGGGGGTCTTAAGGACCACATCGAGCATGAGGTACGTATGTTTAATCCACTCAAGATTTTTTATTCTATTATCATGGAACGTCAAGTCCAGAGGAAAAAGTTCTTTGTAAGTAGGAGGCCACCTTTCATTAACACCAAAGACCGTAGTATCTCTTCCCCTTCATTTGCTAGGCCAATTAGACTGACTCCTCAACAAATGGAAGAAAAGAGAGAAAAAGGATTATGTTTTAACTGTGACACCAAATATGGACCGGGACATAAATGTGTTGAGAAGAAGTTGTTCTATATTGAAGGAGGTAATGAGGATAATGAGGAAGCTGAAATTATAGGAGAGGCTGAGGAACCAGTAGAAGATGAAGTAGAGGATCACCAACCTACAATTTCTTGCCATGCATTATTAGGTATTATTACTCCTCAAACACTCAAGGTTATTAGGCTATCTCAAAAAATAGAAGGTGACGGTGTTGATTGACTCGTGGAGTACTCATAACTTCATAAATAGTAAGTTAGCTGCCCGCCTCAATTGTTTTATTTACCTAGCTCTAGAAATGCAAGTTATGATTGTGGATGGTGGGACAGTCAAGTGCATAGGAAAGTGCCATAGTATCAATATTTCCATGGGAGACTACATGTTAGAATCACCTATGTTTTCTATTTCTATGGGAGGGGTAGATATTGTTTTGGGTGTCCAATGGCTCACAACCTTAGGTACTATCAAGATGAATTTCCAAGAATTGTTCATGTGATTTCATTCAGATGGAAGGACAATACAATTGAAAGGGATGGTAGCTAAGTCTCCATAGATTATTAGCTCTCATCAGATGTAGAAGGTTCTCATAAAAGGAGTGGATGGATTTATAGCAAATTTATTTTCCATAGAAGTACAAAATACAGAGTCTTCAATGCCACCCGATCTTCAGAAGATTGTTGATGCTCACTCATATATTTTTGATGTAATTCCAAAGGGACTACCACCAGTTAGGGATCATGATCATGCCATTCAGTTGATTCTAGGGAGCCAAACACCTAACATCAGACCATATAGATACCCATATTCCCATAAAAGTGAGATCGAGAAAATGGTACAGGAAATGTTGAAGGTAGGTATCATCAGGCATAGCCAGAGTGCATATTCTTCACCAGTGGTCATGGTACATAAGAAGGATGAAACATGGAGGATGTGTCCAGATTACCGAGAACTCAACAAGTACACCATCAAAGATAAGTTTCCTATTCCAGTAATTGATGATTTACTTGATGAATTGCATGGTGCTATTTATTTCACAAAATTAGATCTTCGTTCGGGGTACCATCAAATTAGAATAAAAGAGGAAGATGTTCATAAAACGGCTTTCAGAACTCATGAGGGCCATTATGAGTTTTTGGTAATGCCTTTTGGTCTTACAAATGCTGCCCTCAACCTTTCAAAGCTTGATGAACACATTTTTAGGCCATTTTAAAGGAAATTTGTATTAGTTTTCTTTGATGACATATTGATTTACAGTAAGACATGGGAAGAACACTTACAACATGTAAATAAAGTGTTGGAAGTTTTGGAGAAACATACTCTCTATGCAAAGCCATCCAAATGTTCTTTTGGTGTACAAGAGGTAGAGTACTTGGGTCACATTGTATCCCATGAAGGTGTCAAAGTTGATCCTCAGAAGATCAAAGCTATGGTGGAATGGCCAAGGCCCAAAACTCTCAAAAATCTTCATGGGTTCCTAGGACTAACAGGGTACTACAAAAGATTTGTGAGGGGATATGGTAGAATAGAAACCCCACTCACTACATTGCTAAAGAAGGATGTCTTCCATTGGACAGATGTAGCCACTAAATCCTTTGAGAAGCTGAAGGAAGCCATGTGCAGCACCCCAGTTTTGGCTACTCCCAACTTCTCAAAAACCTTCATTGTTGAATGTGACACTTCAGGATCAGGATTGGGAGTAGTTCTAATGCAGGAAGGAAGACCAATTGCATTTGAGAGTCACCAATTCAAAGGAAAATATCTGCTCAAACCTGTCTATGAGAAAGAAATGATGGCTATTCTTCATGCGGTCAAGCAATGGAGGCCCTATCTCATGGGTAGACACTTCAAGGTAAAAACTGATCATGATAGTCTCAAATACTTTTTGGAGCAAAGGTTATCATCTGAGGAACAACAAAAGTGGGTAACAAAAATGTTGGGTTATGATTTTGAAATCATATACAAAAAGGGTAAAGAAAATGTAGTAGCTCATGCGTTTTCCAGAAGGGATACATCCGCAGATGCCTTACTATGTGGAATGTCCATGTTGACGGCCGATTGGGTGGATGAAGCAAGATTGGAATGGGATCAAGACAAGGATACACAATCTCTAATACAGAATATCAAGCAAGGATCTATGACATCTAACAAATTTGAGTGGAAAGGTAATGCCCTATGGTACAAGGATAGGTTATACTTGAGTAAAGATTCTAAGTTGAAGCATAAGATTCTTGCAGAGCTACATGCCTCACCTATTGGAGGACACTCTGGGTTTTTGAAGACATATCATAGAATAAAAAGAGAATTATTTTGGGAAGGACTCAAGGGGGATGTAAAAATGTTTGTATCAGAGTGTTTAGTGTGCCAACAGAACAAAGGGGAAACAATTAAGACACCAGGTCTGTTGCAACCCTTACCAATTCCTAGCCAGAGATGGGAGGAGGTCTCCATGGATTTCATCATTGGATTGCCTTGTTCAGAGGGTAAGAATGTTATTTTCATTATTGTGATTGTGGATAGGCTCACAAAATATGCCCATTTTTGTGCCCTATCACATCCATTTGCAGCCAGTACAGTTGCAACTATTTTTTTGGAGACAGTTCAAAGGCTACATGGAACCCCAAAGATAATTGTAAGTGATCGTGATCCTATTTTCACAAGTAATTTTTGGATGGAATTATTTTCATGTTTGGGTGCTCAGCTAGCTCATAGTTCATCTTATCATCCTCAAACTGATGGGAAAAATGGAAGTGGTCAACAAATGCTTAGAGGGGTATCTACGTTGTTTTGTATCAGATAAGCAGGAAAGGTGGATTAAATGGCTACCACTTGCAGAATGGTGGTATAACACATCTTTTCATACCTCTTCTCAAATGACCCCATTTTTAGCATTATATGGTTACCATCCACCTTCTATCACTTCCTCCTTGAGGGTGCAAACTAAGGTCAAAGATGTTGAGGAACACATTCAACATCAACAACAGGTTTTGGCTAGTTTGAAGGAGAATTTAGCATTAGCACAAAATAGGATGAAACAACAAGCAGATCAACACCGTAGTGAAAGACATTTTGAAATTGGTGACTGGGTTTTTATACGTCTCCAGCCTTACAAAAAGATGTCCCTAAAGCAATAGAAAAAGGACAACAAACTTGCTCCTAAATATTATGGCCCTTATCAGGTTCTATAGAAAATTGGCAGTGTTGCTTATAAACTAGAGTTACCTCCATCTTCACACATACACCCAGTATTCCATGTTTCATGCCTAAAGAAGGTTATTGGATAGAAATTTGAAGCCTAGACAGAGTTACCAAAACTTGACGAGGAAGGAAGAATCATTTTGGAGCCAGAGAAGATTCTGCAAACACGTACTAAGAGGCTGAGAACCAGAGACATTAAGGAATATCTGATCAAGTGGAAGAATCTGAGCATAGAAGATGCAACCTGGGAGGATGAAGGTTTTCTGCAGCAACATCCAGGATTATTCAACGTTGAGGACAACGTTGGTTTGAAGGGGAAGGGCATGCTACGCCCTTAACCTATTTCTTGTATTAGGATATGAGTAGCTGACTTGTGGCTTACCATATCATTTTATTATATCATTTATACTTTCTCATGCTTAATAGGTTGGCCTTGGTGATGGCCATAACATATGAATAGTATATATAGGGGATTATAGGTAGTATTTCATTATCATTTGAGCATTTGAGTCTTATTATATGGTTTGGAGGTTGCCCCCTTGAAGTGGCGAAGCTATTCTAATTGCATATTGAGATCATTATTCTAAAATATTGTGTTATTTGGTGTTCTATTGTTGCTCATAATCTGAATTATACAAGTAATTTCATTACAGAAAAGCTTCATGGGAAACCTTAACAAGAAGTGGATTAATTAAAGCAGTTTCCTTTCCAAACACTTGTCAGTTGCTAGAGTTTATACTGGAATGTGCAAAACATTATGATTCCTAGACTAGAACGATCAGGAATGATGTCAGCGATCTTGTGGGAAGATTGGATGTTCATTTCTTCAACTCTTTCTTGAAGATCCCAATTGTACCAAATGCATTGAGTACCATTATGGAGAAAGCCAATGATTTATTGGGTAAAAAAGAAGAAGGATGCCATAAAGATCATAAATTTGCATTACTTAAAAGTATCAAAACACGCTTCCAGGTTCCCCAAAACAATTGTAAGATCTAATTTGATCTAAGAAGTGAATGATATTACTCAAATTCTTTGCATGCAAATTAATGGTGATAAGAATGAAAAATTATTTTATAGATGGATGTACTATTTTCTGAGAGTAATAGAGAATGCTAAACCTAATACTTTGATCAATTAGGCTGCAATCATCAGTGATAATATTGATTTTCAGTTGAGAAACATTATTCAAACTTTGGATTTCAAAATGACTTCTTATCTGGTCCATGTTATAGCAATACATAAAAACTTTCCCAGATTAAGAACTGTTGGAAGAAAAGATGAGAAGCCCATCTATGAACATTATCCACAATTATCCTTATCAGGGTACTTTAATGAATATAAACATGTTAATGACTTCTTCTTATACAAGGTCATTTGTAGGCTAAATCCAGATTTAAGGGCCAGAAGAGTGACTGATGAAGCATGGAATACAGTCCAGCCTTATGGGTGTATTTGTATTCAATTTTCTCACTTTACATATTTAAGAGTTTGGGGTTTCTCGAATGTTGTATTAAGGTTTCCTAGATACCCAAGTAACAGATGGATTTTGTTGGAATTATGTAGACAATTAGCAGTACTCCAATATTTGCAACAGGGTCTCCATAAGACAATTGTGCATTTTCCTGTTGTGATTGGAAAATATCATTATACAAACATCCATAAGGCAAGAGATGTTCAGAAGGAGATGTATCTTTGTTATAATCAGATTTCCTTTAATGAAAAGAGGAATTTTGATAATAGGAATATAGCCAGGAAGTTAGTTTCATTGAATTACGCACACTTGCCAACATTAGAAGATTTATGGGTTGATTGTAGAGATGAATTTGAAGTCAAAAGAAGGGATTATAACTGACTGACTGTAAAAACAGATTTCAGAGTTTGGTTTGGCTAAAATTCTAGAAGGACTTGCTGATGACGGGCAAGTAATTTCTAAAGCTTATTACGATCAAGGAGATGATAGTGCTCCTTTACTTCCAGTCACTCGTACTTCAAAATCAATCATGGAGAGAACATCAAAAGTATTAATATACTACTGAATGGTTGATTAGTCGAAAGTTGTTTCCTGTAAGAGTTAGTGATGAAGGAAATCACTTGAATCAACACAAAAAAGGGAGAAGATGTCAGTGAAAGTGGAAAAGGAAATGAAGGTCTAGGGGAAAGTTGTGGCCTGGCTATAAAGTTAAAGTCATTCTAAAGAGCAAGAACAAATAATCCTCTGATTATAGGAGTTGTCCCCGAAATAACTTATAGTGTAGTAGCATCATCAGTTATCGCTCTTACCATCCAAGAACCTCCTTCTAATGAGGACATTGTAATACCAACACTTAGACCAAATTCTTTTGTATTTCCAGCAACAGCCACAAAGACTATATTGCCTAAACCACCTCCTGGTCCACCACCAACTACTCCTCCTCCTCCTTCTCCTCCATATCTTGCATAATCATCAGTTATGTCACTAAAGGAGAATCTTGATGTTACTTCTTCACAATAAATAATTCAAACATCATAAAGAGGTAAGGAGCATATGAAATATGCAGAGATGGAGGAAGGGGAGATTATGATGGAAGTTGATAGTTTTATGTATGATCAAATGGTGAAAATCTCTTCAGTTCCAGATGCTGCAGTACAAAGAAACATTGAGGATATTGATACTGGAAATGAAGAAGAGATAGAGGAAGAAGCGATAAGGAAAAAGATGGTTGAATTAGGAGGGGTTTTGTAACCAGGATCCACTAATAAATAACCTAAGAGACAATTGGAAATTATGGCATTTTCCTCACCAAGAGGAGTTAGCAAAGAAATAATTGTATGTCCTGAAGCTCAAACTCTTTCGGGTCAGGAGTTTACCAATTGGTTGACTAATCATGTTTCATCTTCTACTTCCAGGGAAGTAATTTATTTGGAGGAAATGGATCTCTAGTTATTAAGAAGAATTGAAAAGAAGAGGAAAATGACAAAAATGCCAAAAGTTACATCAAGATTGTTTATTGATTCTTCAGGGAAGAAATTCACCGAGGTATCTACTCCACCAGTTGGAAAAAAGAAAGGAGAATTGACTAGAGAGGATTTGATAATCACAAAGGTGCATTTGAGAGAAGTCACCACTAAAGGTCTAAAGTGGGACACATAGACTTTGATAAATAGCCTTTTCCAAAGGTTAGATGAAGAAAAAATGAAGGTTGCCAAGTTGGAAGAACAATCATCTAAACTATGCAATATTATTATGAAGGTTATTAAGGATCCTCCACAACAAATGATTATGGAAGAACAAATACACCCACATGTAATTATTGTTGTAGAAGAGACAAATGATAGATCCTATAAGGCTATATATGAATGGATAATTGATATTTCAAATACAAGTACAAATTTTTACAAAGAACTTTTGATAAAAACTATTAAGTATAAGGAGAAGTTGAATAAATTGAAAGATCTTAAGCAAGAAGCAGACAATGAAGGTGGAATTGATGAATTACAACTGCAGGGTTTGGAAGAAATCAATGAATTATATGATGATATTTTAATTAGAGAAAATATTTTACCTGAGGGATCAGTTAAGAAAGGGAGACAACAGAAGCATCTTTTGTCATTTAGGCAGAATATTTTGGAACACATTATGACCAATATGGATATGATGGAGGAACAAGTTGAGCAAGTTCTAGAAGAACTTGATGATGTAATCTATGGTCTGATGAAGTATGATACTTCTAGCTATCCACAAAATACTGATGAGTTTCTTCTATTATTTCAGTAGTTGACGGACAAGGCTATTATTCCTTTTAACAGAAAATCCATGGACAAATTGGCAAATATTCAGGATATTGTCAATCAATTAGGATCATGTCTCGGGAAAGTAAAAGGGGGTTGTAAGGTTTTGGAAGAAGAACTGCTCATGTATGAAACAAAATTAGAAGTTGCAGCTGATGCAAATAACAATGCCATCAAGTATATGTGAGTTCAATTTGCTATCTATAAAGAAAAGCACAAGGATGAAGCAGATGAAGCTGAAGCAGATAAAGAAAAGGCTCACGATATCAATAAAGGGAAAGAGAAATTAGGAACAAAAATTATTTATCCAAAATAATTATTCTATTTCTTTTTCTTCTTCTACTTCTTTTTCTGCCTTTTCTTCTCTTCTTATTAAGTACACTCTTTGTAAGACTTAAGTAATGTGGTGTGCATTCACTATTACTTTAAGTCATTTGATAAAGTCAAAAGATTAGAAAGTGGTAAGAAGCAGTTTTTTATGGTTTCAATGCTCGAACGTTCTAAAAGTGAATAAGTGGCATTAAATGAGGATTTTAAGGAGTAAATTTCTCAACTCCAAACTGTTTGTTGGTTGTGCATTTACTAAAGTATAACGAATATATTTTCCATATGCTCTACTCATGACAATTATAAATGGAAGATGGGGATTGTATGTAAAGGATTTAGAAGTTTTGGGCAAGAAGTTGTTATAGGTTGTACTTGGTTATTTTAGACTTTATGTTGAAATGACTGGAGGCACTTATTGTAAGTAGTTAACATTTTAATAAGAAGGAAGGAATACTTTGATTGAATTGTGTATCTATCACACTCTGACTATGTCATTTGTGATTATTACGATAAACTTTGTGTTGTCTTAATTTTCATAAGTGTGCGCTTCTTTTTAAGTTGCTTAAAAGTAATCCGAACAAGATAACATTTGTTTATTCCATGTGTGAGTAACTCGCTTTGAAACCTACCTATTACAAAGCACATTCCTATATCCTCTCAAATTTATTTTCTGTTTTCTTCATCTCACATTCCGGTCACCAAACATTTGTTTACTTATTGTTAACCTATTTAGTTGTGGTTCATGAGCAATATAGTTAAAGTAATACCCCTGAGAAGTTAGATAAATGTTAGAATAAACAAATAAAATATACAAGAACTATCCCTTCACTGTTAAATGAAGGGGATTTATCCCATGTGATAAGAACCTTGCATATAATAAATCAATAAATTGCAGAAGATAATAAAACACAAGAGATATGGTGGGCCAAGATGCCCTAATATCAATATATGCAGAATAATACCCTTAAGGTAGGGCAACACCATACAATGCTACTTAAGGAAGGAGTAACTCCACAATCTCCCAAGATGGGAATCCACTTCGAGGGGGACACATCCAATATACCTCTACCAAGTAGAAGAATCAACTCATACATACATGACCTCCTCATAATGATACTCACATCCTTTAAATAGGATGGGTAACACCTAATCCCAATGTAGGCCGACCCATTACCCAATACAATTAATTCCTATGTGAGCCCATATAACTAACTAAGGGGATGTGTGCCATATGCCGACATCTCCATCAACCCATATACATTATATTATCATATCCCATGTGAACCCATACATATAACTAAGGGGATGTGTGTCACATGTCGGCATCTCCATCAACCCATATATATTATATTATCATATCCCAAGGTACATAGTATTGCCTCCCTCTTTGACATGTTTCCCCGAAACATAAGAAGAAGCCATATAATGAGTGTGCTTTAAATTATTACACACTTGTCGCCATGCTCGATCATCTAACCACCCATATCAAATCCTAGCGGGTGATGTTACTCCAAACATGATTCCATATTCCATTGTGCTCATCTGATTCCATCCTAGTCCATACGTGTTCCTCCTTGGCATCCATGCATATCCATAATTATTATTCATGTGATTCCATGACATATAATTATTGTTCCATTGATTCCATGTATAGCCAAAATTATTACTCCTCCAATTCCCTGTATATCCATATAGATTGCTGCCCTTGTGTGTCCTAGCATGTCTCCATGATTTTTTCCTCTCATGATGATGTGGGTGTCTATATGGTGCAACCTTGGTATGCTCAACCTTATCAATCTTTTCCTCCACTTTCTTTTCCTCTTCCAACTTGTTTGCTATTTCTTTTTTCTCGAGTAGAGAAACTATTTTTTACTTTTTCATCATGTTCTTCATCCTCTCCTTTTGATTCATCCTTATTCCCTTCTTCACCATCTTCAAATTCATCTTCATGATCCAATTTTACATTACTTTTTTCTTTGCTAAGTGTGATATCTTGCAATGTAATTTTCTTTCTCTTGTACCATAATTTCATGAATTTCTTTTGCACATTAATATTAATTGTTCCCAATGTCTCTAACCAAGGATATCCGAGAACAATATCCATACCATCCATATCTAAAGCATAAAAATCTGAATGTAAAACATATTTATCCATAGAAAGCTTTAAATCTTCAAAAACTTGAATATGCTTACCATCCATTTGAGATTCTTTGATATGCTTTGTTTGCACATGTAGATTTTGAGCTACATCCATATTGATGAAGTTATATTTGCTGCTAGGGTTTATGGAAACAATTACCTTTTTTCTTTGAATGCACCCTTCAAATTGGAATGTTGAAGCTTCCTTCATTGGAGATGCACTATCATGTGTAGCAGCTTCATCATCAACATTTTCTTCTTTTGCACCATCAACATTTTCTTCTTCTTCTTCTTCTGATGTCGTTACTGCTGCTTCTTCTTCTTCTTCTTTTTTTTTAACAAAATTGTGTTTCTTTTTTGTTTCCCATCTAGTTAAGAAAATATCCTCCATTTCCTCCCAATCCCAAACCAATAGATCTATATCCAAATAAGAATACCAATGTCGTGCTTTCCCACCAAGATGAAGATAAAAACTAACCCATACTAAACATTCTTCAAAATACATTTGTTTAAATTGTATCCACCATTTTTTTGCATCAATTTCCCCATTACCATATAAAATTGGTATATCCATGATGCATAAAAATTAGGGTTTCACAAACTTACTCCTTTGACCAATATTTAACCTGATGATTTTGTCAATCATTCAGCCTAAAATTCGAAACCACAAAGAAGTAACCCCTACTAAAATTTTGAGATATTTCCGAAAATGTAAGAAATTCAAGAAAATTCCTCAAATTGTGGCCTATGGAGCAAAATAGTGAAAAACAATAAAACTAAAATAACTCTATCAAAATAGATCCACCAATTCTAAAATTTTAGTGGTATCACCGTTTAATATATTACTAACAACCCAATTTTTTTTTTCCTAATTCGTCATTATTCAGAAGATATAGACGAAACCTTATAATTAGGGTTTCAACCCTAAAACGGACACAACTTTTGCAAAACAACTCCAAAAAATCTTAAATTCGGAGGGAAGATCACTTGTATGTATCCACTCCCCACAAAAAATATTTAAAATTTTCAAGTCTATCTCAAGATATAGATGAATCACCAACATTAGGGTTTCATCCCACAAATTGCCCGGATCACTGCTCTGATACCACTTGATAAGAACCTTGCATATAATAAATCAATAAATTATAGAAGATAATAAAACACAAGAGATATGGGGGGCCAAGATGCCCTAATATCAATATATGCAGAATAATACCCTTAAGGTAGGGCAACACCATACAATGCTCCTTAAGGAAGGAGTAACTCCACAATATCCCAAGATGGGAATCCACTTCGAGGGGGACACCTCCAATATACCTCTACCAAGTAGAAGAATCAACTCATACATACATGACCTCCTCATAATGATACTCACATCCTTTAAATGGGATGGGTAACACCTAATCCCAATGTAGGCCGACCCATTACCCAATATAATTAATTCCTATGCGAGCCCATATAATTAACTAAGGGGATGTGTGCCACATGTCGGCATCTCCATCAACCCATATACATTATATTATCATATCCCATGTGAACCCATACATATAACTAAGAGGATGTGTGCCACATGTCGGCATCTCCATTAACCCATATATATTATATTACCATATCCCAAGGTACATAGCATTGCCTCCCTCTTTAACATGTTTCGTCCCCGAAACATAATAAGAAGCCATATAATGAGTGCACTTTAAATTATTGCACACTTGTCGCCATGCTCGATCATCCAACCACCCATATGAAATCCTAGTGGGTGATGTTGCTCCAAAAATGATTCCATATTCCATTGTGCTCATCTGGTTCCATACTGGTCCATATGTGTTCCTTCTCGGCATCCATGCATATCCATAATTATTATTCCTGTGATTCCATGTCATATAATTTTTGTTCCATTGATTCCATGTGTAGCCAAAAGTATTTTCATGTGATTCCTTGTATATCCATATGGATTTCTATCCTCATGTGTCCTAACATGTCTCCATGATTTTTTCCTCTCATGATGGCGTGGGTGTCATATATGGTGCCACCTTCGTATACTCAACCTTATCAACCTTTTCCACAACTTTCTTGTCCTCTTCCACCTTGTTTGTTACTTCTTTTTTCTCTTGAGTAGAGAAATTATTTGTGACTTTATGTTCTTCATCCTCTCCTTCTGATTCATCCTTATTCGCTTCTTCACCATCTTCAAATTCCCTCTTCATGATCCAATTTTATATAACTTTTTTCTTTGCTAAGTGTGATATCTTGCAATGTAATTTTCTTTCTCTTGTACCATACTTTCATGAATTTCTTTTGTACATTAAGATTAATTGTTCCCAAGCTCTCTAACCAAGGATATCCAAGAACAATATCCATACCATCCATATCTAAAGCATAAAATCTGAATGTAAAACATATTTATCCATAGAGAGCTTTAAATATTCAAAAACCTGAATATGCTTCCCATCCACTTGAGATTCCTTGATATGCTTTTGTTTGCACATGTAGATTTTGAGCTACATCTATATTGATGAAGTTATATTTGCTGCTAGGGTGTATGGAAACAATTACCTTTTTTCTTTGAATGCACCCTTCAAACTGAAATATTGAAGCTTCCTTCCTTGGAGATGCATTATCATGTGTAACAACTTCTTCTTCTTCTATTGCTGCTCTATGGCTTCTTCGTCATCTATTGTTGCTTCTTCTTCTTCTTCTTTAAAAAAATTATGTTTCTTTTTTGTTTTCCATCTAGCTAAGAAAATATCCTCCATTTCCTCCCAATCCCAATCCAATAGATCTATATCCAAATAAGAATACCAATGTCACGCTTTCCCACCAAGATGAAGATAAAAACTAACCCATACTAAATATTCTTCAAAATACATTTGTTTAAATTGTATCCACCATTTTTTTGCATCAATTTCCCCATTAGCATAGAAAATTGGTATATCCATGATGCATAAAAATTAGGGTTTGACAAACTTACTCCTTTGACCAATATTTTACCTGATGATTTTGTCAATCAGTTAGCCTCAAATCTGAAACCACAAAGAAGTAACCCCTGCTAAAATTTTGAGAGATTTCCGAAAATGTAAGAAATTCAGGAAAATTCCTCAAATTGCAGCCTGTGGAGCAAAATAGTGAAAAACAATAAAACTGAAATAAATCTGTCAAAATAGATCCACCAATTCTGAAATTTCAGTGGTATCACCGTTTAATATATTACCAACAACCCAAAAAACATTATCTCCTAATTCGTCATTATTCATAAGATATAGACGAAACCTTAGAATTAGGGTTTCAACCCTAAAACGGACACAACTTTTGCAAATCAGCTCCAAAAAATCTGAAATTTCGAGGGAAATCACTTGAACTATGTATCCACTCCCCACAAAAAATATCTGAAAAATTCCAAGTCGATCTCCAGATATAGACGAATCACCAACATTAGGGTTTCATCCCAGAAATTGCCCAGATCACTGCTCTGATACCACTTGATAAGAACTTTGCATACAATAAATCAATAAATTGCAGAAGATAACACAACACGAGATATGGGTGGGCCAAGATGCCCAAATATGTAGAATAATACGCTTAAGGTAGGGCAACACCATACAATGCTCCTTAAGGAAGGAGTAACTCCACAATCTCCCAAGATGGGAATCCACTTCGAGGGGGACACCTCTAATATACCTCTACTCAGTAGAAGACTCAACTCATACATCCATGACCCCTCATAATGATACTCACATCCTTTAAATAGGATGGGTAACACCTAATTCCAATGTAGGCCAACCCATTACCCAATATAATTAATTCCTATGTGAGCCCATATAACTAAGGGGATGTGTGCCACATGTCGGCATCTCCATCAACCCATATACATTATAATATTATATCCCATGTGAACCCATACATATAACTAAGGGGATGTGTGCCACATGTCGGCATCTTCCATCAACCCATATATATTATATTACCATATCCCAAGGTACATAGCAAAGTGGCCCTCTCACTAACATAATGGTTAATAGGTTGCGGGATGAGTATGTTTGTTTCTTAACTACCTAGGTTGGATATGCATCTTCAGACCTCATTAAATCCACACTGGTTAGTTAGCTTGCTCTGCATTACTACCCAAGTCAGATACTCCAGTTGTGCATCTTGGAATGGCTTCAACAACTCTAAAACTCTTCCCATATTTTATTATCAGCGTAACCATTGCACCTCCTTTTGGTGCAAGTGTTAGTAGATAGGTTGTAGTAGGGATTAAGAAAGAGATAAGATTTTACATGAGACTCGTATACATAGCCAATGCGTTAATAATATAGTATATTTATGTTGATTATCCACAAGTTAACACAAATTATCTTAAACCATTGATCAAGCTAATCAGTACATAATTTTTGTTTTGCATGACCATGCGAAGAATTTATCTAGACAAATGTACAAGTTAGTGTTTTGATTTGGGTGGATACATAATTATGTTAGATCTAGACCATGTTGTTTCCTTCATACAATCATATATATAGTCTTCAAAGTGCATCATTGCTTTTATATACTAATGAAATGTTTGTTAAAGCGTTATTTTATAATATCCTGAAGATTTATTTTATAATATATTGGGCCTACGCATAGCAGAAGCACATATGAGAGAGCTTAAAAAGCAAAGCTTAAAATGCAGACGAGAGTCGTTTGATAGCAAAGCTCATGAGAAAAAGCAGATCAGAAACGTCGCAGTCTGCAGATTAGAGCCGTTTGAAAGCAGAGGCCCACGAGAAAAAGCAGACGAGAAGCTTCGGAGATGAGAGCCGTTTGAAAGCAGATGAGAAGCTTCGGAGACGAGATCCGTTGTAGTTAGAAATTATAAATAGCCCTTCCCTCCCCTGACCTTTTCCTGTATTCTTTTCTTTTCATTTCATTACACTGTTATGATTGTTGCGTCGTGTGGCCACACTGTCCTGTGCTTGTGTAGTCCTATGTTCTATGTGTCTTTGTGTTCGTCTTTCTTATGTGTTTTGTGAATGGAATGAGATGATAAGATAACTTTGCATTGGGATAGGGAGGAGCCTTGCATTCCGTTTCCAGGTGGAGCGTTACATTTGACTAGAGGAGGAGCCTTCATTCCGTTTTTCAAAGGTCGGGTAACCTACTATTTACCATTTTATTTCATTTGCTTCAGATGCGGTGCATTCGTTTCGTGTTCCCTTTGCTGTTCGAATAGAATCAATATTATAATCTGCAACTCATTTTAGTTTAATATCCCCTGTTCAAGATCCCTGGAAACCCTCAGTCTATTATAGAAGTTTAGCTGCCAGAAATTGTTCAGATTTTCTCTCTCTTAGTGAGTAAATATGTCAGAAATCAGATGGGTTTCAACGCATCAACCAATTTTATTTCTCAAATACAGCCAGACATGTTGGATTCAACTCACAAAAAAACTAAGTACCACTTCAATTCATCGGAATAGGTCAATTCCCAGAAACCAAAAAAAGTGGTGGTATCAAGAAATGCCCTCCTTAAATTAGCGTATTTCATTTTCCCCAAATACATGAGACGCCCTCTTTAAACTACCGTATCTCATTTTCTGTCTATCAATAACTTCTGAAGTTTTTCTCAGTGGCGCTGCTGGACTAAGCACAAATCATATTCTATATTCAAGAAATTTAATTGGTCTGCTTTTTTGTATCACCATCGAGGGAGGGTAATAGTGGGTGAATATTTTAATAATGGACATATTTAGTAACTATTATAAAAGGCCATAATTATTGAGCATGCTAATAAATGTTGATTTGCACGGAACAATGAATTTCCAGAAGTAGGTGCCATGCCTAAATGCCCTACCCTCTGTGGGATCAATTCTGATTGTCAATG
This sequence comes from Taxus chinensis, assembly GCA_019776745.2. Lineage (NCBI taxonomy): Eukaryota > Viridiplantae > Streptophyta > Pinopsida > Cupressales > Taxaceae > Taxus > Taxus chinensis. The sequence continues at coordinate 688,564,848 of CM034146.1, forward strand.
GAGCGCATAAACCAGAGGAGTGCGTAAATGACCTTCTATGGCTGTGGCTGTGCTTTGCTGGGTTGAACAACCTATTGATTGATCTTTTATGCACTCGATCATTAGTTTGAAGGATAATGATGGTCTGGACCACACTATTTAGAGTTTGGAATTGGTAGCATAACTCTAGTCTGGACTATGCTCCAGTTTAGCATCACAAGCATCACTCTAGTTTGGGCTGCACTCGAGTCCTATAGTTTTGCACTGATTCCTTGATCTCTCAATGGGGCGGTATTTGTGACTGGATTTATCAATCCATTGATAGAAGAAATGCCTGCACAAATGTCCAGCTGTACTGAAAAGAGTTCTCTAGTGTGGTATGATTGGACAGACTAAATTTGACTTCGTGTTTAGAGCAGAGGTGAAAGGAGAGGGGTCAATCCCACCATTATTAAGATATTATGGCTATTACTTTCTCAGTGTGGACATACATGAATTCGCACCAAGTTTCTCATTAAATTTTTCGTATTGATCTGGTTCAAGTGTCTTAATGAGAATATTTGTTTACTTCAAAGAAAGACAGTACTGCACTTCATTTCAACATCTTTGAAGTTTTTGGGAAGGTAGTGATTATTCACCGCAACATGTTTAATTTGAGATTTGCAAAACTGGATTCGTCCAGCTTTAACACTCTTGGATAATCAGAGTACGACACTACTGCTTGTGTTTGTTATACTTGAAGATCTACACACAATTTTCACAACTAAAGTGCTTTCTAAGCTGTGCTAGCAGCTTCAATAGAAGATAGAGGTACTGTTAGCTGCTTCGTACTGAACCAAGAAACTATACTTGTTCTAGGGTTTAACCTACTGTGGACTTTCTGTCATTCATGGAGCCTGCCCAATCTGTATCTGTGCATCCTGTCACCTGAAAATAACCTGCCAAAACCTAAAGATGTAGCCGACTGTAAAACTTAAAACTAGCCTAGTTGAAATAAGACTATATCATGTTGCCTTTCAAACTGTCTGTATAGTGGTCCAGTGACCTCTTGATTCTATGTTAGCCGATATTTTAAGCTTAATTTACATGGTAGCAGACGCTGGTTTGCATGTGTTCATGTGAAACATCTTTAGCAGAATTTTGGCATCAGTTTGTGAAACGTATTTAGCAAAATTTTGACATCAGTTTGTCAAAATATTACCCCTAAGCCATGATGTAAGATACTCAAAACAATCTTTTCAAAAGTGGAGTGCAAAACAGACTTTACCTCCTGTATTATGCTGGACTGTTGGCAGGATCAAGTCATTTGCTCACACCTCTCAATTACATTGTCACCCACTGACATACATATTTATATCAGGAGCAATCTTGAATCCAGATCTTGTAAGATTTGTATTGATTTTTATGTACCAGGCCTTTGGGACCTGTTTAAGCGCCTAATGAGTATTGGCCAACCTAAAAGCTAGATGCTCTTATCGTTTAACATGAAATCCTTGCAACTGGAACAAATGTACTACTTGAAATCACCATTGAGAACTACACTCTCTAAATCCATCTTATAATTCGTTCATTGGATCACGTCACATTCATTGCATCTAGGGTCTCGTCATTATATATGTGGAGGCTTCTCTTTTATACGTTTCGCTGAAATGGAGGTTCTAAAATATAGGTTCTTGATAAACTTGTTTTCCTGCTTCTAAAATATAGGTTCTTGATATTGTATACTTGTTTTCCTACTAATGAAATGTCGTTTTTTGAAACCTAGAAACTATAGAACCTGAAGATGACAAAAAGGGTGACCATGCCTCACAGAAGCTGGATGAAATCAGAGACCACATTGTTTACAGGGAGATATAGGACGAAGGCATTTTTCATAGTCAGTGATCAGAGATACAGGATGAAGCTTAGATGCGCCACTAGAACTAAGAAGACTAGAAACAGCAACAACCCTTTATTCGTTGTCTCAATTGGAGGGTAAAGCTGACCCCAAATCAATCATAGCTGGCTCGGAGAGTAAATTTTTGTAATTTTTGGTATTTTACTCGATGAATCCACATACCCAGTTTGACCCCAATCGGGGATGCTGCTGGATAAGAAAGATGAGACTGGCTATTCCTGCAAATCATAGGTCCTAGAGGTAATCTAGGGTCTATCAGGTAAGTTAGCTTAGTTTAAGTCCTTCAAAAATTCAAATTGTGCTATTTCCCTCCAAAATGCAAATTTGAGTCATTGAAGGAAATTGTGGCTTGAATTGGTGTTTCGATGTACTTCTTGGAGCATTATGGCATGTGAAAGATGTTTTGAGCTGGCAACAAGTCCTATTTAGGTTAGAAGCTGTGCAGAAAGATAGAAGTAGCACTAACATTAGGACTCGGAGTATGAGTCTTACTTTCTTGGGACTTATGTTTGTTGGTACTGGGTTCCCCTTTACGGTCATGGAGAGCTGATCTGAAAGCTTTTGGAGGACACTCAAATTGTTTGTCTGTATTGGGTTCATTTTACAGTCATGAGGTACTGATCTCAGAACTTTTGGAGGACACCCAGATGTGGGAATTTTTATTTGAATTGGGTTCCTCTTTGTAAACATAAGAGTTGATTTCAGAGTTTTTTGAAGGATACCCAAAGGTGGGGATGTCTATATTTTGTATTGGGATTCCTTTTGCTGTCATGTAGAGTTGGTTTGAGAGCCTTACACCCAACAGGAAAACAGACATGCAGAAGTCCAAGGTTGCAAAGAGCAGATCCATGTCATCAGCTCCTTCTGGACACAATCACGAGGATTGGAACTGCAACATGGTGAAGCCACTCAGATTCAACAAATGTGGGTTCAATGTGTTCTCTAAGGTGTCTTCTAAGAGGTTTATAAAAGGGATTTATCTTAATGTTTATGATCTCACACCCATGAATCGGTATGTTTATTGGGCTGGACTTGGAATCTTCCATTCAGGAGTTGAAGGTAAAAAGGCTTTCCCTTTCTTTTGTTTTTGGATCATACTGTTATCGTATTGTACTATATTCTACACTGTTTAGAGGTGTAGCTGGATCATATACTATCAACATTGTACTGTGTTCCACATGCTTAGAAGATCATATAGTTTCAGCATTGTAGCATCTTCGACATGCTTAGAGGTGCCTAACTTTGGATTTACAGATGTAGGTGATGTTTGTCGTTTTACTCTCTACAATGAGTTTGTTGGGCCATTGAATTGAGAAACCTGCTATGAAAGAGCTGTAATGCGTTCATTTCTCATTGTAGACCTTGTTTTGAGTTAGTTATAGTACTAGTAAGTTGTTGCTGTGTTGTGTTTTTTCTGTTGTAGGTCAAAGTCCTTAGATCTGCCTGCATTGCACATTTGGCTTTCCATTTGGATGATGGTAGATCCATTTATGTGCAAATGATAAAAAGTTCACTTCCCCTGGTTGTATTCCTTCCATCAACCGGAAGGGAATGCAGTTGTTTCAATACTTTATGGGTGTTGTACATATTAATGTCTGATTTAAATATTGATGTTTGCAGTATTTGAACTTTTTTCTTTACACAACCTTCATGAACTGTTGCATTTCTTATTATATTCTCATTTTAGAAGTAGGCGGCCAGTTTGTATCCCCTACTAGAGAATTTCTTTACACCTAAGATTTGAACTTGGCTGTGCCTGTACTAATAAGGGCCGGGTAGTAGTTGAGATCAGAGCTTCACTTGCTCAAAATCATAAAACCTTTTCTATAGTGATGCTGTCCTCTGGAAGGCCATGTTCTCTGCCTAATCTGGCATAATGTTCAAAACTAGGCAGTGCTGGAACATTTTTTATGTTACCGATCTTTATTATTTTTCAAACAATCCATGTGCAGAGTGTTTAAAGCTACGGATTGTTTTGGGCTACCTGATTGAATGGTGGATTACGGTCTGGGCAATTTGAAGGGATATTTCATCAGCAACTTTAACGTGTAGAGTATGTACAGAGACCTGTAGGGTACAGTTTTGACAAGCAAAAAGACCTAGCGTTTTGTGGACAAGAGTGGTTAAAGGAAGCTAGAGAGTGAAGAAAACTTTGTAACTCTCAAGAAAGTTGCGTGAGGTCTTATTTGAAGAACCACCTTGCTTGCAAGCTTTGGAGCCTTACCAACTAATACAAATTTGTGACAGTCCTTAGTGAAACCTGTTGATGGTGATCAGGAAGCCAAGAGCCAAACTAGGGAGTAAGAATGGAGGAGTAAACTGATGGAACAGGGTTGGAAACTTTGTAGAAATCACCCTTAGGTATTTGCATTCACATGTAAGGGGAATGAAACCAACAAAAGGACTCCAGTTATAAATCTTTATATCATTTCAGTCACAGATCTGGAAAGAGAGATTAAGACCTAGCATTTGGAGCAAATTTTGAAGAGTACAAGAAGGATACAGTTAAGATTTTAACTAATAGAAATTTGTGACAGTCCTTAGTGAAACCTGTACATGGTCATCAGGAAGCGAAGAGCTAAACTAGGGAGTAAGAATGACAGAGTTCCTGCAAACTTGTAATAAGCCCTTAAGACCTAGTTTCTAGACTGAGCTATTGAAGGAAGAAGGAACTTGGTGAGAGACGCCATTGAGAAACTCTGTACAGTGAAATAAGACCCAAATGGGTATGCAAAAAGGGTATCAGTCTGTTAAGGGAGTGAGCAAGTTGGAAATTATTGCAAGAAGAATGAGTTGTCAGGGCTACAAGGAAGCAAACAAGTGCAAAGAAGGGTGGAGAGTGGAAAAGACACCTAGCAAGAGAGTTGAAATTTGAAACTTGGCGCACATATCAAGGTGGAGAAAGGGTGTTAGAAAATGTTTTCAGTTTGTGTTGGACATCTACAGAACCCTTCAATCATGAGCGCAAGGGAATTTGCTTAAGAAAACTATGCAAGTCAGTTTTACCTAAGGGTAAGTCATTTGGTCTTATGGGTTGATTTGATGCATTACAAGGGTTGCATTGACATAGGTAAGTGTCCAAGAACATGTTGAGATGGTTGCTTTAATGGATTAGGGTGAATGGTCAAGGAATTACAGGATTTGCCTAAGGGTAAGTCATTTAGTCCTTATGGGTTGATTTGATGCATTACAAGGGTTGAATTGACATAGGTAAGTGTCCAAGGACATGTTGAGATGGTTGCTTTAATGGATCGGGGTGAATGGTCAAGGAATTACAGGATTTTTGGAGGTTTGTGCATGAGAACAAGTAGTTTGTCTAAAGGCCTTTAAGGCATAATTTGAGTTTTTAGTCATTCTAACATTAGAAGTTGGGTGTGTTTGACTTTGCTCTGCATGATAATTTCTCTATAAGGTTCAAGTATTTCAAACTTTAGTTTATCAACTTGGCTTCTGAATGTTCCTTCAAGTTCTTTATTCATCTATTAGAACCTGACACTTCAATCAAATGCAAAATCTGATGATGTGATTCCTAACTTAATGCTTCTAATATGCTAACAATAACAAAAATTTATAATAATTTACAATACTTGTCGGAAGGCCTTTAAGGCATAATTTGAGTTTTTAGTCATTCTAACATTAGAAGTGTTTGACTTTGCTCTGCCCGATAATTTCTCTTAAAAGGTTCAAGTATTTCAAACTTTATTTTATCAACTTGGCTTCTGAAGGCCTTTAAGGCATAATTTGAGTTTTTAGTCATTCTAACATTAGAAGTTGGGTGTGTTTGACGTTGCTCTGCACGATAATTTCTCTAAAAGGTTCAAGTATTTCAAACTTTATTTTATCAACTTGGCTTCTGAATGTTCCTTCAAGTTCTTTTACTCATCTATTAGAACCCGACTCTTTAATCAGATGCAAAATCTGATGATGTGATTCCTAACTTAATGCTTCTAATATGCTAACAATAACAAAAATTTACAATACTTTACAAAATTGATTCTCCTTTTCAAATTTTGGTATTTCAATTAGCTACAAAATATTCCTTCGGATTTTATAGGTCTTTTTTTATTACTTTAGTAAGTAACAAACCTGGACCACTCAATAAAGAACCACAATCTTTTTCCTCATAAGCTCCTTACATGAGAAGACTATGAGATTTTTCAGGATATTGGGAATCACATCCTTTAGGAGGTGCAAAATAAAGCTTAACCAGGTAAGTTGTTCCCTTTCCCAACCAAGGATAAAGTAGAGTGCTATCAAAATCCCACATATCCCTAACCATGTGAACACAAATTATCTCAATGGTCTCAAGGGTTAAAATAGAAGTCTAAGTTAATCCTTGGCATCTATTGTCCCTTTCCCTATAGTTCTTGCTATATTCCTGCGTAACTAACCTTTCCTCTAATTATTTCACATTGTTAAAGCATAATGTCAGAGAGATATCGATTACTTTTCTGCAAGACTTTATAACAATATTTTTTATAAGAATGTTGGCAACAAAGAATCATTTTTCTTAAGCATTTATCCCATTGTCAATTTAGGCTCCTGATACTTTTACCTCAAGTTTCAAGTATCAACTTGTTCTTCGCAAATAGGAGACCCTATTTGTCTCATTTATATAGAGTAAATTCCTATTCTCGGAGACAACCAACATGATTTTTTGAAGATAGTTCAACTACATTACTAAACCGTGTTCTGACATGTAACTCTTGACAGGTAGGGTTTTCCCTAAAACAGTATGGTCTCTATAAAATGGGTATTGCATCCTTATTCATCTATCCGTGAAGATACACAAGACACTAGTAAAGGGTTTCCATATTTTGGATACCCTAAACAAAACTAGCAGATGGCTTGTATGAGTCACAATTTCTTGCTCAACTTAATATTTTCAGTGTCTTTTACCAATCTCAACTGCCTCACTTCTCGGCGGCATCCCTATTATAATGCAGAGTGGGTCTCGCATGCAGGCCACAAAGCAACATCTAGGGTAGCTGTATTGAGTTGTCTTTATAACTTCATACATATATAAGGGAAACCTGATTTCCTAGTTATTTATCCCCACATTACCGTATCAGTCATTCAAAATTACATAGGTGTTGATCTGAAGTCTTGTCATGACCAATGGGAAACAATGACCACAGATAGTGTTTCCAATTTGGTAAGTACTGCCCAATTAGATTGCAGCAAAATCAAACTTACATTAATAAGGAGCCTATTTATTACAAAATTACAATTTTGCTCAAGACTAGCATTAACAGTTCATATCTTGTAGAAGAAATGTGATATGCCGAGCCTCGTCAGTCTGCCCCTGTTTCATTTTTACTGGAGAATTAGTTAAATTAAGGAAATGATGTCATAATCTGTGAGCAGCCAATAACGCTTTAAAGTGCAGGAATCTCATAGTCACCACCATAAAATCCTACAGTATATTTGACAAATCTAGGTAGCTGTATTGAGTTGTCTTCACAACTTCATACATATTTAAGGGAAACCTGATTACTAGTTATTTATCCCCACAATTACCGTATCAGTCATTCAAAATTACATAGGTGTTGATCTGAAGTCTTGTCATGACCAATGGGAAGCAATGACCACAAATAAGTGTTTCCAATTTGGTAAGTACTGCCCAATTAGATTGCAGAAAAATCCAACTTACATTAATAAGGACCCTATTTATTACAAAATTACAATTTGCTCAAGACTAGCAATAATAGTTCATATCTTGTAGAAGAAATGTGATTTGCTGAGCCTTGTCAGTCTGCACCTTTTTCATTGTTACTGGAGAATTAGTTAAATTAAGGAAATGATGTCATAATCTGCGAGCAGCCAATAGCGGTATAAAGTACAGGATTTCATAGTCACCACCATAAAATCCTACAGTATATTTGACAAATCATGTGGAAGATGAGATCAGTTTGATAAGAATGAACTCCACCTTCCTCATCTTTCCCTATTTAAACGAAACTAGAGAGTTCACTATCTTCAGTGCCTACACACACCAGCAGGCTAACATACACTCAATGCAGTAAACATTGATACACAACCAAATGACTAGAAGCTGGAGTCTTTAGTCGGTCTGCCAGATCAGTCATGTAAATTATTATTCAAGACATGTTAAAGTTATGAGGATACATGGGTGAGCTCACCAGTTAAATTATTTTATTTTTTGAATCTGTTTTATCTTGGATATTACCATGTAGACTTTATTGGAGTAATGCTTGTATTGATTAAATGCCAATTTCATTGTTTGTAATAGATTTAATATTGGGCAGTTTTGCTTATATCACATGCTATAGCCTATTATTGTTCCCTCGCAGATTTATTAAGGGGTTATAGGGTAAATAGAGTTTTTTTTCTCAAGTAGATTTTATCTTTTGGTAGACTATAGTCTTGACTATACCCTAGTTTTACAGCTTTCAAGTACATTTTCAATTGGATCTATTATTGTTGGCTATTTAATATCATTACATTTTATTATTGTTATGTGTAACAAACCTAACAATACCCAAGATGACCTATAATATTTTTCATTTGTATTGGCACAAAATACACAAAGTTAGAATCTCTCTATCAGTTTGCCTAAGTTTTTGAAGATCTTATTCTTTAACCCACTCAAAATTAGTTAATGGAAGCCCATGGTGATCTAATAGCCAACCTTTTCTGCAATATGGAAATAGGGTTGCTATAGGATTGTCCATTGGTCCAAGAGATTAATAGTAACAGTTCTGTTTACAATTGAGCAACCATGTCTATTGGGGTTGCTATGGCAGTGTTACTATCATCAGAATCCTTACAATTTTTATGAAAATAAAAATCTCCTATATTAGGCCTGCTAATAAACAAACAAACTGAACATTGAGAGCCCAAAAAGTTCTACATTCGAGATGTGTAATGCTACACCTCAATAGCTTACTCTTGTTCCTCTATAATTCATGACCACCTTCCCAAAGTTTGCCTCCCCAAATTTGCTTTCCAGTAGGGCCATTTCATCATCAATCCAAGTGCAAATTTGATCTTGGAAAGCTGGCATAGTATCAAACATGCTGATGGAAATCTGCCTTGCTATGATTCCATCAGTGTTACGCGGAGATGCGTCCCCTAGATCTTGGTGACGTCCCTGGATGTTTCGGGGACTTGGGGCTTTAGAGGGGACGTTTCCTATTTTAAAAAATATTTCAAAAGTTTTCTGATGTTTTTACTTTTAAAATGTTATTTTTACCAAGAACATTAAATTAGGATCTTAAAATTTCCTAAAATACATTAGACACAATTTTAATCCCTAAATTTCATTGAATACAATTAAAATATTAATTTGTGTATATTATTTTAATAGCCGTCCCCAAAATTTGAGATTTTTTTTGCTGTCTCAGAAACCCCTTCCCCCTGTCCCCGAGACTTAAGTAACTATGGTTTCCATCAATGGTGTTGGAAACCATGTAAGATTTCCAAACAGATTTGTGAGAGCACTGTGAACCAACCCCTCAAAATGCTCAACCAACTTGTGCTTTATGATCCTAAGTTCCTTAATCATTCTAGCATCACGACTATTTTCCAAGCATGGAATGGCCAAATTGACCATGTCATGATTTTGTAGTATCTCTGCAGTTGTGACTGTGAACTCTTCCTTCCTCACTGACTATATCTTCTACTTCTTGATTCACCGGGTACACTATAAGTCTTGTAGGAGTGTACCCTACATAATTGTTGGTTGTACCTGCTCTTTTTTCTCTCTCAAAATCACAACACCATAAACAACTCAAAGAATAAAACTACCAAACAGAATGACTCATTGTCACTTTTTATAGGTTCTGTATCATTGCTCTGGGTGTAATTACAATACAAGTTGCTTCTTGTAATTTTGAAGGGATTCAAATTCCATTGTAGTAAAAAAGGCCTTGTCAAGGTACAATTGCAGAATTTTTGCAATTGTGACTGGAACTCCTCCTTCACAGTCCATATCTTCTGATTCATCATGTACGTTATAATTCCTGCAAGAGAGTACTCTGCAGAATTGTTGGTCGGTGGTCCCCATACCTACTCTGTTTTTTATTTTAAAATTGCAACACCATTAAAAACTCAAAGAATATAGCTACCAAACAGAATGATCCATCGTCACTTTGTACAGATTATGTATCATTACTATGTGTGTAATAACAGTACTTGCTGCTTCTTGTAATTGTGAAGGGATTCAAGTCCCATTGCTAGAAAAAGAGGCCTTATCAAGGTAAAAACACAGTTCTTTTGTAATTCATTATTAATCCATCATCATTTAATATGGGATTATGTATGGGGTTTAACTCTAGACCCCTGATACCTGTTCCTTAAGACCATGCAATGTTACATCACTACTGATAAGACAGTAGCAACTGCCATCCATGTGACCAGAAGCCTACTGTAATTTAAGAAAAGCTACTTAATTGCTCCCACCATTTATATATTTGGTGTTTCTGCAGTGCATCATTATGTAATATCATTTTTTCGTAGTATCAACTGCACAAGTTTCAAATCAATCTCCATGATCCATATTTCGTGAGTGATAATGGTTTGAAATAACAGATCTCTCATGAGCATGAATGGTCCACTTGAAACTATTGTATCAATGTGAGTGATCTCATAGGCACACATTGGGATTCCTGGCTAGGAGATCATCCATCCCAGTACTACTTTGGACAATTAGGCATTGAAATTTGAGACGCTTTCCTACATTGATATATTGATCTGATGCTTTGGTATGATTCTCACTACTCCTTACTTCACTATGGCTGTAAGGTCGAGCATCCGGGCCGACTACAAAAAGGGGGGTGAGGATAGGGTAGATCATCTGCATGGAGGAGGTAGGCCTACTCTAAATGATGGGGCGGCCCCAGCTCTATATCTTAGATATTTGGCTAGGCCTATACGGTGATACCTCTGTAGAGTTGGTTGGTTGGTTGGTTGTAGTTAGTAGCGGGTGGGTTCAACAAGCTAGTAGTCCCCAAAAGGACAAGGGGTAAAGGGCAGGTTTGCTGAAGTTCAAAGTTGGTGGATTCCCCTATCTATGGGTTCTATGGGTTGCCCATGAACTATCTATATGGCAGTCCCTATAAATATCTAGATCGAGGGGAATAGATTGGGAATAGATTGGGGAGAGGCACCACCTTCCTCCCGGACGCCGGCTCCCCAGACATTCTACAGTTTCAGCTTCTGGTCATCGGCGCACTGCGCGTTACTCCCATCCGGCCTTGAGTGTTAGGTGATGTTGTTGGGGGCGTTGCTCCCTCTTCCGCTCCCCCCCACACCGTCATCTCTTTCTTTTTTGTTTCTGGTTTCTGTTGTTTCTTTCTCTTCATCTCCTTCTCTCATTGTATTTTGGGCGACCTGTTTGGGTCCTCTTGCTGGATTTGTATGCTTTGTACTCTGCAGTCCCATTGACCTACTTTTGTGGTGGGGCTATCTAGATCTATATATAACTGGGTCGGGAAAGAGAGAAGGGCCTCAAGACAAGAGGCCCCCTATCTATATAGCTCACCCTTCTATTCTATAGATAGGCCGATCCGCTTGCCCTTATTTTGCATTATTGAAGAGAAGGGGGCCCTATATATATATATATATATATATATATAGAACTTGTATGTCAAGTCTTATTGTCACACTAGTATGTCAAGTTATCAATGACGGTCCGAGAATAAAATCTATAGATGAGGTTTGAATCAGAAATCAGTTACCCCTATTGTATAATAAAGATGAAGATGGATGGACTTATGCCCAATGGAGAGAAATTCCCGATTGGCCCTATACATGTAACTCTGGCGAGAGAGATGGATCCGATCCCATAGATAGATAGGGCGCGAGGCCTATCTATAGACTATATAGGGAGAGATGTTGGTCCCATCAGGTATCCGCTGGTCCCATCTTTTCTCTCTATACGGGATCCCATATATAGATAGGGCATTGCCAACCCCATCTATCTGTATGCTTTGTACTCTGCAGTCCCATTGACCTACTTTTGTGGTGGGGCTATCTAGATCTATATATAACTGGGTTGGGAAAGAGAGAAGGGCCTCAAGACAAGAGGCCCCTATCTATATATAGCTCACCCTTCTATTCTATAGATAGGCCGATCCGCTTGCCCTTATTTTGCATTATCGAAGAGAAGGGGGCCCTATATATATATACATATATAGAACTTTTATGTCAAGTCTTATTGTCACACTAGTATGTCAAGTTATCAATGACGGTCCGAGAATAAAATCTATAGATGAGGTTTGAATCGGAAATCACTTACCCCTATTGTATAATAAAGATGAAGATGGATGGACTTATGCCCAATGGAGAGAAATTCCCGATTGGCCCTATACATGTAACTCTGGTGAGAGAGATGGATCCGATCCCATATATAGATAAGGGCACTGCCAATCCCATTTATTTGCAAACTTCGCTGGGCCCATGGGGATCCGATCCCATATATAGATAGGGCGCGAGGCCTATCTATAGACTATATAGGGAGAGATGCTGGTCCCATCAGGTATCTGCTGGTCCCATCTTTTCTCTCTATAGGGGATCCCATATATAGATAGGGCACTGCCAACCCCATCTATCTGTGCTTCGCTAGGCCCATCGGGGATCCGGTCTGCTTTGCTGCCATATAGAGAATATAGATGGGGGTGAGGGATATTCGCTTGGGGATCTGCTGGTTCCATCTCTATCCGAACTCTAAACTCTGAATGAGACTCTCTCTACCTCTCACTATATCTCTATCTGAACACTGAACTCTCTCTATATCTCTATCTGAACTCTATATCTCTCTCCATTTGAATGAGACCCTCTCCATCTGAATGCGAATATCTATCTGAATGAGACTCTCTCCATCTGAATGAGGGACTCTCTCTATCTAAATGCAAATATCTATTTGAAATAGACTCTCTTTATCTATCTGAACTCTATATCTCTCTCTCTCTCTATCTGAATGAGACCTCTCTCTATCTCTCTCTATATCTCTATCTGAACTTTGTTGGCGTATATGATATGGGGCAGTTGTATCTCGGAGCTCCAAAAGAGAGAAAGATATCCCATGGGGTTGACGTCCCCCATATATACTCCCCCCATATATAGGTTGCGCCCCCCTCTACAGGTATGGTCCGATTGGGGACTAACCCATATATCTGTATCTCGACCCTCTCTATATCTGGCCCTATCTATACATAGATATACCCCCCAACCCCATATAGAGTTTCTAGCCTAAGGGCCATATAGAGAGTATAGTGGCCCTCCACCTCGGGTCCCGGTCCCGAGTCACATATACTAGATTAGGCCCGATTGATAGATATGTATTGAGGACCTAAATCTCTTTATATGGCCATATATAGATAGGGGGGCAACTAAACTAAAACTACATATGCCAGAGTTGTCCAGTTCTATTTTATATATATAGATGGCCGACCTTCCCCTTCCCCATATGTAGATAGAAAGGGCCCCCCTCCCTGAACTATCTTAGCCGCCCTCCACCCCGGGTCCCGAGTTACATATACTAGACTAGGCTAGATCGAGGGCCTAAATCTCTCTATATGGCCATATATAGATAGAGGGGGGGGGCAACTAAACTAAAACTACATATGCTAGAGTCGGCCAGTTCTATTATATATATATATACAAGGTTGGCCTTCCCCTTCCCCATATATAGATACCAAGGGCCCCCTCCCTATACTATCTTATCTTATGTATCTGGGCCGGAGGGAAGTTGATATTCCCATATTCCACCCGTCCATAGGATATAGGGCAGCGGCCAACCGTAGCCATCTGTGAAATGAGAAGGAATTGGAGGGGGATATCATATCATGATACATGACTATGATGACTGGTTGTATCACATATATAATGGAGAATGGATGGACGCTCACTTTATATATGACGCCCAGGCCAAGCTATCTCTCTCTATCTCTCTCTTATATATCTCTATCTAAACTCTAGGATTCTATGTGAAAAACTATATCTCTATCTAGCTGAACTCTATCTCTCTCTCTCTCTATGTTGAATGAGTACTCTATCTCTTTCCATATCTCTATCTGAACTCTATGGTGGCGTATATGATATGGGGCAGTTGTATCTCGGAGCTCTGAAAGAGAGAAAGGTATCCCATGGCTGGTCGACATCCCCCATCTAAACTCTCCCCATATATAGGTTGAGCCCCCCTCTATAGGTATGGTCGGATTGGTAGGTCCCTATCTATACTCGATATGAGATATATGGATCGGAGGGTGGTGCGCTGGATGGGGACTAACCCATATATCTATATCTTGACCCTCTCTATATCTGGTCCTATCTATACATAGATATGCCACCCAACCACATATAGAGTTCTAGTTGAGGGCCATATAGAGAGTATAGAGGGGGGCCTGACTCGTATGGAATCCCATATAGCCGCCCTCCACCTCGGGTCCCGAGTCACATATACTAGACTAGGCCTGATCGATAGATATGGATTCTAGGGCCTAAACTCTCTATATGGCCATATATAGATAGGGGGACAACTAAACTAAAACTACATATGCCAGAGTCGGCCAGATCTATTCGATATATATACAGGGCCGACCTTCCCCTTCCCCATATATAGATTGAAAGAGACCCCCTCCCTGAACTATCTTAGCCGCCCTTCACCTCGGGTCCTGAGTCACATATACTAGACTAGGCCCGATCGAGGGCCTAAATCTCTCCACATGGCCATATTTAGCATTCTTATGTTGTGCTCAACTGCATACTTTTTGAAACCTTCCGTTCTTGCCATGTGTGTACTTCCACTTCTATGCTACTGCATATATTTTGGGAATCGATTCCATTCTCGTTCCCCATATATGGATGTTTATGGAACACTCCACTCGCTAATTGTCACTACTCTATGTTTGTATCTATATGGGCTAGAGGGAAGTTGATATTCCCGTATTCCACTCGTCCATAGACTAATTAGGATATCAGGGTATTGCATACAACCGTAGCCATTCTGTGGAATGAGTAAGGAATTGGAGGGACATGTTTACTGGCTTGAATGGGGCACATGAGATGCTAGATAGAATGCTCTCCTGACTTATAAAAACCTACTTAAGGATCCTTCATTTAGGCTATTCTAATGTATAGCTCCCGTCGCCGTATTTATGTGTCGTGTTATGCGAGGTTGTAGCCCCTTATGGTATATTTTAGACTGGTGTCCCCAGATTTCACCCTGAAATCTGAGACTATCCCTATCTAAAAACATATCATACTTTTAAAATAATGGGTCGTTTTGTGTTTTTATTGCCAGAAAGTTCCTGTATTGTGTCAAGATATTCCCAAGGAGCCATATTAGCCATTTTCGCCAAATACCTAGATGCCCAAAATTGTTATATTCTGTCGTCTAGGAATTTGCCTGCGGGAAATTTGTATTTAATTATTTTGAGCCCCATTTGAGGCAAATTGTGCTCCGGTTTAACCCTGTTGTGATCGTACATGTCAATTATTCCCATATACCAGTAGGGTTTTAACCAGGAATGAATCTTGGGCTTTATTTGTGACTTCTGGCAACGTTTTGTGTTTTTTGTGTTTTCCCATTTCGTTTTCTGTGAAATTTCTCTGGATCAATTCCTTTGTCGGTTTGGCCTGATTCTTTTCCTGGAGTATCTGGAGATCACCTATGCACGTTGTGCCAGAAGGAATTCGCCATCGGAGGTCTGGTTCTCTCAGAAAAGACGAAGTCGTGCACCAAAAAGCTTCTTCTGGGCAGGCTGCATTTTTGGAAAAAGAGGGTTTGAAGTGAATCATGGGATTTTTGGAAGCAGCAGGCAGGTGGGAATTTTGTACCTGCCTAGCAGGGTACTTTTTCCCATGAAAGCAACGCCACTTAAGTCACAATGGGAAAATTAGAGGGCAGCAGGCAGGCGGAAATTTCTTACCTGCCTTGCAGGTTAAAATTCCCATTGTGAAATAAAAGAAAAATCACTTAAGGCATTGATGAGATTTTATTACCTGCCTTGCAAGGTAAATAATCTAAATAATCCCATTATGAAAGTCAAACAGCTTAAGTGAATCATGGGATTTTCGGAGCTGCCTTGCAGGGTAAATAATCCCATTGTCAATTGACTTTTAAAAATAGAAAATTCCTCATGCCAAAAAGTGCGACCCCTTTAGGGAAAAAGGGCATGCCTTAAATGCAATAAATTAATTTATTTCTTCTCCAATTTTGGCGCCCAGGCTTGTGGAAAAGTCAACAAAGGGAAAGTGGATAAAGGAAGTTGGAAATTACTAAGTTCTAAAATTAAATAAATAATATTTATTTAATGCAACTCCTTTATGTCAAAAAAGTGCGCCCCATTTGGGAGAGAAATAATACTTTTTAAAGTATTAACTGATTTAATTAATTCCTATTTTCAGTGGCTAAGGTCAAAGCATACTGTGAGGCTTAAGTTAACTGGAAGTATAATGCTAAAATTAAATAAATTTAATTTATTTAATGGCAGCCATGAGCATGCACAAAATAGGTGCCCCATTTGAAGAGTAAAGCTTATTAAATAATTAATTAATTGCCAGGAATAGGAAAGGCATTAATTAATTATAGAATTATGAGGATTATATAAGCAGGGGCTGCCATAAGGATGAATTAATTAATTCAAAAGCAGAGAAGTGCAACCCAGACAAAAAGTGTGCCCCATTTGGAGAGGAATTTTGCTCAGAAGAAGGTGTAATTAATGTTGAAAAGCTTCCAAATTTGGCGCCTAGGTGTGAAGGAGGTTGATTTGTGTCTGAATAATTGTCTGCATAGCGTGATACAGGTGCTCAGGTGAAGTTGGTAAAATTCATGCTTGCTTTGCATGCAAATAAAACATCAAATTTTGGGGCAGCAGCAGGCTTGATATATGCAGATTTTTATGATTAAAATCCACTATTCATGTTCCGGTTGCCATCTTTGTCTGAATTAATTGCAGGAATTCATTACAGGTGCTTTTATAAGAGAAAGGGAGCTTAAATCAATGTCCAATACATTGAACATATCCTCCGAATCTGAAGAATTATCCAAATCTGCACCGGTTGTGAAGAATTCCGGCCGAATAAAGAGAAAAAGAATTGTTCAGCACAAAGATAGATACATCCATGGCAAAGAGGGATGAAAAAGAGAGCACAACAGAGTCATGCATCACTTCTAAATTTGCAGACATTGGAGACACAGATCTAGGTCTGGAACCTCTTTCCGAATTGATTGACAGATCCAGAGCAGGAAAGACTTCCCTCATGCGTGCAATCAAAAGCAGTGGAATTATTCGAGCTGCAGCATTTCCATTCACAGCCTAGTTGCTCAGAGTTTGTTATGGAGTGTGCTAGGTCTTACCATCCATCATCTAGATTAGTCTGAGATGCTACGGGGAAAACAATAATCCGGTTGGACGCACAGTTCATCAATTATTGTTTGAAGATTCCGGCACGAAAGGTGGTGACTTCTATTAGCATACAAGATGCCGGCAGCAGGTGGGAGAAGCATAGAGTTGACTGCGTGAGCATAATGAATAGCAGATACATGAAGAAGCCCAGATCTCCTTCCAAGTTCCCAAGAACTCTTCCGTGGTCCAATCTGGTACAAGAGGTGGATGATATTACCAAATTGTTATGCAGGATAAATGGCGAAGCAAACGCTCACACCTTCCGCACATGGATGTATGCTTTCATCAGGACCATTGAAATCAACAAAGCAGATTCAATAATCAATTGGTCGGAAATCATTAGTGACAACATTGGTGAGCAACTCCGGAACGTGAGGCATACTTTCAACTTCAAAATGACTTCCTATTTGGTATATGCAGCAGCTTCACAAGGCATATTTCTCCAAGTTGGATAGATGTGGTGTTCTTTCCAAGGACCCTATTTTCGAGTGCTACCCACAAGCTTACTGTACCTGCATGCAAGAAAGATTACAAAGTGGTCAACGATGGATTCTTCTACGAATTCATTTGCAGGCTGGATAGGGATCTAAAGACCAACAGGGTGAGCAAGGAAGCGTGGGAAGCTGTGTCCAGAATTGGCTGTCTCTTTCATTCAGTTTGTGGATTTCACATACCTCAGGGTCACCGGCTTTTTCTGGAGAACCAGTTAAGTTGCCCAGATATCCGAATGATAGATTGGTCACCATGGAGCTGAGCAGACAACTTGTGGAGATGCACGACCTTACAATTGAAATGGCACAAGTCTACGGGCTTCTTCCCGATCACTGTGGGCCATTATAGCTGCCAGAGCATTCATAAAGCCCGAGGAGTGGAAGCGGAAATGTTCTCTGAGTACGAGCAAGAGTTCTTCCCAGCACGGCTGAACTTCGATCCATTTGGAGTAGCCAGGAAGACAATCTCCCAGGAATATGCACATGTGCCTTCATTAGAAGATTTCTTGATGAAGTGCAAAAGTGAGTACGAGGTTAGAAAGAAAGATTTCAGCAGGCTATCAGCACAGACAAGTGTTTGACTTTGGATTAGCACGGATACCTGCAGATCTTAAAGATGATGGGCCTGTGTTACTTGACACATACCATCGGATGGGAGGAGATAGAGTTGTACTTCAGGAGAACGTAGGGGGCTGCCATACGATTGAGGAAAGGTCTGCCGCTGTTCTGGTGAATACTTCAAATTGGTTGCTGACGAAGGGATATTGCCTTGATGAAGCATTGATGAATCAAATCACGGGCAACTTCGGCACAGGAGATTCCCTCAAGAGGAAGCACGGAGGAGAAAGTAGTAGAAGGCCTGAGAAGATTAAAGTGCACAGAAGGTCTCATTCAAAGGAGAAGATCACTTCTACGGCTATGATGTTAGTTCCGGCTTCTCCAGCATCCAGTACTTCACCGACTGTTGCACCTCAGCAAGACATTGCCATTCCTCCGTTGAATCCGGACAACATTAATCTTCTATCCTTACAGCCACTTCGTTTAGCACCTGTTCCTGAAGAAAACGTTGAAGCTGCAGATGGCAGAGTTTGAAAGAGCTTTGTCTTTGGATGATTCAGAGGATGGCAACCACAACACTGTAGTTCGGTTTCAAATGGAGAGGAATCAGAGCGTCTTTGGAGATAGTGGTACACTCAGATGGAGAGGCAACTTACACTCATTCTTCCGAGAAGTAATTTCTCAGAATGGTTGACTTCGCAGTTGGTTCCAGAGGCTAGAGAGGAAATCAACTTGGAGAACACGACTTGTAGCTGCTCCTGAGTCTAGGCGGAAAAGACAAGAAAACCTAAAGTTGCTAAGGTAACTTCAAGGTTGATCATTGAGGAGTCGGGGCAGAAGTTTGCTGAGATGTCAGTTCCGGCAGAAGGGGAAGAAAGAGGATGAGCTCATAGCAGAAGACATAACAGTAACCAGAGTACCCATAGGTCAAGCCACCACAGAAGGATTGAAGCAGGACACAGACATTGATAGATGCTCTATTCCTTAGGCTTGACAGAGAAAAGGCGGAGAAAGTTGAACTTCAGAAGCAGGTATCTCAGTTGTGTGAGATCATTGCCAAGGTTGCTAAATCTTCCACTCATCCCATTTCAGCTCAAAAGCAGGTGAGTGATCATCTGATGTAGGAAATGGAAGATGCAAGCAACCAGGTGAAAGCTATCGACGAATGGAAAAGTTTGATTATTCGTCAAGCTTCTGTACAACTCGAAGAGGTGCCAGCCTGCCTGAAGGTTATGAAAGATGCAGCAGATCAGCTGAAGCAACTGGTGACAAGCACGGTAGATATGAACACAGTTGTTGAGAGTAACCTGAGTACTTTGGCCGAAATCAATAAGCTGCCGAGAGAAGTGTTGATTGCGGAATAGATTGTGCCTGACGGATCAGTTGAGAAGGGGGAAGCAACTAGAGTTTGCAGTATCTTTCCGTTTGGAGATCTGCAGAATTATGCTGAAGAGGATGCAGGCACTTGAGAGTATGGCATCATCTTTACCAGACAATGTCATTGCTTTCACTCATAAGGAAGTGGTCGGAAATGTTACTTCATACACACGGATCATTCCTAGCAGAGTGCCTAATTCCCTCGAAGGGTCTCTTCTAATGGTGCAAGGGAGAATTGATGGAGCCGTTAAGCCTTTTACGATGAATTCTATCAGCAGACTGGTGGCACTGCAGTCAGATATTGAGAAGTTCGGGCCTAGCTTGGAGGATGTGGAAGCATGTATCAGGGTATTGAACGAAGGCTTGCTGCAGTTCAGGACAGAAAAGGAAGTTGTGGCTAAGACAGATGGGAAGATGCTGAATTACATGTTCGACAAGTATATTCAGTATCAGAAATAAAAGAAGACATAGATGTTACAGCTGGCGTGTCTTTCTTCTTCTACTCTTTCTTCTTCTATTTTCCACGTTCCCGGATGAAATTGTAAAACTTTAAAGTTATTGGTTTTGAAACCATTACTTTAAGTTATGTGGAACGATTCTATTAGTTAAGTGACAAATGTGTCACTTGAAGAGAAATTAGAGGAGGATGATTGCCAGATGTTATCTTTACTTCTTGTTTATGTTTCAGTTCAGTTGAGTTTCCCATTTGTACTTTCCCTTCTACATTCTATAAGTAGAAGAAGAACCTTCAGGTTAATGATCAGAATTTGTAAGCAGCATTCTTGTTTTCCAGACTTTGTGTTAAAATCTCTGATAGCCACTTGAAGCAAATGAATATAAAGGAGCAGATTTCCGGAGAACTTTGTGTCACGGTGCATTTTGTTTCTAGCTTTCTATCTTAGATCTTCTCAATAAACTTTGTGTTATTTTAGATCTAGATCTGGAGTTGCCTTTGCTTATAATTTTGTGTGTTGATATCTATTGGTTTCTTCTATGTGCATGCAATCAACTCTGTTATCTATTGATTGGGTTGCACATCTTCCCTATTTCTTCCCTGTGTTTTATTATTTCCTTCTTCTATAAATATTTCCTTTCTTAAACAGCTGCTTACTTGCTGCAAAGCTATACAGCTATGGTTCATGAGTTGAATAGTTAAAGTAAAACCCCCATATAGATACTAGCATATTTTAATTGACAAATCTGACACCGGGAGCCCTCACCGGTAAATGAGGGAGATTTATCTCATGACTGCCTAGGTTTTCAGCTATGTAGAAAATTTAGCCAACATTCCATCTATCTATACTAGCAACTCATGCTCGCCAAAGATAAGAAAGGAATTCGCCCACTCTCTATATATGTATATAAAGGTTTAAAGGCCCCTATCTACATATGGCGCCCACTATAGAGTTTAATTGGCACGGGTGGCTATAGTTAAAGGTTGGTTGTATATAATGGCAGTTGGTTCATGCCACTGCAATAATACATAGGTGACGACCTACTACAAAGAATATATGGATGGGGATAGGGCATAACTAGCGGAAAATACACCAAACTACTAGAGAATAGACATTAAACTTCTAATAGGCACTCCCCTGATATAGAGTATAGTTAGGAGGGGGATGGGTCCCCTTTCTATTTCTATCTATATACGGAGTTAGAATATATCAATCTACTGCGGGGCGGGTAGGGGGCTGACTATCTATATCTATGCCCTCATGAGTTAAGGACTTCCTTTCCATCCGGAATATGTAGGGGTCGACTGGAGGACAATCCACCTATCTATAGTAATGAGGCGCTCTCCCCGACAACCCACTACACTACACTACACTACATATATATCCTACTACACTATATCTCTATATAGGGATAGGGGCAACCTTCCTTTCCCAATATAAATAGCTTGTCAGATAGGGAACCTCTCTCTTGTGCATGACTTTGTCTTTTTAAAGAGAGCCCTATCCCCCATCTATATATAATATATAGAAGGGCCTCCTCTCTGATCTAAATATAACCCCATATATGGCATTAGCTTAGAGAAGGGGCCCCTCTATATATATGGGATAGATAGGGCCTTTCAATTTCTAGGGGAAGGCACTCTACCCATATAAGAACTATATAGAGGGGGGAGGGGCCCAGCCGCCTAGAGATAGGGCCGGATAGAAGGGCTCCTCGATCCCCCCCCTCTAGAGAATTGGTCGAGATGACTATGACTATAGAGAGGACGGCCCATACATCTATATGACTATAACTATAGATAGTCCACCCCCCCCCCCCCCCCCACCCTCTATAGATCAATCAGATCAGATCTATATGGCGGTAGGGAGAGCCAGCCCCCAGCCCTGAACTATCTTATCTATTCTATATCCACCAGCCCCAACCATATTGGGATATTAGGATTAGGGCTAGATAGATGGCCCCAACTCTCTAGCCAACCCCAACTCTATAGCCAACCCCAACTAGATAGGGGGAGGTTGGGTTGCTCCGAGGTCGGGGTGCCATATAGAGAAGATAGAATAGGGAGGGGGGAGGGGCCCACTTCTTCTCCGGCCCACTTCACCTCTATTAGGCTAGATGCTCGCTCTGGCCCGAACTGAAGCCGAGGATATATAGCTGGTCCCCTATAGAGGGCCTAAGCTGGTCCCCATATAGAGAGAGGGCCGAGAAACCCATCCAATCAATCTATATAGAGGGGGCCCCCCCTCTCTCTATATGGCCCATCTAGATAGGTCGAGTGGGCTGAACGCTAGTCATAGTCATCGCCATATCTATCTAGGGTGAGGTGAGCGCTAGGCTTAGTCATCGCCATATCTATCTCTATCTATCTATCTATCTATATCCATACATAAATGAGAAATGTATATAGTCATAGTCGGGGGTCCCTCGATCTATCTATCGATCGCCATATATCTGTATAAAGGGTGCTCCCCACCCCCACCCCACCTATCTATATGTGGGGCCCCCCCCTAGATATCTTATCTAGATGGGATTGAGTATAGAGAGGGGGGCCCATGACGAATAGCTCCATGAATCGAGCGGTTCCATTGATCCACCATAAAGCTCGGGATCCACCAACCCACCATCAAAGTTTTCTCGGGATCCACCATAAAGCTCGGAGTAGCTCCCTCGGCCTCCCTATACCCTATAGTTCGCTCTCCTCATTTGATTGAGTCTATATAGAGAGAGAAGGGTTCGCTCTCCTCACTCTCTTCGCGCATCACCGTATAGATCAATCATTGATAGCTTCGCCCGCCTATCTATCTATCTCTCTATCTATCTATCTACCTATCTAATCTATCTATATCTTGCAGAGATCTCGTGTGCTCAACCGGACTTTGGGCCTATATAGATAGGGGATGGCGAGATGGCGACGCCCTACTGTTTAGAGGACGCCCTACTGTTTCGAGTATATCACTGGTCTATAGGATAGGCAGGTGGCCATATATAGATTCTTATCTACATTGGGGGGCCCAACTAGATACAATACATATAGACCCCTTTATCCCTTATCCCCTATCCCGTATGAGGGGGGGGCGACTCCTGCCGATATATAGCCTAGCTGCCCCCAGATAGAGATGGAGCCTAAGATAAGATATAGAGAGAGGGGAGAGGGGAGAGGGGGCCCGGGCTAGATGAGTAGGCCGTCGGGGCCTTTGATTGTATAATCTCTCCGAGGGGTCCTCAACCTCAAAGTAGCAATGCCCCATATATATAGATAGGGGGGGCGACTACATTACATATGCCCTTCCCTTATTTTCTTTAGCAAGGGCAAGGCCCTCTATAGAGAACTCGATGCGAGGCCCATCCCTCTCCCTCTCGCTTTGATCCCATCCCAGCTGCCATATAGAGAGAGAGCCCCCTATATCTATATGAGTATGAGCCGAGAGCCA
This sequence comes from Taxus chinensis, assembly GCA_019776745.2. Lineage (NCBI taxonomy): Eukaryota > Viridiplantae > Streptophyta > Pinopsida > Cupressales > Taxaceae > Taxus > Taxus chinensis. Next base: position 688,588,411 of record CM034146.1, read on the forward strand.
TATCCATATCCATATATATAGAGGGGCCAGCTGCCATGTATATAGAGAGGGGCCATATATTCTATAGAGAGAGGGGCGATCCGGTTGGCCATATATAGAGCCGCCATCGGCTCTCCCAGCCCAGATAGTAGGGCAGTCGAACTATATGATTTCTTGTCTTGATAGGCAAGGACCAACACGAACCCGATCGGAATACCTTCGCCAGTCATCAATCATTGAATGGATGGGAATCACTCCGGACCCTATCTGGTTCGTGAGGGATGGGATATTATATTATATTATATTATATTATATTATATTATATTATATTATATTATATTATATTATATTATATTATATTATATTATATTATATTATATTATATTATATTATATTAGTTCGTGATGTTAGATTCGAGACTGGAATCGTCATCATATCACGTATATAATGGAATGGATGCCACCCCCAGATGATATATAGGGTATTCGTAATGGTGCTCAATATTCGGGCACTCAATTGATTCGAATGAGAGACAGAGCTAGCTAGTCCATAGTTCCCTATCCAGATATGGGGCACCCCCCCTCCCTACCCTATATCTAGATGGGGGAGCCGAGATCTAATAGAGAGGGGGGGGCCATCTATTATGTAGCGTAGCTGGGATCGGTATATTCTGTGATCGGATGGGAGCCAACTACGAATCGGTGGGGTGGGGTTATCAATATATAGGATAGGGCTGAGGGGTTCCCACTCTACTGTTTCTGAGGCCCACTCTCTAGTTTCTGAGGGATGTGTCCCCGCGGGTTCATCGGTGGGTGTGTGGTTAGGCTAGTTTATGAGGGATGTGCTCCGATATCTAGAGAGGCCGAGGGATGGTTCCCACTCCCATACCATATAGGGGGTTGGGATGAAGCCGCCCTATCATTTATGGAAGGGGTGAACTCTCTATATAGATATATATACGGATGGCGTCTGATCGTCCCCTACTATATATAGCTACCCCACCTGCCTAACCACACCCATATCTCTATATAGGCCCTCTATATCCCCTATATAGAGAAGGGGGGCCCACCTGCCCCAGATATAGATAGGCTCTTTTAATTGCAATCTAGATGACCGTACCGGTATCTATGAATGGTGTGTGTACCGTTCGCCCTATCGGCCCTATATCTAGATATATGGTATGTGTACCGTTCAGTGGGAAGCGGAAGGATATAGATATATGGCGGTCATTCAGTCGATTCCATTATATCCCTATCTGGCCCCCCCAGATATCTCATCTCGATCGAAACTTAACTGGAGGGATCGATGATATGAGTTGTGAGTGATTGCCCATATCCAGATCTCTATAGGGGATCGATCCCGTCCCGTCTATATAGAGTAGAGATGGGGATACCATCGCCGCAGATAGAGTATAGGGGAGTAGAGATCTGGGCGCCATATATAGATATAAAGACCCCCCAGATAGATAGCCAGATGGATAAGATAGTTCAGGGGAGGGGGGGGGGCCGCCCAGATCTGATCTCCCATAGAAGATAGAGAGCCGAGATATAATAGAATAGAATATAGGGGCCCTATGGGGGGCCCTCCATAGAACATAGAATAGAGGGGAGATAGGTAGGGGGTCGGGCGTCGGGAGAGGGAGAACCTCGCGCCGACATCTATAGTTCTCTCGGGGCCTCCCCTTTCTATCCGGCGACCTTATTAAGAAAAGGGGCCGGGAGACCGAGGATAGCTCTTACCTCTCGGCCGTCGCCATATCTGAGGGTACCCTCTATCTATATATGGGGGCAGTCGAGGGCGGCTATATATAGATCCCCCCAGATCTATATAGAGGGGGTGGGGCCATCTATCTCTCTATACAGTCGAGGGCAGCCCCAGATAGAATATGGATAGGGAGCCGAGATATAGAGAATACCGGGCCCTCTCTCTATATGGGGGAGCCGAGCCCTTCTCTCCCCCCTCTATATAGATATGGGAGCCGAGATAAGATAGAATAGAGAGGGGGGGGGGCCTCTAGAGTAGCTATTTCTAGGGGCGCCTATATTCATCAGTCATATCACGTACATAATAGATGCCATATATAGGGGACCCCTCCATATAGATAGTTCTAGATAGGGCCGCCCATCTATAGATGAGAATAAAGAGATATTCGGTTCTCTCTGGATCTGGACAGTTGGGTTCTCTCCGGACGATCTTCCCCCTATCAGCCGGATATAGAAGATAAGATAGGAAGGGGTGGGGCGCCCCCCCTCTCTCTATATGGGATCTATAGGGCCCCCCCCCCCCTCTCTATTCTATCTTATCTCGGTATTCTCCCCCCCCCCCTCTCTCACCCCCCCCTCTCTCTATATGGGTGAGAGAGGGGGGGCGAGAGAGGGCTCGGCTCCCCCCCAGATCGATCGGGGGGAGAGCCCCCCCTCTCTATTCCGCCCATCTTATCTCGGTATTCTCCCCCCCCCCCTCTCTCTCCCCCCCCTCTCTCTATATGGGTGAGAGAGGGGGGGGCGAGAGAGGGCTCGGCTCCCCGGGGGCCCTCTCTATTCTATCTTATCTCGGTATTCTCTATATCTTATCTATCTGGCGAGGGGCAGCCTAGACTATAGAGATCTAGCGGCCCCCACTCTCTATATAGATCTCCCGAGCATGCATAACTATAGACAGTCCCCCACTCTCTCTATATGGCCGAGTCATATATAGATAGGGGGAGGAGATCCAGCGCGGCTATATGGCACTCGACGTTTCTATATAGATAGGGCGGGAGGGGGAGAGGGAGAGCCCCTATCTATATACAACCCCTGGCAGTCCGGTAGGGCGGCCCTATCTACATATCTGATCATCCATCATCTATCTGCATCTATTCTCTACGTGATACGACTGAGCTGGCCCCCCCCCCTCCATATAGAGAATTCTCTATGGCCCCTCTCTCTCCCCTATAGAGTTCAGGGGGGGGGGGGCCGCTGGGATCAAAGCGAGAATCCCCCTCTATCTAGCCTATCTATATAGAAGAGATGGGGGATGGGGTCGGCGGCGGCCATACCATATACGAGTTTGCCCCACCCCGGCCAGGGGCAAGGTTGGCTATACGCTCCAGAGAGCGACTGCCCAGAGAGTCTAGATAGCGTTGCCCAGCCCATATATCTCTTCTTTCTATATATCTAGTAACTATATCTAGATAGGCGTCTAGAGAAGACCCTAGAACTCGGCTTGGGGCACTCCCCCGCCCCGGCCTGAACTCGGGTGGCCCCTATCTATAGACTCGGCACCCTATAGATAATATATGGCGCTAGTCCCCTGGACACCCTATATACATATATGGCGCTCCTATCTCCTATCCCCTCTCCATATCTAGGGGGAGGGGGAGCCCTGTACGGTATACTCTATATGGATAGAAAGCCCATGGGCATCCCATATAGTCTTAGATTCGCTACTCAAAGTTGGATAGGGTGGGCATCTACATACGTAACATGAGTGGACCACACTACAACTACACGTATAGTGAAGTGGACTATTCTCTGATCAATGATACTCGGACCCCATATCTATTCTCTATTGGGATTGGACGAAGGATAGTCGGCTAGGCTCAGGACCAGCTGGGTTCTAGATCTATGGGGTAGGGGCGGCTATAGCGGAGAGGTCTAGGTCAATGACCTATCGTCGGCCCCACTCTATTATAGTTCCAGGGCGCCCGAATGGCTTAGGTCCCCCTACCCTATAGATAGATAGTCAACCACACCACAACCACTCATATAGATAGGGGTTCTTCTCCGTTCGACCGATACTACATGGCCGTTGGCCTATTCTCTCCATAGGGGCGGGCCCCCCATAGAACTCTAGGCGACCCGCCCCGCCCCATATATGGATTGGATAGGACAATAATCTATCTATATAGGGGGCGCCCTATCTATATCTATCTGGGGCTATCTATCTATATAGATATATAGATAGATATGGGGGAGGGCCTCGGCATCCGACCGGGCATTCATGCTCTCTCCCGCCCCCCCCCCCCTCTCTATTATATCTCGGCTCCATCTCTCTATACCCCCACCCACTCTATAGAGAGATCTATCTGGCCCCCTATATACTGAGGTTCATCTACCTTTCTAGAGAGCGGTGAGACGAATCGAACAGTGCCTATCTATATCTATATATGGCCGCATCTTTCACGACCCCCCCCCCTCCAGAGAATAGAGGGGAGATAGGGCCCCCCTCTCTCTATCTGAGGGTATAGGGGCGAGGGGGAGGGCCTATCTATATATATGGCTCGGCCTCCCGGGAGACCGGCAACGCCCAGGCGGGCATAAATGAATGCCATATATGGATAGGATTTCTGCGAGCAGAACAGAACATAACATATTACGGTTCGGTTCGGTTCGGTTCGGTTCGGTTCGGTTCGGTTCGGTTCGGTTCGGTTCGGTTCGGATAATAGGCGGCACGGGGCCATGAAGACATGTGTTCTATTGGCCATAAAAACTTTCATATGCCACGCACCCTTTAATCTATATATGGCGATGGATCGAGGGAGACTCGACCCTCGGCACTCGGCCTCCTCCCAGATAGATAGGCTTGGCCAGGGGCGACCCTATCTATCTCTATCTATCTATCCGGCCATATCTAGAATCTATATAGGGGGGGGCCCTCCCTATGACGATATGGGGCCCCCATATAGTTATAGGCCCCAACTCCAAGTCTCAATGATTGGGCCGATAAGCCCGACTCTCTATCTGGGGGAGCCGAGATAGAATAGAGAGGGGGGGGGCTCCCCAGATAGATATCTCTATTCTATCCATAGCTGAGCAGTGCTGGGATATCTGGATGAACCGGTTGGGTTATGAACAGATATATAGATAGGGGCGAACAGTGCCATATAGAATAGAGGCCGCATCTTTTGAACCGGTGGACAGACCCCCGAACTATCTTATCTAGAGGGCAGGGCCCTATCTATATAAGGCGGAGGTGGCCCCCCAGATATCTTATAGTTCTAGATGGGGGAGGAAGGCCGGGTATAGTATATAGATCTGGTCGGCACTCTATAGAGAGAGGTTCGGCCATATATCTCATTTCCGAGGGGGAGGGAGCGTGGTATATATAGTTTAATTGGCCTCGTCTTATCGCCGGGGCCTAACCTTTACTTTAGAGAGAGTGGGAGCGCCATCTAGAACCCATATATAGATAGGGCTGCCATATATCTAGAGGGGGGCACCGGGCAGTCGAGTGCCCCCCCCCCTCCATATGGATAATGAATCTATCTCTATCTATAGCCACCCACTCTCTATATAGAGTATATAGCCGACGGCCTACCCTACCCCTACTATATACAGCTTAGAGCTCATAGCTGGGGGAGAAGGGGCCCTATCTCTATCTATGGGCGGGAGAGGTCGAGATCATCCACCAGAGAGGGGTCGAGCATCTCACCCGCGTCCCATACCCCATACATATAGAGGGGAGGGGGGTCGAGGATGCATTCCAATTACGTATGGCATTTATGCTTTGCTCGGGAGAGATAAGATATATACAGTGGGCAGTGGGCAGTGGGCAGTGGGGGCCCCTATCTCCACTCGCTTCTCGATCCCGACGCCCAAGCAAAAAGGAATGCGAGTGTCTCCCTCCCCCTCCGCCTATATATGGAGGGGCGGGGGAGTGCCCGCCCTCGATCTCCCTATAGATTTCTATCCCGACGCCCAAGGCAATCGAGCCCCCCCCCTATCTATATCTGGGACCCCCCCCCCCTCCCCCCCTATTATAGATTAGATCATAGATATGGCCGAGATCAAAATCTATAGGAGGGGGGCGCCATATCTGTATATAGGGTGCCCCCACCCCTTCCTATCTTATCTTAGAGTTCTAGATAGGGGACCTCGGCCTCCCAGAGAACTATAGATGGTCAGCCATATCTATGATCTATATAGGGAGGGGGGGGGTGCCCCATATAGAGAGAGGGGGTCCTCCACTCTCTCTATATAGGGTAGGGGCGGGGGAGTGCCCCCACCCCATATAGAGAACTAGATAGGGGGCCCCATAGAGAATATAGATAGGGGGACCTCGACATTCATTCATTTAGAAATGGAGGGAATGCTTGACCGGCCCTATAGGAGATGCGGGGAACAGATAGAGCCGAGCCTACCATGCCCTAGAGTTCTATATGGCTATATACTACCGCCGATCTGCCCCCCCCTCTCTATATGGGCGAGATTGGCTTCCCCCCTCCCTATACTCTCCCGGAGAAATAAATGTGGTCGGCGGGAGGGCCCCCTCTCTCTAGACTTCCCCAATTCTAGAGTCCCGGGCATCGCTCATTCCGGTGAGAGATAAGATAGTTCAGGGAGGGGGGAGGGGGGGGGGGGGCGCCATCTATCTAATCTCTATAGGAGGGGGGGGGGGGGGTGCCGACTCTATTCTATATAGCCGATAGCCGCCCTCTCCCGATGGTCGGGACCATCCATTACATTCTATACGTGATATGACCGATGACTGGTTGTATCACGTATATAATAGATGGTGGCATCACTATCGGCATCACTCGACCAACCAGGCAGTGAGCGACAGCGCCCGAGCAAGCCAATACTAGTAATCATTTGATTTGGGTAGGGGGTCGCGGAGCCGCCGACGGATAACGAATAGCGAGTAACGAATAATAGGTACCCAAACCCAATGCAGAGTGAGGCAGAGTTCGTGAGCCGTGTAATAGGCGACCATCTCGCGCGGTTCGGAGGGCACTTGAGCCGCAGCGCGTTGACCCCCTATCCAATTCCCGGGCCAATCCCCCTTCCGTACCACCCAAAAATGAGATTCTCGCCGAATCCGAGTTTGCTGCTCCAACCATTACCGAACTAATGCCTATTCCGTTTAGTACTTTAGGTGCTTTCGTGGCGTATCATGTCAATCTCGTAGCGGATCAATTCCAACGAGCCTTTCAAACTAGTACTTCCGGTAATCGACTCTATTGCTCTTTAAATAAACGCTGGTTCCCCGATCAAGTTTTCAATGACTTCATAGTCAGATCGTTCCCGCGTTTCGGATACGAAGTCTCATTCGAAGCTTCAGACAAAGGTGCTATTGAGATATTGGGCCCTTATGGTATTTCGTACACATTCCGGCAATTGGCCAAGCGAATGAGTCAACTTCAAAGTGGATTCGTCGTGCGAGGAGTGCGTTACAACCCGTGGCCGCCTGCCCCCTCACCCCTCTATTTATTCTATGGAGGGGGGGGGGGGGTGGCTCCTCCGTTGTGGGTAAACGGTAAACCCGACTCTACTCTCCTTCGGCGGAGATATAGATCTGGGGGGGCGTTAAGACCGGAGCTTTCTAGTAGTGCCAGCATGCAAGCAGGAATGCAAGTGAATGAATTCCCCTCCTTCCACGAGGCGACCCTAGTATATAGATAGGGGAGCGGCTATCTAGCGGGAGTCGCTGCGGTAGTATGCCAGTCCCTATGGACAAGGGGGCAGTCATCGCGGGCGCAGGCAGCCCTCTACCATCCCATTGCATTCTCTTCCCTATTCCATGCCGGGCCCCGGGTGATGCCTATATAGCCATCTCGGGGGTTGGATTACAAGACCCATATCCATTCGTCAGATATATAGAGATGGGTGCATCGTCATCATTCCATTCTATATCTCGCTTGGATCTTGTCGTCAATCAATAGGACAGGACTATTCTAGGGGTAGGGGCTATCACCATTACTATTACTATAATAGTCCAGGGAGCGTAATTGCCAGAGCACGGGGGATAGTAATGATTTCGGCAGGAGCAGCCGGACTGCTATAGCAAGCAGAAACTATAGAGAAGGGCCGAGCGAGCCTCTGGGATCTCCTGTAAACCTCCCCATGATGTGGCAGAGGGGGGATATCGGGGGAAGCAGTGAGTGGAGATTCCCCTGCGGAGAGCCGGATGAGGGGGGACCTTCACGTCCGGTCCGGAGGGCGGGGATATCCCGACCCTACTATCACTATGCCTTTGCAATGCCACTCGGTTTAACTCCCCTTGCGACTTTTTTCCGTATGTGGGATCTTCTATCCCCTTGGGTAGATAATCGATCGTCTTTCATTTCGATAGTGAGTAGTTTCTTCCCCGGGTAGAGTGGGCCAACCAACCGCCGAGGGCGAAGCTATTCTTAGGAGAATTCTCTACACCCTCTCTCTCTATGCTGCTATAGATAAATAGGTTGCCCCCATGATAACATGACCAACTAGATAGGGGCCCTGATAGTAGCCTCGCTTTTCTCGGGACCTCGCTTTTCTCTGGGCCTCGGTTCGCTCGGATTTTTGTCAACCAATCTTTCCTAATACACATTTAGTTCGGAAAAGTCTTATTTGTACTTTTTCACATAGGGAATAAGAAAATTCCAAAGTGTATTTTTTAGGGTCATTGTCACTTATGTAGAGTTCCTTATAAAGTTCCAAAATGACATCTTGAAGACTCTATGGAATAAAAACCATTGATCAAGACAAGCATGCGGGGATCTCCTCTCTAAAATGAATGGTTGGGCTGACGACCCCACCATATATCTATAGTCTAATAACACCTTCTTTTGAAGCTTCAAATGAGACTTTGTATCCGAAATGTGGGAACGATATGACTATGAAGTCATTGAAAACTTGATTGGGGAACCAACATTTATTTAAAGATGAATAAAGTCAATTACCTAAAGTACTAACTTGAAAGGCTTGTTGGAATTGATCAGCTACAAGATTGACATGATACGCCACAAAAGCACATAAATTTTATACGTTGGTGGCTCCGTGACCCCCTACCCAAATCAAATACTTACTAGTATTGGCTTTCTCAGGGTAGTTCATTTTCGCTCACTGCTAGGTTGGTCGAGTGAAGCCGATAGTGATGACACCATTTGTTATATATGTGATACAACCAGTCATCAATCATATCACATATATAATGTAATGGATGGTCTTGACCATATGGGAGAGGGCGGATAGACTCTTGGGGTTAGAGGGAAGGGACAAGAGAGATAAATTTAATGTGTGCTTTCCACCCCACTCTGGAGGGTGAGTCAGTGTGCTTCTACCTTCCTTATATATATATATATATATATATATATATATATATATATATATATATATATATATATAGCCCCATATTGAAGGTGAAGAACCTAACCCCAGATACAAAGGGAGGAACAATGATTACCTTTCTCTTAAGAACCTCTGACTTGATGATGGGGATAGCTAGGCTAGGGTTGGGTATTTCTCTTTTCAATGTTCAAGAGCAAATAAAAGATGAACGACCAAACATATATAGAGAGAGAGGGCCCGACAGAGAGGGGGTGTTGCCTCTCCTCTATTTTATTTAGGGTTTATAAAAAGGAAAAGGATCCTCTCCCCATTTATATTTCATATCTAGTGGGGGATGAAGATGGCCCTATATACACATTTTATACACATAAGAAACCCCCTATATTATTTTTTGTTTTACAGTCCAACACCAGTACCAAGCTACACCAACACTAACACCAACAGAGGGACACCTCCCCTATTGGGAACTTCTAGATAGGTGGAGAGTGAGGCAATCTATCTATAGGGGGATTGGGGTAGGGACGCCTTTATAGAGATCTGAGATCTCTATGGGGAATTTATGCCCATATAGAGAAATCCCCCTATATATATCTATATATGGGTGAGATATATAGGAAGGGGGCCTCCCATATAGATAAGATGAGATCGAGGCCTCCATTGAAAATATATTCCATTGGGGAGTGACAATGATTGATATATGTATTCTATATACCCTATATATCAATCTGGTGAACATATGTGCTAACAACATTTGAAGGAAAGGAATTCCTACCCTCCACCTAGATAGATATATAGTGGGATCCCCCATATCTATATAGGTTATTCACCCACTCTCTATACAACCCATATATATATATATATATATATATATATATATATATATATATATTATATATATATATATATATATATATAAAGGCCCCTATCTCTATGTGGCCCTCTACTGTGAAACATGGGCTGAGGCTGACGAAGCAGGGGCCTCCGCAGAGTTCAGATTTGATAGGGGTGGGACGACTCTATATGGCAGATATAGAGAGGGGGGCTATAAATCTATCTATATAGGCTAGTCGCCCACTCTCTATACAACCCATCTATCTATATAGAAAGGCCCCTATCTCTATGTGGCCCTCTACTGTGAAACATGGGCTGAGGCTGATGAAGCAGGCGCCTCCGCAGAGTTCAGATTTGATAGGGGCGAGGCAACTCTATATGGCAGATATAGAGAGGGGGGCTATAGATCTATCTTTGTTTGATCCTGGCGGCCAACCCCTAGCCCTATATAGATTTCTGGGGGGGCACCTCTCTCCGGGGAATAAAGAGAGATCTAGGTGGGGGGGTCATGAGATTTCTATTCCACCTTTTAAGAAAACCCTTAGAAATCTATATTTATATAGGGAAGATTCAAGATCAGGGGGATCAGACGAGAACCAGAAGATATAGAATCAATTGTTTTGATCCTGGCGGCCAACCCCTATTGTTCCCCTCATAGAGATTTCTAAAAGGGGGCACCTCTATATGGGGAATAAAGAGAGATCTAGGATAACGGGGGGGATCATGAGATTTCGAGATTCACATCGTTTTGTCTTGGATGGAAACGTCTTGTAGTCTAGAGAATCGTCTTGGATGAATTTATCTTAGGGAACAATGACTCCCTATCCAGATATAGGCTCGATCAGAGGAGAATTAGAAGATAGGAGAATTCTATCATCTTGAGACAGATTAAGAATCGTCTTGTTCCAAACAACCTTGTGAACAGTCATATATATATATATATATATATATATATATATATATATATATATATATATAGGGTCAACCTCATTTAGACAGGGGTGAGTGCCCATATATAGAAAGGCCCCCCCGACCCCTCATATAGTTCAAGTTCTAGATGAATGGGTCTGATTTTCTAGTCATGTCCACGAGAGTTTCTTCTCAATGCCAAATATTCCTAGGGGAGGGTCCTATAAAGAGATAGGAGGACCCCACCCTACACATACATCTAGAACTCTATATAGCCTATTGCTCACTCCCCCTTTTCTATCTATCTATCTGGAGGGGGGTGAACCAGGAACCTAAGTTCTATGATAGATAAGTATAGGAGCGCTCCCCTATATAGATATATGGCTCTCTCGATAGTCGAATACCATCCATCTCTATTCCCTTGTTCCAATCAAACTTGTGAACAGTCATATATATATAGGGCCAACCTCATTCAGATGGGGTGAGCACCCATATATAGATAGGCCCCCCCCGCCCCTCATAGAGTTCAAATTCTAGATGAATGGGTCGATTTTCTAGTCGTGTCCACGAGAGTTTTTCTCAATGCCATATATTTCTAGGGGAGGGTCCCATAGAGAGATAGGGGGACCCCGCCCTATACATACATCTAGAACTCTATATAGTCTATTGCTCACTCCCCCTTTTCTATCTATCTATCTGGAGGGGGGTGAAACGGGCACTTGCGTTCTATGATAGATAGGTATAGGGGCGCTCCCGTATACAAATATATGGCTCTCTCGATAGTTGAATACCATCCATCTCTATTCCCTTGTTCCAACTCAAACTTGTGAACAGTCATATATATATATAGGGCCAACCTCATTCAGATGGGGTGAGCACCCATATATAGATAGGCCCCCCCCGCCCCTCATAGAGTTCAAATTCTAGATGAATGGGTCGATTTTCTAGTCGTGTCCACGAGAGTTTTTCTCACTGCCATATCTATATAGGGGAGGGTCAGGATAGAAAGTCATAGGCTGCCCCCGCCCTATAGTTGTTTGGTGGTTTGCCTCTATACTAGCCTATTGCTCACTCCCCCTTTTCTATCTATCTATCTGGAGGGGGGTGAAATGGGAACCTACATTCTATGATAGATAAGTATAGGAGTGCTCCCCTATATAGATATATGGCTCTCTCGATAGTCGACTACCATCCATATCTATTCCATCTCTATTCCCACCCGGGTGAAGGTCGAAACAGATTCTAGATATGGCTTTTCGCCCAACTGGATATATATGTGAAGGTAACATATATATACAATAGTCACTCCATATCTATATAGATAGGGGGCGGGATGAAAGTCATAGCTGAACTTAGTTGTTTGGTGGTTTGCCTCTAACTTTATCTTGTGCAAGGAATCTCATCCAAAGCGAGCCATGAATCAGGAGCTGAGGGGTGTATGTTTTATGGTTTATTTCAATCTGGTTCTCTATCTATATATGGCGTAATCTCGCTACCTATCTATCAATCACTGCCCTTCTATATAGATATGGGGTTGATCAGATAGCCAGACAGATAAGATAGTTCAGAGTAGGGAGTAGGGCTCCCCATATCTAGATAGGCCTTTGCCCCCAAAGTCGAGCCACTGCCCCCTATATATATGGTGAGTATAGGAGTCGGGTCCTGTACTATCGAAATAACGAATCTATGCCCATCGGGGGAGCCTTAACTAAACGTCTGGTCTTGTGCCTAGCTGCGGTTGGTCCCCGAGGGGGCAGGAGGGGGACCACCGTATGCGCTCGACCATCCCTCGATCGACCACCGTATGTGCTCGATCGAATGGCCATCTCTAGCTCCATCTCCATCTCCATCTCCATCTCCATCTCCATCTCCATAAGATAGTTCAGGGTAGGGGGTAGGGCTCCCCATATCTAGATAGGCCTTGCCCCCCAGAGTCAAGCCGCTGCCCCCTATATATATGATGAGTATAGGCGTCAGGGTCATGCACTATCGAGATATCGAATCAATGCACATCGGGGGATTCTTGATTAAACGTCTGGTCTTGTGCCCAGCTGCGGTTGGTCCCCGAGGGGGCAGGAGGGGGACCACCGTATGCGCTTGACCATTCCTCGATCGATCATTGTATGTGCTTGATCGAATGGCCATCTCTAGCTCCATCTCCATCTCCATCTCCATCTCCAGCTCCATCTCCATCTCCATCTCCATCTATAGAGAGAGGGAAGGGGTGCTTGATGGATAGGGGTGCCCTTGCTCTCTATCATCTACCCAAGCTTAAATTCTATATGGCCCTCGATCCCCTCGGCTATATAGATAGTGGCTGGGGGTGACCCGCCCTTAATTAATCGGACTATATATATATATATATATATATATATATATATATATAGAATAGGTTGAACGCACTGGCTAGAATAGATATACGCAAACGAGGCACTGATTTCCATATGCTCTCCCCTATATAGTTAGATGATGTCCGGGGGGTAATTGAGACGATATGCTTCTGCTTCAAGAGGATTCCAGAGGTCGAGTTCAGTTGTCGAGGTCCCATCCAAATAGTATGTGAATATAGATTTCAGTTGTCATGGCCCGATAGGTGCTTGTAGTTGTTACCAAAAATAGATTCCTTCTCCTGAATGCCCTATTTCTATTTATTTGTGTTAAAATGGGAATGAAATAAACTAACTAGAGATAGAGGGGTGCCATGAGCTTCTCTCTTGTCCCCATGGTTGAGAGAGAGGGACCCCTCTCTATATATATTGGGAAGTTGACAATTGTTTTGGCCCTCTATCTCTATATAGTTGTCAGTAAGAATCAGACTCAGTTCAACAGGTTCGATTGCACTAAATAACACCAGGTCCCTATATTCTATTATCTAGATATGGCCTAGGCCTTCTCTGCCCATATAGAACAAGAGTGGTTGCCCCTAGAACTATAGGTTACACCCCTATAGTTCTATTCTATACGGTAGCTAGAGATTCCATTGAAGTTGCTCCCGACTACTAACTTGACCCCCTCCCTCTCTCTAGATATAGATATGGGGTTATCTTTGTCTTGACTTTAAAGAACCAACATGCCAACATGCGTTCGATGTCTGACCAACGTTAAAACAATGGTATGGGCTCGAACCCCGACCCATAAATAGATTAGATAATATAGGGGAATGCATTTATGGGCTCAAGGTGCCTATTGAAGACACATGCAAATCTACTCGACCTGCATGGGGCATGGGCCCATATACAGAGAGTGGCTCCAACCTAGGTTGAGCCTAGCTCGACCACCGGGAGATCAACTCTCAACTTACCTATTGTTGATCGGGTCCCTATCAATCCCATATAGTTAGATATAGAAGGGGGGTGCCCCTCTCCTGGCCAGGGCTCAGGATTTTTACTGAGGGAGAGGTGCCCTATCTATATATGGTGTATATCTTATCCGGGCCCGACCACTAGGCACGCTCGATCGCCATCTAACGATATGGGGGAGATAGAGAGATGAATTGAGTGGTCCCAAAGCCCAAAGTGAATGATTGATTCGGCAAGTAGTGATAGACATGATTATAGAAACCCATAGATCTTTTCTCGCTCGACCGATCCTCCCCCATAGCCAAATAGATCGATATGTTGAAATATAGGGCACCATCATCCCTAGATCTCTATATAGGGCCGATCCGAGAAGATAGGTGGACAAGAGCCCCTAGATATCTGGGAAAATAGAAATAGAGATCTCACCAACCTGCATCATATCTGAAATCTCTATTCTATATGTAATACAAATGGACATTGAATCTAGAATCCAGATTGATATGCAAATGGATATTCATTTGTATTACATATAGAAGGATAGATTAGTCGGTTTATCAATTGAGGGATGGTGAGAGGGAGGTTGGAAGAAGGAAGTTCATTATGGAGATAGAGATGTAGGGTAGAAACTCATTTCTAATGAGGGCACAGACCCACATTTGCTCCTATCTCCCTATCTCCTTATCTTTCCCTGCCACTATTCTTCACTTCTAATAGGGACCGACACATAGTTGTTGTAGAGATATGGGGTGAAGGAACAAAAGGGAAAGGGAACAAAGAGGAAAGTCAACACCCTTATCCTTATATAGTCCATATAGAAATATAGGGTAGGGTAGGGTAGGGTAGGGGGGCGAGTTTTCTATAGTCGGTCGAGCCCCCTAATAAGATGGATAGTTTAGGGGAGGGTGGGGGAAGTTTCCCAATAATATTCTATATGGGGTATAGGGCTCCTCGATTCGAGGGAAGGCGAGATCAACTCCTTTCCTGTTGGCGCTTATCTAGATATAGGGCCCTAGATAGAGATGGATAGTCTAGGGGAGGGCTGGGGAGGACCCAACTTCTCAGACCCCTCTTGTTTCCCAATTCTACCTATAGAGGCTTTCTCCTTTTTGGCCTATTTTCCACCTCTACCTATTTTCCGTTCCCCTACAGATAAGATATGATAAGATAAGATAGGATAGGCTTTCTCCTTTTTGGCCTATTTTCCACCTCTACTTATTTTCCGTTCCCCTATAGATAAGATAGGATCAAATAGTTCAGGGATAGGGGGGGCCCCATCCCCATATATAGATAGGGATAGGGGGCTTGATTCTATCCGCTGCCAGATCTAATCTAATCTAATCTAATCGATAAGCCGCCGACCATATAGAATAGGGCTATAAATATCCACCTATCTTCCGTCAGGCCCCATAGAGAGAAGATTTATATAGAGGCGGGCCTCCCCCCTTTATAGATCTTGCCCATATAAAGGGGGTTGGGGTGGTCGCCCCCTCCCCCCTCTATATAGATCTTGGATCTTATTTCTCTGGTGGTGGATATCACTCCCGGGGCCGGGATCAAGATCGAGATCAAATGGATAGATGGCCGCTCAACCCAAACCCTTATATCGGATTGGGGTCCCCATTTGCTAGAATCTTGGATCTTATTTCTCTAGTGGTGGATATCACTCCCGGGGCCGGGATCAAGATCGAGATCGAATGGATAGATGGCCGCTCAACCCAAACCCTTATATCGGATTGGGGTTCCCTCATTTGCTAGAATCTAGAGTATGAGGTATAGAATATAGAGTTCAAATTCTAGATAGGGGGCCCAACTATTGAGTTGAGGATGCCCCCCTACCCCGAACTATCTGATATTTTCAGGGGGGAGAGCAGCGGATGGTGTGCCATATTGTTCTATAGGCCGCTGCAAACTAGCGAACTATACTATGGTTTGGTGGGTACAACCCCCCCCCCTCTCTCTTTATATATATATATATATAGATTCTATATGGCAGGAGGATGAAGCAGAGAAGACGCCATTGCAAGCGGACAATATCTATCTCAGTTAAGAGCACCATCATCGTATATAGATATGGGCCCTAGAGGAATCGAGGGCCCGAGAGAGTTTCCCTTCTCTAGGGTTAGCTATAGTTATAGTGTCCCTCTGTCTATTGAGAGCGCCATTGCTGTGACTCTTCGGACTGCCTTGCCAACTATAGATCCATTGCAGTTACTCCTCTTTTATTGATTGCAAAGGCCTATATAGAGATCTAAGGGATCTTGTGATTCCAAAATCGAGAGGTAAGGAGGATTCGAATTGATCCACATCCAAC
This sequence comes from Taxus chinensis, assembly GCA_019776745.2. NCBI lineage: Eukaryota > Viridiplantae > Streptophyta > Pinopsida > Cupressales > Taxaceae > Taxus > Taxus chinensis. The sequence goes on from CM034146.1 coordinate 688,604,769, forward strand.
ACTGATTCTGATTCCTCGATCCAATGCGAATCACCGTATCAAGAAAGCATGGTCCGAAGAAAGGAAGAACACTAATTGAATCTGGGTCGAGAGAGGTAAGGGCATCAAGCATCTTGAACATTGGCTGACGCCACCATCCCATCGAGTTTTCCTCCAATTCTCTATTCCAAGACCCTGATTCATAGGTCCCACTTCATAGTATATATAATAATCATGGTGACCCACTTGTCGATGCCCCGGGGTCGAGCCATATCTGCCCTATATGGCAGGGGCCCAATCTGTTTAGGTAAAGGTTGATCTCAATTCTATATAGCCAACCGGCCCAGAGGCCTCTCAAGCTTAAGCATTTACTTTGTTAGCTAGAGATCAATGTCTTGGAGCTAGTGTAGGGTCTTCCTAGGGGCCTACTGCTTTAGGTAAATATCTAATGCATTCTCCTACTGGAGAAATTATCTTCGGAGGAGAAACACCTAGGGGCCTACTGCTTTAGGTAAATATCTAATGTGTTCTCCTACTGGAGAAATTATCTTCCGAGGAGAAACAATGCGTTTGTGGGATCTTCGTGCTCCCTGGTTGGAACCTCTAAGGGGTTAGGGGTTAATCCCAATGTGCATGGATATAGATATGGCCGACAGCCCCCTCGGAGATGGATGGTCCTATGCTATAAAAGACTGGACTGGCCCATTTAGATATCTATGTGATGAGACTCGATCCACTTACTTTCTATAGTAGGCCCTCAGATGTACTCATATGAGGGCCCCCTCCCAATGGCGGCTCTATATGGGACACCTGGCCCCTTCATGGGGGCACTCCCCCGCCCCTACCACCACCCCCCTTTCCCCCCCCCCCCCCCCCCCCAGCTCCTGTAATTCTATTTTGATCTATCTAGCTATTTGGAGGGGGAGGGTCCCCGACCCCCTATATCTCTATGGGGAGAGGAGGATCTATATAGAACTTGGGGGAGGGCTACAACTAACTTCAACTGAGCTAGATTACCAGGAGAGGTCATTCATGCACCTCGGGCCGATATGCTCGGGAGATTCACCAATCGAGTGTTTTGTGTGACCTTCTGCCAATGGATGCTTGTCATGTCCAGTGTGGGAGGTCGTGGTAGTATGACAGAGAAAGTAATATGAAGGTGAGTAAAGATGGGAAGACGTTTAGTCTATCACCGTTTAGTCTATCACCATTGCAAGAGGAAAGCGCAGAGGACCAAAGTCACATGGCGCTGTGCAAAAGGAGATGAAGGTCAAGCCTGCACAGAAGACCAACAAGGTAGTGTGCAGAAGGACGCGGAGAAGGCCAACTCAGGAGTTGAGTAAAGGATGAAGGGAGAATATGGAGTCACCTGGGAGTGCACACAAGAAGGGAAATGCAAGATAGTGGTGTAATTGCGCTTTTCCGGGCTGAAACTGAAAAAGAAGGGAAATGACACAAACCCAATTCAAAGCAAACTGAAATTTATAACAGTTAACAGAATTTTTGGACAGCAAGGTACAACAGTTGGAAATCTTATGATAACAAGAGGAAAATTGCAATATTTTATCACCAAAATCATTTTTACAACATCTAAGGCATATAGGAAATTTTATAAATAATTTAGAACAAGTACAAGCTAAGAAATGAGCTTTAAGGCCCTCAGCTGGAGTATATTTAATTAAATTTTTGGACAGCAAGGTACAACAGTTGGAAATCTTATGACAACAAGAGGAAAATTGCAATATTTTATCACCAAAATCACTTTTACAACATCTAAGGCATATAGGAAATTTTATAAATAATTTAGAACAAGTACAAGCTAAGAAATGAGCTTTAAAGCCCTCAGCTGGAGCTATATTTAATTAAATTTGCAACAGTCGTGGATCCAAATGGCTGGAAGTTAAGATTTCAAGGCCCAAAATTCAATTTGACAAATGCAACCAGCCTTAGAAATTATGAGCAATCCAAATATCAACAAGAAATGAAGTGCCGTGCACTAGACACCATCAATCAAACTCATCCACTATGCAAGTCGCTACCCTAGGAGAGGGTCTAAAATTGGCCAAACACTGATCAACAAACCCTTGCAAAACACAAATATTGATGCCCTAGCTGGAAAATTGCGACCTCTGGATGAAACCACCAATGCAAAAGTTGAGGGTTTTTCGTCGACAATAGGATACCAAGGAGGGTTTTCGTCCTCAATGGCTGAAAGTAGAGGCACAAGTGCTCGACTTCTTAAAATCAAGATGATAGATTCACAAATGAACTCATTCATCCTTCTTTTATAACTTCTCTTTCCTCTTTCTTTTAATTTTGGTGGTTGACTTACTTTAAAAGTCACTTTTATAAGTTGCCTAATAATATAACATAAAGTTACATTTGGCTGACTTAGTTAAATCATTAATTTTACTTTTAAGTATTTTCTAATATTTGTTATTTTATTCAAATAATATTATTAAGTTGCCCAAGTATTAGAAATGACCAAGCCTAACTTAAATAATATTATTAATCATCTTAAATTTAGAAAAGGGGACGTTACAAGTGCATTTCAACTTGATGGTAGTGTGTGCGGATATTGTGCATGAAGAGAAAGAAGGGGATGAGGAGAAGATGGTTGTGGAAATCCATGAGCACATGGAGGGTGACTTGATGTTGCAGATGAAGGCGATCTAGTAGTAATGGTAGCAAGTGTGCGGAGAAAGAAGAGCGTTCATAAGAAGTTTCAGCCAAGGGACATGCCCAATTGATTGCGTGGAAGAAGCTCTAGTGGAAGGAAAGGAGAGCGTAGAAAAGGATTGCACGAGAGAGGAAATTCCTAGCAGAGGAGTCGAGGAGTGCGTAGATAAAGGCGTGTGCGACAATGGGAGCACATTGCCAGAGGAAGCCGAGAGAAGAGGAGAAATTATCCCGAAGGCAAGGGAGAAGAGAAGTAGTTCGCAAAGGTCTCAGGGAAGAAGAATGCGCAAAAGAGTTCATAAGAAGAAAAGAGCGCAATAGTAAAGAAGAATTGGGAAGAAGCAAAGAAGTTGCCCCGAAGGCAATAAAGGAGCAGTTTGGGGAAAAGGTTACAGGAGTGCATAATGAACGAGGCGCACAAGAAAAAGGAATGCACAAACAATGGAGGGTGTGGCAACAACGAGGAGTTGCGAAGAGAAACAAAGGTTTCGCTGAAGGCAATAGGGACAAAGCAGTGTGAGAAGAAGGATGCAGAGGAATTGTGAAACAAATAGAGCTCAAGGATAAAGAGATCCTTATGCTCTATTTGGGGAAGAGGTTGCAGGAGTGCGTAATGAGCGAGGCGCACAAGAAAAGAGAGACATTCGTGGATATCTCAAAGGTGGAAAGTGAGAAAAGGAACGCACAAACAATGGAAGGTGTGGCAATAACGAGTTGTGAAGAGAAACAAAGGTTTCCCTGAAGGCAATAGGGTCAAAGCGGCGTGAGAAGAAGGATGCAGAGGAATTGTGAAACAAATAGAGCGTAAGGATGAAGGGATCCAGGGAGAAAGAGATACATGCAGATCTCAAGAATGAAGGCGAAGAGAAAGTTGTTAAGGAAAGTGTGCGCGACATAATGAAGTTGCCCCAGGAATAAGGAGAGGAAAGGTGGCCCATAACCACGATGGAAGAATGCATCGAGAAGAAGTGTAACTGGAAGAGAAGGCACATATGAGAGTATGCAAGGGATAGAGTGCATCAAAGAAGTGAAGATCTCAAAGGTGGAAAGTGAGAAAAGGAACACACAAACAATGGAGGGTGTGGCGGCAACGAGTAGTTGTGAAGAGAAACATAGGTTTCCCTGAAGGTAATAGGGATAAAGCTGTGTGAAAAGAAGGCTGCAGAGGAATTGCGAAACAAATAGAGCGTAAGGATAAAGAGATCCGGGGAGAAAGAGATATAGGCTGATTTCAAGGATGAAGGCGAAGAGAAAGCTGCTAAGAAAAGTGTGCGCAACATAATGAAGTTGCCCCAGGAATAAGGAGAGGAAAGGTGGCCTGTAGCTATGATTGAAGAATGCATCGAGAAGAAGCTCAATTGGAAGAGAAGGCACATAGGAGAGTACATAAGGGATAAAGTGCATCAAAGGAGTGGAGATGGGTGAGCAACCATGATGAAGAGAAGAAATCTGCAAGCGAGTAGATAAAGGCTTGTTAGTGTGCAGGTTGAGAAGAGTGGAGAAGCCGAGTTGGGTAGAGGCGAACAGTTTATGACTCAAAGAGGGTCAAGAGGAATGAAAAGAGAGCCCGTAAAGGCATAATAATGCACATGGAGATAAATAATGCATAGAGTAGAGGTGCAAAGGATAGTGCACCAAAAAAACGTGCAATGGATGACAACCTAGAGCAGAGAAGGAAGAAAATTGGGAGGATGGTCTATCGTGGGTCGAAGCCTACAAGTGTGCAAAAAGATAGATGCGCAAAAGAGAAATGTACAAAGGAACAAAGTGTAGAGAAGAGGGGTTGCGGTAGAAAGGTGATGAGAGGACAAAGAAAGGAGAGGAGAGAGTGTGTAGAAAAAGCCTAAGAGGATGATGAAGGTGTCAAGATAGAAGGCGTAGGAGAAGCTAAGTGTGCGAATCCTCCCACACTTTTGTCCGAGGTGGACGGTGAAAGGCGAGCAAAGACTCGTAAAGGCATAACAATGCACATGGAGATAAATAATGCATAGAGTAGAGGTGTAAAGGATAGTGCGCAAAAAAAATGTGCAATGGATGACAACCCATAGTAGAGAAGGAAGAAAATTGGGAGGATGGTCTATTGTGGGTCGAAGCCCACAAGTGTGCAAAAAGATGGACGCGTAAAAGAGAAATGTGCAGAGAAATAAAGTGTAGAGAAGAGGGGTTGCGGCAGAAAGGTGACGCGAGGACAAAGAAAGGAGAGGAGAGAGTGTGTAGAAAAAGCCGAAGAGGATGATGGTGTCAAGACAGAAGGCGTAGGAGAAGATGAGTGTTCCGATCTTCCCACACTTTTGGCCGAGGTGGACGGTCAAAGGCGAGCAAAGACTCATAAAGGAAAAGAGAGGAAGAGAGAGCCATTTGGAGGAGGCTCTTGACAAGAGTGCGCGAGCCAATGCAAAAGGGTCACAAGAAAGTGATGAAGGATTGGAAGAAGCAAAGAAAGAATCATGGAGGCTGGAGACAGGCCTGTTGGATAAGGAAGCCGAGACTATCAACTCCAATAGTTTGAAGGGTGGTTTTACCACTCACTTAGTCTACTTGAGGTGGAACTCAAGTTTTAAGTACCTCGGATGTTTGATGGAGCATTCGAGGTCCAAAATAATCTTGCAGAATTTTTGGCTAAGTATGGGTGTGTGCGAGGAAAGAAGAGAGGAAGCACGACAAAGTGAAGTGGCGATTGCGCGGAAGGGCACGAAGGCTTTGCGTAATGGTTATCAAGGAAGATAAGATAAATATATTAATGTCCAGTTAATGACCACAAAGTAGGTCAAAGGGGTTGCAAAAAACATCGCGAGCAAATACAAAGCCAGAGAACCAAAAGGTACCCGAGTGATTTAATTTAATTTGGAAATTAATTAAATCTGATTGCAGAGTAACTACTGTAATATATGATCGTACAAATGCTGATATACAGTAAGACACAAGAAAAATATGTAACCCTAAGCAAGATGAAGAGATAAGAGGACTTAACTGATTTCCAAATGAATAGGAAGTGATTTGGACAAGTGCGAGTGTCGAACACGTTGTAAATAGGGTTGTCACTGCTCACTTTAAATTCTGGAATGCAGGAATAGAGGCGGATAAGGGTGCCCTAGGGCAGAGGTGCCTGGGCGCTGACGATTGGAAATGGGTGTTGGTGGCCGTGTAGATGCTTAGAATCTTCTTTCTTTTGTGTAGCCAGGGTTTCGCTGTTGGGTCTTGAATGTCGTTTGATGTTCGCACTATGATCACCGAGGGTACTTGTAAATTGCAAAATAGAACTACTTGCACATGTCCACAAACCACATCAAATCCAATAAAAAAGATGCATAATGTGGAGTCGGATTGACCCCAACGGTCACCGGAAGAGTGAACTTATTGTCGAGGGCTGCACTACATCTCAGATCCCATGTAGTTTCATTGAGTGTGTCTAGTATGCCCTTGTGCAAGTTGCATGAAGGATAGTGGGGTGTAGCTAGAATGTAGCAATGTAATAGTATGTGTGGATGGAATAGAATAAAATTCCCCCTCCTATGTAGTGTATACAGAAGTGATGCAACCCTTGTCCCTTGTATGGATGCTAGATGGATGCCTTTGGAGTGCTTTAGTGCCTTTGGAATACAAGCTTAGGTGATGATCGTAATGCTTAGTGCTTGGTCCCTCCTTGGGAAAGCATAGCTATGTATTTATATGATTCCCTTGTTTGAATTTCGTAATTGACAACTGGAAGGCCGACCCATAAGTGAAAAAGATGCTCAAAAGATAAAAGAGACCCAAAAAGAGCGAGTAAAGGTAAAAAGGGTTAGGAGAGCCTAATATGGACAAGCGCCTGAGCGATTGTGTCCTAACTGGGCCCCAATGTCTCTGACCAAAAATGATAACTCAGTCAAGTTTTGTCAGGGCTGTAGGGTGTGTAAGACGAAAGATAAAGCAAGAAACAAAGAAAAGATGCCAAAGATTGTTGTCAACCACTAGTTTTCTTGCTTAGGAATCATGTAAATGCTAGCATGCTTTTAGGACCTACAAATGTTTCCAAGTGTGTGATTTTGTGTCTACATTCGCCCCCACTTGACGTTGTTGAGGGAATACTCGATAACATAAAGTAGATAGAATATGCCTACCTTATGATCCTGTAGAGTGTAGGTGATAGCGTGCCGAGTGGACAAGTGAAGCGTGGAGACTAGGAAAAGGAAGAGGACCCTAGGGGTGATGCGTATGCGTTGTAGTGTGCTGTTGTAGCATGTGTGAATCGCTTCTTATAAGGACGGACCTGTAAAAGAAGAGCGAGAAAGTAGTCAATGCTTTGTATATGATAAATCTGAGTAAAATGTGCGTAAGTATATAAAAGTGTGTGAAAAGGAAAGTGTGCACCTAATGTGTAAAAGAGTAAGAGATAAAAAAGAAAAGTTGCTGATCCGAATGCTGAAGGTGAGGTTATTGGGCGATCTCACACCAAGAGTGAGTTTTTTTGGGCGATCTCACTCGAAGAGATTGGGGAGAGAGGTCTAGTTTTACTCTCCTTCTATGACTCTGCCCAATAAACACCACTGTAGATGGTATGTCCCCATTTGTTCCTTTTGTCCTGATTAGTTCCGATTGTAGGAGATTGAAGCATTCTATGACTGAAGGCCAGTGCGTGTAACTATAGAACTATACTGAAGAGTGCTGAAGATTGTGTTGTACTGAGAAATTGACTATATCTTCCCCTAGGACATTAGTGCCCAAGTGAGGGCACAAGCGCTCAGGCGTTACTGTCTAATGCTGGGTGCTCGTGTCTGCTCTGTGTTTTGGACCCAAGTCAGATTTTGGGCCATTCTGTGACTGTGTGCTTGTGTTGTTTCTGTACTTTGCTGATCTGAACTGTAGCTCTGAGCTGCTGTAGGATGATTTGTTCGTCCAATGTGTATGCCCCCTCTCATTTGGGGTGCATGCGACGATGGTAGGAAGAGGTGGCCCAAAGGAGAGGACCTGATGCTGATTTGAAGTGAATACTTACAAGGGTAGGGGATATGGATGGTAGAAACCAAGGCACATGAAAATAAAAGAGGCTAGCATGCAGAAGACAATGAAACAAACAAGTGTGCAGATAAGATAGACAACGAAAAGCGGGTTTGAAACATGGGACATCACTCACAATGTCACAAGACAATCAGGGCCGAAGCGGCCAAAAGCATACAATGATCACACAAAACATAGGGCATATCCCACAAACAATAGCATACAATAGAAAACAATGGAAAGCAAGTAGTGACATATAGCCATGGCCGAAGCAACCAAAATCATACAATGTACATAGTCCTGCAAGGAAAAGACTACACATGAAGCACCTGTTAACATGTTAGAAAGATAAATAGTATGTCAAGAGTGTATAAATCAACAAAAAGGAAGGTAACTGTAAATAAGATGTAACAATAGAACATGTGTAGTATGTGAAAGTAGATGCCCCTAGGAGCCTCGGTGGGACTGGTAAAAGGTACAGTGCCAAGCATCATCGCAGCCCATAAGAACGTGTAAGAGATCTGTATTCACCACAAAAGACCAAGTGAACACACGTGTATATATGGAAAACAAAGTGTAACATGTAAGTAGGATATAAGCTAACAAGAGTAAATGCAACCAAGATATGCAAATGCAATTTATGAGTGTGATGGGATGGTATGCAATGTGTAAAGATGATAGGGGCAGTGTGCCCCTCAATCGATGTGTATACAATGAGGTTTATAAAGGCTCCGTCAACAGTCCAGAGTGAACCATAGAATAAGAGTGCGTCATCGGGAAATGAGTGTAATGTGCGAATAAATGCTTTAAATATGTACCATAAAGCATAAAGCTTGAAGTGTGAAGGATGTGAGGTTCATTTCAGATTTAAACCCTCAGCAGTCGAGTATGAATTGTGGAACTAGAGTGCGTCATAGGGTAATGATGATTCAATGTGTTTCAAAGGGCATGAGAGTGTGGAAAAGTATTAGTGATGATGCATGGAGCGCAGAGTGTGGAAGTAGACATTAGAGAAAATTGGTAGTGATGGAAGGGGGGGAGAAAGTTTGATGCCCCCAAAGTGTGTAAGTGATAGAAGGTTATCCGACGATAGTAAAGGGCGAGGGCCCTCCACCCGATATCCGAGGAGACAAAGGCATGTGACGATGCTTTAAGATCGGTGGTGTAGGAGAGTAATTATGTACATGTGAAGGAGTGGAGGTGGACACCTATGTGGAGGGGCTGCCCGTGTAGGGGACTTAGGCCGGCGATTTGGACTAAGAGACCGATGAGGACGACAAGGTCGTGATGTAGGTTGTGTGCGGATAGGATAGCTAGGTGCTGAGGTAGCTTTAGATTTGACTGGTGTATCAACATAAGTGGGGCGAGGCAATGGTGTGCATGGTGGAGCGCCTTTGATAACAACCAATTGTTTGGTTTGAATGAACTTGAGGCATAATTGATTCATGGAAGGGATAGCTTGGGCGACGCAGAGCTAAGAGAGACCTAAGAGCATGTCACAACCTTTGATTGAAGATGCGACGACGAATGGTACAAGCATAGTGAGAGGACCAACTGTGATGGGAAGCTTGACATAGCCACAAGACTTAGGGATTGGAAACGTGACATTAGACAATGGATAATTGATGGCTAGGAGTGTAATAGAGCATACGTTGGTAGGAGCCGATGGATAGATCATAGTATTGTTGACAGTATACGAACCAATAGAAGCATTGATATGTAAGGAATCAGAAGTAAATGTATCATGATAATCATGATTCGAGAATGTAATGGCCGGTGGCGATGCATCAATAGAATCAACAAGGAAATCAACATAAGTGGGGCGAGGCAATGGTGTGCATGGTGGAGCACCTTTGATAGCAACCAATTGTTTGGTTTGAATGAACTTGAGGCATAATTGATTCATGGAAGGGATAGCTTGGGCGACGCAAAGCTAAGAGAGACCTAAGAGCATGTCACAACCTTTGATTGAAGATGCGACGACGAATGGTACAAGCATAGTAAGAGGACCAACTGTGATGGGAAGCTTGACATAGCCACAAGACTTAGGGATTGGAAACGTGACATTAGACAATGGATAATTGATGGCTAGGAGTGTAATAGAGCATACGTTGGTAGGAGCTGATGGATAGATCATAGTATTGTTGACAGTATACGAACCAATAGAAGCATTGATATGTAAGGAATCAGAAGTAAATGTATCATGATAATCATGATTCGAGAATGTAATGGCCGGGTGGCAATGCATCAATAGAATCAACAAGGAAATCAAGAGGCCTCGATGAAGGAGGCACAACTTGGGTGGCGCAGAGCTAAGAGAGACCTAAGAGCATGTCACAACCTTTGATTGAAGATGCGACGATGAATGATACAAGCATAGTAAGAGGCCCAACTGTGATGGGAAGCCTGACATAACCAAAAGACTTAGGGACTGGAAACGTGACATCAGACAATGGATAATTGATGGCTAGGAGTGTAACATAGCATACGTTGGTAGGAGCCGATGGATAGATCATAGTATTGTTGACAGTATACGAACCAATAGAAGCATTGATATGTAAGGAATCAGAAGTAAATGTATCATGATAATCATGATTCGAGAATGTAATGGCCGGGTGGCGATGTATCAGTAGAATCAATAAGGAAATCAAGAGGCCCCGATGAAGGCGGCACAACGCGATATGTATGATTGGCAGAAGAAGCGGTAGCTTGCTTTTCATGCTTGGGCAAAGGGTCATTAAAGATTTTTAGCTTTTTGTTATTATTGATTGGTTTAGAAGTAGATGGCTCAGGGAGCTCGAGTGCATTACTATCAACAAGATCTTGAGTAATATGCTTAATTTTGAAACAACAATCAGTAGAGTGCGAGAGGGGTCGAGATTGAGTGGTGGTGGAAGAGTGATAAGATTGCTTTCAATAAGTTGTGGCAATAGAAATCAAGGTGTGTAGGGTAACTTGGTAAGAGTAAACTTTGGAGGTTGCAATTGAAACTTTTCAGGCAGAGAGACAACATTAATAGTTGCCTTTGCCTCGGTGGGCTTAGGAGATGGCTTGAACGTAGATTTAGCTTGAAAGCGATTAGAAGATGAGGATAAAGCATGGTCATGATATCTCAATTTTCCCATAGATAATAGTTTACCTTCGCTAATCTTTAGTGTGTGGCACAATTGATCAAAAGATGGAGAGGTCTCAAAGATAACACTGGTCATCTTAGCTAGGTTGTTCTTATAACGTAAAACATAGTCAGCTAGATGCTCATTAGATCCTTGTTTAATTTGAGTGACGACATTAATAGTTGCCTTTGCTTCGGTGGGCTTAGGAGATGGCTTGAATGTAGATTTAGCTTGAAAGTGATTAGAAGATGAGGATGAAGCATGGTCATGATATCTCAATTTTCCCATAGATAAGAATTTGCCTTCGCTAATCTTGAGTGTGTGGCACAATTGATCAAAAGATGGAGAGGTCTCAAAGATAACACTGGTCATCTTAGCTAGGCTGTTCTTATAACGTAAAACATAGTCAGCTAGATGCTCATTAGATCCTTGTTTAATTTGAGCGAGTTGTGCATAAGCGATCTTATTGCTGATAATTATAGAAAAGTAAGCAAGGAAAGCATCGACTAAGTATGTAAAAAAAGTTACCGAGTGAACATGTAGATCATAGAACCAACGCATGGCGTAATCTTGGAAACTTCTAGGAAATAACTTAGCTAGTAAGGTATGGTCATTCAAATAATCAAGACATGCCACATGGAAAGATCGAAGATGCTCCTGAGGGTCACCATGGCCATTGAAAGTGGGTAGCTTAGGTGTAATAAAGTTGGGAGGAAGGGGATAAGTAGAAATGGCGGGTGCAAAAGGGGTATGAAGGAGTAAGGAGGAATCGAGAGATGGAGAGGCGCGTGAAGTAGCTTGTTGTAACTGACAGATTTGAAGATGCTCATTCAAATAATCAAGACATGCCACATGGAAAGATCGAAGATGCTCCTGAGGGTCACCATGGCCATTGAAAGTGGGTAGCTTAGGTGTAATAAAGTATATAAAAGAAGTTACCAAGTGAACATGTAGATCATAGAACCAACGCATGGCGTAATCTTGCAAACTTCTAGGAAATAACTTAGCTAGTATGGTCATTCGCATAATCAAGACATGCCGCATGGAAAGATCGAAGATGCTCTTGAGGGTCACCAAGGCCATTGAAGGTGGGTAGCTTAGGTGTAATAAAGTTGGGAGGAAGGGGATAAGTAGAAATGGCGGGTGGAAAAGGGGTATGAAGGAGTAAGGAGGAATCGAGAGATGGAGAGGCGCGTGAAGTAGCTTGTTGTAACTGACAGATTTGAATTTGCAGATCCTGGTAGCTTAGGTGTAATAAAGTTGGGAGGAAGGGGATAAGTAGAAATGGCGGGTGCAAAAGGGGTATGAAGGAGTAAGGAGGAATCGAGAGATGGAGAGGCGCGTGAAGTAGCTTGTTGTAACTGACATATTTGAATTTGCAGATCTTGGTAGAGGGAAGCTAGGTCCTGAGTGCCTGAAGAAGAGACTTGGTGGGTGTGAGAAGTAAAATGGTTGGTAGGCATTGAAACAAGAACATTAGAGGCGGGTGGGGATAGTGGAATGAGGAGGTTGGGTTGCCATAGGAAGAGATGTATCTTTAGAAACTGGAAGATCAAGCTCGGCAAGCTTCCTCACAAACGACAAATAAGAGGAGATCTAAATCCTAAGGATGTTCACTAAATGATTAATTTAATTTGGAAATTAATAAAATCTGATTGCAGAGTAACTGCTATAGTGGAATGAGGAGGTTGGGTTGCCATAGGAAGAGATGTATCTTTAGAAACTGGAAGATCAAGCTCGGCAAGCTTCCTCACAAACGACAAATAAGAGGAGATCTAAATCCTAAGGATGTTCACCAAATGATTAATTTAATTTGGAAATTAATAAAATCTGATTGCAGAGTAACTACTATAATATATGATCGTACAAATGCCGATATACGGTAAGACACAAACAAACTAAGCATGTAAAATATGTAACCCTAAGCACATTTAACTAGGAGAGAGAAAGAGAGACAAACACACATGAAGAGACAAAGAGACAAACAATTACCTTCACATGTCCACAAACCACATCAAATCCAAGAAAAAAAAGATGTACAATGTGGAGTCAGATTGACCCCGATGGTTGCCCGAAGAGTGAACTTACTGCCGAGTGCTGAACAACATCTCAGACCCCATGTAGTTCTTGTGTGTGTAGAAATGGTGCGCTAGGATGCCCTTGTGCAAGTTGCACAAATGATAGCAGGCTGTAGCTAGAATGTAGCAATGTAATAGTATGTGTGGATGGAATAGAATAGACTTCTCCCTCCTATGTAGTGTATGCAAAAATGATGTAGCCCTTGTCCCTTGTATGAATCCTAGAGGGATGCCTTTGGAGTGCTTTAGTGCCTTTGGAATGCAAGCTTAGGTGATAATAGTAATGCTTAGTGCTTGGTCCCTCCTAAAAGCATAACTATGTATTTATATGATTACCTTGTTTGAATGTCGTAATTGACAACTGGAAGGCCGAACCCATAAGTGAAAAAGATGTCCAAAAGATTAAAGAGACCCAAAAAGAAAAAGTAAAGGTAAAAACAGGTTAGGAGCGCCCAATATAGAAGTGTCTAGCTGGAAAGGTAACTAAGAGCATTTAATGATCCAAATTCAAACTTGAATATGAGCACGAAGAGCATGGAACATCTAGAAAAACTAGCGTGCCTAAGGATACTTCAAATAAGGAGAGATAAGTGGGAACACACGACTATAAAAGGAGGTCGAGTTCACCATTTTTGGTTTGCTAAAGGAGGAGCAAAAGGTGAGCGAAGGCTTGTTGATGGGCTATCGATGAGAATTGATAAGTTTCTCATGAAGCAGAAGTAGCCAAGGAAACCTGTCTATGTCAGGTTCTTAGGAAAATACACCAAGTTGTAAAGCTCCAAGAGAGAGTTGTAAGCTCCACAAATGAGCATGTGTATGTAGATGCCATAAAGGCCTTGAATTAATATAAACCATTATTTTTTAGTTTCGCTATGTTGATTTTGCAAATGGAGCCAAATCGTCTCGATGTAGTGCCCGACATCATATTCTATATGGTAATGGGAAATGAGGCCGAGGGATCAAACCCATGCCCAAATCCCAGGTCCTAGGTCTCTATAGGTAGGAGATTGGATGGGGGCATCTTAGCTATACTCTCTAGAGAGAGAATATATTGCTCGCATTAGATTGAGGACCCCCTTTCTCTAGTTAGGGGTTCCGCTCGGTCGCCTAGCATACTATATAGTCTATAGATACAGAGAGGGGCCAACGCCCCCCAAAGAGAGATAGAGGCTCTATTTGATTAGATAAAGTTCTATTAAATATAATAAGGTGTAGGGAAATGATCGGACACTACCCAACGACTATATATAGAATATAGAGTGGGAGGCTATAGAAAGAGAGGTTGGCCCAATCCATATCCCATAGAGAGACCGAGGAGGAGAGGTTGACCCATATATAGATAGGGGGACAATGAATGTGTCTAGTTATGCTCGAGGATGATCCTACCTCCCTCCCCCCTTTATAGTATAGTAGGCCATCAGGAGATGGCCTAAACCCCTAACTATAAATGGGGGCGCACTCATCCTCCCCTCTCCCCTAACTATAAATGGGGGCGCACATATCTGAGATTTGGGATCGAGGCAGATGCCTATACTCAGGGTGGCTTCCCCCTCTCCCCTAACTAGAGAGAGGGTGAGAGGAGAGGGGTCCCTCAACTTTCCACCATACAATTATTACTTTATGGAGTATATAGCTCAATAGCTCTTGACCCACGACCTATGGAATAGAGAGATAGGGATCCCAACTCATCGAGCCACCACTCAATCCCTTATATTAATATATATGGAGGGGGGGCTTCTCTCTATATCTGACGAATATCTTATTTGTATGGCGAGGATGGCTATATTGTATAGGTGATACTTGACCCCTTGCAATAGATAGACGTGGTTTGGGGCCCTGAACTCTATAGTTATAACTATAGAGGGGGACCAACAACGCCAAAAGAGATATAGGGGCTTTATTTGATTAGATAGAGTTTTATATAATATAACAATGCATAGGGAAATGATCGGGCACTACATGACTACATAGAGAATAGAGAGTGCGAGACTACATGGAGAGAGAGGTGGTTCCAACCCATATCCCATAGAGGGAGGGGAGGGAGGCTGTCCCATATATAGATAGGGGACGAGTCTCTATAATTATGCTTGAGGATCCCAACAATGCCAAAAGAGATATATAAATAAGGGCCCATTCACCCTCCCCTCCATATATCTAAGATTTGGTATCTGGGCGGGCACCTATATTCAAGGTGGCTTCCCCCTCTCCCCAATTAGAGAGAGAGTGAGGGGTGAGAGGGGCCCCTCGACTTATTTGACCCCAGTTTGAGCATAGAGAACTCTTGGAGTTGCCAGGGTGCCTGATATTTTGATAGGGCGACCCTATAGAATTATTGGCCCCACCTGGGGCTCCTGACAACTGAGAGAGATCTCGAGCATGATGAGAGGATCTATGGTTCTCTATAGGTATGGACAGTTGTGCTGACCCTTTCTATGTAAAGGGAATCCCTTCTCCCCCAGATATAGAGGGATAAATCTAAGATATAGGGAGCGGGGGTGGGAAAGATCCAAACAATGGTTTTGGGATGATGCAATGGGATGGGCACTCTTCTTTTGAACTGAATGGATTTGATTCATATCATGTTACATAAAGAATCCATATCCATCCAGCGACGGATCTGCGCCCCTTTATATCTTTATGCAAAAGGGGGATTCATGCCATGATATTCATGAACCTCCATATCTATATGTATAGGGGTTCATGATGGGAACAACTATTGTATTATATTTATATGATAGATGAGACCATATCCCATATCTATACAGGGGAGGGGGAGCCCATATTTATATATAGGATGTTGCCATATTTATGAATAGGGGGACCCCATCTAAATCTATATCTCATATAAATATATAAGTGATGCGCAAATGACTATATGTATGTAAGTTGCCCCTCGTTTACATAGGGCATATAGAATAATGTGGCGATCACACTTGATTAGAAAGTATTATCAATTCATCATGGCAGTCAATCAGAAGCAATGCGAAACACTTGATTCCCCCCTCTATCTATATGGTAAGGGATGAGGGGGGACCCATCCATTCTATCATGTTCTTAGATGATAGGGTGCTGCCATATTTATACATAAGGGGACCTGTACGTACCTGAAATTGTATGTACTGTACAGTTGGAAATTGTTACGGAAACCCCAATGATGATTCAGATCTCTTCGCAAGGTGTTCGGAATCCAGAAAAGCTCGCCAAGTATACATTTGCATCCTAAAAAGCCTTGTCCAGCTTTTGCATGTTTTGTTCTAACCTCTGCCCCCTTTTTCCTTGCATTTTAGTCTTTAAGTTACAGGACCGTCGCCTTGCCTGGGCGGTGGTCCTGTGACCGCTGCCGAGGACAGGGCGGCGGTCCTGTAATCGCCGCCCTGCACAGGGCGGCGGTCCTGTGCGTGTTTTCCAGAACTTTCTGACGCTTTCGTCAACGTGAAAAATTCAAGTGGCACTCGCATTCGTCAACCACTCTTGCTGCATTTATGTTTTTGCCGCCTGGTAAATAGTAATTTCTCTTTGTTTATGATAAAAGAGTTCAATTCAAACTTACCCCCTGGTAAATCCAAATGCTATAAATACCAAGCTTGTTTACAAGCAAATGGCCCCTCCCTCTATGAATTATTATTCAGTGTGTTTTGAAGTTCTCCCATAAGTTTCAATAGGTTTGGATTTTTCATGAATTCTCTCAGCCTCTCCTTTCTGCTTTAGAGATCACTTGATCTTCACACTTTCATTTTGCTCCATTGCTATCCTACACAGTCAGCTCAGCATAAGATAGTTTCAGTTCTAGATTAGAGTTCATTTGATAATCTTAGAGTTGTAGGTGGTTGTTTGTCACATGAAATAGATCCTGGAATTCTCGGTATATTTGCGTTGTATCCTCACAATAAATCTTGCTAGGAATCGCATAGTCAAGCTTTGTTCACTTGCACTATCCCTCTCTTACTTGCATTTTATTCGGTTTATATCCAAAGCTGCCATTGTTCGAGTATCTTCTTCTGCTGATGCTATCACATTCACACTTTTTTGGATTCATGAGGACACGAAGGAACAAAGAGATCGCACTGAGGGGACAAGTCACGACTCGACTGGATTTACCACTGTTCTATAAAACTCCAGGTTTGAACTATCAAAGTTGTAGTTACAATATATCAAATAGAGTAGCAAATCATTTTATTTCAGTTAAAAGCTTGCTTTTAGTATTACCAAGGAAGCTGTGGGGAATGATAGCTTCTAAGAAGCTGTGATTTATTCCTTACTTCTGAGGTAAGATTGAAGGTCTTTCGATTAAACTAGTTAGTTATTTAAATATTTAGGATAAATTCACAAGTGCACAGGCAAATCAGGCTAACTTGCTTGTTTTAATTCTGTTATTAGATTAATTGTTCATTATCTGAATATATTGGAATAGCTACTCTTTAAATTTCGTTCAAATATATATCATCGAAAATACAAAAAAAAGAAGACTATAAGCATAGTGTAGATATATCTTTCATAGTTAGTTTACTCATTTCAGTTAAAGTTGAATCATCTTTTGCATGACAATTACGAGACCCAGAGAGCCCAGGGATTACGTATTCAAACTGGTAGTACCTCAACCAAATCTCTTCGCAACATTAACGGATATAGATCAAGGGCTTAGGATTCATGTCTTTCAAACGACAATAAACCCACAAGCAGTTAGTGAACAATTGAGACAATTGAATATTGAAGACGACAAAGCTTACACATTCTGGTCAAGTCAACCCACCTATAGATTGCCTTGATAGGATATCCGCATGAACATACAAGAACCCGAAAGAGAACAAACATTTGGTTTTGATCCATTAGTTCCGCAGCCAAACGCAAGAGACCTTCTCATCGACATAGACACAGGCTTATGTATACAAGTTGCCAGAACACCCGTAAGGTATTCTGAGAAGATTGCACAACTCCTCATATTAAACATAGAAGCTGAAAAGGCTTATGACTATTGGATAGTCGGAAGAAGAGATTGATTCTTCACATGACCATAACAGGTCCACAGCAACCACGAACTCATGGTTGTGATCCCCAGGTCCCACAACTCAACGGGCCTGCAAGTCAGTTAAATATTGACACCAGTTTACGCACGCTGGTATTTAGATCCTCACCACTCCCGCTAGATATCATAACGCAATTTTCCGCATTAAACATAGAAGCCAATCAAGCTATTATTTTCTGGGCTAGACCAGAAAACCACCCATAGTTTCTTGTAAATCCACTACACCTCTCATTACCATTTTCCATGACCTTGTCTGGAAATATACACGAAGCACCTACAGGTCACTTTCCACGCATCCAACAACCAATAAATAGAATCTCAGCAGAGCTCGATATTGATTGGGGCCTCGGAGCAGCTATTATATCTGAACGATCTATTACACCAATTCAGGTTAGGAGAGCTTTCTTTGCTGTAGACTTGTAGATTCCATTGTTGCGTGTTGAAGATATAAGATTGCCCAACTAGTTTGTCTATACACACATATATTTCATTTTCACTGACTGTCTCGGCACGACCTCGGGAGGTCGGGTATGAAGAAGAGCTACTTATAGATTCTCATACTCGTATGTCACTTTTCTATCGTACAGGACCCCATCTAGATCTATATCCCATATAGATATATAAGTGATGCGCAAGTGACTATACGCATGTAGGTTGCTCCTTGTTTACATAGGGCTTATAGAATAATGTGCTGATCACACTTGATTCGAAAGTATTATCAGTTCATCATGGCAATTAATCAAAAGCAATGCGAAACACTTAGACTACCCCCATCTAACCATATGGTACGGGGATAGACGGAGGGTCCACCCATTCTATCATGTTCTTGGATGATAGGGAGTGGTACTCCGACCACGCTTATCTCCTTTATGTGGGGCACTCGCTTGGGGGTGCTCTCCCAGGCTCCCCATCCATTGGTAGGGCCCCCTACCCGCTATAAATAGATATAGAGATAGAGAAAGGGGCGTATACATCTAATCTATGGTCTGCTATATATAGATATAGACATAGAGAAAGGGGCGTATACATATACTCTACGGTCCCCCCTGGGGTATAGAACTAATGATTAAAGATATAACAACCATATAGAGGGGGGATTCAAAATAATTCATGTTATGATCACCATTGACCACTCATGCTACGTATATAGTATGGACTTCATTTCCATACATTATGGGGCATATAAATCTAATCTACGGTCCCCCCAGGGTATAGAACTAGTGATTGAAGAAAAGATATAAAGACCATATAGAGGGGGAATCAAAATAATTCATGTTATGATCACCATCTAATCTACGGTCCCCCCAGGGTATGGAACCAGTGATTGAAGAAAAGATATAAAGACCATATAGAGGGGGAATCAAAATAATTCATGTTATGATCACCATTGACCACTCATGTTATGTATATAGTATGGACTTCATTTCCATACATTACTATATTCCCCAAGCTGTTGCGAGTGAAAGATTTGAATCGGAAGTGAAGCGAGAAAGAACATTCCCAAAACTAGCTATCAGTTAAGAAACAAACCGATCCAAAAACGAACCTCAAATTAGACTCCCGTCTTACGTTTTGATCGGACGTCATCCTGTCCTACCTTTTATACTCTTTCATTGATCCATTCCACCATATATATATGGGGTTATTGTGGTGACCGCTGCACAAAGTAGAGTAGTTGAGTTGAAATTCATATCATACCTCCCCCACTAGGTTAACCGGCCCCACTCTCTATACGGGGTGTGTTGCAATAGGATTACTGGTCCCACTCTCTATATATGGGGTGTGTTGCACTAGGATTACAAGCCCCACTAGGATGATTGGCCCCACTCTTTGTACAGGGTGTGTTGCACTAGGATTACCGGCCCAACTCTTTATATGGGATGTGTTGCATAAAGTAGCGTAGTCGAGTTGAGATTCATATTGTACGGCCCCCACTCGGATGATCGGTGTTTCAGCCCCACTCTCTATATGGGAAGCAAAGTTGCCCTCTCCCTCTCCCCTCTCTATATATGGGATGACCCTTATCTAATATGTAGTACTAGCAGTTAATGGAGCCCTTCCTTTCTCTTTGTATTCTATAATCCGAGAGGTTGAGTGGTTTGTTTCCAATTCCATTTATGCATTCATTTAAAGGAATTCTATCCCTATCTATATAGGCAGGGGCAGGGATCCGTTATGTGTGAAATCCCATTGCCCCCAACTCCCACTACGGGGATAGGGAGCCCCTCCAGGGTAGTCAATCACTATATCTATATGGCGAGAGGAATCCCCTACCTTACCTTACTTGGTTCAAAACTAGATTGGAGATTCGAACCACTCCAACTCGGATTGGAGATCAAAAACCCCTAGATAGACCTTGTAATTTTAATATCTATATATCTAATTTCAAGAGGCATTAGTTTCAAGAGAGATGACAATTGGTCCCATCCCTTGCTCTAGATCTATGTATGGTCAGATAATCCTTAGGATGAAACTAGATGATTCTTTGGATGACTATGGAGAAAGTGCGGCCCCTTTATATATGGTCGAATGATTCTTCCCCCTTCTAATTGCTAGGGAGCGAGAACCGTTGGGATTCCCCTCACCCTCATTTGTTGGGTGAGTAGCTAGGAAGCCCCCACCCTATATATATTATCCCCTATTTAGCGGGCCCCTATCTTATATATTATTACTTGCCCGACAAAGGAGGGTAAGGCCCCCCACCCTATATAAATTATCCCCTATATAGAGAAGGGGGGTCTCTTGGCACATATCTATAGAGGGCCCTGATCTTATATATCTACACTCACCCGATAACAGAAGGCGATGGGGATCCCCTCGCTCTTTATATATATATGGATTATGGATATGATAGTTGGGTTCAAAGCAATTTATTCTCTCCAGGGTGCATCACAACATCTATATGGGGGCTCTCTATATATGGATATATGGTGGTGGGGTCAATCCATTTTCTATTTTGGGGTTCCCCTACCCTAATATAGCTCGGAGTGAACTACTTGATTTTTCTTTCATAAATCTAGACGTGATGTCTATGCCCTATCCATCTATCCCTACACACACACATATATATGCATATACATACATACATATACATACATATACATTCATACATACATACATACATACATACATATATACATATATAATTTAGAGGGTTGGGAGGCTGAGCCCTATCTATGTCTTGTGTTCCCATATATTTATTAATACTTCACCCCCTTAATATATATGGATGAAGTGCTGCTAGTGCCATTGATTCCCTCACCTATAGAGATAGATGGCCTGACCCCATCTATAGTATAGAGATTTGGCCTATGACTCTCTTGTTGGTCGACATTTATAACCATATACAAAGTAAGGCAAATCCCAATGTGGCATATAACTTACTCATCTTTCGGTCGATATTACCAACAATATATAGAAAGATGGGAGGGCTCAATTCATTGCCCTGATAATATATATGAAACCTTGTGTGCCTATATATATATAGGGGATTGGGGCCCTATTATTTATTACTTGTGTAGTTACATATATAGGGGACTTGAATCTTTCTGATAGTATTGTCTACCATATAGAGAAAGAGGGGAGGGATTGATTCTTTGCCCAAATGATATATATGGCCGCTCGGGTTCCTATCTAATGCCAGTTATATAAACAAGGAACCGGGACTCTATTGTTTATTGTATGTGTAGTTACAATATAAGGGACCCGAACACACACACACACACACACATATATGGGTGCCTAACTCTGTGGATATGGGGCCCTATTCTCTTGTTTGATTGATACAACTCTTTTACTAGTCGAGTGCCCATGCCATCTATCTATACGCCCTCTCATATACAAGGAATTGGGGCCCTATTATTTATTGCATGTACAATTACAATATAAGGGATCCGAACGCACACACACATATATGGGTGCCTAACTCTATATGGATACGGGGGCTTATCTCCCCCATATTCTCTTGTTTGATTAATATGATTCTTTTGCTGGTCGAGTGCCCATGCTATCTATCTATACGCCCTCTCATATAGGCGATTTGATTCCTGAGGAGAGGGGGAAGGGATATAGATCTGAAAACGAGAAACGTTGGGCCCGTTTAGGTCATGAGAGAGATAAGCCCTTATTTATATGGGATGTATTGTGTATTTGTGCCACCTTTATATAGGTGATTTGATCCCCTCTCCTTATATAATGGGGAGAGAGGGTGAGGGGTTATAGATCCAAAAAATATAAAAGTTGGGCCTGTTAGGGTCATGAGAGAGATAGACCCCCTCTCTATATGGAAATGTCCCATATAGATAGGGTTGGGTTGGGATGGGTTGGTTCTGCCTATATATCAATCGAGTTCCATTTAGCCCCATCTATTTAGGGATAAATGGGGACCATTCAAAGAGAACTGCCCAAATCCATAGCCCCAAAGAGATTGTATTATCTCCTAGGTGAAGATTACCTTATCCATCAATATGTTTGGCAGGAGACTCTATAGAATTATACTAGCCTGTCGATGGTGACGTTGGTCTAATGAGAGATGGAGGAGAATTCTCTAGAGCTACATATACAAATACAAGTAAAGTGACTATTTACTTGTGAGATGGGCCAAGAGATGGGGTTCGGTTCTACCCCTTCTAAATAATTTCTCTATATCTATTGTAGGCACTGCAACTATCTACATTTGAGAGGAGAGAAATCACTTGACCTCCCCCCTCTATTCTCTCCCCCCATATAGAGAGAGATGTGGACTTCATCATAATTCTATTCTATTCCATCCTCTATTTTATATGGAGCGCAATAGCTAGATTCTCTATCCACAACATGATCACAATCACAATGCATTATGGTGGGTTCAATGTCTAACGTCTATGTATCTAGTAGCCCCTATATGTATTGCAAATGGAATAGAATAGTTTCACCCACATAATTGCATTAGAATTCAGATGAATACACACTAGCCCTCAATTGAAGTATCTAGACTGGAGGCGCTACGTTGGGGATCCAATAGGCTAAGTGGCCCTATCTATAACTACGATCATATATAGGGTGAGTGTGGGGGCACTATCTCATTCTTTTGTGCCATCCAGATGCCCTCAATTGATGTATCTAGAGTGGAAGCGCTATGTTTTGGGATCAAATAAGCTAAGTGGCCCTATCTATAACTACGACCATATATAGGGTGAGTGTGGGGGCACTATCTCATTCTATTGTGCCATCCAAATGCCCTTACTTTATAATACTTCCAGGTGACCTTACTCTATATAGATATAGCCCTTGCTTCATTAGTCTTAACCCCTGTTCCTTATTAGAGGGCCATATAGAGATAGGGTCCTTTCAATATAGATGGGTTGTATAGAGAGTGGGTCACTAGCCTATATAGATATGAGGGCTCCCATTACATAGCATCATCGGGCCATAGCTCTGTATCATGGCCCAAGTAACAACCAATTGAATGACTGTCCACTGAATATATATATACACACACGTACACACACATATATATAGGGGCACTCTCTCTATATTCTATAAAGGGCTTGTAGGAACTCACTTGACAAAGGAGGGTGAGGGGTGCAGAGGTTTTTTGGAGAATAGAATAAGGTAGTCCTGTCTCCACTTCCCTCGCCCTCCATTGGGTGGGTACAAATATTCAAGATCAGAGTCCTCTATATTATATGGACGAGAAGGCAAAGATTCACCTGTTTGTTTTATATATATATATATATGGCACTCCGCTTACGACTTAGTGTATTTACAACCATGTCTATAATCTTTGCTTCATCCTCCTACCATATAGTCTATGGTTCGCTACGCGACGATGTGCTCACCCCTCTATGTATATGGGCAGAAGAGGGGGTTAAAGAGGAGTCAGTCTTTTTAGTCTCCAGTCCCCCAACAGATTTATAGGGGAAGCTCTTAAAGCCTACGTTACATTATTCTCACCCCTCTATGTATATGGGCGCGAGCAGGGGTCAAAGAGGAGTCACTCTCTTTAAGCATATATACATATCAAAGATTAAGTTGTTTTGGCCATACCATATATTTGTTGAGGGGGACTCTGTCTTTTCCTAACCGCGTTTTTTTTTCTAGATGACGGGCTTGCTCCCATACTCCCTTGATTACTCCATCATCCTAGTATGGGCACAAGATGGGGTAGAAGAGGAGTTAGTCTTTTTAGTCTCCTGTCCCCTAACGGATTTATAGGGATCTCAACACAACTGATTCCTAGTCACATTCAAGAGAATTGGGGACCACAATAGGATCACCATGACCACTTTTTTTTCTTTTGCTTGGGGCACGTAAATTAATTGGTAGATGAGGAACACAGGGACTTACTTTGGTGGATTTCCCTTTCCCTACCATCAGCTGAACAAGACCATAAGCCAAACAAGACCATCAACTGCTCACTCCCTTTGATGAAGAGAAAAGAGTGGTATAAGGCGGGCCAAAGTGATGAACATGGGTGAGATCTATGTATAGGGGGGAAGCACCCGACCTATCTAATATATAGGGTACTCTACATATATGGGCATAACAATCTACTCTGACCTTTGGGTCCACTCCATGTATAGATTCGGTAGGAGGTTAGATAGTTTAGGATTGGAGTTGGGGGTAGGTCCGGGATGCCTATAGAAACCATAAGGCATGCTAGCCGCAATCCCTATTAAAGAGTTATGTCATATGGCTAGAGCCATTTATACGAAAAGGGATAGGAGTTGGGTTGAGCCCCCGTCTCGATTTGTAGGGGAACTATGGGGGTCAATGGCCCTCACTGACTAACTAGATATGTGCTGAATGCAGGAATCCAAAATTCTAATTTGGGGTTGCAACTGATAGATACAAAG
Organism: Taxus chinensis; assembly: GCA_019776745.2. Classification (NCBI taxonomy): domain Eukaryota; kingdom Viridiplantae; phylum Streptophyta; class Pinopsida; order Cupressales; family Taxaceae; genus Taxus; species Taxus chinensis. Next base: position 688,629,454 of record CM034146.1, read on the forward strand.
TTGATGCAGGAGTATTAAGTTTAAGAAGGAAACTTTTGTTTTCTCAACAATTTTGGCTTGAGTAGGTGCTAAAGGTCATTTAGGATCATTAGGAATGGGTTCCAACCCATATCTCTGCTCTATTGTTTGTAAATCTTTCAAATTTCGTTCTCCCTCCAAAACTGCCTTTTTGAAAATTTGATTTTTTAGAGGGTTTAAAGGGTGTTTCTCATGATGTACTCCATGCGATGTTATGAAACTTTATGGAGGGCTTATTAAGGCCTAATTTGAATAAAATAAATGGTGATTAACTCCTGATGAGTTGACACATGTGCAACTTGGGTCACCGCCATAGTTAGGGTGTAGTAATTTGTTGTAACTACCAAGTAATATAAAAAAATAATAAAGTATTTGAATGAAAGAGGGGGAGAATGAGGTAGAGGAATTAAGAGGGGGTAGGTAGGTAGGAGGGAACCCTAAGTTCTGTATTTTTTTAGAGAAAGATCATAAAATTTGCAGGTTCTTTGTTGAAAGAAGCTTTGTGAGTTTGGAAAATGATGAATTAAGAAGAAAGGTTGTATTCTATGCATTATCTTGATGGTTGAACTTGAGGGATGAATGATTTTCTAGGTATATCAAGATGTTTGTGTTTATTAATTGTTGTTCATACTAAGAATGATATATGCAGGCCTGTTAAAAGCACAATTTTACATGTTCTTTGAGAAGTTTTACATGTTTTCTTGTATGGAAGTCTACTTTCATACATAAAAAATCATTTACAGGGTTCGAAGAGTGAATAAGGGAGGTTTCAGAGAAGTTCAAAGCCTTGGAGTGATTAAGTTGTTGGAAGCACAATCATTGAGAGGGTGGGTGAATCAATGTCTTTAAAACTTTTACTTCAATTATCTTTACTTTTACTTAACTTGCATGAACCATTCAATAAGTCATCATTATATGAGCAATGTCAAACCATCAAAGCAACATAACAACCATCCACATGAGCATGAAACAATAGAAAACACACATGAACACAACATATATGTGGGAAACCCTCAAGGGGAAGAAAACCCATTGATATTTGTATTAATAAAACAAAAATCAAGATTTAGTGAAGCACCAACCCCTAATTTGTCGAGCACCCACTTGACTTTAACAAGCACCCACTTGCAAAGAAGCTAAAACTCCCTAAGATTTAGTGAAACACCAACTCCACAAGGAGCACCAACTCCTAGGTTTTTTTATCAAGCACGAACTTGCAAAGAAGCACCAACGCCCTAAATGACTCAACATCAACTCAGCCACCACTTGACCAAGCACCAACTCAAGCAAGACAAATGTTTTCCATCTTCTTCTTGTTGCTATCTCAACGGTTTTCTTTGCTCTTGTCTATCTTCCTGCTCTTCTTCTTTGTCTGCTCTCTATCTTTGATGTATAAGTCACGTCATCATGTTCTTAAGCCTCTTACACTCATGCTGATCTTCAATCATCAAATGACATCGATACCCCTACTGATCTACCTTTGAGAACTCTCAAAACTGTTTGGTTTGTTTCATAGTTTAAAAAATCATTATCGTCAATTACTTGGCAGGCCAAAATTTGACTTAGAAATCGGGAATCGACAATTTCTTGGCGATTTATCGACATTAATCGACATCTTTATCCCTACTTCAAAAAACATTTAAATTCATAAAATAAACATGTAAAACATTGTTAAATGACACGAGAAGTGAATCTATAAAATGCCATAGGCCCAGAGGTTGATAATGCTAAGGTTATAGTACATATGGCTGGGGTGTAATAACTTGTAAAGGATTTACAGATTATTACACAAAGCTTTTAACCAAATTCCATAGTTGGCGGTTAATAGCTCTTGTGAGCAAAAGAAAACAAAAACCTTTCCCCATTATTTATTTAATGCAAAACAAAGCGAGAAACCGAACCCTAGAATGCACCTGGCAAAACTCCTCTCTTTCTCCTTAGATCTGCACATAATCTATGTGTGCTCTCAACACCCCTTCCCCCAGTATTTATTCCAAACTCCCTTTTAATAACAACATCATACCCCTCAAACTTGAAATGCAACTTCAATATAACAATGTCTCCAAATTTCTCTTTGTGAAAATAGCATATTATTCCTCCATATAGAAATGCAGTCCCAAAATAACAATCCCTAGAGTTGGATCGCTCCCCTTAGAAATAGAAGCACTTCCATGCAAAATATGAGTACGAGTGCCAAAGGTCCCCATACGGCCCTCCGAGCAAAACATGGGGCTAAATTTGCAGAGGATAAAATCACAAAAAAACACTTCGAAATAACCGTGTTTTTTTTCTGTTTGGATGTTTTTACCCTAAATAGTGATTTTCACCGATTTTTCTACCGATTTTTTGTGGTTTTCATCGCCGTAAATCGTCAATTTATCAGAACAACAAAAATCACGATTTTCCTGAAGATAAATCATTTTCATGCTTGCAAACGATTTATTTCTGATAAATTGCGATTTCTGGAATAGAGGTTTGCTTACTCGTTCATCATCTTCCTTCACTTTGACGTAGGCATGCACAAACTGCCTTTAGAAGCTGATCATTTTCAGATTTTCAATATAAGTAAGGCAGTTTTAGGCCTAAGGGTTAGTTGTGTAATGAGTGAGCTATAAGTGCCTTTAGATGCTGACCACCTTCAGATTTTCAATATAAGCATAGTCCTCATGGTCTTCAAGACCTCTTACACCTCTCTCTATCCCTTATAGCTTGCTCATTACACAACTAACCCTTAGGCCTAAAACTGCCTTATATACATGTCCCAAGCACACATACAACATATAGGTCGGCCATACATGCTTCAAATCTCTTAGGTCCGCCATTATAGATCAAAAAGTATCTGATAAACATGAAATAAATCACAACACAAGCTTCATTAGGTTGGCAATGAATTCAATTAGCCTTATTACTCCTTTAGCCTTCACGAACACCTACTTTCATTAGGTCTACCACAAAACGAAGCAATCACGAACTTTTGACCTTCAACACTTGTATGATTACTTTCAAAGCTTCTCCAAAGTGTGAACAACAACTCCATGCACTTGATTTGCTCTGCACTAGGCATACATGCCATAACACCTTCTTGAGAGCAACACTGTCCCAAAAACCAGTCATGCAAAATTGACTTGGTATGACCACTTAATGACTAAACTTGTCTAGAAACCATCATAGACATGTAGTATAGGTCCATAACATCCTCAAGCATCCATTTGTTTACTTTGGCCAATGCAAAACTTGAGAAATGCAATAAACTTTTCAGAAAACAATCATGTACCTACACTTTTTCTCTCTCATCTGACAAACTACCACCACTTGGAGATAGCTGGGAGAGTCCTCTACATTCTTCAATCTTCAAACTCAACAAAAAAATCAATTCTGAGCCTATTTGTGCAATATCTCTCCTATCGACTTCAAGCTAGGGTTTTAGGAGGGTTTTATACCTGTTTTGGTGATAACGATTGTTCATAATGCTCTGGACCTTAAATCTCAAACTAATTCCTGGAAATCTTAGCTATGCCACTCCTCTATCTCTCCCAAAGAGCTTAGGTTCCCATGCAAAGGTTACACATGCCAACGAGCTACTGAAAGAGCACCTCGAGTTGGGATTTGCCATTTCAGAGAACTCGGTAGGACCAAAAATGCAATATCTTGCAAAATCCTCCAAACGAAGACCTGAAATTTTGCGAACATACCTGAATCAACATGCCAAAGCTATGACCATGCTCATATTTGCATAAATGCTCTGAAAAATGAACCTCATGCCTCATTAGGCCATGCTCTCTTCACCTTGCTTGGTCTTCATGTCTGAAACTGACCTTCACACCTCTGTCCATGCACTTTAAACCACATTCTCATGATCAAACAACCTCTACATACCTGTATCCACTCATTTCGCCAAGCTACCATGCTCATACCTTCTCACAAGATCTCTTCATGTTTCAACTGGCCTTGAAACTCACCCTACTCTGTCCATGCTTTCTAAACCATGTTCACATGTTCAAACAATGATGTACAATTTCTCATACCTGTGTGCACTCATCTCTCCAAGCTATCATGCTCAGACCTTCACTGGAACATCTTCACAAGAACCTTTGTCTTCACATTGTCTTCAAATTCTCTCTCTCTCATTGCCAATCAACCTTCACAAGTGATGCAATTCTCGCTTTCTCTCATGCTCTGCCACTAGCTCCTTGGACATCAATGACAACACTAAACAATCTCCATCAACAAGGCACATACACAACTTGACATCAATGACAACTTACAAAAACACCATAATGACAACACCACAATGACAACTCGACAATGACGACTCACAACTACCCCATCTTGACATCAATGACAACTTGCAACAGAAGTTATATTGTGTTCATTAATGATTCACAAATAGACAATTTTTACTGTGTTGTCAACACAAGTCTTTCAACTGCTTTTAGCTGTCAAAACAGACTTCTAAGGACTGAATCCTGAGATTTTGTGTTCCTTACTAGGTATAAGAATTTCAAAACAAAGAGGTTCTTGACTCAGAATTTCATTTAATTTTACTTGTACGGTTGAAGGTCTTTCCCAAAAATTCTCTTCACCAAACTTTCAACTATTTATCTAGGGCTAGTCTAGATCATTTTCCAACAAATAACACCCTTAAACATGGCTCCTAACTCGAGATATTCATGACAGTCTGCAAGAGGGTAAAAACAGAACAATTCGACTGAGTCTTTGGGTTTTTTGCCCCTTAAGCACCTTATAAGTGTCTATTTTTTCCCCACACTTATGTTTTACCCCTCTTGAGATGCTCCTAAAGTTTCATTAAGTTTGTATGGTTAAGACTCAAGTTATAGACTTTTTACCTTTGCCGAAACCCTACCCTAGCAACAAACAACAAGCTTCCTAATTGCTCTTATTTTTGTCTTCTTGGTTTTAGAACTTCACAAACACCTCCAACATTTTCCTTCCAGGCCTCTTTAATATCCTCCAATCACTCTCTTGATTCATTCTTTCCCTTTCGCTCTTTTGTAGGGTATTTTCACACCTTTGCAAACTGTATATGATTGGTAAAATAGGACAAAACTGAAGTATCTCAAGTTTCTAAGCCATCAACTTACTTTTCTTGTCCCAAGAACATCTCTCTACTTGACCCTTGAAGGCCCTGCAATTGACCTTTCATGAAATAAAACGACCTTTCATTCAAGAAAATTGTGAAATTCTTCAAAAAGAATACATAAAATATTAGAAAATTCTTCTTTATTCATTTGTGCAAGAATTAGAAAGCTTGTTTGTACATAGACATTCTGCATATATTCATGATGTTCTCCTGAGAAACTACAAAATATTCGTGGTCTTCTTTCTACCTACCCACACTCTCTACTTCTAACTCATTCCTCTCTCATTCATTTGAATAACTTTTCCACTTCTTCTTGTTTCTTGGTAGTTACAACTAATTTGTATACCCCAACTAGGGTGACAAGTCACTTGAACATGTGGGGGCATGCCTTCTTGGTCTTCTTTCTACCTATCTACACTCCCTCTGCTTCCTTATAACTCATTCCTCCCTCATTCATTTGAATAACCCCTCCATTTCTTCTTGTTTCTTGGTAGTTACAACTAATTTGTATACCCTAAGTAGGGTGACAAGTCACTTGAACGTGTGGGGGCATCTTGGAAGGTTTATTTTCTCCTTATTAGACCTTGACAAGCCCCTTTACAAAGTTTCATGACCTTTTCCTACAGTTTAGACACCTAAAACCATCTCAAGACATTCAAATTTTCAAATTTGGCATTTTGAAGGGAAAATCGAGTTTGAGAGATTTATGCATAATAGAGAGAAAACATGGGTCGGAACCCATTCTAGAATACCCTAAATGACTTCTAAAACTAACTCAAGCCAAAATTGTTTAGGAAAATCCAAAATTTCTATCTTAACCTTGATGCTCCTGCGTCATACTCCCCAGGTGGGAAGATTTGAGCTCCAGCTCAAATGTATTTCTGATTTCTTTTTCCTTTTCTTCCAATCTTTGAGTACTTGCATCCTCTCTCTGCTCTTATCTTTGTCTTCTTCATTCTTTCTCAGCTCTTTAATTCTTTCTTTCATTTCCAACATTGTCCTTCTTCCATGCTTCACCATACTCTTTCTCATTTAGGAGCTTTAATAGTTCTTTCCTACTGTATAAAAATCCTAAAGAGAAGTTTATTTCTGTTCACTCTTTTTCATCTCTTTTTGCATCATCATGTTGACCTAAGAGGTTTAATAACTCCATTTCTGCCTTCTTGATGTCTTCTTCATCTCCTAAGATGTGTAGTGACTGTTGTTCTTGCATGATCAACTCCCACATCAGCTCTTGAAAGCAAGTGGCGGCATGAGAAGCCTTGTAGCCCATTGTAGCCCATTCAGGCTTGAGAGAGCGACAAGAAGAGTAAGTAGACGCTCAAGAAGAAAAGTCGAAGGTGGAAAAGACTTGGAGGTACCAAAAGACCAAGGAAGAAAAGGAAGACACCTAGGTGAGGTATCAAGAAAGAAGCAAGGTGAAATCGACTTGCTGGAAGTAAAGGCGCATTGAGGAATAGAAGCAAGAGCACATTAAGGCTCAGAAGGAAGAGAAAAGAGGTTGAGAAGAGATAAGAGAGTGAGATGGAATGCCACAAAAAGATGAAGGTACAAAGAAGAAAGAGTTAGTTATGGAAGAAGAGATTGCATAGTTGAAGAAGATAGTAGAGAAGATACGGATAGAAGAAGAAAGGCAAGGAAATGGTTGGAGGATGAGAAAGAAGGTTTAGTGGCCTATAAAGTTACTTGTGGAAAGAAGAAGAAGACAGATCAGCAAGCAAGAAGAAGGTGATCAACACCTTGAGAAAGAAACATGAGGTGAGAAAGATGAGATCAACACCTTGAGAAACATGAGGTAGTGATAGAAGAGTATATGGAGACTAGAATTTGCCATCCTGAAGGAGTGATGTTAGGAGAAGAAGAAGAAGACACTAGAGGGGAAGAATGTCTCATTGAAGACATGAGAGAAGAAGTCCAGCAAGAAGAAAAAGGAGAAGAGTTGTTTCAAGGAGCATATGAAGGGGCTATTTGGCCTCAAACGTTTCATTCTAATATTGCTTTTGAATGTGTGTAGGCAGGTTTGCAAATTGGTGAGATGATGGCATTAGAAAGTGCCTTGAATAGTGAATCATGTGGCCCCTTGTGCAAGCTCATTAAGAGAAGATATGAAGCACTTAATGGAGCTGAGGCAAAGTGAGAAAATCAGCAAATCAGGAGAACAAGCCAAAAAGGAATGATGAAGATTTCCACAATTATACAATTCAAGAGAATTTGCAAGTATCATTGAAGTATCATTTGGCCTCAAACGTTTCATTCTAATATTGCTTTTGAATGTGTGTAGGCAGGTTTGCAAATTAGTGAGATAATGGCATTAGAAAGTGCCTTCAATAGTGAATCATGTGGCCCCTTGTGCAAGTTCATTAAAAGAAGATATGAAGCACCTAATGGAGCTGAGGCAAAGTGAAGAAATCAGCGAAGCAGGAGAATCAGTAGCTGAGTAAAGATGTAGCGCCAGCTCCAAACGAGCCAAAAAGGAATGACGAAGATTTCCACAATTATACAATTCAGGTGAATTTGCAAGTATCATTGAAGATATTGACATCATAGAACATCCATTTGAGCTACCCGCATATGGCATGCAAAAGTGAAAAGGACTAGCATGAGCATTTCCATTTATACCCAAATATGACATACCGTACTATACTTGATGTTGGGAAAGAAAATTACACAAATAACTATTCTGGAGTTACAAGAAAATCAGCATAAGAACCACCAATATTCACACCTATAGCCATCCACCCAGCATACTCAGATGTTCTTTATAAAAAAGGGTGACAAGATCCTTAGATTTACAGGATATGGACCTAATCCAAAATTAGGAAAACACGAGAAATGGTTTTGATATTGTTCGCTGAACATTCTCTGTAAGACACTCCAGAAACTATGTTTGCACAACACAAACAGGGCATAAGAGATGCGGAATTCAAATAAGGCATATTAAAATTTTCAAGTTCCTTTTTTTGTTTTGATTTAGGCCAGGGTAGGACTGGTGATGTGCCTCTGTCAAAGTAGGCAGCTTGATGCTTTATCCGAGGTTTTCACTACTTTACCGTAAATTCAAATACTAAATTGTGATACTAGCCGCACTACCAACAAAGCATTCTGGAGTTCGTTTGATTTCCTTAAATGATTACCTTATTATTAACATCAAAAGGAGACTGAACCTCTTGACTGCTTGACCTTCCCATCAATGTTGTATCGATGAAGCCAGCCTACTATAGTTTCATTTTGTCGGAGAGTTTCAAATTCTCTCTATCTCATATTATCTGCCTCGAGTTTAAGATTTTACTAGTCATTCCAGCTTTGTGCACTTTTGTATTGTTGACATTAATACCAACCATTTCTTATCCTAAAACACAGCTAACGTTTTCGAGAATATGGGGATCATTATAGTGACTCATAGAATGTGCAATAACCTCACTACCAACAAAGCATTCTGGAGTTCGTTTGATTTTCTTAAATGATTACCTTATTATTAACAAGAAAAAAGGACCGAACCTCTTGACTGCTTGACCAACCTATCAATGTTGTATTGATGATGCCAACCTAGTATAGTTTCATTTTTTCGGAGAGTTTCAAATTCTATCTCATATTATCTGCCACGAGTTTAATATTTTACTAGTCATTCCAGCTTTGTACACTTTTGTATCTTTGACATTAATACCAACCATTTCTTTTCTTAAAAGACAGCTTACCTTTTCGAGAATATGGGGATCATTATAGTGAGTCATAGAATGTGCAATAGCTCAAACCTTGTGAGCTAAATCACCACTTCAGAACACATCAGAACCCACAAAAAATTCTTATCACAACCTAGCTGCATCATCAAAGGAGCATGAGAAATTGCATTCACAGTTCCTGCTACAAAGTTGACAACATGAATCTTTTCCAGCTGTTTGATTTGCATCACAAGTTCATAGGAGCAAAAATCAGTTTATCCTTTATTCCTGATCATAGAAACTCCTTCAAAAATCCTTCTAAGTGCTTATACAAGGTTATAGCATTCATAGATAAATGGTACGCAAACGTTATGTTGATTGACATGGTGCACATCATTTTTAGAGGTGAGGAATTTGTTTTCATCAACAAAATCAATAACAATTTTTTCAAGGATACGGGATTCAATAAAATGGCCTATCCTAGCGTTGGCTACAAGAGGTATGTTTACTGCACTCTTGATCTCCTTAATGAGAGCTGGATCAAACATTCTGGCAAATGAAGAGCTCATGTGCTCCCTTGTAGGAGATGTGGAACTGCGCAATGTTCAGATAACAATTTCATGACTTATAAATTCCACCATAGGGACTAAACATTATTAGAATCCTCACCAGCTCCTCCAGTGCATACAAACAAAACCTCCATAGACATTTGAGTTTCTCTAATAGCTCTAATTAAAAAAACTCTAACTAGAAAATCAACCAGACATACTAACAATTGTTTCCCGTTGACTAAAACATAGTGATCCACTAGTAATCAGATAGAAATCTCACCTTATCTTCAGTGGTCTGTGGTGTTACACAAAATTAATTTTGAAGTACGAAACAATTATTAAGTATAAATACAAAATAAGATTGCACACTATAAAGGTAGCTTGAATTGAAGAATTTTTGTGACTAGAATAATAGCCAAGCACTGAAAATTATGAATGGTGAATTTCATTCACTTTTTCTGCCATAACATCATCTTCTTCAAAAAAATTTTTGTAGACTATATAGCAAATGTGGGTAATACCCGAGTCGAGGAGAATTTTATTCAATTTTGTTGCCATATCAGCTTTCATGTCCTTGTCTGTCTTCACTCCCAGAAGACAATTTCAGCTATCAAATGAATAAGAACCCTGCTTTTAGATTTTCAGCCTACTGAATAAAGGTTTCTAATTTCCCTTTAGCCTTCTTAAGAAATGCTCCTTTTGAGTGGGGTTACTGGCATTTCCTATAGGTGTTGCTAGTGGGGTTACTGGCATTTCCTATACAGGTGTTGCTAAGAACATTTCACAGTTAGTTGCAGTAAAATTTCTAGCTCTATGCTCTTCTTCTTTGATAATATGCACCCAAAACTACTAGTATTAATTTTATTTAAAAAAAAAATTTATTTAAAAATTCACTAAAGAGGATACCATTTGGAAAAATATATCCTTTAAACATATGAGAGGATACTGCAAGCTTCCAGCCCCTAACAACCTCTTCCCCTATCTAATGACCTTTCAAACCATATGGCCACAAAATCCCTTCTCTGTATTTTAAGGTGAAAATTCATCTCCTTTCCGTGATTTTAACCTTAAAATACAGATACCATTTGGAAAAATATATCCTTTAAACATATGAGAGGATACTGCAAGCTTCCAGCCCCTAACAACCTCTTCCCCTTTCTAATGGCCTTTCAAACTATATGGCCGAAAAATCCCTTCTCTGTATTTTAAGGTGAAAATTCATCTCCTTTCCGTGATTTTCCACATCAAACGTTTCAATGAACCACTGTTTCAAAAATATCAGTGTGGTAGCCTGATCCACGGGATTGTGTCCTTAGCTACATGTTCCTCAGGAGCCTCAAGAATGCATTATCAGATCTTATGCGTTGGTATGTTTCTTGATTATCATTATGTACCAAAAGTATAAGAAGAAAAATGTTTGATAATTATGTAGAATATATCTTTGCTTTTCCTTCAAAAATAGTTGATGACAATTTGCACCCTTGCAATGTTATTATTCTACATTTTTTATTTATAACATTGGACTTAAAATGAAGAATTAGTGCCTACTTGCAGAGTTATTCTTTAAACGATTAATCAATCATCAACTATTCTGAATTTTCATGTCATTTGTTAGTTATATATTTGGATTTTTTCCTTAATGTGTTTAGTTCCTTAAATAGTTCAGTGATGTAGTGCCCGATCCGTGCTCGTGCTGTCGACAGTCCCCATGTGCCGTGGAGATCGGGATAACCCTATCCCGGTTATTGAATAAGTGTGTTTGGACTGCGGGATGGTCATTGAATGTTGGGCTCATGTCGGGTTTTCATTTTGACCACCGACGCAGGGATCGTAAATAAAATTGGCAATGGAATAAATTTAAACTATGGTGATAATAGAAATAAAGAGGGTAAAGTTGAAGTTGTCCTTTGCGGGGTAAGTGCATCTTTGTGCCTTCGATTCGTCGAAGTGATGTCATTCGCCTAACGACCCGTTCAACTCGAGAGCATTTCGAGGTTTGAGTTTTTGATAGGTATGTAGTGTTTACTACGTTTATCGGTGTCGTAATCAAATTGTTTTACGGATAACAATAAAAGTAATCCATTTATAATCTTCTAGTGAAAGTATTTTCGTGATAAGGTAAACGTGGTAGCGGGGAGTTGTTGTGGCTACGATTAAAGCATTTTTTTGAATTAATAAATAATATAAAGCATTTATCATTTATTTTTCCAAATTATATCACGGATAATAATTAAGGTAACCTGGGTAATTTTCAAATGAATATAATTAAGTGATATCGTAAGTGCCTTGAGCTGTCGAGGTTCGGAAAAGGCAAATTTAAAATAATAAAATAAAATAAATATTTTGAAATTCAAAATGTAATCAATAAAGCATAAATGAAAATAATTAAATTATCTAATATTCTTAACTATCCCTAAACTCCTCCAAATTATTAGAGCTTGTGCCAAACCTCCTTCCAAGGAAATGAAATAATGGAATTTTGGGTGATTGTGAGAATGTTTATTCAAGGTCTGAGCATCTGTGAGAAGGATTTTGGGGAATTCTTCTTGGGTTTTGTGAATTGTTTCCAAATGTATGGTTGGATTTCCATGGTTTTGAGTTGAAGCTTCCTGGTGTGAGGGCAAAATTATCCCTTTTGTAAGTCTTGCTCAGCTTACTTTTTTTGTTAAAAAGGACCTCTACTAGTTTCTCTCTGCGTGTGCCAAGTTGGAGCCTTGGAGTAGGATTATGGCGCCCACAGAAGGTTGTATTGGTTGCAAGATTTGGGCATTTTTCCAAGCTTGAGGAAAGGAGGTTTTTGGTTGTTTTTTTAATTGTGCTGCAACATAGAGATTTTTCGGCTTTTTGTCCGATGCTTTGAAAGGTGCGGCCATGCCCCACTTTGTAGACCTGCACAAAACGTTTGTTTATTTAATAAGGCTTTGGAAAATTTTCAATAAAACAGAAATTGATAGGTGTAAAGCCAAACAACTCAGCTCTTTCCCTTGTTGCCTTGCCTGCGCCATAACATGAGTTTTGAAAATGAGTTTTACATGTGTGCCAAGCATATAAAGAGGAGGGGATTTTGGCAGATGTGGTTAGTTTTAGTGCACAGGGAGACAGGTATGCAAATGTTCACAAAAAAATGGGTTCTTTTAAAAGAACTTAGCCGCTTTTGGTTGGGCACTTGGATTGTTTGTCCATTTCTGTGAAAAGAAGCGACCTCCCAGGCTTGCGACGACGCCGGGCATGTACAAAGTGGATTTGTTTTAAAAAAAGGAGGAAGAGACTTTCGAAACTCTAAAGCAAATATAATTGTCAAGTGTAAAGATAGACGCCCTCCCTTGGTGTATGCTACCAACATGTGCCAAATTGGGGACATGGAGCTGGGTAGGCACAAAACAATTTTTTTTGTTAAAAAAAAAGAGCGTCGAAAGGTTCAAAGCAAATGCAATTGACAACTGTAAAGACATACACTTCTTTGTCAGCATACGCCCAACTCGTACCTAAATGGAAGCTTTGGAAGCATTAAGCATTCACAGGACTTGTGAACTGTTTGACAAAATTCCCTGAGAAAAAAAAACCGTGGACAACAATGATTGTTGGATGTGCAATGTTGGAGCCTTCTCAAGGCGTGTGAAATGTTTGATAAAATGCCAGAATGTTGCTTTTGCGCGCTGTGTTTGATGGAATGTCTGGGGGGGGATGTCGCCTCATGAAATGCAATGATTGCAGGGTATGCGAGAAATTTTGATTATAACGAGACTCTAAAAGTCTTTGCTAAGATGCAACAGGTATGTCATGGAAGCATGTGAACTATTTGAAAAAATACTTGGGGGAACAATGGGTTAATGATCGCTTATTGAAATCATCCTTGATGCGTGGTATGACTCGTGGGCCTGGTTGTTGTCTAATGCTTTGAGTTGGAGATTGAAATAAGAATGTGACGCCGATCACATATCTTCTTGATTTTGTGCCGTTTAACTTGGGTGTTGAGCTCTGGGTGATCCTTGTGCTTTGCCAATTCGATTATCATGCATGGTCATCTTACTTTTCTTGCACGATTTTAATGTTTCTAGTTTTCTTATTTTAATGTAGTAGAAAATCAAACTAAAGTAAAATAAATTATCGGTGAACTAAATGAGATGTACTGGCTTATAACAAATTTACCTCTATTTTTTATGCCCTAGAAAAGTAATATGGAATGTAAACTTGACTCCCTATATACCTCGTGAGATATTTGGACAACTCTTATACTAGTTTTTGGTCTTGGAAACCATGTGGTTGACGTGATAAATGGGAAACTTTGTGAAAACTACTTCTAGATGACCTTGTGCAATGTTAATAAAATCCGTTTTTCATGGAGGCGTAAAATAACCTTACAGGCCCCAAAATGAGAAAAGTAAACCTATACTGAGCTAAGAGACTCTCACATGTGCGATAAAATGTTTTAATCTATTAGTGAGTTATGGAAATAATATTAATAGAGAAAAGAACCAAATAAGTGTATTTGTTATAAGCTACTTCTAAACTGAAATGAATAATTTGCAGCCTTGTGAATGAGATGATATGTTTGTTTGTTAAGTACTATTCAAACGTTTAAGGCAAAAATAAAATGGAATATGAATACGATAAAGATTTAACCACGAAAATGTAATATTCTGAAAAGTGCCAATTCGTGAAACTCATGTTGCGTTGGTCGTGGTTTCATTCTTGCTCGTGTATATAAGTGTGGTGTTGATTTGCATCCTATGTCATCTTGCTAATTGCATGTCCTTCATGTTGGGTGTAAGCGTTGCAAGTGATGTCGTACAATATCTTGTGAGGTTTCTTGGCATCGCATAGTTGTATCAAGTAGAATGAATGGCAAAAAAACAAATTTATCCGGGTATTTTGGTCATGTGTTTGGGTCCCACATGGGTGGGTGCTACATGTTGTAGCCATTGAGTTGCCGTGCTCAGTCAGGTAATGTCCACTGGAGCTAAGGGATATTGGAGCAGTTTAGGATTCCAGAGCATGTAGTTTGTGTTTGTTGCAGGTCTAAGCAAGATGGAAAAATAGATGGTAGTTCTAGATTATCATAGTCTTCCTCAGAGAGATTCAAAATTTGTGCGAGAAATGTGGAATACCTGCAATTAAAACAAATGCTTACTTTTCTCGTTTCGGGGCCTATAAGGTTATTTTATCAATAATGGAAACCTATACTGAAGAGCTTGCTGAAGAAAATTAAAAGACAGAAAAGAAGACAAATGATGATACAACAAAGACATCTTAACCACAAAATTTTCTATAACATGCTACATTGTCTGTTATTGATGATAGGAAAGAACTTTTTCAACTTGGAAAAGTGAGCTTGGTTCAAAAAAACCCTATGTACCCTTGTATGGGGATGCAGCGAGCAAGTTTGTTAGGAAATAAGGGATAAAATATGCGGAATAATCCCTCACAAAATCGCAACAGTAGAAACTAATATGCAGAAATTATTACAGATCTCAAATAAAATTGCAGAATAAAATAACACAACACAAAGAGACAGTATTTAACGTGGTTCACCCAATTTGGGCTACGTCCACCAAGAATCACTTGCTCAGATTTTATTACAAGCCACCGCTCTCTCAATACAATACCCAGATCCGTTTGGAGCTATGCTCAACAAACTCTACAGAATTCACACCCGAATTCACAACACATCTGCAATACATTTGTTTGTACATCTATCATATGCATAAGACCATATAAATAGACAACTGCTTAAGTATTTTACAAAACCGTGGGTATCAAAACCATGGGCAAAACCCGTCCCATAAACTTATGGTCAAAAACTCACCCATATGAGAAAAACACGTTTCCTCCCGATATTCGGGTGCAATTTTTCGAGGCGAGGATACATGAAAAGTGTACAGTACTCTTAGTGTACAGTCTTCAACACTTTCACACATGAAAACAGGCTCCACAACCTAACAAAGTCCTTTCCTTCTAAAATGGAAAAGAAAATTGAAAGGGGTGGTGCCACAACATTAGAAGTTGCACAAGACCATACCTTTTATTGTTTTCAAACTCGATTAGAAGAAACATATCTAAAGGACGAAGGCATTGCCCCTTCTGTAGAGAAGATATAATCAAACTCTTGTAGAATAAGAACATATGAACGAATAGGAGAAATGGATAGTTACAAAGTACAAATGAGACTCTCAAAGCACAATAATTTCTATAGCAAGTTTCAATCATAACGTCTTGATAATTGGAAGAACATCATCAATAGGACAATGCCATTGATAGAAAGGGTGATCAAGATTCACTACTTGCATACATAGTTCCTCTCCTGGTAATAAAGCAAATGGGAGAGACACCCATGAAGCCTACTTTGCATACATAGTTCCTCTCCTGGTAATAAAGCAATGAGAGAGACATCCATTAGGCCTACTTTGCATGCATAGTTCTCTCCTGGTAATAAATTTATGATGAGAGGACGTCTCATAAGGGAGTGGAATAATTGGACCAGTTGGGATATATAACAATATTTCTTGTCCCCTATTTGACATTAATATGCTTTTGTTGTGTGGTATGTTTTTTTAAAAATTATATTTCTGTTATAATGTGGATGCGGTACTAGTTTCTTGATCATACAGTGTCAGTCTTGTGTTTGATCGAATTTTGAAAGCGATAAATATAGTGATCATATTTTGATGTTATGTTGTATTTTTCATTGTTATGTTTTTTTATTTGGTTTTGATGAAGAAGGAAAGTTTTGTTTACAGGTTTAAACTTGTGAAGGAATTAAATGATAGAGACGACCCTGGAGCCAAAATGCATATTGGTGATGAATATACACCAAATCCATATGCAAAGAATGAACCATTTGCGTCAGGTGAGATATATACAAATGGATGTCATGTTTGTTCAAATCATGCTTCAGCTGAATAGTATTGCTTTGATTATGTGTTTGTTTGACTCTAATTCTGAAGCTATGAATCCAGTGGTCGAAATTTTTACCTGTTAGAATTTTATTTACCGTGTATGTTTTGCTCATATTGTTTGTTGATGATATCAAGAAGAAATTGTCAATAGGATAAGGTCATTACCATAAATTATGAAAAAAACTCTCATTTCATACATATACGACTCCTCTCCTTGTAAGGAATTCAATGAGAGTAACAGTCACAGAGAAAAAAAATTTGTACTGATTATGGCAGATGCCAATTCATATTGGAGTAGACCATTTGTTTCAGGTTGGGCGTATAACAATTGAATTGGGAAGCTATGAAGTTTGCATGATCAGATTCTAATATTGCATGGTAGTTTGCTGGTTCCATTTTTACTTATTTGGGTATGTTATTGTAGGTAATTCAAAACAAGAGATTTACACAAGGATCAAGAAGAAAGAAACCACTACTGACAATAGCACTAATAGTAGCTCATGAAAGGCTTAAGAAAAACATCATAAGAATGATACTGAAGAGAAGAGCCAGAATCAGATTGACATTGATGATAGAGTTTTTTTATTAGCTAACTTGGGCAAACTGCGATAGATGATGAAGAAGTCGTGAAACTGATGGACCATGCAACCAACCATTCATTCTGTAGTGGAGATGAAGTTGAGAAAATGTATGGTAAAGATTTATACAACTAAAAATAAGGACAAGTCATCTTCTAGTTCGTTTCAGTTTTCTGTCAAATACTGGGATACTTGGATTTAAAGCTATTTGTTGACGTTAAAAATACATGTCCATCAGAATGGATGAAAACCATAATTATGATTGAGTTTCAATATTCTCTAGACGACCCAGGACTTGCATGAACACAAGACACTATCGGAAGATTCTAAGTTAAAATCAATGAAGCATCAGGAATATCTTTGAACATGATTTGCTAAAGTGGAAGATAGGGAAAACTGGGTCCAGTAAGGTAGCTCATTTTCACTCGCGGGCTTTCAGTTTTTGAGAGGTCTTCAAAAACAAAATCCAATTACATGTCGAGGGAGCTGAAACACTTCAACGTCTTCAGTCCTCGTACCTTCCACGCGGTTCAAATAGAGGCTTGTCTCCTCATTCAGGGTCTTAGAAATCCAGAAAAGATTTTCCATCTACTTTTTCCATATCCCCAAAAACACAAACAAACAACCAAGTATATGATATTCTTTCTTCTTCCTAAGAATGGTCCTTTGGAAGATTACTTCTCTCCAGCTTTAAAGACGAAAATAAAATAGATCGGATGGGTAATGTTAATGTCTTACATGCATTTATCATCGTGCAAATGAATGGGTAGTTTTAGTGCCAATTGCATTTATGATACCTCTGTAACTGTCCCCAATGGGAATAATTTATAAGCCCAAAAGCAACACCTGTAAATCTGATTATAACAGCCACTGATAGAAGGTTGTTTTTATAAAATGCAAACTCTGAATTCCTTCTATAAATGCTACTTGCTCTAGAAGATTGTTGACCCTCAAAACTGAGTCCAAACTTGATCAATAGTTACCAAAAATAATAAAAATTTATCATATGCATGAATACCAAAAAATATAAATTTTTTGACCCAAGAAGAAGCGATGAAATAATTATTATTAAAAGTTTGCAGAAAAATCAGCTTACATAAAATGGCTGGAAAAGAGTTTTCCCAAACCCAAATCACTTATGCAAAATACAAGCCGGAAATCATCTCTAAAATTATGGCAATGAAGATGGAAACCAAATCGCTGGAACAACCGTGCTCTAGGGTGCTCAGATTCCTCCCACAAGTGGTTGTTCTTGAAAATCAATGAAACACTGTTGAAATTCAGATTTGTATGTGAAACTCAATAGAAACCCTTGAATAGGGCTTCCTCACACCAAAGGATGAAGCGGTTTCATTCTTCGACCTTGGCAAATAGAGGGTTTTCATCCTCTGATCTGCAAATCACATCAAAGGATTATCATCTTTCAATCGGTAAAAAATAGAAAGCAAATCAGCTAAACCAATTTCTCCCAAATGTGGTGACCTCCTTGTATAGTTTTCAGTGGCAATGGCCATAAACCCACAGAAAAACCTAATCAACTCGCTTCGCCCTTAGGGTAAATGTTACTCCTTATTTTATTTTTCCCCGAAGGAAAAATGCGACCCATATGGGGAAATAAAGAAGGGAAGTAAAATATTTTTGTAATGTCCTCATTTTTCAATTAAACAGACATTAATAATATTTTAAGTTGGCCCCGGTTAATTCATTATCTAAAGGAAACTTATTAATATTAGTATAAAAATCAAAATGTATTTTTAAATACTCACTAGGTGGTAGAAGACCGCTTTTAGCCCCCTTTTTCCAAATTGTATTCAGTTGGCATTAAAGGGATAATAAAGAAGGATTAACAATCTAATATTAGTATTAAAGTAATTCTTATTCCTGGTACTTTTAATTAATTATTAAAGGTTGGTTCTTGGGAAAATAAAGTAGTATATATTAAATAAGAAAATAAAAGTACTCTTATTAATCTCACATGGAACGCCCCACCTTGAAAAATAGAGACACAAAAAGTATAAACGTGGGATTTGATTGGGCATCTTTTGCGAATTGATATATTTTCTGGTTTTGGGCTGATTGCTCTTTCCATCTATTCTACATTGAAGGACGGGATAACCCCTTTGGTTGTTATCGTTGTATCTTAGTAGAGAAAAAACTCATCTCTGCCAAGGCTAAAGAAAGAAAACTCTTCATCCTTTGTGTGAAGATCCTCCATATCAGGTGTTTTTTTATTGAGCTAAATCGAGGAATAGTTCAGATTTTGGCATGTGATTGAAAACCGGATGCAGATTAAAATGAGGCATTCCACCTGCTAGGGTTTGAAGACTAGTGTTTGGGCAGATTTCTACCTTCAGTTTCAACCATATCTAGGTTATCTATACACCCTGTAGGGGAGTTTGACACTTGCTTCTAGGGCATGTCCCAGATTCATCACCAATAGCTTTGCCAATAAGTTGGGAGGCCATTATTTACGGCTTTGTGTTGGCTAGATTTTCTGCATACATCAAACTAGGCAGTCATGAGATAAATCTCCCTCATTTAAACCGCAAAAACGTGCGGCTCCCGTGTCAGATTTGTCAATAAAATGTGTTTTTGATCTATCAGGGGTTTTACTTTAACTACTTAGTTCATGAACCATAACTAAGAAGTTTTTGCAGCAAGTAAGCAGCTGTTTAAGAAAGGAAATTTACAGAAGAAGGAAGTTAAAGGAATTACAGAGAAGAAATGAGGAGGAAGATTGTGCATCCCACTAGTAGATTGCAGAGCTAATTGCATGCACATAGAAGAAACTTAATAGATGTGAACACACAGAGAACTATAAAGCAAAGGTAGCTCTAAATCCCAGATCTAAAATAACACAAAGTCTATTAAGAGATCTAAGATTTAGAAGCAAAGAAACAAAATACACCGTGACACAAAAGTTCTCCGGAAACCTGCTCTTTGTATTCCTTTCTGCAACAAGTGGCTCTCAGGGGTTCAGCACAAAGTCTAGAACACAAGATTGCTGCTTTTACAAATTCTGATTGATGTTTAACCCGGAGGTGTTCTTCTCCTACTTATAGAATGTAGGAGGGAAAGTACAAACAGAAGACTCAAACTGAACTAAAGTGTGGAACAACAAGTAAAGATGACATTTGG
This sequence comes from Taxus chinensis, assembly GCA_019776745.2. Taxonomy (NCBI): domain Eukaryota; kingdom Viridiplantae; phylum Streptophyta; class Pinopsida; order Cupressales; family Taxaceae; genus Taxus; species Taxus chinensis. Next base: position 688,649,395 of record CM034146.1, read on the forward strand.
CAATCATCCTCATCTAACTTCTTCTTAAGTGACACATGTATCACTTAACTTGAATAGAAAGGTTCCACATGACTTCAAGTATGATTGCAAAACCAATAACTTAGAAGTTTACAATTTCATCCGGGAACATAGAAAATAGAAGAAGAAAGAATAGAGAAGTCGTGCCAGGCTGTAGCATCTACATAACCTTTCTTCTTGTTCTGATATCTGATATATTGTCGAACCACATAGTTGTAGCATCCTTCCGTCTGTTTAGCACTGCTCCTTCTCTGTTCTGAATTGCAGCAATCCTTCATTCAACACTTTGCTGCATGCTTCCATTCTTCCAAACTTGGGCCCAATTTCGCAATGTCTGCCTGCAGTGTCACCAGCCTACTGATAGAGTTGCATCGTGAAAGGCTGGGGTGGCTTTATCAATCCTCTTTTGCACCATGCAGAAGAGAACCCTCCAGGGAATCATGCACCTCGTTAGAAAACAATCCGCACGTGATGAAGTATACCTCCAATCCACTCTTTCCTCAGTGAAAGAAATAATACTGTCCGGCAAATCTGATGTTCTACTCTCAAGCGCTTGCATCCTCTTCAGCAAAAACTCTGTAGATCTCCAAACAGAAAGATACTGCAAACTCTAGCTGCTTCCCCTGCTCGACTGATCCATCCGGCACAATTTGTTCTGCAAACCAATACATCTCCCGGTAGCTTGTTGATCTCACCAAAATACTCAGGTTACTCTCTGCACAACTGTATTCATTCCTTCTATGCGTTCTATCAGTTGCTTAGTTTGATTTTGCTGCATCGTTCATAACCTTTAGGCGGGCTGGCACTTGTCCCCAAGTTTGCAGAAGCTTGACGAATAATCAGATCCTTCCATTCGTCAATAGCCTTTACTTGATTGCTTGCATCTTCCATTTCCTGCATAAGATGATCACTCACCTGCGCTAAAATGGGCTGAACGGAAGGTTTAGCAACCTTGGCTATGATCGCACATAATTGAGATATGTTTGCTGCTGCAAACATAGCTTTTCTTTCTCCGCCTTTTCACTGTCAAGCCTAAGGAACAAGCATCCGGCAACGTTTGCGTGTCCTCTTTCAATCTTCAGTGGTAGCTGGACCGAGTGGTATTGGTCACCGTCACATCTTCTGTCGTGAGTTCCTCGGCTACCTTTCCTTCCGCCGGGATTAATATCGCAGCAAACTTCTCTCACCGAATCCTCGAGGATCAACCTAGAAGTTGCTTACTTAGCAACTTTAGGCCTTCGGGTCTCTTCTGCTCGATCCTGAAGTAGCTGCAAGTCATGTTCCTCTAAGTTCATCTCTACTCTTGCCTTCCGAACCAACTGCAAAGCTAACCATTCCGAGAAATTACTTCGCTCGGAGAGTGAGAAGTTGCTGATGGGCACTACCATTTCCCGCTCTGCATCCTCTCCATCAGAAAGTGCCACAGTGTCATGGCTGCCATCCTCTGAAACATCCAAGGACAAAGCTCTTTCGAACTCCGTCATCTGCAGCTTCAACATCTCCTCTTGGGAACGGGTGCCGAACGAGTGGCTGCGGAGAGAAGATGAACGTTTGCTGGTTTTAATGAAGGCATGGAAGCATCCTGCTGTGCGTGGGTGCAATAGTTTGGGGTGGTGATCCACTACGTACTGGAGAAGTCGGAGTCAAAGCTATGGTCGTAGAAGTGGTCTTCTCTTTCTCTTGAGATCTTCTGCGTACTGTTCACTTCCTCGGACCTTCTGCTGCTCTCTCCTTCATGCTTTTTTTTTTCGCTTGAGGAATCTCCTGCGCCGAAGTTGCCCATGATTTGATTCATCAATACTTCATCAAGGCAGTATCCCTTCGTTTGCAGGCAGCCCAGCTCGAAGTACTCACCAACACAGCTCCGTATCTTTCTTCTTTGTGCTGCATCCGCCCCGCCATTGTATCCTGTGTAGTAGCTTGAAATCTCCTCCCATTTGATGGTAAGTGTCAAGTACCACGTTCCCGTCATCTTTAAGATCCGCAGGTATCCGCGCTAGTCCAAAGTCCAATACCTGCTTTGCCGACAGCCTGCTGAAATCTTTCTTTCGGACCTCGTACTCACTTCTGCACTTCATCCAGAAATCTTCTAACGAAGGCACATGTGCGTACTCCTGGGAGATTGGTCTTCCTGGCTATTCCAAATGGATCGAAATTAAGCCGTGCAGGGAAGAAACTCTTGCTCATACTCGGACAACATTTGTGCTTCCATCCCTTGAGCTCTGTGAATGCTGATGCAACTGTAATATCCCACAGTGAGTGGGAAGAAGCCCGTAGACTTGTGGCCGCTTCGACTGAAGGTCGTGTAACTCCACAGTTGCCTACTTAGCTCCATGGCAATCAATCTGTCACTTGGGTACCTTGGCATCTTTGTTGGTTCACCTGGAAAAGCTCGTAAACCCTGAGGTATGTGAAATCCGCAAACTGGATGAATACACTTGCCAATCTTTGACACTGCGTCCCATGCTTCCTTGCTTACACCCTGTGAGGCTTCAAGTCTTTATCTAACCTGCAGATGAAATCGTAGAAGAAGTCATTGTTGATCACTTTGAAGTCTTTTTTCGCACGCAGGTGCAGTAAGCTGTGGGTAGCACTCGAAATGGGATCCTTGGAAAGAATACCACATCTATCCAGCTTGGAAAAAGACACCCTGTGAAGCTGCAGCATACACCAAGTATGAGTCATCTTGAAGCTGAAGGTACGCTTTACGTTCCGCAGTTGCTCACCGATGTTCTACTAATAATTTCTGACAACTGATTATAGAATCAAACCTTGGTGATGTCACTTGGCCCTGATGAAAGCATACATCCATGCCGGAAAGTGTAGGCATTCGCTTCACCATTCAAACCTGCATAACAATGTGACAATATCATCCGCCTCCTGCACCAAATTGGATCGTGGAAGAGTTCTCGGGAACTTGGAAGGGGATCTAGGCTCTTCATGAACCGGCTAGTCATGATGCTCACACAGTCAGCTCTATGCTTTTCCCACCTACTGTCAGCACATCCTGAATGCTAATAGAAGTCACCACCTTTCGTACTGGAATCTTCAAACCATAATCGAAGAATTCTGCATCCAAACGAATTAGTGTCTTTCCCGCAACATCACGCACGGGATCTGGAGAAGGATGATAAGATCTAGCACACTCCATCACAAACTCTGGCAATTGGGCTGTACACGGGAAAGCTGCAGCTCGAATAATTCCACTACTTTTGACCCGCACGCATGAGTGAAGTCTTTTTCCAGCTCTGGATCTGTCAATCAAATCAGAAAGAGGTTCTGGGCCTAGATCCGTCTTCTCCTATGTCTGAAAGTTTAGAAGCAATGCATGAATCCATCGTGCTCTCTTTTTCATCTCCTTTTGCCATGGCTTTATCAATCTTTGTCTGAAATTCTTTTTCTTCTAATTTGGCCGGATTTCTTCAATACTGGTGCAAATCTTGACAATTCTTCAGATTCGGAGGATATTTGCAATGTATGGGACATTGATAAATACTCCTTTTCTTTTATAAAGCACCTGTAATGAGTTCCTGCAATTATTCAGACAAAAATGGCCACCGAAGCATGGAATAGTGAATTTAAATTATAAAAAATCTGCACTTTTCAAGCCTGCTGCCCCAAAAATTGGTGTTTAATTTGCACATAAAGAGAGCATGAATCCTTTCAATTAACACCTGAGCTCTTGTTACAACACCTGTGAAAACAACTATGCCGACGAAGATCAACCTTCTCCAAAGCCAATGCGCCAAATCTGGAAGCTTTTGAGCCTTGGGTTAGCACTTTGTCTGTGCAAAATCCTTCATCTAATGGGGGCGCACTTTTTCTCCTTGCTCGCATTCCTAACTGTGAATTAAATAATTCATCCATATGGCTGCCCATGCGTATATAACCTTCATAATTCTATAATTAATAATTGCCCTAACAATTAAAGGCAATTAATTAATTAAAAATCATGCTTTTCTCTTTTAAAAAGCATGTTTAAGGACAGGCCATCCAATAAATTAAATTTAATCCAATTTAAATCCTTCACACAGCACTTCACTCAAGTCTCACAGTGTGCTTTGACCATAGCCACTGAAAATAGAAATGAATTGAATGGATGATTTATTTAATTTTAATGCTTCATCAAAAATCATTAAATAATGCCCAAATGGGGTGCACTTTTTGAGAGAAGGGGGCAGCCACTAATAAATTAAATTTAATTAATTTAATTTGGAGTTCTTTGATTCCTTCTTTGACTTTTGACCTCCTCAAGCTTGGGGCGCCACTTTTTGAAGGAAGAAAGATTATTTAAAATAATCATTTAATCACTTTAATCCATTACCAAAGGGGGCTTTTCTGTGCACGACTTCGCTTTTTCCCAGTGATCCAGACCTCCGATGACGACTTCCTCCGGCAAAATGTGCATGTATGTTTTCCAGCTGCTCCAGGCCAAAAATCGGGCTTTACCCGGCGAAGGAGTTGTTCCAGAGAAATTTTACAGAAAACAAAACGGGACACCACAAAAAAACGAAAAATTGCCAAAAGTTACAAATAAAGCCCAAAACTAAAAGAAGTTAAAATCCTTCTGGTACATAGGAATAATAACATATTCGCTCATAACAGAGTAAAACAGGGCGCAAATAGCCTCATACGGGGCTCAAAATAATTAAATACAAATTTCCCGCAGACAAATCCCGGCGACAGAATAATAAACAATTTGGGCATCTGGGTATTTGGCGAAAAGGGCTAATATGGCTCTTTAGGATTATCTTGATGCAATACAGGAACTTTCAAGCATAAAAAACAAATGATCCATTATTTTAAAAGTACGAAAATTTTCGGATCGGGTAGTCACAGATTTCAGGGTGAAATCTGAGTGACACCACTTTGTTTTAGTGGATTTGGGCTTGGGATCTTCTCTCTCTGGCCGCTTTTGTAAGTTGTACTTTCTACAGACTTTTAATAAATTTCCAGCTCTTATTTTTGGGTCCAAAAATTATAAATTTTGATATTCATACATGCATAGTTAATTCTAATAATTTTGGCAAAGATTTGGTTAAGTTTAGATCAGATTTGAGGGTTATTGAGTTCTAGATTAGCTCGCCATTTCTAGGGTACTTTCAGATCTGAAAATTGAGGATAACTCGCACTATATTTCATAATAGTTGGTTGTAATAAATTAGGAATTTTCAGGCGTTCTCTTTGGGGTTTGAATATTCTCCATTGGAGGACATTACAAAACACAAACAACACAAATAAATGATTATTTTCTTCCCCCTAAGATTTTCTTTTTGTAAGATTACTTCTCTTCATCTTTAAAGACTAAAAAATAAAATAGACCGAATGGGTAATGTTAATTGTCTTACACGCATTTATAATCGTGCAAATCAATGGCCAGTTTTAGTGCCAAGTAATTGATCCAAACTAATGATGTTGGTCTTATATATGTGTGCAATTAATAGATTAAACATGTTAATTGATTATTTGAATGCACTCGACCACTAATGAAACAGGTAGTGCTCTCCTCAAAACTAGTATTGAACATGCTACAATTAATGTTGAGACATGGATTGAGAACTCACAAAAGATTATCTTTCAATTAAAAGGAAAATGGCCTGGATAGTTATTCTAGTTTGACATGTGCTCCCTCCCGAGTTGTCCCTTGCATAGATTCACTGACCCTAGCTCTTCAATTCCATACCTCCAAACTCCAATCCACTTACCTGCAATGATTATTTTTGGGAATTATGAACTATAGAGCTCCATTTAGCATGTGAAGAAGAATTGCATCACACTAGAAAAAATTTAGTTAAGAGGGAAAATTCGCTTTTCTAAATTCCCCTCATAACCACCAAAAATATGGTCTTGCTTTGATATGTTGGTTAGTAGGGGTCAAATCTAAATGCCTCAAATATTTCAAAAAAATCATTTGGTTGTCTCTGGAATATTGAAAAGCTTCATATTTTTTTTCCAATTTATTTAGATATAGTAAATATGGGCTTACTTTTTTCTAATTGGCCTCCAAATCAACAACGGTATTTGATGGCATCATGTTAGATTTCATATACTACAAATGGTCCTTTGTACTAAACAATTGTGATACGAGTTTAGCATTTGTCATCATATCCAAAGCTCGTGAAGGAACATAAACTTTTAACCAACATCCCTTTCTCTACCAATATTTAATCGTAAAATAAGTGTCAATACGTAATGTCCCCTTTTTCGAACTAATTCATTTTGAAGACTTCTAGCCCATTCCACTTTCCTGTGGGCAAGAAGAAGGTCAAACAAGGGAAGTGTTTGTTGATGTTTTTTAGTCTTTTTTGTGAACATTTACCTTTTTCTTTCGTAGTTTCTCTTATGAGGCAGGTCTATTGGGTTTGAAAGGAGGGCAGACAACTTAAAAGATTAAAGCAATCATCCTTAAGAGGTCGGTCTTGGGGAAAGACTCCCTAATTGACCTTTTGCGCCACCAAGAAGCTATATAAGGGGTCGCTTGGGACTAATTTTGAACATGCATCTTAATATAATTTTACACTTGGTTTTGGGATTGATTGCTCTACTCCATTCCACTAGAGGGTGTGGCACAAAAGGAGGAAAAAACCCTTGTTCAACACCACCAAGAAGCTATATAAGGGGTTGCTTGGAATCATTTTGGACATGCATCTTAATATAATTTTACACTTGGTTTTGGGGTTGATTGCTCTATTCCATTCCACTAGAGGGAAAAAACCCTTTGGTGTGGCACACAAGGAGGGAAAAACCCACCCTTGTTCAAGTTGGAGAACGAAAACTCTCCAATTGGTGGTTCCTAAGGGCTTCAAAGAAGGTGATCTTGCTGGTTCACAGCTAGGGTTTGAAGGAGAAAGAGTTGTTAGGGTATTCTACATCCATTTTTGCAACCCTCTCCTTGGGCGAAGGAGGGTTTGAGTGCATTCTAGGGCACATCTTAGCATTTGGAGTTGATATTCATATTCTTCATAACTTATAAGGTTTATTTCTCACTTCATTGGTATTTTTTGGGTTTTGGAATCATCATTTGCAGCCCTTAATGTGAGTTGTACTTCTGCTGATTATTTATTTAATTTACAATTGTGGTTTATCACTTGTTTCTTATTTTTTTTTGAAATATATTGGCTGGATAAAATATCTTCATGGTTGGATAAATTAGTTGGAAGCATTATTTGTCATTTTTAGCTTGTTATTGCATGGGAGCTGATGCGACTAAGTGCTGTCACAGTTCCCTGCCATAGAGGGGTTTATTCACCAATTTCTAGCTGGTTTTGAAGGGAGTTTGATGCCCTAAAAGTTGTGATTTTCAGTTTGCTATTAGGGTTTGATAATTGTTTTTCAAAAATCTGATTTCTCTCATTTGGGTTTGAGCATAAACCCTTATTTTCAATTTGAGCTCTAAAAAGGGACATTACATTGGTATCAGAGCTTCGGTCTTTTCGATCTGGAGGGTTTCATTCAAAAGGAATAGATAAATGAAAAATATACATAAGAGGTTTTCCCTAGGGCAAGATAGGCTAGTGAATAGGATGACTCAATTGATCTAGGCCATACAAAATGACAATGGAGAAAGAAGTTCTTCGGAAATTCATAGGGTGATGCAAACCTTGAAGTTGCTGCTAGGCCCATTTTAACCATACCTTCCTCCCTAGCGAATGAAACGTGACGTTTGGTGATCCATAACATTGCTACCATCTATGAGGACTACATGGCTCTTTTGGATGAGATTTGTGATGCCATGACAGTTGCTGAGGTCATAGGGTTGAAGAATGGTAGAGTGGGAATTGGATCAAGGTCTAAACCCTGAGTTACACCCAAGGAAAATGGAAATGATATTCCATCCCTAGAGGGATAGGATCCCTCCATTATGATCAAGGACGAAGAAGAACAATCGAAGTTTTTTGGCATAGAAAGGGAACAACCCATTGAAGCCCTAGAAACACCCATCACTCTTCCTAAGGACGAGCCATTGACTGATTTTCAGAACAACAGTATGAAGGGTCAAGGGTTTGATGAAATCTTAAAGCACGAACCTAGGAAAGAGAAGGAAAATCATGAAGCACGAGTTGGAAGATAAAAATCCTTTGATATTTTATGATGATTCATTGATTTCTAATGATGGCAAGTTGCAAAAAAATGAAGAAGAAAAATCAGATTTACAAGGTGGTGAAGAGATATTAAAGGTTGAAGCTCAATTGCCAAAAGACAAGGAGGATGCCGCTAGGGACTTTTTGGACAACAAACAATGAAAAAGAAATTGGTGATGTTCATGATTTCGTCAAGATTCATGATGTGGTTCCTTACATGTATCAACAAAATGAGAATGCTTAAACAAATTCTCATATGGCCAAGAAAGATGAACACTATGAAGACAATCAATGTTATGAAGTTAATTCAAATTTGTTGAAAAGAATGACCATGGGGCAAGTTTGATGCTCCACAGTAAAACACTGTAAATGGGTGATCATCAAGGTGCCAAGAATGGAGAAAAATCAGAATTGCACATGATTAATGGGGCTAAAATTTTGGGTGACCTTATTGGGAGGCATGCCCATGGGATAAGGACCTCTCTTGATAATCATCAAGTTGCTAAGAATGGAGAAAAATCATGAATTGCACAGGATTAACGGGGCTAAAATTCTGGGTGGCCTTATTGGGGGGCATGCCCATGGGATAAGAACCTCTCTTGAAGCTCATGATAAGTACCTCTCTTGATGATCATCAAGGTGCTAAGAATGGAGAAAAATCAGAATTGCATAGGATTAACAGGGTTAAAATTCTGGGTGGCCTTATTGGGAGGCATGGCCCATGGGATAAGAACCTCTCTTGATGCTCATGTTAATCTTCAGCTCACTGGAATTTTCATGACAACAACCTATGGTAAACAATTTCATCATCTTCTTACCAAGAATTCGCTACAACCATCTTCATGCCATGTCTTTGCAATGTTTTTGGCTGTCATAAGAAATGTTCTAACAACTTTGTGAAGATGAAGGGTACCAAATGGGAAGAGGATTCCACTTAAGCCCTAGGAAGTGAATTCTTGGCTGACAACCCTAGACATGACCTGCATAATTCAAATTTATGGGTTCCTTCTATGTCGCTGCCATATTTGTAGCATGGTGGGAAACATGATCAAAGCCTTAGGAAGTGAATTCTTGGCTAACAACCCTAGACATGACCCGCATAATTCAAATTTATGGGTTCCTTCTATGTCGCTGCCATATTTGTAGCATGGTGGGAAACATGATCAAATTGATAAGAGGAAGAACATGTTGAGGGACAAAGGGCATATGGATTCTTCCTTGCGAATTCCAGTTTGCTTGTATATAGAAGTTTGGGATCCGGGAGATATTTTGAAGAGTGTTGCTACAAACTTGAGGACTGTTGTCACTTGCATCCTTATGGTAGCCATAAGAGAGCCTTGGTAACCTCGAGGAAAGGGCATTTCTCACCCACAATGAAGGATGTAGTGTTCACATCAGATGCAAGATGGTCTCCAACTATCACCATCCCAATTTTGCAAGGCAAAATACAATGCTACAACCATGGTAAGATGTTCTTTCTAAATTCATATTTTAGATGGATAGTACTGTCCTTGGACAACTGTAAGTTGACATTTATGATAAAGCTCTTTTGGTCTAATGTTTGAAAGGGATTTCAAGTATTCCAGCTGTCGCACACCTTTTCCTAGGTTACTGATATTCAAGATTTTTGTGTTGGAAATGCTATGCTACAACCATGGTGGGTTGTTCTTCCTAAATTTATGTATGGTGTTGTGCATATATTCCATGGACAACAAGAGATAGGCAGGTTTGGAGACCTTTCCACTTAATATGATGTGTAAGAGGGTTCACTCAATTGAGATCAAACAAAGTCAACATCCCAACATCTTTGGCGTAGCTTGGGACAAAATTTAGAGCTATGCATGGCTGTTACACACCCACTCATCTGCACTCCTAGGGTCTAATCCAAACCAATTTGTGAAGAAAATTTAGTAGGGCAACTTGGAGGCAACATTTGGAATCCAAAATCAATCAAGAAGAGGTGAGCATAAGTATTGGTATGCATTGTTTACATCTTATGTTGGAATTCAAGAAGAAGGCAATACTTTAAGGTAAAGTGGATGGAGTTCCAAGGATGGCTACCACAAAGAAGGAAGCGACATATTCTCAAATCACTCAAGTCATAGAGACAGGCAAGGGTTTACTCTTAAGGAATGTACTCCATGGTGATAATTTTTTGTTAGTTCCAGGCATAACGGTATTAGTATTTCTTGTGGGGGACGCTTGAAGAATTATGTGCAAAAAGGAGCTTTTATGTTGAAATCCCATCTTCTACACCAAGTTGGGGTAACTGCGGGCTTGTAAGAATCTTGTACTAAGGGCCAATGTATCTGTTGTTTTTAATTGTAGACATGTTCTTAAATTTTTAGCTGATGTAAGACAATTTTCAGTCGCTACACTACTCACGAATTTTCTTTTTAGCCTCGTAAGATTTCGGTTTGGTAGTTGTTATGCCATTCTCATATGGCTAAACATGCAAAAATCAGAGTTGGTGGGCAACAATAAACATGTACTTTTAGGAAGGATTTCGTCATATTGGATGATGTACTGAAAGAAGGGTACCACCGGAAGAAACAAATAAATCCCAAGTATTTTATGGCTATTGTAACTTGTTCCTATCCCATCCACAATCTAATTAGCATCTTGTAATAAGAGGGATAGTTGGTCAAGCTAATTGTTCATACTTTTTTTGCTCTATGGTGGAAATTACAACCGTTTGGAAGGAATTCTGTATGGTTGAGTATGCAAGTGAAGGATTTGTCACTCTTGTTTTTGAATGGAAGATGAAGAGGACTTCAATGAAGAGAGGGGAAGAAGAGGTATGAGTTTGTTTGGGTTGAAGCTCCTTCATTTGTGTAATATCCCCTTTTGGGATATTAATTAATATTTATTAAGCTACTTGCAAAGAAGCAAACTTAGAAGAGAAACCCTTCTAGGTTCACCTTAACTAACCCAGTTTCGGCTTCAATACAACCCAAATGAAGTTGGAGTGAGCCAAAGTAAGGGTTTTAAATGGGCTTAGCTAGTCGGAGAAAACACTTTTTTAACCAATATATTTTCAGCCAGTAGTAAATAAATAAAAATGCACTGAAATCAGTTGAAAACTTCAAAAATTGATATTTCATGCAATACTTGAAATTTTTCAGTGAAACGAATTGCAGATGGAAGATAAAATTATACACTTCCTAGCCAACTTACAATCAAATTTTCTGAGCACTTTAAGTCCCTCAAAACAGCCCACAAATACTGAAATCAAGTCACCCAAGGTTATTTGTGAATGGCATATAAAATAAATTCCATATTTTATAACTTGACTTTCCACTCTCAAATAAGCTAATTTCAGATCTGCAATAATTATTTTATGACAGCAGCTCATAAACTATTTGAAACCCTCTCAAAACATTGTTATCAAATGCCCAGGTAAGTCGATTTGCATTAAAATAATTCCAACACTGACTTGTTTAAGCCAAAAAATCATAAAAATGAACACAATATGCCCCAAATTAGATGCAGAAATAGATCAGACTGTATTGACCTCATTATACTTCATAAAATCATACCAAAATTCTCATACCAAGTTTCTATTTGAGCTTACTAAAAATCTGCGAATGAACAACAAGTATTTGAGTACTTGAGACACCTCCAAACAAGCTTAAACTCACCGTAGGCAAGTCGATTTCATCAAGGAAAACCCAACAGCTTATAATAAATTGCATTCACCATAGATCACTCTCAAAACCCTCTTAAAACAAGTTTGAACTCTCCAAAAAATGGCGACTCACATATATGGAATATAAATGCACATAACTCATCAATTCATAGCTCAAGAAGGAACACACACTTCACAATGGGCGGTGTTATGAACACCTTTTGTTTTCATGATCACTAGTGGACATTCATCCCTCTTCAAGCATGAAGATAAGTTATAATAACCGTCAACATGCAAAAAAGGGGTGCCTCTTATCTTCTTTTATAGCATTTTCTTTGCTCAATCTCCAAAGTTCCTTCGCCATTTTGACGCCATAGTTTAGAGATGAGAGCCTTTAATTTGAAATAACCTGCAAGTCAAAATCCAATGTGAAAGTTAATTCCCTAAGGCAAGATTTAGAAATAAAACACAAATGTGACATAATTTAATATTTAAACTTGATGCCCAAAAGGAATCGACCCATGCCAAAAATATAGATAAAATTGTGTATAAAGAAATAATAAACCATCCTCCAAAAAATGCGACTTGCTTTTATTATTTTATTTACCTCCAAAAATTATTAATTATCCCAAGGTAAATCGATTTCTCTCTCTTATTTTTGATTTGTACAAATAAAATATATTTTGATTTTTATATCCATATGTGCAAATCGAATTTCTCTTATTTTAATTTTTATTTGAAAAAGGGGACATTACAATTTGACATGGCACAAGATCCAGCTTATGGGAGCTCTACAACATGTTCATTCACTTTGATATGATGATACTCAGGCATATGAATTTGCAATTGTTTGAGGGAAAGTAATTTTGGGAAGTGAGGATTATAATGTCCCCTTTTTCTAACTAATTCATTATGAAGACATCTAGCCCATTCCACTTCTCGTGGGCAAGATATAAAGGTGAACAAGGGAAGTGTTTGTTGATGTTTTTAGTCTTTTTTGTGAACATTTACCTTTTTCTTTCGTGGTTTCTCTAATGAGGGGAGGTCAGTTGGGTTGGAGAGATGAAAAGATACAGTTAAAAAATTAAAGAAATCATCCTTAAGAAGCTAATTGACCTTTGGTGCCACCAAGAAGCTATATAAGAGGTCGCTTGGATTCATTTTGGGCATGCATCTTATGATATAATTTTAAACTTGGTTTGGGGGCTGATTGCTCTATTCTATTACACTAGAGGGCAAAAATCCTTTGGTGTGGCAGGTATAAGGAGGACGAAAACCCTTGTTCAAATTGGAGAACGAAAACTCTCCAAGTCCAGTGGTTCTTAAGGGCTTCAAAGAAGGCGATCCTTTTGGTTTACAACTAGGGTTTGAAGGAGAAAGAGTTGTCAAGGTAGTCTACATCACTTTTGCACCCTCTCCTTCGGGTTTGAGTGCCTTTTAGGGCATATCTTAGTATTTGGAGTTGATATTCATATTCCTCATAATTTATAAAGCTGATTTCTCACTTCATTTGGTATTTTTGGGGTTTTGGAATCATCATTTCCAGCCCTTAATGCGAGTTGTATTTGTGTTGATTATTTAGTTAATTACAATTGTGGTTTATCACTTGTTTCTTATTTATTTTTGAAGTATATTGGTTCGATAAATATCATCATCGTTGGATAAATTAGTTGAAAGCATTCTTTGTCAATTTTAGCTTGTTATAGAGGATGGGAATTGATGCCATTAAGTGCTATTACAGTTCGCATGCTCATTTGCATGTCTTATATGTGATTGTTATTTCCGAGTATGGTGATCTGATTAGAGGTATTGTGGTGTTTTTCAGTTTGTTGTTAGGGTTTGATAGTTGTTCTAAAAAATCTGATTTCTCTCATTTGGGTTTGATCCTAAACCCTTATTTTTAGTTTCATCCCTAGAAAGGGACATCACACAATATATGCCCCTAGGTCCAATGTATAGTTCACCTCCTACTTTCCACCTCACTGACCTTGTTTCTGAGCACCCGGTTCAACATTTTGGTGTAGATGAACAACATGTCTAGGGGTCAGCAAGATTGAACCCTCGCTCACACGAGGATTCATTAGCGAATTTTGTTAGTGCCTTGTCAAAACCCCCAATTCGATGTTCTGATGCAGTGCCTTGCATTGACAAGTTTATGAGACCCCGCAACTACATGAAAGCGATCTGGGTCTATTTGTAAAATGATATATATATATATGCATGGTATCATATGATCAGTTTGGAAACCATTTGCTGTTGATGAGGCTATGGTTTAATGAAGTAATTGTGTAAGCTCCAGTAGCAGCAAACCATAGTATGTCAGTGGATTGTAACTTGTTTGCATCCCTTTTATGACTAAGACATCCTAAAACTGGTTGACAACTTGAGATTGGTATGTTTCCTTGTTTTGCTTGTAAGCACTACTTTTAGAGCATAGTTTGCATGAGCTCATTTATAATTAATCCATCATGGAGAAGTCTGATTCCTAAAGAGTATTGGGGCTTCATGCTGGGAGTTGTGGAGCCATTCATTAGAGTGCCCGTGTGGTAGGAACCCCTTCTATTGGGAGTTATTGAGTCATCTATTTGACCTAATGCAATCAAGATATGGACATTCATTGACTGGCATTATAGACTATTTGTATTTGATTGGATGCATTGAAGAGTTGGTGGTTTGCCTAATTTGTCATGTTGATCTCAGAAGTGTAGATATTACAGTGTACTCCTTTCCCAGTAACCCTTTTTGTACATTGTATATAATTATAAATAATATTTTGCCATATTGTGAAGATTTGGACACTATGATGCTGCTTTAGAAATAAAGTGAGGTATATATAGTACATTGTTTTTGCCACATATTGTAGGAGAACATATTCCCCATTTGTCATGTTAGTAGAGCAATATAGGGATCCTAAGCCTATATTTCCGCACGAGGATCGAATTTCTAGCACCTTCTATAATGTCATGACCCAGAATGGGAGCTCTAAGTAAATGAGATTCAAAGTGTTTGACCAAATGACAGAATGTGAGATTTTCGATAGAAGATCTTTCTTGGATCTCACCAAGATTCATTGAGACTGCAACTAAATGTAGTAAATATGAAGCACAACCTAATAAGTTTCATCAATCTTTTAGTGTTTTGTTGGCTAGATTTTTGTGCATAGCATGAAAACCTAGGTAGTCATGAGATAAATCTCCCTCATTTAACCGGTGAGGCTCCCGTGTCAGATTTGTCAATAAAAATGTGTTATTATCTATCAAGGGTTTTACTTTAACCACTTAGTTCATAAACCATAACTAAGAAGTTCTGCAGCAAGTAAGAAGATGTTTAAGAAAGAAAAAGCTATAGAAGAAGGAAGTAAAGGAAATACAGAGAAGAAATGGGGAATATGTGCATCCCAATTAGTAGATAACAGAGCTAATTGCATGCACATAGAAGAAACTTAATAGATATGAACACACAGAATTATAAAGCAAAGGCAGCTCTAGATCCAGATCTAAAATAACACAAAGTTTACTTAAAAGATCTAAGATTTAAAAGCAAGAAACACAGTACACAGTGACACAAAGTTCTCCGGAAACCTGCTCCTTTGTATTCCTTTGCTCCAAGTTGCTCTCAGGGGTTCAGCAAAAAGTCTAGAACACAAGATTGTTGCTTACAAATTCTGATCGATCATTAACCCAGAGGTTCTTCTCCTACTTATAGAATGTAGGAGGGAAAGTACAAATAGGAAGTCTAACTGAACTAAAGCATAAACAACAAGTAAAGATGACATTTGGCAATCATCCTCCACTAACTTCTCCTTAAGTGACACATGTATCACTTAACTAATAAAATGGTTCCACATGACTTCAAGTAGTGGTTGCAAAACCAATAACTTAGAAGTTTTACAATTTCATCTGGGAACATAGAAAATCGAAGAAGAGAGAATAGAAGAAGTCATGCCAGCTATAACATTTATGTCTTCTTCTTGTTCTGATATCGGATATACTTGTTGAACATGTAATTCAACATCTTTCCATCTGTTTTAGCCACTGCTTCCTTCTCTGTCCTGAACTGCAACAACCCTTCATTCAATACTTTGATGCACGCTTCCACATCTTCCAAGCTCAGCCCAAACCTCGCAATGTCTTCCTACAGCGCCACCAGTCTACTGATAGAATTCATCGTGAAAGGCTTGGTAGCTTTATCAATCCTCTTTTGTACCATCAGGAGAGACCCTTCCAGGGAATTAGGCACCTCGTTAGAAACGATCCGCACGTATGAAGTAACACCTCCGTCCACTCTTTCGTCAGTGAAAGAAATGATACTGCCTGGTAAAGATGATGTCCTACTCTCAAGTGCTTACATCCTTTTCAGCAAAACTCTGCATATTTCCAAACGGAAAGATACTGCAAATTCTAGCTGCTTCCCCTTCTCAACTGATCCATCCGGTACAATTTGTTCAACAACCAATACATCTCCCGGCAGCTTGTTGATCTCGGCCAAAATACTCAGGTTACTCTCTGCAACTGTATTCATTCCTTCTATGTTCGCCATCAGTTGCTTCAGCTGATCTGCTGCATCATCCATAACCTTTAGGCGGGCTGGCACTTCTCTAAGTTGTACAGAAGCTTGGCGAATAATTAAATCCTTCCATTCGTCAATAGCTTTTACTTGATTGCTTGCATCCTTCCATTTCCTGCATAAGATGATCACTCACCTGCTCTGAAATGAGCTGAATGGAAGGTTTAGCAACCTTGGCTATGATCTCACACAATTGAGATACTTGCTTTTGCAGCTCTTCTTTCTCCGCCTTTTCACTGTCAAGCCTAAGGAATAAAGCATCTATCAATGTCTGTGTGTCTTGCTTCAATCCTTCAGTGGTGGCTTGACCGAGGGGTACTTTGGTCACTGTCACATCTTCTGCTGTGAGCTCCTCTTCTATCTTTCCTTCTGCCGGAATTGATATCTCAGCAAACTTCTCTCCCAAATCCTCGATGATCAAACTAGAAGTTTCTTTAGCAACTTTAGGCCTTCTGTCTCTTCTTGCTCAGATCCTAGATTAGCTGCAAGTCGTGCTCCTCTAAATTCATCTCCATTCTTGCTTCTGGAACTAATTGCGAAGCCAACCATTCCGAGAAGTTACTTCTCGGAGAGTGAGAAGTTGTTGAGTGCACTACCATCTCCCACTCTGCATCCTCTCCGTCAGAAAGTGCCACAGTGTTATGGTTGCCATCCTCTGAATCATCCAAGGACAAAGCTCTTTCGAACTCCGCCATTTGCAGCTTCTAACGTCTCCTCCGGAACAGGTGATGAACGAAGTGGCTGAGGAGAGAAGACGAATGTCGCCGGATTCAATGGAGGCATGGAAGTGTCCTGCTACTGCAGTGCAATAGTTGGTGAAGTACTGAGTGCTGGAGAAGCCGGAATTAAAGCTATGGTCGTAGAAGTGATCTTCTCTTTCTCTTGAGATCTTCTGTGCACTTTCAACTTCTCGGACCTTCTGCTACTTTCTCCTTCACGCTTTCGCTTGAGGGAATCTCCTGCGCCGAAGTTGCCCTTGATTTGATTCATCAATGCTTCATCAAGGCAATATTCCTTCGTTATCAGCCAGTTTGAAGTATTCACCAACACAGCTCCAGATCTTTCTTCAATTGAATGGCAGCCTCTCATTGTTATCCTGTAGCATGGCTTTATCTCCTCCCATTTGATGGTAAGTGTCAAGTACCACATTCCCATCATCTTTAAGATCCGCAGGTATCCTGCGCTAGTCCAAAGTCGAACACTTGCTTTGCTGATAGCCTGCTGAAATCTCTCTTTCTAACCTCATACTCACTTTTGCACTTCATCCAAAAATCTTCTAATGAAGGCACATGTGCGTACTCCTGGGAGATCGTCTTCCTGGCCACTCCAAATGGATCGAAGTTCAGCCGTGCAGGGAAGAACTCTTGCTCGTGCTCGGATAACATTTGCGCCTCCATCCCTCGAGCTCTATGGATGCTAATGTAGTTGTAATGCCCCACAGTGATTGGAAAGAAGCCCGTGGACTTGTGCCATTTTGACTGAAGGTCATGTAACTCCACAAGTTGCCTGCTCAGCTCCATGACAATCAATCTATCATTCGGATACCTGGGCATCTTTATTGGTTCTCCAGAAAATCCCGTAACCCTGAGGTATGTGAAATCTGCAAATTGAATGAATAGACTGCCAATCTTGGACACTGCTTCCCACGCTTCCTTGCTTACCCTGTTGGCCTTCAAGTCTTTGTTTAGCCTGCAGATGAAATCGTAGAAAAATTCATCGTTGATCACTTTGAATTTTTTCTCGCACGCAGGTGCAGTAAGCTGTGGGTAGCACTCGAAAATGGGGTCCTTAGAAAGAATGCCACATCTATCCAGCTTAGAAAAGACGCCTTGTGAAGCTGCAACATACACTAAGTATGAAGTCATCTTAAAGCTGAAAGTATGCTTCACGCTCCGGAGTTGCTCACCGATGTTGTTGCTAATAATTTCCGACCAATTGATTATGGAATCAACCTTGTTGATTTCAATGGTCCTGATGAATGCATACATCCATGTACGAAAAGTGTAAGCATTTGCTTCGCTGTTAATTCTGCATAGCAATCTGACAACATCATCTGCCTCCTGCACCAAATTGGACTGCGGAAGAGTTCTCGGGAACTTCGAAGGAGATCTAGGCTTCTTCATGAATCGACTGTTCATTATGCTCATGCAATCAGCTCTATGCTTTTCCCATCTACTGTCAGCATCCTGAATGCTAATGGAAGTCACCACCTTTCGCACCAGAATCTTCAAACAATAATTGATGAACTCTGCGTCCAAACGAATTATTGTCTTTCCTGCAACATCACGCACTGACTCTGGATGAAGGATGATAAGATCTAGCACACTCCATCACAAACTCTGGCAATTGGGTTGTACATGGAAAAGTTGCAGCTCGGATAATTCCACTGCTTTCGATCGCAGGCATGAGTGAAGTTTTTCCCGCTCTGGATCTATCAATCAAATCGGAAAGAGGTTCCGGGCCTAGATCTGTGTCTCATATGTCTGCAAGTTTGGAAGCAATGCATGAATCCATCGTGCTTTCTTTTTCATCTCTTTTCACTATGGCTTTATCTATCTTTGGCTGGATAATTCTTTTTCTTCTTACTTGGCCGGATTTCTTCAATACTGGTACAGATCTGGACAATTCTTCAGATTCGGAGGATATTTACAATGTATTGGACATTGATAAAAACTCCTTTTATTTTGTAAAGCAGCCTGTAATGAATTCCTGCAATTTATTCAGACAAGAATGGCCACTAGTAGCATGAATAGTGAATTTAAATTATAAAAATCTGCACTTTTCAAGACTGCTGCCCCAAAAATTGGTGTTTAATTTACACATAAAGAGAGCATGAATCCTTTCAATCAACACCTGAGCTCCTATAACACCTGTGGAAACAATTATGCAGACAAAGATCAACCTCCTTCAAAGCATGCGCCAAATCTGGAAGCTTTTAGCCTTGTTTCCACCTTGTCTGAGCAAAATCCTTCTTCTAATGGGGGCACACTTTTCCTCTTGGCTGCAATTCTTTACCTGTGAATCAAATAATTCATCCATATGGCTGTCCATGCTTATATAACCTTCACAATTCTATAATTAATAATTGCCTTCACAATTAAAGGCAATTAATTAATTAAAAATCATGCTCTTCTCCTTTAAAAATAGCATGTTTAAGGACAGCCATCCAATAAATTAAATTAATCCAATTTAATCATTCACACATCGCTTCACTTAAGCTTCACAGTGTGCTTTGACCGTAGCCACTGAAAATAGAAATTAATTTAATATTTTAATGCCTTAAAAAACATTAAACAATTCCCAAATGGGGCGCACTTTTTGAGAGGAAGAGGGCAGCCACTAAATAAATTAAATTTAATGCATTTAATTCCTTTCTTTTATTCCAACTTTGACTTGTTGACTTCCTCCAAGCTTGGGCGCACTTTTTGAGAGAATAGATTAATTAAAATAATCAATTTCAAGGCTGCCATTCTCTCACCAAAGGGGGCGCACTTTTTTGCACATGTAATTCTATTTTTAAGAATTTTTTTCACAATGGGATTCTTTATCCTGCAAGACAGACACCAAAATTCCATGATCCACTTAAGTGATTTGACTTTGACAATCGAGATTCTTTACCCTGCAAGGCAGGCACTAAAATCCCATGATTTCACTTAAGTCACTTTCCTTTTATTTTATCATGGGAATTTTTACCCCTGCAAGGCAGGCAATAAATTCCCACCTGCCTGCAGCCTCTATTTTTCCCATTGTAGCTTAAGTGACTTTTATAACACGGGAAAAAGTACCCTGTTAGGCAGGTATAAAAAATTCCCATCCTGCCTGCGGCTTGCTTTTATTTTTCCCATTGCAGCTTAAATCCTTTGTTTTCCAAAAATGTGCCCATCCCCGTAGGGGCTTTTCTGTGCATGACTTCACTTTTTCCCAGTGATCCAGACCTCCGATGGCGACTTCCTCCGAGCATAATGTGCGTATATGTTTTCCAGCCACTCCAGGCCAAAAATCGGGCTTACCCGACAAAGGAATTGTTCCAGAGAAATTTCACAGAAAACAAAACGGGACACCACAAAAACATGAAAAATTGTCAAAAGTTACAAATAAAGCCCAAAACTTATCCCAAGTTAAAATCCTTCTGGCACATAGGAATAATAACATATTCGCTCATAATAGAGTTAAAACGGAGCACAAATAGCCTCAAATGGGGCTCAAAATAATTAAATACAAATTTCCCGCATACAAATCCCGATGACAAAATAAAACAATTTTGGGCATCTGCGTATTTGGCGAAAAAGACTAATATGGCTCTTTGGGATTATCTTGACGCAATACAAGAACTTTCAGGCAATAAAAACACAAAACGACCCACTATTTGAAAAGTACGAAATTTTTTCGGATAGGGTAGTCGCAGATTTCAGGGTGAAATCCGAGTGACACCACAGCATATTCACAAAATAGGATTGTTGAAAAGGTGAAAATTTATCAATGAATGCGTTTGTCAGGTACAAACCTAGACTCCGTCATCTTTTTGCATCCTCTAGTTGGCGTGAAAATGGGAGCTTTGGAACTGTCTTTGTTTAGTCATTAAAGCATAATGGAAAGGGGGTTTTCTAGTGTGTCTAAGTTGCAAGTGCCTGTTAGATATATGTGCAAAATGTGGAAGCATGTTGATGATGTAGTTGCAAGTGCTTTGTCTTAGGTGTATGTAAAGCGAGGAAACATTCACAAGCATGTGAATTGTTTGACAAAATGCCTCATAGGGATTTGGTCTTGGAATACAATGTTGGCTGGTTTGTGTGGAATGTTGGTTGTTGAGGAAGAGCAGAAATGCACGGTTGACCTTCCTTGCCATGGTGGAAAGCATGAGGGAACTTTGAGCTTTTCCATTAAATTTTCAGTTAAACTTGTGGTGGCAATATAGATGCATTGTTGGCATCATGGGAATAAGGTTTTTGATGTAATGCCCCCTTTTGGGAAAATTAATGAATTCTGAATTTTTACAGCAAACCCTTATGAAGAAAATTACAAATTTTAAAATTACCCTTTTATTATGAAAATATGACAATACAATGTACGGACACAACTCCCCTTTTGGGAAAATTAATGAATTCTGAATTTTTACAGCAAACCCTTATGAAGAAAATTACAAATTTTAAAATTACCCTTTTATTATGAAAATATGACAATACAATGTACGGACACAACCCCCCTTTTGGGAAAATTAATGAATTCTAAATTTTTATAGCAAACCCTTATGAAGAAAATTACAAATTTTAAAATTACCCTTTTATTATGAAAATATGACAATACAATGTACGGACACAACCCAAATTTTATTGAACTTATTTAGTAGGAAAAGGCAAGCACAAAATATGGAAATTATTCAGCTGAAACCCTAGCTGATTTTTACAAATAAATTGCAGAAATCATGGCCGATAATAATTATTGGTTGGAAATGGCGTCCAAGATGGTTGGAAAATGTTGTTTGGAAGGTACAACTGCTGGGAAATGACGACGTCAGCATTGTATGGTCGCTGCCCTAGCTGATATGATTGGTGCAAAACGAATAGGTTGTCTGTAAGGTACAACAACTTCATTGATGAAATTCAGCCTCCCAAAATGATGACGTCAGCCCTCAAGGTTGACGTCAACCCTCAAAATGATGCCCTAGCTAGATATCCCAATGCTGAGTTCCAATATAAATATGATTTGAAGCAAAAATGCAATCCCTAAATGGGACCACCATACAAGATCGAAGGGTTTTCGTTCCCAAGCCTTATTCATCAAAGGGTTTTCATCCTCAGATGTTGAAAGTTGAAGCAGAAGCTCAAACTCACAATGCAAAAATAGCTGATTGAAAAGTGATTCCCAAATGAACCCAATCGCCCCCACTTTTATAATTTCACTCATAAAGCAATGTCCCCTCCTTTTATTTTATTTTTGAGTTTCTTTGATAATAGTCACCTTTTTAATAATAAAACATAAGTTGTCTTTTTTATGAGTTTCTTGGACAGCTTAAGTTAAATTATTAAATTATTTCCTTTGCACCACCACTTTAGCCTACGGGAAATGGAGAATAGGCTAAGGGTCTTCTAAGTGGATTAGATTTGAGATGGGACCATGACTTTTATAATTTCACTCATAAAGCAATGTCCCCTCCTTTTATTTTATTTTAGTGTTTCTTTGATAATAGTCACCTTTTTAATAATAAAACATAAGTTGTCTTTTTTATGAATATAACTTAAAGTTACTTTTTGGACAGCTTAAGTTAAATTATATAATTATTTCCTTTGCACCACCACTTTAGCCTACGGGAAATGGAGAATAGGCTAAGGGTCTTCTAAGTGGATTAGATTTGAGATGGGACCATGACATTTGAAAAATGGAGGTACGTGATTTGCTTAACGAAATGCCTTCAAGTTGTATCTCTGCAAATGTTGCAAGACTGGGATTCACTTCCTCGTCTCATCACCAGAATTGGGTTTCTCTTCCCTCTAGCTTAATATTGTACATTGATTTCATTTTTCGCTCTTTTGATGTTAATAAACCCTAGTGAGGTATATACTATTTAGATGAATGCAAAATGATATGTTAAACGTAAGTAATGAGGAAACTAGCATTACCTTGTGATGACCAGACTCTAAAATTCCCAACATGCCTTTCTGCACACCACCTAACACGTTTGTGAATTCACTCCACATGAGTGCCTCTTAAATCAGCTCTGCTTATTGAATTTTACTTTCATTAGCTCCTCTATGTTCTCACAGTTTAGGACAAGAGGTTAGAAGTGACTGCTTCCTATTTCATGTAATTTTCGATGCTTTTCGCAGACCAATCCGTGATTAATCTAGCCATGCTGAGCTGTATTGTGGGTAAGTCTTTTGACCCAATTTTGAACTCTATCAAATAAATCTGACCGAGTATGGTTATATATTGTATTAGAAAGTTTTGTTTCTCTTAATATCTCTTTGAACTTTATAGGAATTTGAGCATTATGTGAAGATTATGAATGTTCTCTCTTTCTCCTCTTTCTAGAACTTAGAAATATAATGGAAATGTGACATTTTGTGAAGATAATGATTATTCTCTCTCTCTCTCTCTCTCCCCTTATTCTCTATCTAGAACTTGAAGACTTAAAGGAAATAGGGAATTGTGTATAAAAATAATAAACTCTCTTGCTCTCTCTATTCATTCCTTATTTGAATGTGTAAAATGGTTGTAAAATTGTATTGTTATTGTTATCAATTGAGTGATAGTACCCTTTGTATTCTTGATCAAAAATGAATTTTTGATATCATGCATTCAAAAGAGTGTGTCGTATCTAGTTAATTTAGTTATTGGCATAGTATTTTCTAATTGTAACTATTAAATAGTGAAGAGGCATATTCAGTTATGTGATAGGTGCTAAAACACCGAGCCAGAATGTAATTGCACTAGTTTATTAAAACTCAACTTGAAATGTTTTCCCCTTGGCTAATAATGGCTATAATCCATGTTCTAAACATTGTGTGAAGTAAATTACTCATGACTTGTGTAAAGGATAATTCGATGTTTTTGCAAGATGATATTAAAGTAGAAACCTATCCCTTAACGAGCTTAATATCCCACTTAGTCTAAGTAAGCATCTCTAATTATGGGTAGACTTTTGAGAAAAGGGCCACATATATGTGACCCTCCAATACTTGTGATCCAATGAGCCCTTGCTTAGGAATTGTCCCTCTAAAAACTCCTTGTTAACCTTACTTTAATTCATTGTGAATGGCAAACCTGAAGGCTTGGTAGTCATTACTATGTTGAAACTCTAATATAGAGAGCACACATGTAGTGTAATTAATGGAACATCAAACTTTTAAAAACTAGAATAGATTCCAAATATGTATAACCATGTTTCTTCTTTGTTTGACTCATAACAAGTTAGCAAGACCATGAATCACGTGAGAAATAATTATTATGCACTCATATGTTATATATTGGAATTTATGTGTAAGATGGGTCTTGAATGCTATACATGAACCCTCTATCCTAGTTTAGCTGATTGAGGAGAGTTATTACCAATTCTGATTTGTGTGACCACGTGGAAGGGGCCATATCTAAGTAACCCTCTTCTAGTGTCTAGGCCCCATTAGGCCTCAACCTTGGGTGTCGCCTTTTCATAAACTTGTAAATAAGTTGGAACTCAACGTGTTCTGCAAGTTGTACCAACTCGGAGCGTAAAATCTCTTTTTGAACCTTATTGGAAACATAACCTAACATAGAACAAATAATTTTTGGAGCTGTTCTGATGAATATCAAATTGAATCCATGTTTACTTAAGATTAATGTGAGCAAACTTGTTAATGCCCTCATGAGCGTAGTTTGTTATCTCTCCTGGTGTATTGCGTAAACAAACTTGATGTTGTTGTTCGTGGACTAAGTGTGTGATAACAATGAATTAAGAATTGTTGGCTTGTATGGTAAGCACATGTTGCGTATATATATTTCAAAAATACTGCCCTAGTTTTTGTGTTTTGGTCTAAAAATGTGGGCATGACATTTTGTATCAGAGTAGGGGTTCAAGCTATGGAACCTCTGGGACAAACTTGTGATGGGTCAAATGTGTGTGACTATATGGGTGTAGAAAGAGTGTTGTGTTGAATGTTGTCAATGTGTTATGTGAGGGCAGTGTGCCCATGTGTATTAGAAAAGTTTTGTGATGTTGTACCAAGGCCCTATTTATTGTATATATGTGCATAGCTCTTTGTAGTGAACCCATGTGTATTATAAAAGCATTGCGATGTTGTACTGCCCTATTTATTGTATATATGTGCATAACTCCTTGTAAAAATGTTGTATGGTAAATCCATGTTTCAGTGATACGGGTTTGTGTTGTGTCGACCCTTATTGTGTTCGGCCTTGCAGAGACCTTTAAAACATGATTCAAATATATTACGTTGGAGATGTTGGTTCATATAGATACCTGGAGATGATGATTCAAATAGAGACTTTGGCAGCATCAATGTTTAGATCAGTCTAGTATTCTTATATTCTGATCTATGCTCAGTGCCGAATGAGATCCGATGCCCATATGGATATTGAGGCGCACACTCAATGATATAGTGTAGTGCCCCTTTCAGACAAAAATAACAAAGAGTTGGATTTCTAGCAAACCCTTTCATACTGAAACTTGAATGATCTGATATCTGAGAGATAAACTATGAAATCTGAATTTAATATCAAATACTTAGTGCTAAAATCCTAAAAATACTGAAATGTCCACAAACCCTTGTAAAATATAAAGAAAATTCAGCTTCTTATTTATCTAAAGAGACCCTTGAAAATAATTGTTTTCTTCAAACGGTTAGGTCTGAAAATAATAATCATGAATTTTCCATGAATGAATGAAAATTGCTAATTTATTGTTTAGAAATGTTAGGAATAGTCCTAACATGTGGTTGATTGTTTGTAGGATAGATAATGTTACATAGAGTTATATGTAAGTTATTGTTACATACATAACAATAACATTTAGTTATTTATATTTGTTAGAATATCTATTATGTAAATTGTTTTAAAAACTTACAGAATTAGGATAATAGTTTGTTCTCTCGTAGGATATAGGAACTCCCATTTAGAGGAGTTGTTATAGGAGTTTGAATAGGACTCCTTATTTTTGGGAGATCCATTCCTATATATTGATAATGTTTATATTGTGTATATGTTGAATTGAAATTTTTATTGAGCGTATGCTCTTTCTTCAGATATGGGGTAAAACCCGCATCTAGTATCAGAGATGGTTTGGAAAGGGGCCTCTCTGATTTTTTTTCACTCCTCTCATGCTTTATTTGTCAAGCTGATTAAGTAAATGGGTTAGCAGATCCCACGGACCTCTGTGACCCCATTCCCTTCTTTTGTTTCCATTCACTTGTTGTAAAGTCAAGCGGTGCAAACAAAGGACTAGCGGATACCACGTGGACCTCACACGAAATCTGAAGTTTGGATCATCCACTCTTCTTGCAAACTTGTCATTGGTACTAGCGGATACCACAGACCTCATAGCGAACCCAATGACATCCATCATTCAGGGGCATCTTCTTTCTCTCTCCATTTTGTACAATCTTTTCGCAGTTTTCTTCCATTTTGTCCACTGTTTTCATATTCAAAATCAGAAAATTAATATATAGAGTTTGATATCAAACTCTCACTGCATGATATTTCCCACATCAAGATCTCTGCACAGCTAGTCGTATCCACTCAACATTAGCATAGGCATTGGAAGATCTACTTAGATATTTTGGGAATATATTATGTATTTTTCCTACTATTATAACATGAAGGAGTTGTGCAATTACTCATGAACAGCGACCTCCGCAATCTAAGGCTCTAGATTTCAATCGCCCAAGCTTCTGTCATGTTAGTCCTCTACATGTAACCTTGGTGAAGTGATCGATATGACATTTTCAATTAAAATTAAGTATGGTTGGGTACTTGATAAGCTAAAGGCTGAGCGTGAACGTGGCATTACCATTGATATTGCACTGTGGAATTTTGAGACCACTAGATACTACTGTGTTGTCATTAATGCGTGATTTCATTAAGAACATGATTACTGGAACTTCGCAGACCTACTATTTTGTTTTGATTACCAATCTGGCCATGCATCCTCGTCACGATCCATCTTCACCCCCCTCTCGGCATTGGCATTTAGCACATATTGGTGGGTTTCTTTCGAGGAATTAAGGGACAGATTTAATGTTGATTCGTTTGTGCCCATTTTGGTGGGGTTTTTTGAATCGGGAGGGTAATCCGGATGTGATGTTGTTAGCGGCCAAGGTGTTGACTGCATATTTGTGATATCTTTCTGTCATCTTGCTCGAGTGTCGTACGTCATGGCGCAATCCCCTGTTTCTGTGCGTGCATTTTCTTACTATTGAATACATTGACTTGGCAGAACAGTCTTTACAAGCATTGGAGAAGATCTCTCATAGACATGCATCTACCTGCCTTCGTGTTGGTGCTCTTATGGTAGTATTGTCATACCTGGAATTTTTCTCCACTGGTATTAAGAGAGTTGCATTATCAACGGCAAGCAAATATTAGCAAACAATTTTCGCTAGATACCATTGATTTTGCAATTGAAGCGATCCCCATATTGACACTCTGTGCTCTCGACTCATGAGTTGAATGACATCAACCACGTCAGTTTGTAACGTATGGGCTCACAAGATTCTTGATCTGACTTTGATCTCTCTTCTCTTGACTCTCTCAGCAAACCATGCACAACAAACTCTCCAATTCGGCCTCAGTGATTCATTCAATGAGTCCTCACAGACCAGACGGCAGTTCCGTGCAACAACTGAATTTTCCATTCTTATTCTGGTTAAAAGGTCTTATCATTTTTTAATTCAACAATCCATGTCTTCCAAAGGATAAAGGAATGCCATCAAAAATTTTGCTACGGTCCTCTTAAAATATGTTAGGTATATTCTCCTATTATGGAAATATAGGAGATAATTTTCTTGAAAGATGTGTTTTTCGAAAAAAGGGGGGAAAGGGATGATATATTTTCAAAAAAGTGAGGATATTTTTGTAGCGAGCCCTGATTATTTGTAATTGGATGCATTCTTGGTAGAAACCGACATCCAAGGAGTTTTTATTAAGTGGGGGTAAATGCAAATCAGGTGGATCTTAAACGTCAACAACAATCCAGGGAACAAGGTCAACCGGCATCACAGCTCCATGAGTGTTTTCTCCCCATGTTAAAACTAAGGGGGGGAATGTTAGGAATAGTCCTAACATGTGGGTGTTTGTTTGTAGCATAGATAATGTTACATAGAGTTATATGTAAGTTATTGTTACATATGTAACAATAACATTGGGTTATTTATATTTGTTAGAATAGTCTATTATATAAGTTGTTTAAACAACTTACATAATTAGGAGAATAGTTTGTTCTCCCGTAGGATATAGGAACTCCCATTTAGAGGAGTGGTTACAGGAGTTTGAATAGGACTCCTTATTTTTAGGAGATCCATTCCTATATATTTATAATGCTTATATTGTGTATATGTTGAATTGGATTGTTTATTGAGCGTATGCTCTTTCTTCAGATATGGGGTAAAATCCATAGGAAATGTAAGGAAAAATAAAAAAAGACAGCTGCAAATTATAATTTATTTTTCTGAATACAAAATTTGACCGCAAAATTCAACCCAAACCCTCAAAAGGTGATGTCAGCCCTAGGATAGGCCTGAAATGACTTCCCGAAGTGTGGCGCCTCAGCTGAAATGATGGAAAATGATTCCCTAGCTGATTCTTCAATGTAGATCTGACTTCCCTTGACTGAAATTCTGCCTTTTTTTTCAATTTCTAAATGATGCCCTAGCTAGATTTTTTGCAAATTCTGATCTGAAATGTGCCTTAGTTCTTTAAATCTGATTTGAATCTCTGAAAATCTGATTTGAAGCTCAATTGCAACCTCCGTATGGGTCCACCAAGGAGAAATTGAGGGTTTTCGTCCCCAAGATCTGAATGCAGATGAGGGTTTTTGTCCTCAACAACTTACCAATGAGGGATTTCTTTCTCAATAGCTGAATATGGAAGCAAACTGCTCACACATAGGAAATTAGATGAAAAAAGACAATGAAATGAGCTCCTCTCTCCTCGTATACTTTTTCCTCCTTATTTTCCCAAAGTGGGGCGATCCACGTGGTAGGTACACTTTATTCAATTAAAGTGACTTTTAATTTTTATTTAAGCGTTGAGTTTCCTTAAAATAGAAAGTTCCCCTTTACTTTATTAAAAATGAATTAAATTGCCGTTATACATTATTTTTGGCCAACTTAGTCATACTACCACCTTATTCCACCCGTTGGAAGCTAAGGGTCTTCTTTTTACTTCAAGTATTTGAAAATACCTTTTATTTTAATAATATTAAGTTGCCCGAAATGGAGAAATAACCGGGCCCAATTTACAATATTATTAATTATTTTTAATTTAGAAAAGGGAACATTGCATATAGTACCTCTGTGGTTGGCTTTCAGAGGCTGCAGGGTGCATTGTGATGTGAATCCTTTCATTTGTATTTTAATTGTAAACTTGATTGCACTCAAAATCAAAACTTTTATTTGACTTATTGATAAGCTTTGAGGTTCTTTTTGTGTACTTATTGCTATATTGTGATGTTTTCATAGTCTGAATGTGGCTACTTAGTCATTTCTCTTTTATTGTCAAGATTTATTGGTATTTGGTTTTCTTTATGACTCGAAGCTTTATGGATTTTGATGTCACTTGGCTATTTGTCATCAAAAGTGTAAATGTGGTTTTCTTGAATAGTTTGATGAGATGGTTCAGCTATGTTCATGATGTGCATATATGTTTTATGGGGGTACACCCAAGGTGCCATAAGACTGCCTTGCTTGAGGTGTTATAGGACTATCTTGCTTGGGGTTGCGGGGCACTATGCCCTTGGTTTGATGTGATGGGGCTCAATGTGTCTAGGACCGTAGGGTGACCCGATCTCACTTTGACATTATGGTTGACTAATTGTTTTGGAAGGTATATGGAGATTTGTACTTTGGGAGATATTTGGGGACTTGTTATGGTATCAGGAGATTGGTGAGTTGCTTTTGTGAGTTCTATTTTTTTCAATGGTTGTGACAGTTGCTTCCATCGCGTGGAAGTATTTGGCACTTGATAGACCGAATTCTTTATTGGGACACTTGACTTGATCCTCTATCTTTCTCCATCTTACTTCATAGTGCATTATTGATACATTGTTAACCTTATATCATGACAATATCACTTATGCAAGCCTCAAAACTCTTACTCTTTCTCCTTGTGCATTGGATGTTTGAATGTTTGATCATACTCATCACAATTTTATTGATGAGCCTATCTCCTCTTCCAACTTTTGATGATCAAGCATTTATATTGGCCTAACTCTTTTCCTAAATCTTGAAATCGTTGTACTCCCTGATCCTGCATTGATTTATTGACCAACTCTAGATTTTTTCCCATAATTACAACCCTTGAAATTTTCAACAAAACACAATAACCAACCTTGGACTACCCAGTCAATTGATCATGTGATCCTCTAAGTGATAACATGATTGGAGACCTATGTGACTATCAGTGTGCTATCTTCTTGTTCTACCATCTACTAGAGGAAATACATGTTCTTGGTTCAATTATGCAATTGCTCTTTGGTCAGGAAATCAATGGAATAATCTAAACACTTCATGGTTATAAGGTTTCTGCCGGTTATGATATTTAGAGCAGGAACTTGACAAGGTCATAACTTGAGCTCCGGGTGTCCGTTTGAGTCCATTTTTTTTTTAAACCACATGTTTCGATGAGACGAACACAAAACAACCCACCCTACTGGTTGGGGCAAGTTTTCGGCACATTTTCGGGCCCTAAATCTGCCATCTTGAGGCCGAAAATTAGGATTTAAGTTATAGTTCAGTTTTTTCCTATTTTTGGGCATTAGTTAATTTTAGTCTATTAGTTGCATTATGAGTTAGAAAGTTGGAAATTCCTCTAATTTAGGGATGTAGAAGATGCGTGGCAATTTCTGTGCCCGTACGAATAAGCATGCGAACTTACTAAGAATAGCAGGTTCTAGTAAACTGCTAAAAATAGTAATTTCCGCCACCTAGAGTAGATTTAGTCAGAGTTAGTTAGAGTTTACTTGGCAACTCGA
This sequence comes from Taxus chinensis, assembly GCA_019776745.2. NCBI lineage: Eukaryota > Viridiplantae > Streptophyta > Pinopsida > Cupressales > Taxaceae > Taxus > Taxus chinensis. The sequence goes on from CM034146.1 coordinate 688,680,362, forward strand.
GTTGGGAGTTGTTTTCCTATTTAGGAAACATTGTAATTCATTATTCAATAATGAAGAAGGAGATCTATTTTCTTTGGAGTTCATATTATTTGCAGTAAATCAAGTTTGGTTAGAATTTGGCTACATTATCTGGTATCAGAGCTGGTTCGAGTCTTTAAAAAAAATGGCAGGAAGAGGAAGAGGAAGAGGAGGCGGTATTGCCCAGATGAATAGAAATATGCAAGATCTGCAGAGGCAAGTTGTTGCGCTTGCTGCAATGATAACCCAGAGAGGAAATCAAGGTGGAGATGACACAGATGAAGAAGAAGTTTGTGAAGAGGAGGAAACGCAAGCGCCACCATTAGCTTTTGAAGAAAGGATGCTTCGCGCATTAGAAGGAAAGAATGATGGGATAAGAGTTGATGTTTCAGAGTATGGTGGTAGTCTAAAACCAGAGGAGCTGATAGACTGGTTGACTAGCATGGGGAAATTTTTTGAGTGGAAGGCTATGTCAGAAGAAAAGAAGGTAAAATTTGCATGCACGAAATTGAAAGGTCATGCTATGTTATGGTGGGATCACCTACAGAAAGAGAGGTCAAGAAAGGGGAAAGAAAGAATTAGGATGTGGAGTAAGATGGAGAAGAAGCTGAAAGATAAATTTCTCCCTGTGGATTATGCACAAACCCTTTACAGGAGGTTTCAGAATCTCAGACAGAACCTACAAATAGTGCAAGAATACACAGATGAGTTCTACAAGTTGTCCATTCATGTAGAGCATGAAGAAACTGAGGAACAAATGGCTGCAAGGTATGTAAATGGATTAAAATTTTCTATTCAAGATGAGATAAGTATGCATAGGATTAAGAGCATGGAGGATGCCTATCAATTAGCCTTAAAGGCCGAGGAAAAACAAAATCGTCAAAGTTTTAGGAGATCACCTGGAATGAATAGGGGGGCCTCATCTTCCTTTCGGGGATGAGCTGGTTTCAACCAAGGTAGGGGAGAATCATCTCATGGATTGGAAAAGCAAGAAGATATGAGACAAGATTTCCAGAATCAACAAAGAGGCAAGAGGATTTTCTAGGGGCAGAGGATACGCTGGCGATAGAGGATGGGAGGCTCCACGAAGACCATTTGTTTGTTACAGATGTGGTGAAGAGGGGCATCGGGATTTTGAATGCCCACATTCTTATACACATGAAGGCAAGACAAGACAAGGAGATGCACCAAGAGTAAATCTTGTTGAAGCTGAACAAGTAGAAGATGAACAGGACCTAGAAATTCCACCAGATGTTGGAGAAAATTTGATGATCAAGAGGATGATGATTTCTCCAAGAAAGGATATCAAGGGGGATGCATGGCTGCGTACAAATATTTTCAGAACAAGATGCACTTCCGGAGGAAAGGTATGTAATGTTATTATTGATGGTGGTAGTTGTGAGAACATGGTTTCAAATGAGATGGTTGAGAAATTGGGTCTGCATTGTGAGAAGAATCCTAACCCTTACCGTATTGCATGGTTTAAAAAGGGTAATGAAGTTACTGTTGATAAGAGATGTTTAATAAGTTTTTCTATTGGGAAAAGTTACAAGGATGAGATTTGGTGTGATGTTATTCCTATGGATGCATGTCATATGCTGCTAGGAAGACCATGGCAATTTGATAGGAAAGTTATTCATGACGGGGGAAAGAATACTTATACTTTCTGGAAGGATGGCACAAAAATAGTTTTACTACCTCTCAAGGAAGAGGGGAAGGCTGAAAATATGCTTTCTGCAAAGGAATTTGTGAAGGAGGCAAAGGCAACTGGTTTTTGTTATGCACTAGTCGCCAACAAGGATGAACCTGCAAGTGCACAAATACCAGTAGAAACAACAGAATTAATAAAAGAATTTTCTGATGTTATTCCTGATGAGCTACCAGATGGATTACCACCCAAAAGAGATATTCAACACCATATTGATTTGATTCCAGGGTCTTCACTCCCAAATCAAGCGGCTTATAGGATGAGCCCGACATTGCATGCTGAGTTGAATAGGCAAGTGGCAGAGCTCGTGAGAAAGGGTGTCATAAGGGAGAGCATGAGTCTGTGTGCAACCCCAACTTTATTAACACCAAAGAAGGATGGAACATGGAGAATGTGCACTGATAGCAGAGCAATCAATAAAATTACAATCAAGTATAGGTTCCCAATACCTCGCCTTGATGATATGATGGATGTGCTTGCTGGATCTAGGTATTTCACCAAGATTGATCTTCGAAGTGGTTACCATCAGATTCGGATCAGAGAAGGAGATGAGTGGAAAACAACATTCAAGACAGGAAATGGATTATATGAGTGGTTGGTGATGCCATTCGGGTTATCCAATGCACCTAGTACTTTTATGAGACTGATGAACACCGTGCTGCGGGAGTATAATGGTAAGTTTGTTGTGGTTTATTTTGATGATATCTTGATCTTTAGTAAAACTAAGGAAGAACATTTGAGGCATCTAAGGGTGATATTCGAAGTGTTAAGGAAAGAGAAACTATATGCAAATATGAAGAAGTGCACATTTATGCAAGAGAGTTTGGTATTCTTGGGCTTTATTATTTCAGCAGATGGGGTACAGATGGACTCAGAAAAGATAAAGGCAATTATTGAATGGCCTACTCCATGGAGTATAACAGAGGTAAGAAGCTTTCATGGTCTAGCAACATTTTACAGAAAGTTTATTAAAAATTTCAGCAGTATTGTAGCACCTATAACAGATTGCACAAAAGGAAGGGAGTTTTTGTGGACAAAGGCAGCTGAGGATAGTTTTCAGTTCTTGAAGAAGAAGGTGACAGAGGCACCCATTTTGGCACTACCAGATTTTGATAAAGTGTTTGAGGTTGATTGTGATGCCTCGCATGTGGGTATTGGTGCTGTTCTAAGTCAAGGTGGAAAGCCAGTAGCTTTCTTTAGTGAGAAACTGAATGAGGTAAGAAAGAACTACTCTACTTATGATGTGGAATTTTATGCAATTGTACAAGCATTAAGGCATTGGAGGCATTACTTAGTGCCTAAGGAGTTTGTGTTATTTACAGACCACATAGCCCTGAAGTATGTGAATACACAAAAGAAGTTGAATAGTAGGCATGCAAAGTGGGTATCATTTTTGCAGGGTTATACTTTTTCTCTAAAACATAAATCAGGAAAACAGAATCAAGTTGCAGATGCATTGAGTAGGCGTGTGACTTTGTTTACCACTATGGAAAATGAGGTGGTGGGTTTTGAAGCAATAAAGGGTTTGTATTCTTCTGATATTGATTTCAAGGATATTGTTGAAAGGTTAAATCGTCCATTGTCAGACAATGCAGGAGATGTCCTGGATGAGTACATTTTACAGGATGGCTATCTATTCAAGGGACGCCAACTATGTATTCCAGTTGGGTCTATGAGAGAGAACATAGTAAAAGAGTTGCATAGTGGAGGATTGGCTGGGCATTTTGGTAAAGATAAGATGATAGCCTTGGTAGCAGAGAAATACTATTGGCCAAAGCTGAAAAGAGATGTGGTAAGATATGTGGAGAGGTGTCGAATTTGTCAAGTCTCGAAAGGCCATGCACAAAATACAGGGTTGTATATGCCGTTGCCTGTTCCTAAAGGGTCATGGACAGATCTGAGTATGGATTTTGTTTTGGGATTACCAAAAACACAATGAGGTAATGACTCAATTTTTGTGGTTGTTGATAGATTTTCTAAGATGGTTCATTTTATTTCCTGCAAGAAAACAAGTGATGTGACAGGCGTAGCAGATTTGTTTTTTAGAGAAGTTGTTCATTTGCATGGTGTTCCAAAAACCATTACTTCAGATAGGGACACAAGGTTCTTAAGTCACTTCTGGTGGACTTTATGGAAGAAATTGGGAACTCAATTACAGTTCAGCAGTGCCTATCATCCTCAGACTGATGGGCAAATAGAGGTGGTAAATCAGAGTTTGGGAAACCTGTTAAGGTGCATCGTTGGGGAAAAGCCAAAACAATGGGACTTAGCATTACCACAAGCTGAGTTTGCATATAATAGTTCCATAAATAGATCCACAGGAAAGTCTCCATTTTCAATTGTGTATGGGAGTAATCCAAATGGGGTGTTAGATTTGGTACAGCTACCAGTTGATGGCAGAGTCAGTGATGATGCAGAAGCATTTGCCGAACATATACAACAATTGCAGGAAGAAGTGCGGAAGAAGCTGCAGAATAGTAATGATAAGTATAAGGAAATAGCAGATGTGCACAGACGGAGAAAGGTATTTACAGTTGGTGAGTTAGTTATGGTATATCTGTGGAAGGAAAGGTTTCCAAAAGGAACCTATAACAAGCTGAAGTACAAGAAGATTGGTCCCTGCAAAATCGTGAAAAAAATAAATGATAATGCTTATGAGGTAGAATTGCCAGGGAATTTTGATATTTCTCCAGTGTTTAATGTTTTAGATTTGTATTCTTTTCATGGGGATGGTGCAGAAGGGGATGTTATTGATGAAGTAGTAGATTGGAGGCAGCAGGTTCCAGTGAAGAAGAAAGAAGAAGTGGATCAGATTCTAGATAAGAAAACAATGGACACGCGACATGGGAAATACAACAAATATTTGGTACATTGGAAAGGACTGGAGCAAGAGGACAATACTTGGGTCACAGAGTGGGAGATTAAGAAGTTGGATGCAGATAAATGGAAGGAGTTTGAAGAAGACAACTTGCAGGAGCTGCGTTTTTTTCAAGCAGGGGAGAATGATGCGCCAAAATTAGCAGGAACTTGACAAGGTCATAACTTGAGCTCCGGGTGTCCGTTTGAGTCCGTTTTTTTTTTTTTAAACCACATGTTTCGATGAGATGAACGCAGCGGCAACCAAGCCCTACTAGTTGGGGCAAGTTTTCGACACATTTTTGGGCCCTAAATCTGCCATCTTGAGGCCGAAAATTAGGATTTAAGTTATAGTTGGTTTTTTCCTATTTTTGGGCATTAGTTAATTTTAGTCTATTAGTTGCATTATGAGTTAGAAAGTTGGAAATTCCTCTAATTTAGGGATGTAGAAGATGCGTGGAAATTTCTGTGCCCGTACGAATAAGCATGCGAACTTACTAAGAATAGCAGGTTCTAGTAAACTGCTAAAAATAGTAATTTCCGCCACCTAGAGTAGATTTAGTCAGAGTTAGTTAGAGTTTACTTGGCAACTCGAGTTGGGAGTTGTTTTCCTATTTAGGAAACATTGTAATTCATTATTCAATAATGAAGAAGGAGATCTATTTTCTTTGGAGTTCATATTATTTGCAGTAAATCAAGTTTGGTTAGAATTTGGCTGCATTGGATACGACCAAATTTTTTTGTTGTATCCGGTACATGGATACACCAAAAAATTAGCCCCAGATAGGCATTGGATACAGGCGTACAAAAAATATAAAAATTAAAAAATATATAAATTTCAGCCTACTAAATAGGAATTAAGTTATTAACCACATATTATGCATATGAAAGACAAAATAACTTATAAGTTAAAGTTAAATAACCACAAAAGACGACTCATAATTGTTAAAAAGCTTAAAAGTTAAATTAAACACAATGCCATGATATATTAAATTCAATTTATTACACCAATGATCACAGTTCAAATTATCTTTCAATATTCATCATATTCTTCTTCACCAAGAGTATCAACATCAACATCAACACACATCAACATGTGGTTCATTAGAACCTCATGGACTCGAACCACTCCCACTAGGGCCACTGCTAGTTGCACCCCCTTGTGTATGTAGGTCTCGCAGTGCCAAATAAGTTTCCAATCCCTTTGTCATGTCCCTTTTTGGAGACTAGCAAAATTAAAAATGTTAACCCATTTTCCTCCCCGAGGGTTCAAGAAAGGAAGCAAGGGGAAGAGTTAGATGATATTTTCTAAGTAGTTATTTTCATTATTATCATATATTCCTAGTAGGAAGCCAAGCGCTCCAATAGAATAACTTATTTAATTAGAATATAAAGTAATTTGGAGCATGTAGGCTCCAAAAACAAATTAGATAATTAAAAAGTACTTTATGAGGTCGGCCATTATTGAATTGTATCACCCTGTTATGTTATAAAATGAGGTTGTTTGGCCATTTGAATATCGTGCGAATTTATTATCTCTTAGGAAAGATTGCTTGTGAAGCATCTCTCTTCCTCTCCTAAGGATGAAAAACCCCTGGAGAGTCTTGTGTGAGGACGAAACCCTTCACTAAGTCTGGGGAAGACTTCAACACGAGAGTCTCCACCCCTTGAGGGATCTTTTGCTACTATTGTCTTTTATTTCAGGCCTAGGCTAAGGTGTCATTTGATCAATAATTGAAGATCTTTGTATTACTTCTTGTTGTTAATGTATATTTGGCATTTTTCAGGAGTGACCTTCTTTATTGCGTATTTTGGCGTGTTTATTGGTCGTTCTTTGTGGAGTGACCCACTTAGGGGAGCATTTCGGTACTTCATTGCAATAATTTCATGATATTGAGGGTGGAATAATATTCTTCATGTTTTTAATGGCCATGTTCTAAAGTTTCATTTATTTTGGAGGTGTTTTGCTATTTTTCCAAGCTTGTTGAAGTTCGCTTGGTTGAGTGTTTCCGAAATTAATTATTTCCAAGCTCAATTCTGATTTTTAATAATTGATTGTGTTTGTTGAGGGTTTTCTTAATAATTTTGGCATAAGATTTGAAGGGTGTTAGCAAGGTTCTAACCCACCTTTGAGGGGTTTAACATCTCCAAGGAAGTCACTGCCTTAGGAAGGGCCTAATTTGTAGATTATAGGGTTGATATCAGCCATATACAATGGTCACCTAATCTGATTTTTAAGTTTACATTCAACTATTTGGTCATTTCCTTGAGTCCCCCTAAAAAGGGACATTACAATGGGTATCAGCAAGCATCATCCTCCCACCCTGTGAAGCATGGAAAACAAGTTAGAAAGGATCGTGAAAACACAAGGATAGTGGATACACTGAATAGGCTTACCCTAGCCATTCAAAATATGCAGGATGGTGATTCGCTCAAGAAGAAAAGGGTTTCACGGGTTGATAAATTGACAGAATAATACCAAGCCCTTTCGAAAGAGTTACGTGATGCCCTTTCCTTTGAGCAATTTGTGGAATTAGAGAACAGGAGAGCGGGCATTGGCAGAAGGCCTAAGAGCCGAACCACACCAAGGAGCCACTCGACCCTAGAAGGGAAAAACCTTTCTCTCATGAAAGAACTGGTAAAGGAGCATGTGGCGGATTCAGCTACATGATAGAGAAGATGGTTCGTCCTTCTATGGCAAAGGAGGAAGAAAAATCAGTCTTTGCAAGGTGTTGTAGAAGCTCAATTACCGAAGGGTAAGGAAAAGACCTACAACAATTTCTCATGAGGACCACCAAAGGGTATGAATTGTTGCTTTCTATCATGCCATTTCATATTTACACTCATGGGCAATTTGTTGGAAAATATGACCTTGGGGCAAGTTTGATGCTCCATAGCAAATCATGGCAAATCATAATTGCAAAGGAAGGATCAATGGGCCAAGACAAATCAGAATTGAGACAAATCAGAATTGCACA